>CM022951.1:25849556-27049556 GCA_012931725.1 Litsea cubeba | reverse complement strand
AAAGGGCAAGCTCTAGCGGACTTCCTCGCAGAGCATCCATTGCCTAAAGACTCTCCACTCAGAGATGATCTCCCAGACGAACCAGTCTACAATGTGGAGACTTTCTCACAAAATGCTTCATGGCACATGTACTTTGACGATGCAACCAGGACAAATGAAAAAAGATAGCTGATCTCGGGAGTTGGCATCCTCTTTGTTAGCCCCGACAAATACATGATTCCACACGCTTTCTCGCTACTGGAACCATGCACAAACAATGCAGCTGAATATCAAGCTCTGATCCTAGGATTGGAACTCGCCATCGAATCCGGTATCACCATGCTGGAAGTCTTTGGAGACTCTCAACTGATCGTCAACCAGATGAATCAGAAATTTGAAGTCAGGAAGCCAGATTTGTTACCTTACTACAACAAGGCACAATCACTTCTGCAAAAGTTTGACATCTGTCACATCACCCACATTCGTAGAGGTGAAAACATACGTGCAGATGCCCTAGCTGGACTTGCCGCATCTATGGCAATCCAGGAAGGGGAAAACATGCAAATCACAGTATGCGAAAGAAGAATCCTTCCTCCTCTTGACACACATCAAGAAGTTGCTGAATGCCACCAAGTGGTTGGAAGTAGGATTTCAATCCTTCAAACTTCAATCGGCGACTGGAGGGATCCGTTCATTGATTACATTATGTTCGAGATCCTACCTGAAGGTCCAAAAGAACGGGTAAGCATCCAAAGGCGAACCCCAAGCTTTCATTTGGATATTCCTTCAAAAATCCTTTACAGGAAATCCTTCAACGGAGTACTTCTACGCTGCTTGTCACAACAAGAGGCTGAAAAAACACTCAAAGAAGTTCATGCTGGTCTTTGCGGAGCTCATCAGGCCGGTCCCAAGCTCTATGATCAGATAAAAAGGTTAGGTTATTACTGGCCTACCATTGTAGCCGATGCAATACAATTTGCTAAGCGCTGCCAACAATGCCAAGTTTATGGAGATTACATTCACATGCCTCCAGAATGGCTACATCCTACAGCGATTTCATGGCCTTTCGAAGCCTGGGGTATGGACATCATAGGTCCTATTTCTCCCCCTTCGAGCAAAGGTCATCGCTTCATCTTCGCCGCTACGGATTATTTCTCCAAGTGGTCAGAAGCATTTGCGTTCAACGAAATGAAGACCTCATCAGTCCTTCATTTCCTGCGCACCAACATCATTTGTCGTTTCGACATACCCAAAAGATTTATCCATGATAACGGACCACAATTTTGGGATCATCGATTCTACAGGTTCTGCGACAAATACAAAATCCAAAGCTGTCCTTCGACTCCATACAATCCAGCAGCAAACGGATTAGCAGAAGCTTTCAACAAGACACTCTGCAAAATCCTCAAAAAAATGGTCTCTAGTCACAAAAGAGACTGGAGCGACAAACTATCTGAAGCTTTGTGGGCCTATCGAACCACCGTTCGAGGACCAACCCATAGCATACCATTCTCCTTGGTCTATGGATGCGAAGCTGTCGTGCCCTTGGAAGTACAAATTCCTTCCTTGAGGGTATCTTTGCAAAATGACATGACTCAAGAAAGCAATGTTGAATTGCGACTCCATGAGCTGGACAATCTCGATGAGAGACGGCTCGAAGCTCAACAAAGCATTGAACTTTACCAAGCACGCATGGCAGGATCTTTCGACAAAAAGGTCAGGCAACGTACCTACAAAAAGGGTGACTTGGTTCTTGTGGTAAAAAGACTAATGGTCTTCGCTCACAAGTCCAAAGGCAAATTTGAGCCAAAATGGGAGGGACCCTACGTTATCGACAAAGTTTTTTCCAACGGCGCATACACACTCCTAAACATGGACGGTGACAGATGTATGCTGCCCATCAACGACAAGTTCTTAAAGCCGTACTACCCTTGAAGACTTACCCAACTGGGTAAGAGCAATGCCTGTACAGCCAAAACCGATTTCCAGGTACACGCTCGCTAAACCCACCTTTTTTAGAATTTTCATGTCAAATGTTGAAATTTCTAGAAATTTAAACAATGCTTACTTTCATCGTTTCATTGTTCAAAAATCCAAGTTTTGGAACCTTTCCCTAACTTGACCAAAATTTTCAACCCTTGAACTCAAAATTCATGGTTTGAAACAAAATCCGGATTCAGGGATTTCCACCCTAGTCCACCCTACCTTTTACCGCCTAAATGGTTTTAGGTCAAAACTTATGACCCTCGTGTCTTTAAACAAAAAAAAATGGTTTTTCAAAAAGCCGCGGGGAAGCGACGTTTAGTCGATATTCGCACAAATCGGAAGCATGCGAACCACGTTTGACACTTCCAAAATCGCAGGGAAGCGACATTTCGTCGATACTTGCAAAATCCAAAACCGTGGAGATGCAACATTTCGGTTGATATTCACAACCCAAATTTCAAAGGTTTGATAAAAACCTAAAAAACCATGGAGACGCAACATTTCAGTTGATATCCATAACCCAAAGGTTCGAGAAAACCATAAATTTCAAAAATCGTGGGGAAACGACATCAAGTCAGTACCCGCAAAAACAAAATTTTTGAATAAGCAAGGATGCGACATTCCATCGATACTTGCACCCAAATCCACGAGGATGCGACATTCCATTGATACTTGCAACCGAGTGAGCAAGGATGCGACATTCCATCGATACTTGCAAGAACATTCAGCAGGGAGGCGATTTTTAGTCGATACTTGCATTTTTGAAAACCAAACCGGCTATAAATGCCACAAAACGGCTATAGATGCCACCAAAACAGGCTATAAATGCCACAAACTGGCTATCAATGCCACAAAACAAAACCGGCTATCAATGCCACAAAACAAAAAAAATTGGCTTTCAAAAAACCCGGCTATAGATGCCACCAAAACCGGCTATCAATGCCACAAAATCGGCTTCCATGCCATAAACAAAAATCTAGCTTTCATGTCAAAACAATCATTTGACAAAAGATTTTCACATGACAAGCTTTTGATCAAATCCCATTTAGCAATTACTTTTATCACAAAAAGATTTAAGTGAGTGTAGGGAAAAAAAAAGCATCCCATTTAGCAATTACTTTCATCACAAAAAGATTTAAGTGAGCATAGGGAAAACAAAAAAAAGTACCAAAACATGCATGTGGTACCAAAAAAAAAAAGTGTTCACAAGCACTACAAAAAAAAAAGAGTACAAAAAAAAATACATGTGGTACCAAAAAAAAAAGAAGGATAGTTTCTGCTACAAAAATCAGGAGCTCAGCCAAAAATGGTCTCCAGCCAAGGGTTCAGCTCCTAAAGCAAACTTTTGGCCTCAGCCGTCAGGGATTCCAGGGCACGCTTCTTCAGGAACTTGCCATGAGATGCTGGGGTGGGCTGTAACCCTTCTTTCACACCGGGAAGCTTATCCCGAGCAGTTTGTCATTGTTTGTCCTCTTGAAACTTTCTTTCAAGGACTCGATCAGCATCTACAACTCGGCGAATCAGAACACTCTCCCTGTCGCGAGCCTCTGTTATAAGCAGCCCACTTGGCAGCGACTTGTGCCTTTAAATGCTCAAGACGTCTCTACCTCTGGATCGACCTCTGGCATCTCTTGCTCTGGTTCTGAAGGAAGCGACGGACTCTCCGCTGCCACTCAAAATCTGCTAAAGAAACACAAAAAGGTATGAATATGATCCTGTTTGAAAATCATTATCAGGGTTAATACTACAAAATACCTTCTTCGACGACTGGCGGAAGACTCTCTTCCTCCATGAACTCATCGGAAGCATCATCAACATTTGCGTCCATCGATGGTTCAAAGTCATCGGAATCCTGTGACAAGTCAGCTGACAAGAAAAATGTTAGCAAACCAAGTCACAGCCAAAAAAAAGAAAGCATAAAAAAAAGAGATAAGAAAAAACGTGTAAAAAAAAAGAGCGAACACGTGAAAAAAAAGGGAAAAGAAAAGAAAGAAACAAAAAAGAAAGAAAGAACTTTTTTTTTCCTACAATTGGGTTTTCTTGAAAAAGGGAACTTACTTGAAGCCATTGATGGAGAAGAAGAAGAAAAGTCCTGAAGATCTTGAAGAAGAAGAACTCTTGGTCTTGAAGCCCTCTTGGGATTGTTGCAAAAGAAAGCAATAAAAGCAAGAGATCCAACCTCCTCCTTGCTTTTATAGAAGAGAGCAAACCAAAGAAGGAAAGAAGAAAGAGGTAAGTGTTACTAATTAGTAACTTTACCAAAAGAAAGAAATTAGAAGGATTCTTTCCCAAAAGAAAGATATCTTAAAAGATTCTCTCCCAAAAAGAAATCAATGAGAGATTTTCTCCCAAAAGATAGGATCAATGAAAGATTTTTTCCCAAAGGAAGATATCTTGAGATATTCTCTCCCAAAATAAAGGGAACATGAGAGATTCTCTCCAAGTAAAGATATTCTTAGATATTCTCTATCCAAAGGAGATATTTTTGGATATTCTTTACAAAAATGACACCATATGAGATCTAAGCCATTCCAAAAGGCTTAAGGTCCCATGGGTTAGCCCATATGAGCCAGGTTTGACCACCTAGGCGCTAAAAAAAAAAAAATTGGGCTTTTAGTCAAAGAGAAATCCCTCTTACTAAGAGCATACAAAAATGGTTCCATGCCTCTTTTGAGTTAATTGGACCATACAAAAGAGAATTCCAAGCCCCATGAGCTTCCAAAAATCAAACCATTCAGCCTCATCTACCAAATTGAGCCAAAATCTTGAAATTGACATTCTGCAAAAATCCAAACTAAATCTTGGTCCCCTAACTTGCCACATACAGCTTGTTAGGTCACAAGACCAAAATCAAAAACCAAAACCTGGTCCCCTAACTTGCCACATACAGCCTGTTAGGTCACAAGATCAAAACCAAAATTGATCCCCCAACATTCCACATACAGCTTATTGGGTCACACGGTCAAAACCAAACCCGACGCCCTAACCTGCCACATACAGCCTGTTAGGTCACAAGGTCAAAACCCAAATCCACATCCCTGATGTCATCTTCAAAACTTTGCCTCGAGATGGTACGTGATCCCTTTCACTACAATGAAACTCCCCTGGAAGCTCAAAAGGCTACAAATACAAAAAAGAAAGACTGCTCAAAGACTCTTGGTCAAGTCACAGGCTCTCCTTCACAAATCTCTTCGAGGCACATCGACTACAAAAGTTAAGCAACTAGTTGCTGCACCTCGATGGGGCATTTGTTGACACCAAAAATGTCACTTTGCCTCTTCAAGATCCAAAGAGCTACATGAAGTCGCAACCTACCATAAATAGGCAATGCTACTTCCAAAAAATCAAATCTTGTCAGAATCAAACAAAAATTGCAAGATCCTTCAAGACAGCCAAAAGAGGAGTACACAAGAAGTTTCGGGCCATTTCAAAATCATTTTGGCTTAACTTATCTTCTCCGGCAGCTGAAAAGGAGCTCCCGGCGGCGAAAAGCATCGGAGACACCAAATCTTCGATCAGAGCCGATGGACGGTCTCAAAATACATCCAAAAGGCTCCACGTCAAGTTCCGAGTCAAACCGACAATGTTTGACCCTACATCAACCCTCGAATAGCTAAATCAGGCCTCTCGGCGGCGAAGCTCCCCGGGACCATGGTTTCCAAGACAGAGCCTATGGATCATCTTAAAATGACTCCAATAGGTTCCCTGACAAATTTCAAGTCAATCAGACATCGGTTGACCGCACATCAAGCCGCGACATCTTCATCGCGACAAAAGCAAGTCTACTAGTGATAGGACCCCAAACGACTTCAAAACTCAAACAAAAGCCTATGGTTGGTCTTATTTATTGCTCAGCAGGCTTCACCTCAAATTTCAGGTCATTCCGACATCGTTTGACCCAGTTTCAGCTTCTGACGGAAAATCAACAGCTCTGCGCGACAAAGTCTTCGGCTTTCTCGGAAAATTAGAAACTTTGCAAACCAAAATGCAAGGATTCTCATCAAGTTTTCTACAGGGAACTCAGGCCAATAAATGGTAAAAATGTCAAGGAAAAATACAGAAGAAAAAAGAATCGAAAAACAGCAAAAACGAACACAAAACGGGACAAAAAAGGGGGAAAATCCCTCCAGGGTCGCAGACCCTTGCAACCCTGGAACCCGGGATCGCCGGATGGACCCCAGAAACTCCGTTTTTTGCCATTTTTTCACGATTCGAAGCGTCTGACCTCTGGTATTTTCCAAAATTCATACTTTTTGATGGACCGCGCTCCTGCTCGGTTCCTACCGAGGTCGGCGGACGTGGGAGTCCGTTTGGTTCCGACCCTTTCGTAACCAGGGGGCAGGGGCGTGCATCAACATTTCTTTTTTGTGTGGGTGTGCCAGATTTTCTATTTTACTTGGAATTGCAAGTGGTGATCCGAAGATCAACCTTCGCAAGTAAAAAGGAAATCAACTTCTTTCAAGTTTTCCATTGCACATATATTTAAGAAAAGAGACATTTTTCTTGGTTTGCCGTGAAAGGCGATTTTTTTGGCATTTATAGCCGATTTTGGCGTTTATAGCCGATTTTTGGCGTTTATAGCCGATTTTGGCGTTTATAGCCGATTTACAATCCTTATCAATAATGAAAGACAAGAGTTGTGATTTTTGTCTCTTTTGAAAAAATACAAACTACAATGAAAAGCAAGAAAATGAGGATCTAACTTCTCAGGAGATTGTGGTGGACTCGTTTAGATTGACGGTCGCAAGCCATATGTGGGCTTCGCCATCATCCATGCAGATGAGAACAGAGGATGCTATTGATTCGCTTGGCTTGGCTATAACCTCAGGTTTTTAGAGGACAAAGACCAAAAGGAGGTCCTATGTCCAATAAAAAGCCGAGTAGACGGGCTGAAAAGCCACATCTAAGCCATTGGAGGCTGGAGGAGAAGGCAAGGACCTTGGGGGGTACCCCCCAAGGGATTTTTGTCACCTTGTAGCGGTGGCCGGTGTAGAACTTCCGCAGAGTTTTCTCTCTTTTCCTTCTCTGAATTTCTGTGCTTCTGTCTGTGATTCGTTGTCTGTCCTTTCTTCTTGGAGTGCTCTCCTATTTATAGGCTTTTTGGTAGCCATTTAGGAGGGTTTATGGGCTTTTATTGTCATTAAGCCGCATAATGGAAGGAGTTACAAAATTGAATTCTTTATTTTGTAACTCCTTTTTCTTGGCTTCTGATTGGCCGGAGGAGATTGAGGGCATTTAATCGCCTTTAATCGCCATGATGGGAGGAGTTTCATGAGTTAAATGCCATGAATCTCTTGACTTGCAACTCCCGGATGCTTGCTTCTGATTGGTCCGTCCAAAGAAATGGATTAATGACTGTAATAAAGCTAGTCAATTAATCACATTAAGTGGTCGCCGAGCATCTGAAGAGTCGCGGGCCGTGCCGCGTCTTTTGGGATTCTTCTGGTGATGATCATCGATGGATCTTCATGTAGATCGACATCAGATGACCATGTAATTTCAGGTGTTTGTTGCCAACAACGGGTCGGTGCCATCTATCCTGTCGATTTCTTGATCGGTCGGGTAGAAAGCACACTTTTTTTGGTTGACCGGGTGGCGATCAATATTGTTTTCGATACTCTTGATGATTAACCCGTGTTTTGGACGGATGTCAGAGGACTTGGTGTCTCAAAAGCATGAATTTTGGAAAGTACCAGAGGCTGGGCTCTTCGAATCGCGAAAAAAACGGTGAAAACCGGGGTTTCCGGGGCCTTCCCAGCGACCCCGGGCTCCAAGGTCGCCGGCGACCCTAGGCCAGGGTCGCAGGGGTCTGCGACCCTGGGGGGTTTTCCCCCCTTTGTGTCCCGTTTTGTGTCCGTTTTTGCTGTTTTTCGATTCTTTTTTCTTCTGTATTTTTCCTTGACATTTTGACCATTTATTGGCCTGATTTCTTTGTAGGAAACCTGATGAGAATCCTTGCATTTTATTTTGCAAAGTTTCCAATTTCCTGAGAAAGCCGAAGACTTTGTCGCGCAGAGCTGCCGATTTTCCGTCATAAGCTGAAACTGGGTCAAACGATGTCGGAATGACCTGAAATTTGGTGTGAAGCCTCCTGAGCAATAAATAAGACCAACCATAGGATTTTGTTTGAGTTTTGAAGCCGTTTGGGGTCCTATCACCAGTAGACTTGCTTTTATCGCGATGAAGATGTCGCGGTTTGATGTGCGGTCAACCGATGTCCGATTGACTTAAAATTTGATAGGGAACCTATTGGAGTCATTTTAAGATGATCCATAGGCTCTGTCTTAGAAACCATGGTCCCGGAGAGCTTTGCCGCCGAGAGGCCTGATTTGGCTTCCGAGCGTCAAACTATGGTCAAATGTTGTGGAAATGACCTGAAATTTGACGTGTAGCCCTTTATAAGCATTTTGAAGCCGTCCATGTGCTCTATCTGATGAGTAATGGCCTCGGTGGTTCTCGCCGCCGAGAGGCTTGATTTAGTTGTTCGAGGGTTGATGTAGGGTCAAACGTTGTCGGTTTGACTCGGAACTTGACGTGGAGCCTTTTGGAAGTATTTTGAGACCATCCATCGGCTCTGATCGAAGATTTGGTGTCTCCGATGCTTTTGCCGCCGAGAGCTCCTTTTCGGCTGTCGGAGAAGCGAAGTTAGGCCAAATGGTTTTGAAATGGCTCGAAACTTCTTGTGTACTCCTCTTTTGGCTGTCTTGAAGGATCTTGCAGTTTTTGTTTGATTCTTACAAGATTTGATTTTTGGAAGTAGCATTGCCTATTTATGGCAGGTTGCGACTTCATGTAGCTCTTTGGATCTTGAAGAGGCAAAGTGACATTTTCGGTGTCAACACTTTTGAGGCACCAAATCCTTTGACATCTGTCTAAATCACGGGTCAATCATCAAGAGTATCGAAATCAACATTGATCGCCAACCGGTCAACCAAAAAGTGTGCTTTCTACCCGACTGATCGAGAAATCGACAGGACAGATGGCACCGACCCGCTATTGGCAACCAATACTTGAAATTACATGGTCATCTGATGCCGATCTACATGAAGATCCATCATTGATCATCGCCAGAAGAATCCCAAAAGACGCGGCACAGCCCTCGACTCTTCAACTGCTCGGCTTGCGATTAATTGACTAGTTTTATTACAGTCATTAATCCATTTCTTTGGACGGCCTAATCAGAAGCGAGCATTCGGGAGTTACAAGTCAAGAGATTCATGGCATTTAACCCATGAAACTTCTCCCATCATGGCGATTAAAGGCGATTAAAAGCCCTCAATCTCCTCCGGCCAATCAGAAGCCAAGAAAAAAGAGTTACAAAATAAAGAATTCAATCTTATAACTCCTCCTTTTATGTAGCTTTATGACAATTAAGGCTCATAAATCCTCCTAAATGGCTACCTAAAAGCCTATAAATAGGAGAGCATTCCAAAGAATTCCAGATCGGAAAAATCACAGAGATCGGAAAAACCACAAAGATAGGAAAAATCACAGAGATCATCGGAAAAACAAGACAGATCCCAGATCAGAAAAAGGCACAGAAATTCAAAGAAAGAAAGAGAGAAAACTCTGCGGAAGTTCTACATCGACCACCGCTACAAGGTGACAAAAGTCCCTTGGGGGTACCTCCCCCCCAAGGTCCCTGCCTTCTCCTTCTGCCTCCAATGGCTTAGACGTGACTTTTCAGCCCGTCTACTTAGTTTTTTATTGGACATAGGACCTCCTTTTGGTCTTTGTCCTCTAAAAACCTGAGGTTATAGCCAAGCCAAATGAATCAATAGCATCCTCTATTCTCATCTGCATGGATGATGGCGAAGTCCACATATGGCTTGCGGCCGTCAATCTGAACGGGTCCCCCACAATCTCCTGAGAAGTTAGATCCTCCTTTTCTTGCTTTTCATTGTAGTTTGTATTTTTTTAAAAGAGACAAAAATCACAACTCTTGTCTTTCATTATTGATAAGAATTGTAAATCGGCTATAAACGCCAAAATCGGCTATAAATGCAAAAAAAAAAGCCTTTCACGGCAAATCAAGAAAATGTCTCTTTTCTTAAATATATGTGCAATGGAAAACTTGAAAGAAGTTGATTTCTTTTTTACTTGCGAAGGTTGATCTTCGGATCACCACTTGCAATTCCAAGTAAAATAGAAAATCTGGCACACCCACACAAAAGAAATATTGATGCGTGCATCTGCTCCCCTCCGGTTATGAAAGGGTCGGACCCAAACGGACTGCCACGTCTGCCGACCTCGGTAGAACCGAGCGAGCAGAATGCCCCGGTCCATCATGCATCACTATATATCCAATCCTTAAGAGTTTCCCCCGCCCTCTCTATCTAAGCGCATGCTTGCTGGGCCCAGCGCCCTTCTACATGGGGGGCGACAGGCGTGACAACGGTGGGTGGAGGTGGCAGGGATAGGGAGGGAGAGGGAGAAAGAGGGAAGGTGAGAGCGGACAATGGGCATGGAGAGGGAGGGAGGGAGATGGAGAAAGACATGGAGAATGAGAGGGAGAGAGGGTCCGATGAAAGTGAGGGGGAAGAAGGGAATGAAGAAACTGAGGGTGGAAGGGTTTTGGTATTTTGAAAATAAAATGGGCGTGTAGAGAGAATTTTTGAATTTTTTTTTGACTTATTTGGGGTGTGCAGAGAGAAGGGATGTACTGAGAGAAGTTTTGGTTGTGACATTAGCGGCTTTCTCAAAAAGGACCTTACTTTAAAAAATAAAATGACATTAAGATCCTTAAGCCAATTTGAGGATTAGGCCAAATGCAGTGCTACAATTTTAGACTTGTTGGATTTGATTTCATTTGGTTCCAAACCCAATTATCTCGATTTGCATTGCTATCCACGATGGTCCTTGTCTACATGACTATTTTGAAGAACCAACGGGAAATTTTTTTGGGGCATTAAGCTCTTTAGGTCGACTTGAGGATCTGTCCAAATGCAAGGCTACAAGTTTAGACATGTTGGGTAATTGGGCTGCACACGGTCACCAAACCTTAATTAGGTCCGTATTTTAGCTGAGCGTGGACAACAATTTTTCTCAATTGGTTGGCTACCCCTCATGTTACTAGGGTATCTAGAGAATAGAGATCACTTTGTGTGGTATGAATAAGTGGGCCTTTCTTGTACCCAGGGAAGCAAAATGGGTTGATTACCCTAATCATATAGTAAGCCATATAAATGATCATATGTATGACCCATGAAGTACCCAAATTCGAACCAATAAACAGGTCTAGTCCAGAGCATCCGGACTCGTCCTAGCTTTCATCTAGTGCAGGACCCACCTCTCTTTCTAGGGTTTCAATTTGCTATGCACATGCACATCTCTCTCTAGTTTCTAGGGCTTTGGTAGTTGTCTTGTCTCCAAACAGAGAGAGGAGAGAAGAGCAGCGAAGATGGTGAAGTTCCTGAAGCCAAACAAAGCAGTCGTGGTTCTACAGGGCCGCTTCGCGGGTCGCAAGGCCGTCATCGTCCGCTCCTTCGATGATGGAACGAGAGACCGACCCTACGGCCACTGCCTCGTCGCGGGCGTAGCCAAGTACCCCAAAAAGGTCATAAGGAAGGACTCTGCAAAGAAGACGGCCAAGAAATCTAGGGTCAAGGCCTTCATCAAGCTCGTCAACTACAACCACATCATGCCCACTCGCTACACCCTTGACGTCGACCTCAAGGACGTCGTCACCGTCGACGCGCTCCACTCTCGCGACTCCAAGGTCACTGCGGCCAAGGAGACCAAGGCACGCTTCGAGGAGCGGTTCAAGACTGGGAAGAACAGGTGGTTCTTCACCAAGCTCAGGTTCTAGGTAAGTATGATACATGCATTGCATTTCTTCAACACCCACCCACCCACCAGGTGTTTGATGAAATGCTTGTGAGAAATGAGTGGGGTTTTCCTATGATACATGCATTGCATTTCTTCAACACCCACCCACCAGGTGTTTGATGAAATGCTTGTGAGAAAATGAGGGGGTTTTCCTTTGTTTTAATGGTTAAGCTGTTTTGGGTTTTGTTTTATTTTGTGTTTGAAGTGAATTTGAAGTGAATATGTAGTGATCTAGTTATATCAAAGGAGTTTATGTTGTTTTTGAACTGCTGATAATCAATTGGATATTTCTATCTTGTTTGGGAGTTTTTTGTTTTTGTTTTATTTCCTGTCCGGAGGCCAAGGTCTCTGCTGCCAATGAGACCAAGGCGTGGTTTGAGGAGCGCTCCAGCAGGTGGTTCTTCATCAAGCTGAGGTTTTACTTTTGGGGTAAGTATAATATATATGTATTTCTGGATATATTCGATGAAATGCTCGTGAGAGAGAGGGAATGGGCTGTTTTGAGTTTAGTTTGATGGAATTGTTGGCATATGAAACGAGTTTATGCTGTTTGTTCAACTTCTGATAATTTCTTCAATGGCTCGATATTTCATTTTCTTTGGGATTTCTTGATCTCTTTTTGTTTCATTTTTGAACTTGATGCATTCCCAAACTCATGAGAGCCCAGATTCATTGGGCTCAAGCACAAAACCCAGCTGGTGCTGCGAGGATCCTAACCTTCCACTTAAGCAATAATTCATATGTAATTTAATATATTTTTTTAGGATTATTAAATATTCTTTTTTTTTAATTTAGTTTCCTACTTTATTTGAGTTTAGGTTCAATAATGTTCTAGTTGTAAGGAAATGAAATCAAAGTGCAATAAGGAAATTATGTTCTTGATTGTTAAGATTCCTATTTGATGACCTCACATGCATTCTAAAAATTCTTGCTTCAGTAAAATCAGATATTATATTCTCTTTGGATAGAATTCTAGAATTATTTGTATGTGATGAAGGTGCGTATGCTTGGGCAGATCCTTCCACCTATCTAGCTGCGTCCGATCGTTATCGGAACTAAATCCTTGGCGGATCATCCTCTGGTTCTGAGTTAGCGAATTTGCGATTATTAGATTGTCTTCCGTTCTTTCTATTTTCTTTTAAAAATTTTTATTTAACTTTCATCACTTTAGAGAGGGGTTTTCACTTATTAGTCCTCCTTAAAGCCAGTCTTCCTAATTTCATGACCAAAATCCACATTATCTGAATTTTGGTCATGAAATTGGGAAAAGTGGGTTTAATGAGGACTAATATGTCAATACCCCCTTTAGAAAACCCTCTAAATTCAACCCTCAAAATCCCATTAAATCATAGCTGTAAAATTTGGTTCAGTTTGGTTTGGTTCGGCCGAATTCGCTGATTAGTTTTTGGTTCAACCAATAAGCCGAATTGAGTGACCTCTTTCAAAATATTCGGTCTAAATATTGGGTGAAATCTGGAATTTGGTATGAAATGGCCAAAATCTGGATATTTTAGTAGAATTTTTTTAGAGAGAGAGTACTTGACTTAGGAGTGAAATGGACCAAAACGGAGAAGAAGGCCGCTTGTGAGTTGTGATTGGCCTGAGCTTCTTCTTCTTTCTCCTTGTTCTTATCATCTTTGCCTTTATTGCTAGTCATTGGCGCAACTTATTCTTTGTCCTTCCTCCTCCTTCCCTTGCCCCCTCTCCTCTTCTTATTCTTTTGTCTTCCCTTCTTTTGTTTTGTTTTGTCAGGTCAAAGGGATTGAGGCGCATGAGCTAGGAAAAGGCCTATTTTCTGGCCCAATCACTATATGAACTATATGCTATGGAATAGGCTAATATAAAGGCATAGTTAGATAGTGCACCCTAAGTTAGGCCAGCTTGGCATACTGTCAGACCCCGACCCAGGTTTGAAGTATTTAATTATGTTTTAACCGTGATTAGTGAATAAGTGGGGTTAGTGGACGATTAGTTTATTTTGTTTAAGCTAGATTAGAATGTTTGATTAGCTTTGAGAACCCTTGTGAGTCATTGACTTAAGTTTGACACGGGCCGGGGCACCCGTGGACTTTGTGTGAATTTGTTGAGTTTATTCCTGATGTTTGTAGAATCCCAATTTTTGTGCATTTTGATTCATTTCATCTAGATCAACAACTTTCATGTTTTGGCCAACTTGATTTAGTGATCAGAAATCGCGTTTTTCGAAAAAAAGGGCAAAACTGACATTTCACACAAAATCTGTACCCAAATTTCGAAAATTTCAGAAATTGTCAAAAATACACTTTTTGGAAAGTAGAAATTTCGCTGATCGTTTTTGTCTTCTTCGTCGTTTTCGTTCGGGGCCCGCAAGTACCATTTCTAGCTTAGTGAAGACCGGGGCCCACAAGACATCTCTTATAAGAAGGGGAATTCTTCTTCTTCTCCTTCTTCATTTCATTTCCAGCAACTTCTCAGCTAGGGTTTTCCCTCTCTTCCCACACTCTCTCTCTCTCTCATCTGAAACCCTCATTTGGTGGAGTTTTCTTGGAGGATTGATCTCCTCAAGTCCTTCCTCCCTCTCCAAGCTCTCCAAAGGTACCCTTTTTGAGGTTTTTGAGCTAAGAGAAAGCCCTCATTCAAGCTTCTCTTCTCCATTGGGATTTCTCAAGGTTAGCAATGGCTTTCCAAGCTTGAGATTCTTGATTTCCTTTCCATTTAGAGTGTTTTAATCCCATATGCTAGGGTTTTCCTTGAAGATTTACAAATGTTGATTTTTTTGGGTTTTCTTGGGAAAATTTTTGGGGTTTTTGTAGATTTGAAGCTTGAGGCACTAAAGCTTTGTTTGAAGAGTGATTTTTGCTCCTATCTTGACTAGAGGCAAGTAGATTCTACAATTAATATGATGTTTTTTCCTATTTAGTTCCATTTCATGATTTTTCTTCTTAGGTGCTAATCTTCCTTGATTTATGGATTTACTTTGATGGAATGGACCAATGTTACATTGATTTCAACTTATGTTATTGTATTACAATGCATTTGGAAGTTGTTTTCACTTTGGATCTTTAGGAAATTTGGTTTCCTTGTGTTGAAGATGGGTGCTCAAAGAAAATGAGAAAAACTTTGATCTTTAAAAGTATTGTGTTGGGCTAATTAGAATGGTTTGTGGATGATGATTTGATGAGTTTGGGAGGCCAAGGAAGGGTCCCAAGTCTTGGAAATGTGTATGAAAGAAAGGAGACTGAAAAGGATCAAAAAGGAGCTCAAAAGAGGAAGAAAGAAATGAGAAACGCACTGCCGAGCTGGACTGGGCAGAGCCCAGTCCGCTCGAGCGACCCACTGGGCCGCTCGAGCGACCCAGCTACTGTCTGGGCTCCGCTCGAGCGGACCTGGGTTCGCTCGAGCGAGCCCAGCTCAGTCTGGGGGCTTGAGTTGGGCCTGGTTTAAGGTCCAATTGAGTCTACTTTGGGGCCCAATTGAAGGCTGTGTTGGGCCTGTTCCCTAAGTGTCTTTGGGCCTGTTTCAAGGTCAATCATTGGGCTGTTTTGAGACCCATTCTTTGATCCATTTAAGGACTGTTTTGGGGCCAATGGGCGGACTGTTTTGGCTTGGGTCAAGGCCAGTTGTGGGCCTGATTTTAAGAAGAACTAATCCAATATTAATGGGGATTTCCTTGGGTATACCTTCAGGTCCACTTCAAGCCTGCATCCAAGTTCAATGCGGCCCAACCCTTGCCCATATGTGAAGGCCATTTACAATCTTTGGAAGGCTAAGTAAAGTAGTGGAACCATGATCAAAATCCTCTGGGAACTTTCCAAGTTTAAATGTACATTTCATCCTTTGTGATTGTCAAGGATCTTCGGTGGCACCAAATTATGTTCTCGTAATGACAATGAAAGGATCAAATGTATACCGAGACTGCCCACATTAGACGATCGAATCATCATACATTCATTCCATATAAAAAGACTATTGTCCGGATTCTTTCTGTAATCATTTTGAATATTTTGAAGTGGTTTACCACATATTTAAGTATTGATAAGACTACTCACTTATTTGCTCGGATCCGCCAATATGCATCGTTTGGAGTAGTTTTCTTATCGATTTTGGAAATGTAGCTTACAAATGGATTTGTATTTCTTCGAGGTTTCGAACTTTCACTCTAATGGCACCACTAGGCTTAGGTCACCTAGTCGGACTGATCATCCGGCTTGGGATCTTTAATTTGTCTGCCATCTGCAGTTTGGATTCTGTCTGTACCGACCATGGCAACGGTAATATCCGGTCCCACGAGTAGTGGCTACGGTTCTGTTCGATAACGACTATATCGTTCCGGTCCCACGAGTAGTGGCTACGGTTTGTCTGCTCCGGTTACTTCGGTAACAGGAGAATATAGCTTTATGTGGGTTGCCAATGTTTTATGCATTAATATTCATCTCATGGTACTTGTTTATTTTACTCATCATGACATTGGATTTGTAAACCATTGAGATGTTTATCTTCTATCTTTACTTCGACATTGTTATTAATCGTGATTTAATCGTGGCTCTTAATTATTAATGTTTTGTTTCGCTTTCATCCTATTATTGTTGTATTTGCTTGCTAGACCGTCGTGTCTGACTCTTTTTGTTTGGTGCCAGATGTCGAGCCCCTCGCGGTTGAGGCGCACTTCGAGGCGGAACCCATAGTTCCTGTGGAGGGCGAGTGGCAGCCCGATGATGTCATTTAGACGTCGGGTTGCTTTGGAGCTGCGATCACATTTTTTTGGGATTTCATGCTATACATTTTGGGTTTTTGGTTATGGCCATTGTTGGCTTATACTCTTTTGGGAAGAAATTGTAATTAATGATTAACCTTACTTTTGTACTAACTTTAAACTAAATTTGGGGCCTACAATGAAATGTTTCTCTTTTGATACTAGTCTCGTGCGTTCTCATCTTATACCCATCTGTGAGAGACTTGTATGTTTGCTACAATGCTTCCGCGTAAGTCATTTGTATGAAAGTGGTTCTTATATATCACTGTTGGTTCGGTTTTCGGGAATCCTTACCGCGGAAACCTGTGGGAAACTAGCGTGTGCGGGCGGAATTTTCCGGCCCGTCGCGCCACGACCCCGGATTAAGGCCTCGTTTAGCGGGACCTCGGTCCGGGGGCGTGACAGGCTTGGTATCAGAGCGAGAAATATTTGAGGCAATTAAAATTGGATTAGAAACATAAGGACGTGGCGAGGATTCGTTAGCATTTCCGTTAGTTAGCATCGATTTGGGTTTGGGAACGCCTTATTATTATATTTTGTTGTACTAACAAGTTGTTTTGCAGCACTATGCCTCCACGTAGACCTCCAGCAAATGCAAATGCATCGGGCAGTAATCATGACAGCGGGATTGAAAACCCGATGACAGGTCAATTCCAACAACTTATGCAGATGTTGGTCGAACAGCAACAGCGAGCTAATGAAAATCAAGCTAGATTTCAGGAACAGATGGCAAAGAAAGATGAAGAATTGACTCAAGTGCAAAGGCAACTACTTGAAGTTTTGGGTAGGAGACCCAAACCAATGCCTAATGTAGAAGCTGTGCAGAACAGGGATCGAGATCCTAATGTTTTATTTGAGAAGTTCAGAAAGAGGGGTCCTAAGGAGTTCACGGGTCAGGAAGATCCTTTGACAGCTGATGATTGGTTAGCCCACACAGAGAACATCTTCGATATCTTTGTATGCACAGGCAGACAGCGAGTTCATTTAGCAGCCTCCATGTTCACTGGATTGGCAGAAATATGGTGGAAGACTGTTAAGGAAGGCTATCAAATTATTGAGGATGGGATTGCTTGGGCCACATTTAAGCAGCAGTTTAGTGAGAAGTATGTCCCCGCGCACATCAAGAAGCAAAAGGCAGCAGAGTTTCAGTTGCTTAAGCAAGAAGATATGACTGTTCTTGAATATCTTACTAAGTTTGAGAAATTGTCTCGCTATGCTCCGGAGCTTGTGGACACAGAAGAAAAAAAGATCACTAAGTTCACGGATGGGCTCAATCCCATTATCTTAAGAGATGCTTTAGGTGTGGTACCACCAACCACCTTTCAAGAGGCTATCAAAAGGGCCTACAGATTCGAGGACATCAACAATCAGATTATTAAGGATAACCAAAGGAAGAGGCAGCAGTACCAAGGAGGGCAGAAATCGTATCAAGGCAAGAAGCAAAAGAAACAGCAGAATGCTCCAACTCAAGGTTGGTGTGAGCATTGTGGCAAGAATCACCCTTCTCAGCAGTGTTATCGAGTTTCAGGTGCATGTTTCAAGTGTGGTGGCACAGATCACCAAGTGAAGGATTGCCCGAATAATAGGAACCAAGGCAATAGGGCACCTCAGCAGCCACCAAGGCAAGCCCCTCAGCAGAACCAACAGGTAGCTCAGCACCAACAGAGGCAACAACAGAATCAGCAGCCCCGTCAACAACCACAGAACCAAGATGTCCGTCCACCGCAGCAAAATAGGAATGTGCAGTTAGGAAGACCAAATCAGAACCAAAATAGACCGCGTCAGCAAGGTCGTCTCAATCATATCAATCAAGTGGATGCAGAAGCGGCGGGTGATGTTGTGGAAGGTAAACTCCTAATTTGTGATGTTGAAGCTAAAGTGTTATTTGACCCGGGATCTACCCACTCTTCCCGGGATCTACCCACTCTTTCTTATCCCATGTGTTTGCTAAAAAGATTAGTGTACATGCTAGAGAGTTAGAGTTTGTTTTGACCGTTACTACTCCGGTAGGGAAACAAGTGGTGTGTAGTACTTTTTACCCTAGTTGTTCAGTGAAGATAGGAGAGGTCATTTTCCCTGCAGATCTTATTACCTTAGTTATGCATGACTTCGATGTCATTTTAGGCATGGATTGGTTAGCAGGTCATCGCGCCTCCATGGATTGCTATAGTAAGACTATTGTGTTTAGATTGGATGGGTTATCCTCAGGGGTGAAGTTTCAGGGAGAGAAAAGGGTTTCTCCGGCTAGGTTCATTTCGGCTCTTTCTACAGCTAAGTTGTTGAGATCAGGTTGTGAGGGATTTATTGCTTTTGTCACCAAGGACGATCAGTCCCTAGGGGTGGAGAATTTTCCGGTAGTGTGTGAGTTTTCCGATGTTTTTCCAGAAGAGATTCCAGGGTTACCACCTGTCAGAGAAGTTGAGTTTACAATCGAGTTGATGCCAGGAACTGCTCCGATCTCCATTGCTCCTTATAGGATGGCTCCAGCAGAGTTAGGAGAATTGAAGTTTCAGTTGCAAGAGTTGCTAGACAAAGGCTTTGTTAGGCCAAGTGTTTCCCCATGGGGAGCCGTTATTTGTCAAGAAGAAAGATGGAAGTTTGAGGATGTGTATAGATTACAGGAAGTTGAACCAAGTAACCATCAAGAACAAGTACCCTTTGCCTAGGATAGACGAGTTGTTTGATCAGTTGCAAGGTGCATAGTTTTTCTCGAAGATAGATTTGAGGTCCGGATACCATCAGCTGAGGGTGAGAGAATCAGACATTCCGAAGACAGCTTTTCGAACTAGATACGGGCACTATGAATTTTTGGTGATGCCCTTTGGACTGACAAATGCACCAGCGGTGTTCATGGCTCTCATGAACAAGATTTTCGCACCCTATCTAGATCAGTTCACCGTCGTCTTCATTGATGATATTCTAGTGTATTCCAAGTCAAGAGAAGACCATGAGCAGCATTTGAGGACTTCCTTACAGTTGTTGAGAGATAATCAGTTGTATGCGAAGCTTGGGAAGTGCGAGTTTTGGCTAGAGCAAGTCGCTTTTCTTGGTCACATTATTTCTAAAGAAGGACTAGCAGTTGATCCATCAAAGATGGAAGCAGTCATCAATTGGGAAAGACCGAAGAATGTGACGGAGATTAGAAGTTTTCTGGGTTTGGCAGGTTACTATAGGAGATTTGTTCAAGGTTTTTCATCCATTGCAGCACCGTTGGCCAAGTTGACCCGAAAGAATGTGCCATTTGTATGGTCAGAGAAATGTGAAGCTAGTTTTGAAGAGTCGAAGAAGAGGTTAACTTCAGCGCCTGTCCTCACCTTACCTTCGGGGAGTGGCGGTTTTGTTATCTATACGGATGCTTCAGGTGTAGGACTCGGTTGTGTTTTGATGCAAAATGGGAACGTGATTGCATACGGCTCGAGGCAATTGAAGGAACATGAGAAGAAATATGCAACGCACGATTTGGAGTTGGCAGCTATAGTATTCGCGTTGAAAATGTGGAGACACTACTTGTACGGAGAAAAATTTGAAGTTCATTCGGATCACCGTAGTCTCCAATACTTGTTCTCTCAAAAGGAATTAAACATGAGGCAAAGAAGGTGGATGGAGTACATCAAAGACTACGATTTTCCGATTATCTATCATCCGGGGAAAGTTAACGTAGTGGCAGATGCGTTGAGTAGAAAATCAGTTTGTTTGGCCAGTTTGCATGGGTTTTACAATTTTCAGCAATTTGAAGAATTGAGAGTAGAGTTCCAACCTTTGAGGGAAGGAGTTGTGTTAGCAAATATGACAGTGTCGGAGCCAGTCTTCATTCAGAAAATCAAGGACAGTCAGATGCAAGATCCAGACTTGGCTAAGATTGTGGAGCATATCTCGAAAAGGCCAGATTTTCAGATGTTGGATGGAGTTTTGTACTTCCGTGGCAGACTTTGTGTCCCAAAGATAGACAATTTGAAAGATAACATTATGGTAGAAGCTCACAACACAAGGTATTCAGTACACCCAGGGAGTACGAAGATGTACCAAAATTTAAAGAGTCGTTTTTGGTGGAACAATATGAAGAGAGAGATAGCAGCCTTTGTGTCTAGGTGTATGACTTGTCAATTAGTGAAGGCAAAACATCAGAAACCACCTCGTCTTTTGCAACCGTTAGAAATCCCAGAGTGGAAGTGGGAACACCTAACAATGGATTTCGTATCAGGTTTACCGACTACAAGCAAAGGGAACAATGCCATTTGGATCATAGTGGATCGGTTAACGAAGTCGGCATACTTTATTCCTTTGAAGACCGGTAAGAAGATGCACATGTTGGCTTTAGCACAAGCTTTTGTGAAAGAGATTGTTAGTCGTCATGGTCAGCCGGTTTCCATCACTTCAGATCGGGATAGTAGATTTGTTTCGAGGTTTTGGAAGACCTTGCATGAATTGATGGGAACGAAGCTTCAATTCAGTACAGCGTACCACCCGCAGACGGATGGTCAGTCGGAGAGGACCATTCAGACCCTTGAAGACATGCTTAGGGCTTGTGTCCTTGATTTCAAGAATCAGTGGGATGAGAATCTACCGCTCTGTGAATTTGCCTACAACAATAGTTACCATTCAAGCATAGGAATGACCCCTTTCGAAGCGTTGTATGGCAGGAAGTGTAGAACCCCAGTGTGTTGGGAAGAAGTCGGAGAGCGCAGTTTTCATGGTCCATCTTTAGTTGAAGAAATAAGAGACAAAGTCAGAATTATCCATGAGAGATTGAAGGTTTCGAGAAGCCGACAGAAGAGCTATGCTGATGTTCGAAGGAAAGATCTTCAATTCCAAGTTGGAGACAAAGTATTCTTAAAGGTATCTCCGGTCAGAGGAACACTGAGATTTGGGCAGAAGGGCAAATTGTCTCAGAGATTCATTGGGCCGTATGAGATCTTGAGTCGAATCGGGGAAGTAGCATACAGATTAGCTCTGCCTCCAGAACTGTCGGGTGTGCACAACGTGTTTCACGTGTCTATGCTAAGGAAGTATGTTTCGGACCCTTCGCACGTGTTACATCATGAACCGCTGGATGTCAGAGAGGATGCCACCTACATCGAGAAACCGGCAGAGATTATTGACACCAAAGAGCAAGAACTGAGGAACAGATCAATTCAGTGGGTAAAGATTCGTTGGGAGAATCATGGACCAGAAGAAGCCACTTGGGAACTTCGTGATCAAGTCCAAAAGAAGTATCCTCAGCTATTCCCAGAGGTTAGTGATCATTTGGAGGACCAAATGTGATTCTTAGGGGTGGAGGATGTCAGACCCCGACCCAGGTTTGAAGTATTTAATTATGTTTTAACCGTGATTAGTGAATAAGTGGGGTTAGTGGACGATTAGTTTATTTTGTTTAAGCTAGATTAGAATGTTTGATTAGCTTTGAGAACCCTTGTGAGTCATTGACTTAAGTTTGACACGGGCCGGGGCGCCCGTGGACTTTGTGTGAATTTGTTGAGTTTATTCCTGATGTTTGTAGACACCCAATTTTTGTGCATTTTGATTCATTTCATCTAGATCATCAACTTTCATGTTTTGGCCAACTTGATTTAGTGATCAGAAATCGCGTTTTTTGAGAAAAAGGGCAAAACTGACATTTCACACAAAATCTGTACCCAAATTTCGAAAATTTCAGAAATTGTCAAAAATACACTTTTTGGAAAGTAAAAATTTCGCTGATCGTTTTTGTCTTCTTCGTCGTTTTCGTTCGGGGCCCGCAAGTACCATTTCTAGCTTAGTGAAGACCGGGGCCCACAAGACATCTCTTATAAGAAGGGGAATTCTTCTTCTTCTCCTTCTTCATTTCATTTCCAGCAACTTCTTAGCTAGGGTTTTCCCTCTCTTCCCACACTCTCTCTCTCATCTGAAACCCTCATTTGGTGGAGTTTTCTTGGAGGATTGATCTCCTCAAGTCCTTCCTCCCTCTCCAAGCTCTCCAAAGGTACCCTTTTTGAGGTTTTTGAGCTAAGAGAAAGCCCTCATTCAAGCTTCTCTTCTCCATTGGGATTTCTCAAGGTTAGCAATGGCTTTCCAAGCTTGAGATTCTTGATTTCCTTTCCATTTAGAGTGTTTTAATCCCATATGCTAGGGTTTTCCTTGAAGATTTACAAATGTTGATTTTTTTGGGTTTTCTTGGGAAAAATTTTTGGGGTTTTTGTAGATTTGAAGCTTGAGGCACTAAAGCTTTGTTTGAAGAGTGATTTTTGCTCCTATCTTGACTAGAGGCAAGTAGATTCTACAATTAATATGATGTTTTTTCCTATTTAGTTCCATTTGATGATTTTTCTTCTTAGGTGCTAATCTTCCTTGATTTATGGATTTACTTTGATGGAATGGACCAATGTTACATTGATTTCAACTTATGTTATTGTATTACAATGCATTTGGAAGTTGTTTTCACTTTGGATCTTTAGGAAATTTGGTTTCCTTGTGTTGAAGATGGGTGCTCAAAGAAAAGGAGAAAAACTTTGATCTTTAAAAGTATTGTGTTGGGCTAATTAGAATGGTTTGTGAATGATGATTTGATGAGTTTGGGAGGCCAAGGAAGGGTCCCAATGTCTTGGAAATGTGTATGAAAGAAAGGAGACTGAAAAGGATCAAAAAGGAGCTCAAAAGAGGAAGAAAGAAATGAGAAACGCACTGCCGAGCTGGACTGGGCAGAGCCCAGTCCGCTCGAGCGACCCAGCTACTGTCTGGGCTCCGCTCGAACTGAGCTGGGCTCGCTCAGGTCCGCTCGAGCGAGCCCAGCTCAGTCTGGGGGCTTGAGTTGGGCCTGGTTTAAGGTCCAATTGAGTCTACTTTGGGGCCCAATTGAAGGCTGTGTTGGGCCTGTTCCCTAAGTGTCTTTGGGCCTGTTTCAAGGTCAATCATTGGGCTGTTTTGAGACCCATTCTTTGATCCATTTAAGGACTGTTTTGGGGCCAATGGGCGGACTGTTTTGGCTTGGGTCAAGGCCAGTTGTGGGCCTGATTTTAAGAAGAACTAATCCAATATTAATGGGGATTTCCTTGGGTATACCTTCAGGTCCACTTCAAGCTTGCATCCAAGTTCAATGCGGCCCAACCCTTGCCCATATGTGAAGGCCATTTACAATCTTTGGAAGGCTAAGTAAAGTAGTGGAACCATGATCAAAATCCTTTGGGAACTTTCCAAGTTTAAATGTACATTTCATCCTTTGTGATTGTCAAGGATCTTCGGTGGCACCAAATTATGTTCTCGTAATGACAATGAAAGGATCAAATGTATACCGAGACTGCCCACATTAGACGATCGAATCATCATACATTCATTCCATATAAAAGACTATTGTCCGGATTCTTTCTCTAATCATTTTGAATATTTTGAAGTGGTTTACCACATATTTAAGTATTGATAAGACTACTCACTTATTTGCTCGGATCCGCCAATATGCATCGTTTGGAGTAGTTTTCTTATCGATTTTGGAAATGTAGCTTACAAATGGATTTGTATTTCTTCGAGGTTTCGAACTTTCACTCTAATGGCACCACTAGGCTTAGGTCACCTAGTCGGACTGATCATCCGGCTTGGGATCTTTAATTTGTCTGCCATCTGCAGTTTGGATTCTGTCTGTACCGACCATGACAACGGTAATATCCGGTCCCACGAGTAGTGGCTACGGTTCTGTTCGATAACGACTATGTCGTTCCGGTCCCACGAGTAGTGGCTACGGTTTGTCTGCTCCGGTTACTTCGGTAACAGGAGAATATAGCTTTATGTGGGTTGCCAATGTTTTATGCATTAATATTCATCTCATGGTACTTGTTTATTTTACTCATCATGACATTGGATTTGTAAACCATTGAGATGTTTATCTTCTATCTTTACTTCGACATTGTTATTAATCGTGATTTAATCGTGGCTCTTAATTATTAATGTTTTGTTTCGCTTTCATCCTATTATTGTTGTATTTGCTTGCCAGACCGTCGTGTCTGACTCTTTTTGTTTGGTGCCAGATGTCGAGCCCCTCGCGGTTGAGGCGCACTTCGAGGCGGAACCCATAGTTCCCGTGGAGGGCGAGTGGCAGCCCGATGATGTCATTTAGACGTCGGGTTGCTTTGGAGCTGCGATCACATTTTTTTGGGATTTCATGCTATACATTTTGGGTTTTTGGTTATGGCCATTGTTGGCTTATACTCTTTTGGGAAGAAATTGTAATTAATGATTAACCTTACTTTTGTACTAACTTTAAACTAACTTTGGGGCCTACAATGAAATGTTTCTCTTTTGATACTAGTCGTGCGTTCTCATCTTATACCCATCTGTTTTGCTACAATGCTTCCGCGTAAGTCATTTGTATGAAAGTGGTTCTTATATATCACTGTTGGTTCGGTTTTCGGGAATCCTTACCGCGGAAACCTGTGGGAAACTAGCGTGTGCGGGCGGAATTTTCCGGCCCGTCGCGCCACGACCCCGGAATAAGGCCTCGTTTAGCGGGACCTCGGTCCGGGGGCGTGACACATACCTAGCTAAATATTAGGCACGAGTCACGACAAATAAACAGCAAGATTCAGGAAAGGTCAACCTATATTTCAAGATAAAGCCAACTATTTTGCACTGCTGTTTGGTAGGCATGAAAATCTAATATTGAAAACAATTGCTTCAATGCTCAAACCCAAACCTAGTCAACTCTTGCTTGTGTTTGTGAAACTACTAACATTTTCCGTACAAGAAACTCCAAAATATTATGAGATCAGAGCCTTATCTGATCGCACCATCATCATCAAAGTTTAATCCCATCTTGGGAGATAGTACTGCTTATATTTAGGAGGAGGTATCTCGGTGTATGTTGTTTATAAATGATATTTTGGTGGATGAATTGAGAGATGGTGTGGATGTGGAACTTGAGAGATGGCGGGAGGCTTTGGAATCCATGGGCTTTAGAATAAGTCAGACGAAGACAAAAAAAAAAAAAAAAAATGGGTTGCAACTTCAATGGGGATAAACAAAGTGTTGAAACTACTGCGAGAAATGAATGTCCAAGGGATACCACAAAGGGATTCATTTGATACCTTGGCTCAATAGTTAGTAAGGATGGAGAGATTCAAGAAGACGTCAAACATAGGATAAGAGCCGAATGGTTGAAGTGCTTTGTGATCAACGTATAGCCAACAAGATCGAATGGAAAATTTTATAGGATAGCGATTAGACCATCTATAACCTATGGAACAGAATGTTGGCCAATCAAAGAGAAACACATGAACAAAATGAGTGTAGCAAAGCTGAGAATGTTGAGGTGGACTTGAGGTAAAATTAGAAAAAATAGAATAAAAATATGAGCGCTTTTGAGAGCATCTAGGGGTAGCAGCATCAATAGGTGATAAAATGAGAGACTCGTTTGAGATGGTTTGGACATATCCAACAAAGGCTAGCAACGGTGCTGGTGAAGGAAAGTTTTTCTATGAAACTTGATGTTCCACCAAGGAGAAGGGGTAGAACGAAGAGGACGTGGGTGGAACATTTCAAAAAAAAAAAAGAGGATGTGGGTGGAAGCAATAAAAACAGATAAGAAGAAGTGCAACTTATTCGAGGATTTGGCTTAGGATAGATTGGAATGGGGAAACATGATTCATATAGTTGACCCTAACATAGTTGGGACAAGGCTTTCAAGATGATGATTATATATTTCTCTCTCTTTATATATATGTATTTATTTTAGATATTTATTCTAAAATATAACAATCAAAACGTTTTGTCGAAATTCTGAACTGACCAAAATATTTTGGTTTGGAGACGAGACCGAAACGGGGTTCAGAACAAAATTCCCAACTATGCACCAAACAATTTAATTTTCCGTCCCAAAATAATCCCACCCACATCCAGTCACAAACCATAAACTTCTTCTGCAAAATCCTTTCAAATCGAGCACCAATTCATCTCTTGTTCTGTCTCTAAAACCTAAATCTGAATTTTTTAAAATACTTGTTTCCAATCAATTTTAACCCTATTAAATGCTAAAACCTGCCCAATCCGAAACCCTAATCTCTCGCTTCCATAAACCTAGTTAACCCCATACTAATCCTACACCAACATTTCATTAAGATCCTCTTTTTTTTTTTTTTTTTTTTCTGAGGTGGCCAAATGGCCAGGAACTGGGAAGGGACCTGCCCCTCCAAGGATCGATCCTTGGAGGGTGCTGTGGGAACAGGTGTTGCTGTGGAACACCCTCATTAGAGATCCTCTTGTCTTGCCAAATTGGTAGACGGATCCATCCAAACATGGGCACCTTTAGGCAAACACAAGCAATTCTACGGTTCTATCCAAAGAGAAAAGAACGTCTGAGTTTTATCGATGAATGAATTTTCATGAAAGATGTGAGGTCCTTAAATACACCTCATTGGAATTCAAAGAAATTAATTTCTTTATTACAGGACAATCAAACCATTCATTTAATCTGAACCATTATAAAATAAGAAATTAATATAATGATATTTAACAATCCTAGTAAAGATATTAATTAAATGATATGCACTTCATTAGAAAGATTGGGCCTGTGTTGTACCAGCCGTGGGCCTGTTAGAGCAGCCCTTGACCTTGAGATTGAGCCCAATGGACCTTGGCCTAGCCATGAGTCTGGGGCTGCATCAAAAATGCAAATCTCATTATGTCTTAAATGGGCATATGTTGTCTAAATTGCTAGGATCAGTTGCAGTTCCTTTGTTGCCCATTGTTCAATGGATGAAATGGGCTTTTGTCATGTTTGTTTTAAGGATTGCCTTTCAAAAAGTGTCTTCAATAATTTAAAGGGGAAAAAAAGATTAGAAAGAAAGGTGGTGTTTCTAAGCTTTAGCTTTTTTGGGTGTTTCAGTTTTGTTTTCGTTTTCACTTTGAACTGCACATTTAGGTAGTATTGACATTAGTTTTATGGGATTGTTGGTATATATATCGTGGGGAAACCAGTCACCTGTTAACTACACACTGTGCAATGCGCATCTGTACCATCCCAGAGGTGGAACACATGTCTGAATCTCACATGGTACGCATGATGATTGGTAAGCAATGCACAGGTGCATAAGTGAATATTCACCTATCAAGTGGGCCTATACTTATTAGATGCTGGCATTAGCTGCAGTTTCTTTACAATCATTGTTGGGGGTGAAATTAATGGGAGGATGAAATGGACTGTTCATTTGGTATGTTTGAAGCTGTTGTAGTTAAGATTTGTTTAGGATTGCCTTTGAAAAGATGCTTCTTAATCACACATATAAATGGATGTGTCATTTGGTATGCTCGAAGCTGTTGAATTACATTTGCTTAGGATTTGCCTTTGGAATGATGCTTCTTCAATTTCTAACCAGACACGCATGTTTGTATAAAGGGAACTTCCATGGAAAGATGAAATTGCCACATCAACAAAGTCTGGTTTTTAAATACCTCTGAAAAAGGTTTTATGAGGAAGTTAGAAATTCGTGGGTGGTGTAAAAAGTTTTTCCTCGATGAATTAGTGCTATTGTTTTTTCTCGATGAATTGGTGCTAGAAATTCATGTTTGGTGTAAAAAGTTTTTTCACGATGAATTGGTGCTAATGTTTTTTGGTGCGGCTGCGGATTTCTTATTGAAAACTACTATTTAGTGTGGCATTTTTCCTCAAAAAATAACAAATATGGAATTCGACCCATCAAGATGGTCAAAGACCTTTAGGGCCAATTAGGAGAGACATTTCTTGACCCAACCTACCTATCCAACCTTGATAATTCAAGGTTCAAGTTGAACCTTTTTTATGTATGTGTGACATTACTAAGTAATAAATGGGTTAGGTTCGGATTGAGTTCATTTGTATGATTCACACCCAACACTCATCCATTTATGTAGTATGTTTATACCCACTGAATATGTCGTCAACACAATCACAAAAATAATACCCAACTAATCAAATAATAGTATTTTAAAAAAAATAAAAAAATGGGTTGGGTGGTGCTACATAGGAGGTGGGTGTGGGAGTGAGGAAAACTTCCAATTCCCCCTATAGGAAGTCTATTTTCAAGCCTAGGAAGGAAAAAAGCTTAAAATTTTGGATTTTAATATATTAAATCCAAGGTTTTGGATTCAATTTAGATCCTATGATTCTCAGGGGAGGTGCTCTTATGGGAGACACTCACCTTATTATGAGAGATAAAGGTGAGGGCCCTTACATTTAAGTTGTTGACATTGGATATGGTTGTGAGGATACCCACCTTATCTCTCATAACGTGAGAGTGTCTCTCACAAGTGCACCTCCCGATTCTCAGAATGACTTATTATGAAAAATGATAGCGAAAAAGGTTGTTCCTTCTTTTGAAAGCTAGTTGTCTTCTTTGTCTTATTCGCATGTATATATATATATATATATATATAAAATCACCGGAAACATGTTCTAAGCTAGAAAAAGAGCATGGGGTACTAGGGAAATGGACTTCCAATTCCCCCTATAGGAAGTCTATTTCCAAGCCTAGGAAGGAAAAAGCTTACAATTTTGGATTTTAATATATTAAACTAAAGGTTTTGGATTCAATTTTGGCCCTATGATTCTCAGGGGAGGTGCTCTTCTGGGAGACACTCACCTTATTATGAGAGATAAAGGCGAGGGCCCTCACATTTAAGTTGTTGACATTGGATATGGATGTGAGGATCCCCACCTTATCTCTCATAGTAAGGTGAGAGTGTCTCTCACAAGAGCACCTCCCGATTCTTAGAAAGACTTATTATGAAAAATGATAGCGAAAAAGGTTGTTCCTTCTTTTGAAAGCTAGTTGTCTTCTTTGTCTTATTCGCATATATATATATATATATATATATATATATAATTACCTGAAACATGTTCTAAGCTAGAAAATGAGAGTGCATTGGTAGCCAGAACTTTTGGTAGGACAAGAAATCTCTAGTGATAAACTAATCAAAATTTCGTCATTTTTTTTTTTTTTTTTTGTTCTTATTGGTACTATGAAAGTTAACGGAACACGAGAAGTTCAGAACCACGAGAAGTTAACAGAAATTTTTTACTTCTAACAAGGAAGTTAACGGAACACGAGAAGTTCAGAACCACCATATACCCATTGAAAGAACTGGAATAGGGGAACAAAAATGTCACAACATGATGTTATTATATTTGATGTTACATTCAGAATCGTCATGTTGGTCAATTAATGTTGTACTTTTGGATTCCTTATTAAGCTTTTAGTAGGAGGCTGGAATCTAAATGGCTTAGGAATAATTAGTCTTTTGGGATTGTAGCAAGGTTGAATTAAGTAGTAGTGAGACGCCAAGTGTTTTGACTCGGCTCAATAAATATGAAAATGTTTATATAAGTGCCTAAATAATACGGACTTTGTAATGGAGGTTATCTTGAGTCTGGTGCTCTTTGTGGAAGATAATGGAGGATCTAGGAACCTGAAAAGGAATAAGAGGAGGACGTCAAAGGACCCTGGCTGTGGGCAGCACAAGGCTCTCCGATGCCTAAGTCAGTGAATGGTCTGAGCAATAGGATAGAGATAAGGGAGAAGAGAGACAGGGTAACAGCTTTCTGGTTTGGATGTGCATACCTGTAATGGAGATCGCTCCTCCTTTTATAGAGGAGAAGGCCTACGTTGCATGGAGGGGCATCATCATGACGTCCTGGCATGCCCAGGGGTATCATCATATCAGCCCACTATTCATTAAATGAGGGTTCGATCAGCCCACAATGCATTAAATGAGGGTCCGATCAGCCCACAATGTATTAAATGCTGGTCTAATCGGACCTTACCACAGCTGACTTTTGGGCTTAGTCTCATCGGGCCTGGTTGGGGGCCACGCTGTCAGGGATAAAGGGCGGTCAGGGTGGCTTTGTCAGTTCCAACTGGACACTCCTGAAAGTACAGCCGCTATCACCCATCTCGGCTAGGGGTCTGGCCCTGGTGCCGAACTGAGCAGGCGAAGTGGATGCGCCGTATTGAGGTCGGGGTGCCTGAGACCGGAGATAGTCTTGAGTTCGGGTGGCACATGAGCGATGCTTGCTGAGGTCAGGGCGCGATTAATGGGCATAAGCGCCGGAGTTAGCATAACCTCAGTACTTCGGGAAACACCCCCACACAATTGTCCCCTAGCTTCTGACCTTACGAAGTTTGCCAGATAAGTGAGGTCGGGAGCTATATGACAGGGAATCCCTCTGGGATAGAATTCCTCTTGGTCTCGACCGTTGGCGCTTGGCCTTCAGCCATAGTCGCTTTGAATGACCGAGGTAATAAATGACGCCTGCCAATCAATGCCGACGACACGCCGACGGCTCCACGTGTCGTCTCCTGATTAGTTGTCCATTCGCCTTGAGGGTGCATGCGCCGTTTTGTCAGGGACGCATTCAATGTTTGAAATGATGTGCGCGGAGCCCTAGAGAACGTTTGGCATGCGCCTCTAGGGTTTCTTAAAGAGGGGATCCCTTCCCCTATTTATAGGGTCATCGAAGTCTCCTTCTTCCCTATTGTCATTCTGAACCAGAGAAGACGAAATCGCTGCAAGAGAACTCTGCTTGAGAAGAGGGGTGCTGCCGAGATTGAGTCCTTTGCCAGTCTACACTCTGGTTTCGCCTTCGTAAGTTCTCCTCACCCGTTCCCGTAGGTTTTGGGTCTAGGGTTTCTTCTCTGCTTTTAGATTTGGGTAGAGATGGGTATTTACAGTCACTGGTTAGAGGGTGAGGCGGCGATTGAGGGATTTAGGTTGACCTTTAAGATCCCCGCCGATGTCCGAGTCAGGGGGGCTGATCCTAATGGCTTCAACTCCCGTGACTTTTCAGGAGGCTGGATGCCTTTCCCTCTGGTGGCCGTGACTGAAGGTGGGGTTCGTTTCCCCCTCCATCCCCTTCTGAGGAGGTGCCTTAGTCAGTGGTGCCTCTGCCCTTGCCAGTTGCTGCCCAACGTCTTCAAGATCGTGATGGGCACGGCCAAGCTGAACGAGGTCCTGGGCATCGACCTCGGCGTCTTCGATATTGAGGACGTTTACGACATATGCAAGTCTGGAGATGCCTACTATCTCTGGGCCAAGCCACGTCGGGAGGGCTTTGTTCGTTACCTGGAGGACTCAAGTAAATATGCCGGGGACGATCTTCTGTACGTCTCGGGTAACTGGGAGTTCGGTGTAGCCGACACCGATAGAGCCTACCAGGTTCCTCGCTACTTCGGGACCGTTCTAAGTAAATACCATCTTCCTTACTTTGTATATTTCCCATATGCGTTTTCCTTTCTTGTCCTGCCGTACTGATGCCTCTGATTGCTATGCAGCTGTTAAGGAGAGGAAACGGGCTGCTCGGTACATCTGGGCGAGGAACGAAACCTGGCTCAGACGGGTTAAGCGGTACAACGGTCACGAGGGCAGGGCAGCCTGGTCGTTGCTAGGGTACCAGCCTAAGTACCGTGGATACATAAAGGGCACAACCGAACCATCCCGAGAAGGAGGTTCGGGCGGAGCTGAGCCCGAGGTCGAGCGAGAACAAGCCGATCCTAAAGCCAGGACCGAAGAGGAGGGGCCTTCGCGGGCGACGTCCGACATCGCAATCAGAGCCGCGTCCGGTGCCCAGGTTTCCACGTCGGGGTCGAGGCCACGCGAGGCCTCAGGAAGAAAGTCGCGTCAGATCGCCCAATCTCCCTCGCCGAGCTCAGAGATGCGGCGTGCCAGGCGTTTGTCCTTCGAGGACCTCGAAGCTTTGGCACTTGGTGTCGAGGACGTCCAAGCTCTCCAAGTGCCCACGAGTCCGGATCCCCCCGAGATTCCTCCTCCGAGGGCTCGGGTAGCTTCTCCCGTGGTAGAGATCCTTGACCCTTCCAGCACTGCCGAATTGGAGGTTCGGTCGCCCCCAGCTGAGGCCGGGGAGGAGGAAATTCGGCCGCAGAAAAGGCCGAGAACCGAGGCAGGTCCCAGCTCGGCTGCGGCTTCGCCATCTGCTGGCCCTCGCCCATGGGAGCCGAGCTTCATGCTCGAGCCGGGGAGGCCGATGACGATGGATGATCGCGTTCTCCACAGGGTCGATCCCCTCGTCCTCGAGGCGCTTGGGCGGGCCTGCGCCCTACCTCGGGATATGACTCAACTGGACGGGTACAGCGATCCGAAGTTGATACTGTCGCTGTTGCAGTCGTGCTTTGCAGTAAGTCAATCTGAACCTCTATCCTTTTTGTCAAGTTGTTTAATACCAGTGGTTGTTTCTGACTTTCGTCCTGAATGCCTTGTTTCTACAACAGACGGTGCAGAAGTCTATGGTCGCGGCTGATAGACTATACAAGTACGGCATTGATATCGCCGAGCTGAACATTGAGAAGAACGGCCTTGAAAAAGCTCTGGATGCCGTCACTCGGAAACCAGCAAGGGTCGAAGGGGAGTTCGCAGCCGGGGTTGAGCAGGCGAAGGGCGAAGCCAAGGTCGAGAGGAAAAAGGTGGCCGAACTCGAGGCCTCAATCGCGAAGTTGAAGGACGACTTCGCGGCCCAGCTCCAAGCCGAATCAAAAAGGGCAGACGAGGCGGAGGCGAGACTCGAGTCAGAGTGTGACGCCGCTTTTGAGGACGCCAGGACGCAGGTTACGGCTCACTACAAGGCCAAAGTCCTCGTTGTGAGGGATAAGGCCTGGGTGAAAGGATGGCGCGCCGGCCTGAAGGAGGCCGGGGTCTCGGAAGATCATCCGTCCTTCCAGGAACCCCCTTTTGCATTCCCCTCTTAAATCCAAGGGTCCAAAATATCCCTTGGATTTATGTACATAGATCCAAGGGTCCAAAATGTCCTAGGACTCAAAGTCTGCTCTCCCATATTATATAGACTAGGGGTAACCCGTGCCAACGGCACGATATAAAATAATTTTCGTAAATTAACTTATTTGAATTTGGGGTTTACGACTTTATAGGATTTAGTGTTCTTAGAATTTTTTATTTAGGTTAATATTTTTTTTATTTATGTTTAGTATATATGATTTATGCTTCAATGTTTAGGGTTTTTAGTATTTTATTTTATAATTTAAGAGTTTACACTCCAAATTTCAAAAAAAATTATTTTTTTAATGTTCTTAACTTTTAATTTTTTTTAACACTCTGGCCAACCAAATCGGACCCCGCTGCCCTTTTTTTTTTCGAATTTTAGTTGTCTGAGAAAAACAGTGAGATGAATAGTAAAATGGGGTCCATAAAAAAGTGTGATGGACGGCTGAGATTGAGATTAGCAAGAAAAAATAAACTCATCAGCCCCCCCACGCGCCCCTCTCCCTCATTCATTTTCTCTCTCTTACTTCCCCTCTCTCTTCCACGTGCAGTGTCCTCCCTCTCTTTCTTTCTTGATGGCAAAAGTTGTAATTATTTCAGCTTTTAGCTCCTTTTAGCCACAGTGCCACGTAGGACATTTTTTGGAACAGTAAAATACTGTCCTGGAATGTATAATAGATATGTAGTTTCTAGAGCTGTTCAGATTGACCCATGACCTGTTACCGGACCCGATACCCGGTGTGTTAACGGGTTAACGTGTCGAACAATCATCCCAAATTCATGACCCGACCCGTTAACTATTTAGCCACCCGGATACCGGGTTTTAGCAATATGTTAACGGGTTGACCCGGTACCTGTTAACATATTACTATTTTATTTTTTTTAAAATATGATATTGAATATTATTGATATTAGTTAATAGTTTAATTAAATATGTTAGATACTTTGATAATTTGATTCATTGATTGTTAGTAATACATTACTAGCTGAAATGGATTGATCATTGATAAATGATCACCTCACTTAATCAGCATTCATCAATCATATATTCATATTCATCAATCGTCACTTTATCATATAATGAGCTCTATATTCAATTATTCATTGTATATTTGTATATTTGTATAATTGTAATGTATCATGTATGAGTATGACACTATGAGTCTATGATTATGTGTCTATGTCTATGAGTCTATGACTTATCAAGTTATCACTTATATAGTTATATACTTATATTTATCAATTATCAGTAATTTCATCCATTTATGAGTCTTGTTGTACTATTTGTAAATTGTAAAATTTTAAGTTTGTATATTGTTATTTATGAATTAGGGTTTATTTAACATTTGAACTTCATTTTTAAGCAGTTTTTAAAGCATTTTTATAATTTTTATAAATAAAATTACAAAAACATCAAATGGCCCGTTTGACCCGAAACTCGGCTGATCCGAAACCCGTTAACCCGATACCCATTAAGCATCTTAATTACCGGGTCAAGGGCCCCAGCCAAAATCATCGGGTTGGGTCGGGTTTGACCCGCTAACCCAGAACCCGACCCGATGAACACCTCTAGTAGTTTCCTTTCTCAACACCCAAAAAGAAGTTTCCGAATAACTTATCAATCGTGTCACTAATCTTAGAGGGGTGTTTTAATCTTGTGGCCTGATAATTTATGACACAAACCATTCAATGTTTTCATATACCTAAAAAACTCCAAGTTGTAAAGTTCTATATCTTGCATCATCATGATTTTTAGAATTTGTGTAAAAACCCCAAAAAAAATTTAGTCCTATTTTCTGATTTTCCTATACTCGTATGGGCGTCAGTTTATGATCCAAATCATTTAATGTTCTGATAATAATGAGAAACCCTAAAAGGAGTAGAGTTTCATAGCTTAGATCCTTGATTGATTTAAGAATTTAAGTGGAAAATACAAATTTTTTTTCTACACTCTTGTAGGCCTCAAGTTCATGATGCAAACCATTCAGCATTCTAATAGAATTGATAAATCCCAAGGTATAAATGTTCGTATCTTACACCATCTCACATTATAGAAAATACGTGAGAAATTATAAATAGCCTGATCTCACTTTTTGATTTTTGAATTGGGTAAGGTTCTAAATTCTGCATATATAATTTCAACATGGGTCTTCTATTTATTTTTCTTTTCAGTGCTTATGATTCCATCAAAGTGGTAGTTATAATTAGATTCATCAAGTAAACAAGAAAGTAATTTACATTTTGTTTTATTTTTAAATTATATCTTATCTTGCAGACAAATCTAATGGTGGAGAGCACTTTGATCAAAGTGGATTTTGAGACACTCATTCTATAAAGACAATATTAAATAGGCCCGTTGGTTGCCCTAAGAAATGAGAGAGCGCAGCTACCAAACTCATTGGTTACCCCGGACCATTACAGTATTTTGGTAAGTGATCACGGTCAGGCTCTGTCGAGTTGCTTTTCAGGCCTAAAACAAGCTGATAAATTGGGTTTGTTGGTTATGAGTTGGAGCTTTAATCCTTCTTGTTATGTTATGTTTTTTTTTTTTTTTTTCGCAAAATTTAAGAGAATTTTTGTTAGAAAGAATTATAAATTTTCTAGTTGTCCCTCAATGTGAGTCTCAAATGCTTAGTATAAACCTACATTAAAAAATCTGAAATTTGCTGAATTCCAAGTGAGATTTTGGAAGATTGAATTTTCAAGATTTTACTAATGAAACTGAAAATCCCGAAATCTTCGTAAATATTGTTGTAGAAATTTCTTGACAGATGAAATTTCATTTTGTTTAATTGATGATCAAATTAAATTAAATAAAACGACCACATTTTATCCAAAAGTAACATGTAATAATATGTATTTCTTCTTTTTACTAGTTCTTGCTCCTCCTATTTCTCTTGCTCTGTTTGTTTTCTTTTCTTCTTATTGTATTGAATTTCCCGAACTATTGATGATGAGACTTACTCTCTTTCTCCTCCTTTTCTTTCTTCTAAGCATTTGGAGATGAAATGATCGTAGCACTTGTCAGTCTAGCCCTTGAACTCATCACAAAGAAGAGAAAACACTTCCGGACTCTTTGATTACCTCCGTCTTTGCTTGGCTATAGTAGAATGCCTAAAACCTCCATTATTATCCATATAAAAAAAGACAAGGGGTTTTATAAACTTAAAAATTCCCCCTTTCTTTTTTTTAAAAGTAAAAAAGATCCCCTACCAAGCCACTAAAAATAAAAGACCATCATAACCCCTTATATTTTATTCTTTCTTGATTTAATGATGTACCTCACTTTACTTCAATTCAACGTACATCCAAACACGCCTAAGCAATAGAATTGTGCGACACGTGAGTTGGATATGGCACGTCTCAAAATAGTAGTCCGTTTTGGAAAATCATGGCGCCTTCCGTGGTTTGATCTAAGTTACGCCACTCAACTACTCAATCAACAAGGAAAATCTTCCTTAAAAAAATGAAAGCAAAATCAAGGAAAACAATGCAATTAGATGTAAGCTCATTGTCTGTTATTAACCTCGTGTTTTTTTATTTTTTAATTGCACCTGCATTCATAAACTCTATATACAAAAAAAAAAGATCATGCGGACAATAAGAGAACCCACAATCACCCCGATAGAGAGAGTGGGGAAAAGTGAGTGTTAGGAGTTTTCATATGTTGGTTAATTCATAGGTTGGACAAAACTCTAGGTCCATCTAGTTGTAATTTTTCATTTATTTTAGAATGGACTGTGGTTGTGTGACCAGAAGAGATGAAGTGAAAAAGAGGAGAAACAAAAAAGTTTCGGAAAACACTACGAGGCCCGATTGATTGGATATGGACCGGATCGATCGGATGTGGAAGACGTCTCAGTTAACAGGCTAACAAAATAAGATTCCGTAGACAGAGGCATGACCTGATTGATCGGACCCTTTGCCCAATCAATTGGATGGTGGAAATTTTTTTGGACGAGCTGCGAATTTTGTTTCCTTTGGAAATTGAAATTTCCAAGTTTGAGTCCTATTTGTGTTTCAAATTATAAGGCATAAATCTTGAGTTATTTAAATGGTGTTTCTCTCGATCCTAAGGAGAGGAATCGAGTTATTCTCTCAGGGCACGTTTGGTAAACATAGTATTTAGAGGATTCTCTCCATCTCGAAAGAACTAACACCTCCTCAGGTAGGGTTCCCATTGAGAGTTGCATGTTTGGATGGAGGGAGGATTCCTACAATTTGTAAAATGTAAGATCCAATGGTTATAAATATTTTTATAAAGAAATCTCAAAATCCATGAAAATTCAAGACCTCAACGTTCACCTCAAAGTTGTTTGTGGTCATCTCGAGAATCTGAACGGTTCAGATTGTGCAAAGGTGGCCCGCAGGAATAAATAATTAATATTTTAGCATCTGGACTTTTTGCAAATATCTCAAGATATGGTAAGGATCCACGATTGAAATTTGGTCAAATAGCTGTGTTTGACCTTCCAGAAATAACTACTGGTTCATATCATGATCTTGGAGCCCACAGGAACCAGAAAATTGGAAAGAACGGACTTGATTTAATCCCCTTTTTTGGCCCAAAGAATCTTAAAAATTGCATCCAACGGTTTTGGTTCATATCATGATCTTGGGGCCCATAGGAACCAGAAAATTGGAAAGAACGGACTTGATTTAATCCCCTTTTTTGGCCCACAGAATCTTAAAAATTGCATCCAACGGTTTGGATGTTTTTGCAAATTTCTCAAGATAGAAGAGGAATCAACGGCTGAGATTTGGGGATATAGCCGTTTTTTATTGTTTAAACATTATTAATAGCTTGGATCTTGATTGTGTGACCCAAAAGGTATATTTACAAGGCAAAAACTGACAAAAACCACGTTACCGTCCAACATTATTGTGCATGCACTGTAGCTCCGCCTTTCTCCTCATGGGTGGATTCATTGCGTCTGTTGACACCAAAAATGTCACTTTGCCTCTTCAAGATCTAAAGAGCTACATGAAGTCACAACCTGCCATAAATAGGCAATGCTACTTCCAAAAAATCAAATCTTTTCAGAATCAAACAAAAACTGCAAGATTATTCAAGACAGCCAAAAGAGGAGTACACAAGAAGTTTCGGGCCATTTCAAAATCATTTGGCTTAACTTCGCTTCTCCGACAGCCGAAAAGGAGCTCTCGGCGGCGAAAGCATCGGAGACACCAAATCTTCGATCAGAGCCGATGGATGGTCTCAAAATACATCCAAAAGGCTCCACGTCAAGTTCCGAGTCAAACCAACAACGTTTGACCCTACATCAACCCTCGAACAGCTAAATCAAGCCTCTCGGCAGCAAGAACCGCCGAGGCCATCACTCATCGGATAGAGCACATGGACAGCTTCAAAATGCTTACAATCTGGGCTTACCATACCTACGATCAGAACAATTGTACCCTCTATGGCATTTTGCCTTCCTCATATTGCTTGGGTCATCTCCCTCGAGCAATTTGAAAAGATCAAACCATAGAACTTCCCATTTATGATCATTATATTCTTGTGATTACTAATGGATGTGGTCTTGTTTCAAAAATTTTTCGAAAAAAAAAACTAACAATGGCAGCATCGCTTACCATTACCTTCGATGAGAACAAGCACCAAATCATGCTTCAACAGAAGCAAACTATGCGCACCTACAAGCGCCCCATCAGCTGCCGAAGCGTTAACTCCCTCGGCAACTCTCTAAGCTCCGGGTCGACCTCGACTCCCCGGACTATCGTCTTTGGGACGCTGGGACCATTCCCACTTCCCGAAGAACAAACTGCTCCTTCCAAGAAGCAGAAACTCGTCTCTCAACGTGTCACTACCGTGACACCAAAGGCAAGCACCAGAAGGCCTGAAGCCCGTGGCACCCCCACGAAGCCTCGACCTGCAAGCAACCAGGTCTATCCCAAGACTTGGTCCACAAGACCTTCACCAAAACAAAGAAGGTCCCAAACATCCACTAAGCCAGCATTCCTGGCCCCACTCAAGGAGAACCAGTTCTACCCTCTTGCTTACATGAAAGAGGAGAGACCCATCTTCAACCTGACTTCCAAGTCATCCCAGCATGAGCCGGCTTGTTCCTACAAGCCCAAAATCAAATCATGCATCACAAGGCCTTTGCAAGCACCTGCTAAGGCCTACAAACCTACAGTTCGACCCTTCATCTCTACAGGGGCCGAACTCCAAAAATTCAAAGCTTCGCTGCAACAAGCGAAGGACAGGGTTCGCATCCTGTCCTTGCCCAGCTGCAAAGAAGACAGGCTCGGCTGCTGCGCCAGAGGGAGCACATCCTTCATCGTCAAAGCCCAGCCAGAGTTGACCGAAGCTCAAATTGCTCGTCGTATACGCCGCCGCGCGTCATACCGGCAAAAGAGACTAGAGAAGCAAAGGACCCAGCCTCCTACACTTCAAGTCTCTCCCAAATGGGTCGAAAAAGAAAGACCCAACCAAGTTACTGCCGTCCATATGGTTGGAAAAACCAGAAGGCGCCAAAAATCAGCAACAAAAATCCATGTCCGACGTCAGATGACCCGCAGCGTCTCCAGGACAAGAAGACATTTAGAAGAATCCCCTGCTCCTTCAAGCAAAGGACAGCAGAGTGATCCTTCCTCAAGCTCTTCTTCGAAAAGAATGAGCCCCAGCTCAATCACCAGGACAGTTTCTTCGTTCGAATCACGAAGGATGAATGTCTTGGCTACAAATTCTGAGCCACCACCCCGCAATCCACCTCCAGAAGATGCGATCACCCGCATCCAGCAGTTGGAACAGGGCCAGCAGAGGATTGAAACTCTGATGGAAAACCTTCTCCTCGCCTTCCAAAATCTGGCGAACAATGAACCTCCTCCGAATCATCAAGACGATGGGGTAAATGGAGAAGAAAATGAGTCACGCGCCCTTACCAAAAAGGACGTAGACAGTATCCTCGCCAAAGCAAAAGAAGAGGATATACTCAAGGAGCATGGGATCAGGCCACCATATCCCTTATGGATGGACTCAGTCCCGTTCCCTACAAAATTCAAGCATCCTACTCTCCAAACATATACGGGGAAAGGATCAGCCAGACAGCACGTCATCCACTTCAAGATCCTGACGGGAGCTATCGCGGATCAAGATGCACTCAAGATCCGCCTCTTTGCAAGTACCCTAAAAGGTACGGCCTTCGATTGGTACTCCACTCTGCTGGAGGACTCAATCCAAAATTGGGCCATGCTAGAGACACGCTTCCTGACTCACTTCAAAGGTGAGGATCATCCCGCTACTATGGCTCAGCTGTGCAGCCTAAAACTGGGGGAGAATGAATCAACATATGACTTCATTCACAAGTGGAAAGCAATGGCATACAAATGCTCTGATGTATTGCCACAAGCGTCGCTAGTCGACATTTGCCGAAACAACATGAGAGCCAGAATCCGCTCCATGATCATCGGCAACAAATCAAAAAACTTGGGAGAACTCCTAGAAGCTTTCATGGAAGCTGAAACGGTGATTAAAGACCTCAACAGTCAGAAATCATCAAGAAAAGAGCCAACCGCCATTGCAACCTCTAAACCAAAGAAAAAAGAGGTCCTCAATGTGCAGACCAAGTCAACTCCTCAGCCACCAAAGAAAGCTGAAAACAAAGTTGCTGGTAAGAGACCTGAACTCTCAGATGCCTTCAAAGAACGAGTAGAGAAGAAATACCCGTTTGATGAAGATGTTGATGAAATCTTCGGGGCTCTTGTGGCAAATGGCAAGCTCACCTTGCCTGAACCAAAAAGACCGGGTGATGTTGGCAAAACCAATGATCCTCGGTACTGTCCATACCACCAGATGATCTTGCATCCTCTCAATCAATGCTTCATTGTGAGGGAGAAAATAAACGAGATGTGGAAAAACGGAGTCATCACCTTTGACAAAAACTATGGGCCTGCCTCCGTCAACATGGTGACATGTGGACAAACATCAAAATCACCGAAGAAAAAGATCACTACTTCCTTCAAGGTGATAAACTCAATCCAAGCGTCCGAGGAACTGGTTCCTTACCCGACACCAGACGGACAACCGATATGGGTACATCCTGATCTCCTGGAAGATGAAAATTGGGAGGTCGTGAAAACAAAGCCTACAGCTCAACAGCGAAGGCAGGCTAGGAAACATCTCCTCAAGCATAAACGGCAAGAGAAGACCCAGCCAAAACAAGAGGTCAAAGAAAAGGCAGAGGCTTCCTCTACCGTTTCAATGGAGGCAACAAAAATATCCCTTCCAGAGACTTCAAAGGGGGTAATAAAATTCACTCTCAGTGATTTCATGCCACCTCAATTCAAAGAAGCCATGCAGGAGGCATCATACTCTTGCAATTCGGTAGTTGGATTCTCCATTGATGGATACGAGTCCAGCGACACCGATGATGGATTCGAATCCAACTACACAGATGAGTGGGAGGAGTCCCTTGAAACAGAAGAATGGGTTCCTGAGTCTCATCTTATGCCAGTAATCTGGTATAACCCCCTACAGCCACAAGGATCCTGGTCTGATGATGAAGAAGACCAAGAAGCTGTACAAGAAAATGATGCTGACCCAGCACCTCTCATTACTCCAGTGGAAATCAACCATGTTGAGCTACAAAGAGTTGATGAAAAAGAAGATGCGGCTCCCATGCCTAATCTTGAAGAATATGCAAGGATCTTGCAGCGACTCGCTCTAGAACAAGAGCAAGACCGCGTCAACGAGCCTCCTCGCAACCCAGAGCCTGAAGTCCCTGAAGACCACCAGGTACATCCTCCCTTAACTCCTGAAAATGGAGAAAATTGCTGGATAGACGATCCTCTTACATCCGAGGATGAGTCTGACTCCGATCAGGCAACATCTCCTGTCAGAGCTTCCTGTAATGTGATAATTCGGGATTATAGTTCTTCTGAAGCATCGTCTGATGAGAGCACTTACACTCCGGCGACGCCTAGCAATGTGTCTTCTGCAGCTACCTCGTCTCACGTGACTTTCACTGAGATGACACCCTCTCAGGTTTCTTCTCCTGAGACTATGACTTCAAAGTTCACACCCTTCCTGACTGAAGAATTCCCAGCTATTGATGCTTGGGACGATGAATTAGTCAACGAAGAAGAAAGGTTGCTGGATGCTGTTCAGGACTTGTTCCCGGAAAATGCTACGTCCCCTAACTTGCCACATACAGCTTGTTGGGTCACAAGACCAAAAACAAAAACCAAAACCTGATCCCCTAACTTGCCACATATAGCCTGTTAGGTCACAAGATCAAAACCAAAATTGATCCCCCAACATTCCACATACAGCTTGTTGGGTCACACGATCAAAACCAAACCCGACACCCTAACCTGCCACATACAGCCTGTTAGGTCACAAGGTCAAAACCCAAATCCACATCCCTGATGTCATCTTCAAAACTTTTCCTCGAGATAGTACGTGATCCCTTTCACTACCATAAAATTCCCCTGGAAGCACAAAAGGCTACAAATACCAAAAAGAAAGACTGCTCAAAGACTCTTGGTCAAGTCGCAGGCTCTCCTTCAAAAATCTCTTCGAGGCACATCGACTACAAAAGTTAAGCAACTCGTCGCTGTACCTCGAGGGGGCATTTGTTGACACCAAAAATGTCACTTTGCCTCTTCAAGATCTAAAGAGCTACATGAAGTCGCAACCTGCCATAAATAGGCAATGCTACTTCCAAAAAATCAAATCTTGTCAGAATCAAACAAAAACTGCAAGATCCTTCAAGACGGCCAAAAGAGGAGTACACAAGAAGTTTCGGGCCATTTCAAAATCATTTGGCCTAACTTTGCTTCTCCGACAGCCGAAAAGGAGCTCTCGGCGGCGAAAGCATTGGAGACACCAAATCTTCGATCAGAGCCGATGGATGGTCTCAAAATACATCCAAAAGGCTCCACGTCAAGTTCTGAGTCAAACCAACAACGTTTGACCCTACATCAACCCTCGAACAGCTAAATCAAGCCTCTCGGCAGCAAGAACCGCCGAGGCCATCACTCATCAGATAGAGCACATAGACGGCTTCAAAATGCTTACAAGGGGCTGGCCGCATGTCAAATTTCAGGTTATTTCGACAACATTTGACCATAGTTTGACCCTCGGAAGCCTAATCAGGCCTCTCGGCGGCAAAGCTCTCCGAGACCATGGTTTCCAAGACCGAGCCTATGGATCATCTTAAAATGACTCCAATGGGTTCCCTGTCAAATTTCAAGTTAATCGGACATCGGTTGACCGCACATCAAACCGCGACATCTTCATCGCGACAAAAGCGAGTCTACTGGTGATAGGACCCCAAACGGCTTCAAAACTCAAACAAAAAACAGCAAAAACGGACACAAAATGGGACAAAAAGGGGAAAAAAAACCAGGGTCGCCGGCGACCCTGGAGCCCGAGATCGCCGGGAAGGCCCCGGAAACCCCGGTTTTCGCCATTTTTTCGCGATTCGAAGCGTCTGGCCTCTGGTAGTTTCCAAAACTCATACTTTTGAGACACCAAATCCTCTAACATCCGTAAAAAACACGGGTCAATCATCAAAAGTATCGAAAACAACATTGATCGCCACCCGGTCAACCAAAAAAAGTGTGCTTTCTACCCGACCGATCGAGAAATCGACAGGACGGATGGCACTGACCCGTTGTTGGCAACCAACACCTGAAGTCACATGGTCATCCGATGTCGATCTACATGAAGATCCATCGATGATCATTGCCAGAAGAATTCCAAAAGACGCGGCACGGCCCGCGACTCTTCAACTTCTCGGCGACCACTTAATGCGATTAATTGACTAGCTTTATTACAGTCATTAATCCATTTCTTTGGACGGACCAATAAGAAGCAAGCATCCGAGAGTTACAAGTCAAGAGATTCATGGCATTTAACCCATGAAACTCCTCCCATCATGGCGATTAAATGCCCTCAATCTCCTCCGGCCAATCAGAAGCCAAGAAAAAGGAGTTACAAAATAAAGATTTAAATCCTGTAACTCCTCTCATTATGCGGCTTAATGACAATAAAAGCCCATAAACCCTCCTAAATGGCTACCTAAAAGCCAATAAATAGGAGAGCTCTCCAAGAAGAAAGAGATCGAAGAAAAATCACAGACAGAGACACAGACAAAGCACAGAAATTCAGAGAAGGAAAAGAGAGAAAACTCTATGGAAATCCTACACCGACCACTGCTACAAGGTGACAAAAGTCCCTTGGGGGTATCACCCCCCAAGGTCCTTGCCTTCTCCTTCTGCCTCCAATGGCTTAGATGTGGCTTTTCAGCCCGTCTACTCGATTTTTTATTGGACATAGGACCTCCTTTTGGCCTTTGTCCTCTAAAAACCTGAGGTTATAGCCAAGCCAAGCGAATCAATAGCATCCTCTGTTCTCATCTGCATGGATGATGGCGAAGCCCACATATGGCTTGCGACCGTCAATCTAAACGGGTCCCCCACAATCTCCTGAGAAGTTAGATCCTCCTTTTCTTGCTTTTCATCGTAGTTTGTATTTTTTCAAAAGAGACAAAAATCACAACTCTTGTCTTTCATTATTGATAAGGATTGTAAATCGGCTATAAACGCCAAAATCGGCTATAAATGCCAAAAAATCGCCTTTCACGGCAAACCAAGAAAAATGTCTCTTTTCTTAAATATATGTGCAATGGAAAACTTGAAAGAAGTTGATTTCCTTTTTACTTGCGAAGGTTGATCTCCGGATCACCACTTGAATTCCAAGTAAAATAGAAAATCTGGCACACCCACACAACAAAAATATTGATGCGCGCCTCTGCCCCCCGGTTACGAAAGGGTCGGACCCAACGGACTCCCACGTCCGCCGACCTCGGTAGAACCGAGCAGGAGCGCGGTCCATCAGCGTCCGATGGGGGGGGGGGGTTCTGATATGAGAAATAAATGCATTATAAGATTTTACATGTCATTCCTCTCAAAATCCTGTCCCAACCAAGCATGAGAAGTCCACAAAAGCATGGAAAGTGGCGAGGATTCCTTGGCAATGACCTTTGCCAAACGTGCCCTCATAGTTTTAAGGTGAGAAACCTCATAGAGAGACTCATTCTTCTCTAGAGTCACCATTGAGAGATTGTGCTGAAGAGGTGTTCTAGAGAGTTTGTTGCTTCTACCTTCTCGTAGAAGATTTGATCTTCTTAATTCTTGATGAGTGTTAAATATTGCATATTTTACCCCTCATTAATCAGAGTTTTATCAGCATCTCATGTGCATGTCATTTGCTTTATACAGAGATTTTATCCTTCCATCACATTAACGGATTATCGGATTATCATGCATAAATCCGATTATTTATAATGCATTTTTATGCAATTTCTCTTGTGTAGGTTGACCTCGCGACTGCCCCAACCTTCCGGCTAGTGTCTCAAAGCATCAAGAAGAGATTTCAATAAAAGAAGTTCCATGAAGAAGTCTTTGTGAAGAAATCTTAGGAAGAGTTAAAGAGTTCCAAAATAAGAGGAGATGACTCTAAGAATAAAAGAAGTCATTTTCTAGCACAAAGGAGTGGTTGGTGTATTGGTTAGAGCTTTGGTGAGTATGAAATAGGTTATGGGTTCAAACCCCATCAATTGCATATTTTTTTTACATAGAAAATATTCCATCTAATCCAACTCTAACCTCTCCATCAATCAAAGCCACAAAAAACACATATGCTTTTAGCTTTTGGAAGGAAAGTAACCAAACAAATTGAAGCAATCCATTTGAAAGAAAATGAGCTAATCAAAAGCCTTCAAGTTATAGCCAATCAAATGAAAGCAATCATTGTGAAAGGAAATGGGCTAATCAAATGTCCTCAATGTTTTTATAAATTGAAATGTATTTATAGAGAGAAGAAAGCTTTTGGCAAGATAATCTTTTTTGTAATTTTAATTTATTTTCTCTACACTTTTAGATTGTAATTAGGAGCTTCTTCGTAACTAATCATAAGAGAGAGTGTGTAATTGAAGATCATTAATGAAGATTTGAAGCTCTTTCTTGATGTTTAGTGGCTAAAGCTCTTGGATTAGGCTCTCATTTTGAAGCTAAGTAATATGATTAGTTCAATTACATGCATGTTTTAGTTTAAACTTCATACTTGTGCCTTGATTGATTAATAGATTTTAGATCTAATTGTGTTAATTTCTTTCATTTCTCAGCTCTATCTCTACACTTGATGCTTGGATAATCTCAATTGATGCTTTGTAGTTGGATTAAGTTCTCTCACATAGCATGTTCTAGAGCCCTTATCTTTGATATTTTGTAGCTTGATTTTGATGATTAATTGTTAGGGTAGTTAGGTTATGATCTAATATCTTGGCTTTTGATTTTCTTTACTTTGATCTTCATTGTTATATCATCCAATCCAATTAGGCAAGAGATTGCTAATTGGATTGTGGATTTGTTAGAACATGCATTGTTTGAATTAATTACATACTTATTGGATTTTGGATTGCCTAATATTTTTATTTTTATTATTGTTAATTTAAATCCTTGTTTGATTTGTTATTTTCACTTCTAGATTGTTAGATACACATTTCACATCACTGGTTTTAAAATTCTACACATTTCACACCACATCTTCACCTTAAATCTTCCATTTTCACTACCATTCATCCAATAGTTTAGTGTAGCTTGTTAACTTAGATCTTAATAATTTCATATTTTAGATTGTTAATTAGTTGTTTACATTGCGTAGTTTATTAGTTTTTATTGTTCACTTCAGTTATCTATATTAGCTATATCTTAGTTCAAATCTACTTTAATTGGATTCATTGCTTGCTTTGTCCTCTCTTCGTGGGATCGGTAATCCGAACTCTTTAGTCCTCTACTACTTGACGACACCGTAGTCTTGTAGTTAAGCATTGCACATATAAGTATCGATCAGTTCTCAAGGTGTTGCTGGATCAATTGCGGAGAACGGTGTGCGTCGAGGAGTTGTGGCAATGGGGAAGTTATGTAAGAACAACTACAGTCCTTAGGTTGACAGATTGACTGGGAGGGGAGTTGTGAGTATATCTAGTAGCTGTTCAATAGTGCTTGATTTCTGATCATGGTTGCATGATTTATGATAATAGTTTTTCTCCCTGGATAGGGTTTTCAAGTAAAATATTATGCGTGCCTTCTTGTGGTGTGTGATCGGTAGACTAGATCACTTTGATTTGATTTGGTTTCTTTTGCTGTGCACTGGTTGTGGAACTAGTATCCGATCTAGTAGGAAAACCTTCAATTGGTATCATAGTGGGTTGTACTTTATTATTGTGTATATCCTACATATTTCTAGAATGGACCTCTACCGCAAAGGCGCTTCGACCAATACCAATAAACCCCCGTTATTGGATGGCACAAATTATGCCTATTAAAAAGCCTGAATGGTTATCTTTCTTAGAGCCATTGATATAAAAGTATGAAAATTAGTTGTAAATGGCTATACCATACCCACTGTTGATGCTAATGGGGTAATCGTCACCATCCCGAAAGAAAGCGGGAGAAAATGGGATGGGTTCTTTCTTTCGTCTAATGTGCCGCCGGCAACACACGGCGGTTGTCTTGTCACTTATTGGGTCTTTCAATTTGGGTCAAATTTGGGTCAAATTACGGGTCTCAAAGTAGGGTCATAGTGAACTATATATGGGCGATCTACATTTATGGCTAATTGAAATTAAATCCAAGTATTCTAAAAATAAATAAATTAAATTAGGAAAATAAGGGAGGAAGTTGCCAAATATTTAGAAGAGGATCAGCTCCGTTCCCGGGTACCCCCTTTTATGTCCCTTGGTAACCTAGGGTTTGAAGGCTGATTCTTCAAATCGAAAGAACGATTCAAAACGAGATTCCAAGTTTGATTTTTGTTTGTTTGTGTGCGATACACAAGTGATAAAAGTGAGTGGTGGATGATGGGTCGAGATTAACTAAAAGTGGCCGATGATGGGCCGAGATTGATTTAAGGGTGGCCGATGATGAGCCGAAAGCAAATAAAATGATATTAAGGGTGTGTAAAATCACTCGTCTCGTCTCGTTATTATCATTAGTTCAGATTCTCAGAATCAGCCTTATTCCCTTTAATCATTGAGTTCAAATGAATATTTGGCACCGGAGGTGGAGGAAAAGAGAAGAAAATAATTTTAAGGTTGATTTGTTGGTTTTATGTTTTTTATTTTTTATTTTTTATTTTTTAGGATTTTAACAATTGAGGCTAGAAGGGCCTAACTAGGGGATTTTCTACTTGGATTTAACTTAACTAATCCATTTTCCTAATGGATCTCTACCCTATCCTAGGGTCCTAACCGCCCTTGTCCACCCTCCCGGTCCCTTAGTAGGGCTCGAAAAGAGAGAGTGGGACCTAACTTACTAGAATGAAAGAAACTAAAAGTGGTCTAACCTGTCTATGGGGAGATCAAGATCTGGGTCTGGGGTTTGACCTGGTCAGCCTAAACCACTATTTAATTTCTAACTTTATTATATTAATTTTTAATATCTTTTACTTTGTTTTTGGTCTTTTAGGTTTTATTATTTTTATTTTTGGTTTTATTTCTAGAACATAGAATTTCCTAAATTGATTTTCCTAGTCCTAGTGAAAAGAGATGAGGGGGAAACAATTACTAATTTTTATTTATTAATCAACCAACTAGCTGGTTATGAATTTCCTAAGTAAGTTCTCTAATCCTGATGAGAGGAGTGGAGGAGAAGGAAATTGATTATTAAACCTAACTTAATTATTTTAATTCATCTAATACTTAAAATTCAATTTTTTTTTATTCTTTTGTCCTTTTGGTTTTATATGAATTATGCCGTGCTAAATTTTATCTTAAAAAAACAAGAAACAAAAATGCAACTAAGTTATATGGTACATGTGCATGTTAAATGCATGAACAGGTTAAGATGAATGAATAAATTGGAACAAAGAGTAATGTGGAAAATTTACCTAAATGTATGGCTTGTTAAATGCATGAAATATATTTTATGCTTTGGCACATTAAGCAAACTAGGAAATAAATTGGGAACAATTAATTATGGTTTGGATGCGCGGACATTGATGCATGAATAAATTAAACATAAATCAGAATAAACATATGGCCAAATTGGATGCCGAAACAATAAAAAAAAAAGAGAAAGAAAACCACGAATTACTCATGCATGGGCTTGATACTTGATAGGCATAACGATCTGGGCTTGATGGGTTATGGGCCTTCTCTTGTAGTTCAGCTCGGGCCAGGTGAATGGGCTGGTTTAGGTGGGAGTGGAGACAGGGGTGCATGTGTGTGCAGCAGCAACGCTGCTATGCAGGGTGGTGCTGTGAGAAAGAAAGGGGGTTGGAGAGAGAGAGGGCGCGCTGGGCGTGTGGGGACTGAAAGGGGTGCAGGGAAGTGGGGGAAGAATGGAAGAGGAGGAGTGCATGTGCAGGGAGGTGAAGGTGTGTGCTGTTATCTGTTGTGAGGGTGAGAAAAGGGTGGAGAAGAAGATGTGCAGGGAGAGTGGATTGCAGTGAAGGAGAAGGTGTGCAGGGAGATGAAGTGGCCGGTGGGTCTGAGTGCACAGTGGGTGTGCAGTGAAGAAGAAGGAGGAGGGAGAGAAAGAGAAAAAGAAGAAATAAAGGAAGGAGGAAAATAAAAGGGCGGTAGCACAGTGCAGGGCGCGGTAGTGTCTGTGGGCGATGGGATGATGCAATGGGGGAGTGCCAGTGATGGTGCGCAGGGGAGGAGAAGAAGAAGAGAAGAGAAGAGAAGAGAAGAGAAGAGAAGAAAGAAAGAAAGAAGAGGAGAAAGCAGTGGGTGAGCAGGGCTCGGGCAATGATGTGACTGTGGTATAGCAGATGGGTGTGTGCAGGTGTGGGGTGCAGCGAAGTGGCGGTGATAGTGGAGTGCATTAAATGGCGTGGTGGAGGAAGGAATAAAAGGAGAGGAAAAAGAAATAGATGCTGGTTGAGAGGGGTCATGAAATGGAGATGAAGGAGAGAGACGAAGGAGATGGTGAGGATTGGTGATGAAAGGAGATCTGCGCATAGGGGATAGAGATGAGGGAGAGGGTTTAAGAGGGATATAGAGATGAGGGGATCCTGGGACTCTACTTCCCCAGAACCCTGGGCTCTTTCTCCCTTATTCGGGCGACGGGCCATGCAACCTAGGCCATGTTGACACCAAAAATGTCACTTTGCCTCTTCAAGATCCAAAGAGCTACATGAAGTCGCAACCTGCCATAAATAGGCAATGCTGCTTCCAAAAATCAAATCTTGTCAGAATCAGACAAAAACTGCAAGATTCTTCCAGACAGCCAAAAGAGGAGTACACAAGAAGTTTCGGGCCATTTCAAAATCATTTGGCCTAACTTCGCTTCTCAGACAGCCGAAAAGGAGCTCTCGACGACAAAAGCATCGGAGGCACCAAATCTTCGATCAGGGCCGATGGATAGTCTCAAAATACTTCCAAAAGGCTCCACGTCAAGTTCCGAGTCAAACCGACAACGTTTGACCCTACATCAACCCTCGAACAGCTAAATCAAGCCTCTTGGCGGTGAGAACCACCGAGGCCATTACTCATCAGATAGAGCACATGGACGGCTTCAAAATGCTTATAAAGGGCTACACGTCAAATTTCAGGTCATTTCCACAACATCTGACCATAGTTTGACGCTCGGAAGCCAAATCAGGCCTCTCGGCGGCAAAGCTCTCCGGGACCATGGTTTCCAAGACAGAGCCTATGGATCATCTTAAAATGACTCCAATAGGTTCCCTGCCAAATTTCAAGTCAATCGGACATCGATTGACCGCACATCAAACCGCGACATCTTCATCGCGACAAAAAGCAAGTCTACAGGTGATAGGACCCTAAACGGCTTCAAAACTCAAACAAAAGCCTATGGTTGGTCTTATTTATTGCTCAGGAGGCTTCACACCAAATTTCAGGTCATTCCGACATCGTTTGACCCAGTTTCAGCTTCTGACGGAAAATCGGCAGCTCTACGCGACAAAGTCTTTGGCTTTCTCAGGAAATTGGAAGCTTTGCAAAATAAAATGCAAGGATTCTCATCAGGTTTCCTACAAAGAAATTAGGCCAATAAATGGTCAAAATTTCAAGGAAAAGTACAGAAGAAAAAAGAATCGAAAAACAACAAAAACGGACACAAAACGGGACACGAAAGGGGGAAAACCCCCCCAGGGTCGCAGACCCCTGCGACCCTGGGCCAGGGTCGCCGGCGACCTTGGAACCCGGGGTCGCCGGGAAAGCCCCGGAAACCCCGGTTTTCGCCGTTTTTTCGCGATTCGAAGAGCCCAGCCTCTGGTACTTTCCAAAATTCATGCTTTTGAGACACCAAGTCCTCTGACATCCGTCCAAAACACGGGTAAATCATCAAGAGTATCGAAAACAATATTGATCGCCACCCGGTCAACCAAAAAAAGTGTGCTTTCTACCCGACCGATCGAGAAATCGACAGGACAGATGGCACCGACCCGCTGTTGGCAACAAACACCTGAAATTACATGATCATCTGATGTCGATCTACATGAAGATCCATCGATGATCATCGACAGAAGAATCCCAAAAGACGTGGCACGGCCCGCGACTCTTCAGCTGCTCGGCGACCACTTAATGCGATTAATTGACTAGCTTTATTACAGTCATTAATCCATTTCTTTGGACGGCCCAATCAGAAGCAAGCATTCGGGAGTTACATGTCAAGAGATTCATGGCATTTAACCCATGAAACTCCTCCCATCATGGCGATTAAAGGCGATTAAATGCCCTCAATCTCCTCCGGCCAATCAGAAGCCAAGAAAAAGGAGTTACAAAATAAACAATTCAATTTTGTAACTCCTCCCATTATGCAGCTTTATGACAATCAAGGCTCATAAACCCTCCTAAATGGCTACCTAAAAGCCTATAAATAGGAGAGCTCTCCAAGAAGAAAGGACATCAGAAACATCAGAGAAAAAAGCACAAAAACACAGACAGAAATCCAGAGAAAGGAAAAAGAGAGAAAACTCTGCGGAAGTTCCACACCGGCCACCGCAACAAGGTGACAAAAGTCCCTTGGGGGGTACCCCCCCCCCTAAGGTCCTTGCCTTCTCCTCCTGCCTCCAATGGCTTAGATATGGCTTTTTCAGCCCGTCTACTCGGCTTTTTATTGGACATAGGACCTCATTTTGGTCTTTGTCTTCTAAAAACCCGAGGTTATAGCCAAGCCAAGCGAATGAATAGCATCCTCTGTTCTCATCTGCATGGATGATGGCGAAGCCCACATATGGCTTGCGACCGTCAATCTAAACGGGTCCCCCACAATCTCCTGAGAAGTTAGATCCTCCTTTTCTTGCTTTTCATTGTAGTTTGTATTTTTTCAAAAGAGACAAAATTCACAATTCTTGTATTTCATTGTTGATAAGGATTGTAAATCGGCTATAAACGCCAAAATCGGCTATAAATGCCAAAAAAATCGCCTTTAACGGCAAATCAAGAAAATGTCTCTTTTCTTAAATATATGTGCAATGGAAAACTTGAAAGAAGTTGATTTCCTTTTTACTTGCGAAGGTTGATCTCCGGATCACCACTTGCAATTCCAAGTAAAAATAGAAAATCTGGCACACCCACAAAAAAAAGAAATGTTGATGCACGCCCCTTGCCCCCCGGTTACGAAAGGGTCGGAACCAAACGGACTCCCACGTCCGCCGACCTCGGTAGGAACCCGAGCATTCGGGGTGCGGTCCATCAAGCTGGCTCCACCCGGTGGGACCCGTTTATTTGCGAACACGATGCTAGAAATGAAATATTTGCATATCATATATTTTGCTCTATGCTTATATTTCTTTTCTCGATTCCTTGGCTACTTTATAATTGGTGGCCTATGTTGAATTCCGCATCTAAAAAAAATGAGATGAGATTTAATGTTTGGAAATTTCTAATTCTTTGAATTTATTTCCATTCTTTCTATTTTCAAAAAAAAAATTTTTAAACAAAAAACAAAAAAAAATCAGATTTTTCATTTTTGGATTCAAAATTGAGAAACTTTGATCCTCTCCCTTCTGGGCACTGGCGCTCACGGAAATCGTTGAGACCGTGTTCGGATCGGGGGTTGGGCCATTGTTTCTCTTCGATTAGTTCATTAAAAATCTAAAATATATATATATATATAAAAGTATAAAAAATTTTTAGATTTCTCAATTTGGATTCAAAATTGAGAAACCTTGATCCGTTCCTATCGTTCATCGCGCTTGCAGAAATGTTGAGCCTGTTCGACTAAGGTTTTGGGCCATTGTTTCTCTTCGATGAGTTCATAAAAAAAAAAAGACATAGACCACTAAGGTTAAACCAACTGTGTTCTTTGATCATGGTTGATTCAAAGAAAAGCCTTGTCCAGAGTGTGGAGACAGCTTGACTGTTCTAGGCAAGGGTCCTCCAAACGGGTTCATTAAGTAATCCTACCCTTACCTGGGGGCAATTCTATCAATCAAGATTTCATAAAACCGGGTTAGGAGGCCTATGTGTACTCTCTCGTCTTTTAAATAAATAAAAAAAAATAAATTTTTTTTTAAAAAAAAATAAAAATTTTAAAATAAAAAAATAAAAATAAAATCTTTTCAAAAAAAAATTCTTAAAATAAAAAAAAAATAAAAAAAAAGATTTTAAAAAAAAAAAAATCTTTAAAAAAAAAATCTTCAAAAAAAAAAAAACTTCCGTCATTTTGGGTTTAGATTGGAGAAATCTTGGTCTTCTCCTTTCTGAGCACTGGCGCTCACGGAAATCGTTGAGACCGTGTTCAGAATGGAATGCCTTTTGCTCTCTTTGATAAACCCGATATTGACTTTTCAAAAAAAAAAACTCGTCATCTTTAGATTCAGATCCGAGAAATTATGGTTCATTTCTTTCTGAGCACTGGCGCTCGCGGAAATCGCTGAGCCCGTGTTCAGATCGGAATACCATCTGCTCTCTTTGATGAATCCAATCTTGACCTTTCAAAACAGAGAATCTCATCTCATGAATGCGGTCTCAAAACATTTGTGTCTAGCGGTACTAGTACGCCCTTTCAGGGTCTACTGTATTGCGACCGGCACATCTGTAACTCCAACTTTATATTCTTCTTACCTCGAGCAAGCTCTGCTTCTCGATAAGTCGAATTTAAGTTCACAATTGCTTCTAGCAGTCACTGGGATGCCCATTCCGGGCTTACCATACCTGCGATCAGAACAATTGTACCTTCTATGGCATTTTGCATTCCTCATATTGCCTGGGTCATCTACCTCGAGCAATTTGAAAAGACGAAACCATAGAACTTCCCATTTATGATCATTATATTCTTGTGATTACTAATGGATGTGGTCTTGTTTTAGAAATTTTCGAAAAAACTAACAATGGCAGCTTCACTAACCATTACTTTCGACGAAAACAAGCACCAACTCATGCTTCAACAGAAGCAAACCACGCGCACCTACAAGCGCCCCATCAGCTGCCGAAGTGTCAACTCCCTCGGCAACTCTCTGAACTCCAGGTCGACCTCGACTCCCCGGACTATCGTCTTTGGGACGCTGGGACCATTCCCACTTCCTGAGGAACAAACTGCTCCCTCCAAGAAGCAGAAACTCGCCTCTCAACGTGTCACTACCGTGACACCAAAGGCGAGCACCAGAAGGCCTGAAGCCAGTGGCAGCCCCATGAAGCCTCGACCTGCAAACGACCGGGTCTATCCCAAGACTTGGTCCCCAAGACCTTCACCAAAACAGAGAAGGTCCCAGACATCCACTAAGCCAGCATTCCTGGCCCCACTCAAGGAGAACCAGTTCTATCCTCTTGCCTACATGAAAGAGGAGAGACCCATCTCCAACCTGACTTCCAAGTCATCCCAGCATGAGCCGGCTTGTTCTTACAAGCCCAAAATCAAGTCATGCATCACAAGGCCTCTACAAGCACCTGCTAAGGCCTACAAACCTGCAGTTCGACCCTTCATCTCTACAGGGGCCGAACTTCAAAAATTCAAAGCTTTGCTGCAACTGGCGAAGGATAGGGTTCGCATCCTGTCCTTGCCCAGCTACAAAGAAGACAGGCTCGGCTGCTGCGCCCGAGGGAGCACATCCTTCATCGTCAAAGCCCAGTCAGAGCTGACCGAAGCTCAAATTGCTCGTCGTATACGCCGTCGCGCGTCATACCGACAAAAGAGACTAGAGAAGCAAAGGACCCAGCCTCCCACACTTCAAGTCTCTCCTAAATGGGTCGAAAAAGAAAGACCCAACCAAGTTGCTGCCGTCCATATGGTTGGAAAAACCAGAAGGCGCCAAAAATCAGCAACAAAAATCCATGTCCGACGTCCGATGACCCGCAGCGTCTCCAGGACAAGAAGACATTCAGAAGAATCCCCTGCTCCTTCAAGCAAAGGACAGCAGAGTGATCCTTCCTCAAGCTCCTCTTCAAAAAGAATGAGCCCCAGCTCAGTCACCAGGACAGTTTCTTCGTTCGAATCACGAAGGATGAATGTATTGGCTACAAATTCTGAGCCACCACCCCCGCAATCCACCTCCAGAAGATGCGATCACCCGCATCCAGCAGTTGGAACAGGGCCAGCAGAGGATTGAAACTCTGATGGAAAACCTTCTCCTCGCCTTCCAAAATCAGGCGAACAATGAACCTCCTCCGAATCATCAAGACGACGAGGTAAATAGAGAAGAAAATGAGTCACGCGCCCTTACCAAAAAGGACGTAGACGGTATCCTCGCCAAAGCAAAAGAAGAGGATATACTCAACGAGCATGGGATCAAGCCACCATATCCCTTATGGATGGACTCGGTCCCGTTCCCCACCAAATTCAAGCATCCTACTCTCCAAACATATACGGGGAAAGGATCAGCCAGACAGCACGTCATCCACTTCAAGATCCTGACGGGAGCTATTGCGGATCAAGATGCACTCAAGATTCGCCTCTTTGCAAGTACCCCTAAAAGGTACGGCCTTCGATTGGTACTCCACTCTGCCGGAGGACTCGATCCAAAACTGGGCCATGCTAGAGACACGCTTCCTAACTCACTTCAAAGGTGAAGATCATCCCGCTACTATGGCTCAGCTGTGCAGCCTAAAACAGGGGGAGAATGAGTCAACATACGACTTCATTCACAAGTGGAAAGCAATGGCATACAAATGCTCTGATGTATTGCCACAAGCGTCGCTAGTCGACATCTGCCGAAACAACATGAGAGCCAGAATCCGCTCCATGATCATCGGCAACAAATCAAAAAACCTGGGAGAACTCCTAGAAGCTTCCATGGAAGCTGAAACGGTGATTAAGGACCTCAACAGTCAGAAATCATCAAGAAAAGAGCCAACCGCCATTACGACCTCAAAACCAAAGAAGAAAGAGGTCCTCAATGTGCAGACCAAGTCAGCTCCTCAGCCACCAAAGAAAGCTGAAAACAAAGCTGTTGGTAAGAAACCTGAACTCTCTGATGCCTTCAAAGAACGAGTAGAGAAGAAATACCCGTTTGATGAAGATATTGATGAAATCTTCGGGGCTCTTGTGGCGAACGACAAGCTCACCTTGCCTGAACCAAAAAGACCGGGTGATGTTGGCAAAACCAACGATCCTCGGTACTGTCCATACCACCAGGTGATCTCGCATCCTCTCAATCAATGCTTCGTTGTGAGAGAGAAAATAAATGAGATGTGGAAAAACGGATTCATCACCTTTGACAAAAACTATGGGTCTGCCTCCGTCAACATGGTGACATGTGAACAAACATCAAAATCACCGAAAAAGAAGATCACTACTTCCTTCAAGGTGATAAACTCAATCCAAGCGTCCGAGCAACTGGTTCCTTACCCGACACCAGACGGACAACCGATATGGGTACATCCCGATCTCCTGGAAGATGAAAATTGGGAGGTCGTGAAAACAAAGCCTACAGCTCAACAGCGAAGGCAGGCTAGGAAACATCTCCTCAAGCTCAAACGGCAAGAGAAGACCCAGCCAAAACTAGAGGTCAAAGAAAAGGCAGAGGCTTCCTCTACCGCTTCACTGGAGGTAACAAAAACATCCCTTCCAGAGACTTCAAAGGGGGTAAGGAAATTCACTCTCAATGATTTCATGCCACCTCAATTTAAAGAAGCCATGCAGGAGACATCATACTCTTGCAATTCGGTAGTTGGATTCTCCATTGATGGATACGAGTCCAGCGACACCGATGATGGATTCGAATCCAACTACACAGATGAGTGGGAGGAGTCCCTTGAAGCAGGAGAATATCTCTCCGATGAAGAATGGGTTCCTGAGTCTCATCTTATGCCAGTAATCTGGTATAACCCCCTACAGCCACAAGGATCCTGGTCTGATGATGAAGAAGACCAAGAGGCTGTACAAGAATATGCTGCTGAACCAGCACCTCTCATTACTCCAGTGGAAATCAACAATGTTGAGCCACAAAGAGATGATGAAGAAGAAGATCCGGCTCCCATGCCTGATCTTGAAGAATATGCAAGGATCTTGCAGCGACTCGCTCTAGAACAAGAGCAAGAACGCGTCAACGAGCCTCCTCGCAATCCAGAGCCTGAAGTCCCTGAAGACCACCAGGTACATCCTCCCTTAACTCCTGAAAATGGAGAAAATTGCTGGATAGACGATCCTCTCACATCCGAGGATGAGTCTGACTCCGATCAGGCAACGTCTCCCGTCAGAGCTTCCTGTAATGTGATAATTCGGGATTATAGCTCTTCCGAAGCATCGTCTGATGAGAGCACTTACACTCCGGCGACGCCTAGCAATATATCTTCTGGAGCCACCTCGTCTCACGTGACTTTCACTGAGATGACACCCTCTCAGGTTTCTTCTCCTGAGACTGTGACTTCAAAGTTCACACCCTTCCTGACTGAAGAATTCCCAACCATTGATGCTTGGGACGATGAATTAGTCAACGAAGAAGAAAGATTGCTGGATGCTGTTCAGGACTTGTTCCCGGAAAATGCTCCATGCAACACAATCACTGAGGATGGTAACTCTGCTGCTGATACATCCTCAGCAAATGAAAAATGACAGCCTCTTGATCCTGAAGACAATCTTCCAAACGAAGACCCTTCTCAAGAAGCTCTCGAAGTTGGTAGAGGCACCCGCTCTGGCCGGGACTACCACAAAAATTACAACCAATCTTCCTTTACATATGTAAATCCTTCGGGAAAAGATGTTGTAAGCGCCCCTAGTGGCAACAATGATGAACATGCAGGCCCTAAGGAGGCTTTCAAGTATGACTTGATTGAACACTTCAAGCACATACCTGCACGTCTACACATCCTAGATTTGTTGCGAATGTCTCCGCACACTCGTGATAATCTCATTTCGGAATTACAAAAGCTGAATGAGGATGTCGACAAACATGCCCCGCAAGTCCTCCAAATTGAAATGGATTACCGGGTCAAAAACACAGAAGCCTCCTCAAAGGGAGAAAAGAAGAAAATTGAGGGATCATGCATTGAATGCCTCTTGGTTAAAAAAGCAGCCAGTGCAACCATCGCCTTCACGAAGGATGACCTCCTACTTGGCGAAACCAGGCATAACCGACCCCTGTACTTCACAGGGTATATCAAGGAAATGCCTATGCATAGAGTTCAGATCGACCCAGGTTCTGCACTCAACCTCATCTCCACATCGGCTCTTGAAGAGTTGGGCATCCCACCCAGCAAACTGAGCCACATATCTGTATCTATCTTTGGATACGATGGGAGTACTCAAAGGCCTATCGGTAAAATCAGGTTCAAGTTGCAGATCGGTGATCTTATCTCTGAGGTCACAGTGTATGCAATAAAGACCCCTTCATGCTACAACATCCTTCTCGGACGCCCTTGGATCCACGAGAATGGTGTTGTCCCTTCAACTCTACATCAATGCATCAAGTTTGTTGGCGACGACGGCATGATACATCGAGTCTTTGCGGACAGAAAACCCTTCAAAGGTAAAGAAATCCACTTCGCAGACTCACAGATGTATGAAGGTGAAAAAGAAGAAGAGGAGAAGCATACAGCATCCTTTGCCGAAAATCTCCAGAAAGATAAAGGCAAAGCTCCTCAACAATCACCGGAAGAGAACAAACCATCCGGTAAATCTGAAGAGAGCATGCAAACTCCCTTCATCATCTCCCTCAAATCTTCAAAGCCTTTGGTCATCACAACTAAAGTGAAGAAGGCAAAACAAAAGCCTGGGGACAAATTTGTTGTCTCTTTCGTGTCTATCATGCAAGACACGGACTCGGATTCAGAGCCAGAAGACGACACATCGTCAAGCCAAGCTGACACTCAGCAAGTTCAGCCTGCTCTTACTCCAATGGAGACAACTTCTAACATAGAAGATCCTGCGTCAGCTTCCTTCGTTGTTCCAGCAACTTCAACAAAGGAAAAGCCGATCTTATTCCATAGATCGGATGCTTCTTCATCAAACTCCATGCTTGAACCTTTCCAAAATAAAGGTACGCCTCAACTATCCTTATACAGTTCTGTGGCACAAGCTATTATGAAGAAAATGGGCTATGACGCTCAAAACCCAGTCGGTTTGGGAGAAGGACGCGGTATTCTCACGCCATTGGGGCCCGTCTTGACCAAAAGCCAGCTGGAAGATTGGAGACTCTACGGCTATGTAGAAAAGTCTTCACACGGGTTAGGGTATGATCCTGACACTCCCTTGAGACAGTTGACACAAAGGCTTAAAAGTCAATATACTGACCAAGCCTCAACATCTCAAGTCCATGAAGACATCGATCTCCCTGGATATCTCTTTGATGAGTCACCTGACAAAGATCCAGGAAGCTCATCCAATTGGCACGATTTCTCCGAAAATGAAGAGGAGTTGTCCGATGGCACAGACGTGTGGACTTCTGACCCAGAAGAACCCTCATCTCCAAAAGAAGTAACCTACTTCGACTCGGTTTCAACAGGCGATTGGGATCATCTCATAGCAAGCCTTGGGAAAATTACCGATCAAGAAGACCCGTGGAAAGGAACATAACCTTGGTCTGGAAATGCCCTTGAAACCCCAGAAGGTTTCGTTGAGCTGGAAGCCTCCGAAAATATTGTGGAGGAACCACCTTCGAACCTTCCAACAGAAGATCCTGTTCAAAAGATAGACTTGGGAACACCAGATAACCCACGTCCTGTATTCATAAGCAAGAATATAAAGGATGATGAGTTACCCGAGTATATCGCCTTTCTTCGTGAGTTCGTTGATTGCTTTGCATGGTCTTACGCTGAAATGCCAGGCTTAGACCCCAAAATAGCAGTTCACAAACTCAATCTTCAAGAAGACATCAAGCCTGTCAAGCAAGGCCAAAGAAGATTCCGTCCAGATGTGATGGATAAAATTGAACAAGAAGTTCAAAAACTCAAAAGCGTCGGCTTCATCCGTGAGGAACAACATCCTGAATGGTTGGCCAACATTGTCCCCGTGACAAAGAAAAATGGGCAGATCAGGGTCTGTATTGATTATAGAGACCTGAATGGCGCATGCCCAAAAGATGAATTTCCGCTCCCCATACCAGAGGTAATGATTGATAATACCTGTGGATTCGAGCGAATGACAATCATGGATGGTTTCTCTGGCTACAATCAGATAAAGATGCATCCTGAGGATGAAAAACATACATCCTTTCGAACCCCATTTGGCGTGTATTGTTACACTGTCATGCCATTTGGTCTGAAGAATGCTGGTGCCACATATCAGAGGGCTATGATGAAAATATTCCAAGATATGCAGCACAAGACGGTTGAATGTTACGTTGATGACCTCGCCGTCAAAAGCAAAAGAAAAGAAGATCATCTCGAAAACCTTCGAGAAGTCTTCCTCCGGCTTCGCAAACACAAACTGCGAATGAATCCATTGAAATGCTTCTTCGGCGTCTCGTCGGGTAAGTTCCTCGGATTCTTAGTTCGGAAAGCTGGAATAGAGCTTGACCCCATAAAAGTCAAAGCCATTCTAGAAATGCCCTCTCCAAGAACCTTGAGAGAACTCAAAGGGCTTCAAGGGAGATTGGCCTACATCATACGGTTCATCTCCAATCTTTCGGGGAAATGCCGTCCATTCTCCCGGTTGATGAAAAAAGGTGTAAACTTTGTCTGGGATGCTGACTGTGAAGCTGCTTTCCAAGACATCAAGTCATACCTGACAAAACCTCCAGTGTTAGCTGCTCCTACCACTGGAAAACCATTCATCTTGTACACAAGAGCCCTTGATCACTCTTTGGGAGCTCTGCTTGCGCAAGAAAATGATCAGAGGAAAGAAGCTGCTCTATATTACCTCAGCCGCATGCTAGTAGGTGCAGAGCATCGCTACTCTCCAGTCGAAAAAGAATGCCTTGCAGTGATGTTGGCCGTACAAAAGCTGCGTCACTACTTGCTTTCCAACACAGTATACCTGATCTCGAGGGTCAACCTCTTGAAGGCCCTTGTCACAAAGGCAGGTTCTCTCAACGCTCGACTAGCAAAATGATCCATCCTTCTGTCACAATTTGATATTAGGAATGTACCACAAAAGGCAATCAAAGGGCAAGCTCTAGGGGACTTCCTCGCAGAGCATCCATTGCCTAAAGATTCTTCACTCAGAGATGATCTCCCAGACGAACCAGTCTACAATGTGGAGACTTTCTCACAAAGTGCCTCTTGGGACATGTACTTTGACGGTGCAACTAGGACGAATGAAAAAAGACAGCTGATCTCGGGAGTTGGCATCCTCTTTGTTAGCCCCGACAAATACATGATTCCACACGCTTTCTCGCTACTGGAACCATGCACAAACAATGCAGCTGAATATCAAGCTCTGATCTTAGGATTGGAACTCGCCATCGAATCCGGTATCACCATGCTGGAAGTCTTTGGAGACTCTCAACTGATCGTCAACCAGATGAATCAGAAATTTGAAGTCAGGAAGCCAGATTTGCTGCCTTACTACAACAAAGCACAATCGCTTCTGCAAAAGTTTGACATCTGTCACATCACCCACATTCGTAGAGGTGAAAACATACATGCAGATGCCCTAGCGGGACTTGCCGCATCCATGGCAATTCAGGAAGGGGAAAACATGCAAATCACAGTGTGCGAAAGAAGAATCCTTCCTCCTCTTAACACACACCAAGCTGTTGCTGAATGCCACCAAGTGGTTGGAAGTAGGATTTCAATCCTTCAAACTTCAATCGGTGACTGGAGGGATCCGTTCATTGATTACATTATGTTCGGGATCCTACCTGAAGATCCAAAAGAACGGGTAAGCATCCAAAGGCGAACCCCAAGCTTCCATTTGGATATTCCTTCAAAAATCCTTTACAGGAAATCCTTCAACGGAGTACTTCTACGCTGCTTGTCACAACAAGAGGCTGAAGAAACACTCAAAGAAATTCATGCTGGTCTTTGTGGAGCTCATCAGGCTGGACCTAAGCTCTATGATCAGATAAAAAGGTTAGGATATTACTGGCCTACCATGGTAGCTGACGCAATGCAATTTGCTAAGCGCTGCCAACAATGCCAAGTTCATGGAGATTACATTCACATGCCTCCAGAATGGCTGCATCCTACAGCGATCTCATGGCCTTTCGAAGCCTGGGGTATGGACATCATAGGTCCTATTTCTCCCCCTTCAAGCAAAGGTCATCGCTTCATCTTCGCCGCTACGGATTACTTCTCCAAGTGGTCAGAAGCATTTGCGTTTAACGAAATGAAGACCTCATCAGTCCTTCAGTTCCTACACACCAACATCATTTGTCGTTTCGGCATACCCAAAAGATTCGTCCATGATAACGGACCACAGTTCCGGGATCATCGATTCTACAGGTTCTGCGACAAATACAAAATCCAAAGCTGTCCTTCGACTCCATACAATCCGGCAGCAAACGGGTTAGCAGAAGCTTTCAACAAGACACTCTGCAAAATCCTCAAAAAAATGGTCTCTAATCACAAAAGAGACTGGAGCGACAAAATGTCTGAAGCTTTGTGGGCCTATCGAACCACCGTTCGAGGGCCAACCCATAGCACACCATTCTCCTTGGTCTATGGATGCGAAGCTGTCGTGCCCTTGGAAGTACAAATTCCTTCCTTGAGGGTATCCTTGCAAAATGACATGACTCAAGAAAGCAATGTCAAATTGCGGCTCCATGAGCTGGACAATCTCGATGAGAGACGGCTCGAAGCTCAACAAAGCATTGAACTTTACCAAGCACGCATGGCAGGATCTTTCGATAAAAAGGTCAGGCAACGCACCTACAAAAAGAATGACTTGGTTTTTGCGGTAAAAAGACCAATGGTCTTCGCTCACAAGTCCAAAGGCAAATTTGAGCCGAAATGGGAGGGACCCTACGTCATCGACAAAGTTTTCTCCAATGGCGCATACGCACTCCTAAACATGGAAGGTGACAGATGTATGCTGCCCATCAACGGCAAGTTCTTAAAGCGGTACTACCCTTGAAGACTTACCCAACTGGGTAAGAGCAATGCCTGTATGGCCAAAACCGGTTTCCAGGTACACGCTCGCTAAGCCCACCCTTTTTTAGAATTTTCATATCAAATGTTGAAATTTCTAGAAATCTAAAACAATGCTTACTTTCATCGTTTCATTGTTCAAAGAAAAAAATATATATATCCAAGTTTAGGAACCTTTCCCTAGCTTGACCAAAATTTTCAAACCTTGAACCCAAAATTCATGGTTTGAAACAATTCCGGCTTCCTTCAAAACGGCGCCACCAATCAGCAGGACGCGATCAGTCCATGACTTCCATTCGGAATCGGCATTGAAATGGCCTCGAAGTCGAAAAGGCTTGATCCAATTGCTGCCATCACCACTGAAAATACCAAGGCCCACCGGTCTCAAATCGACCGACGGATAATCAGAGCCCTGGTAGCCGCTGGAGGGCATCAACAGGTCCATGTCAACAGGCGACCTCTCCGTATATCCAGGAGAACCGCCAACAAAAACCCCGGTCTTGATTACATTTGTCCTTCTCACCCAGCTTGGAGGATCTTCCCTCTTAGGGCACGTGGGGGCAAGGCTCAGAATCGAGACGGTGCGATCAAACGTCGACCGGGTAGCAACAGTCTTCTTCTCACCATCTGCTGTGAAGGAAAACTGAAAACATCTCCTCTGGTATGTCATGTCATCAGGGACTGCATCACCAAAGAAGAAGGTAGGCTTGGGCAAAACGCTCTGATCTTCCATCACCCATGGACGACTGCTTACCATGATCTTATAGAATTCCTCTCCCTTGAGAGCGATCAGTCGCTGCCTCATCTCATCTCTGTTGAGGGAGTCGTACTCTTCCAGATTTCTCTCAACATACTGGACCTTCTCAAAAGCCCGCTGAACGGCCGGATTAGAAGATCTAGAAGATCGACGAGGTACGCTTGTAGCAGGCTCTTTACCCTTGTTCGCTCTGGAGGAACCACCTGAAAAGGATGGAAAAGAAAAAGATCAAACATCAAAATGACAGAATCTCGCTAAAAAAATCTGGCGAAATTTTGACATGATGACGGGGAAATTCCGAAGAAAAGGAACTATCCCGAAAGAAATAGAAAGCTTGAAGATGGGCTCAACATCGCTGCGAGCTCCGAAACTCCAAACTTTCGAAACCTCAAAGTCTCCGCAAAATCAGGAAGGGCTCAAAATCACTGCGAGCTCCAAATTCCCAAATTTGCAAAAACTTTCAGGTATGCTATCACATCATGCTACAAATTTAATTTACAAATTGAATGCATGCATGAACATCTTGGTTTGCGAAAAAAAATGCATTATCATGATGAGCAAAAAAAAAAGAAAAGAAAAGAAACTTTCTCAAAAAAAAAGGGAAAGAAAACAAAAAAAAAGAAAAGAAACTTTCTCAAAAAAAAAAGAAGAGGAGAAAGAAAACAAAAAAAAAAGAAGAAAAAAAAGGGGGCTGGCCCACAGGCCGTGGCCCACAGGCCACGTGGCCGTACGGCCAGATCCGTACGGATCTGTCCGTACGGCCCACAAAAGAAAAAAAAAATGCAAAAAAAAAAAAGAAGAGAAAGCAAAAAAAAAACACGTGTGAAAAAAAAAAAAAAGAAAACACGTGAAAGAAAAAAAAAAAAGAAAAGAAAAAGAAACAAAGAAACAAAAAAAAAAAAGAAAGAACTTTATTTTTCCTACAATGGAGTTTTCTTGAAAAAAAAAAGTAGAACTTACTTGAAGCCATTGATGGAGAAGAAGAAGAAAAGTCTTGAAGATCTTGAAGAAGAAGAACTCTTGGTCTTGAAGCCCTCTTGAGATTATTGCAAAAGAAAGTAATAAGAGCAAGAGATCCAACCTTCTCCTTACTTTTATAGAGGAGAGCAAACCAAAGAAGGAAAGAAGAAAGAGGTAAGTGTTACTAATTAGTAACCTTACCAAAAGAAAGAGATTAGAAAGATTCTTTCCCAAAAGAAAGATATCTTGAAGGATTTTCTCCCAAAAAGAAATCTATGACTGATTCTTTCCCAAAAGAAAGATATCTTGAGATATCCTATCCCAAAATAAAGAGATCATGAGAGATTCTCTCCAAGTAAAGATATTCTTAGATATTCTCTATCCAAATGAGATATTTTTGGATATTCTTTACAAAAATGACATCATATGAGATCTAAGCCATTTCAAAAAGCTTAAGGTCCCATGGGTTAGCCCATATGAGTCAGGTTTGACGACCTAGGCACAAAAAAAAAAAAAAAAAAAAAAAAATTTGGGCTTTTAGTCAAAGAGAAATCCCTCTTACCAAGAGCATACAAAAATGGTTCCATGCCTCTTTTGAGTTGATTGGACCATACAAAAGAAAATTCCAAGCCCCATGAGCTTTCAAAAATCAAACCATCCAGCCTCATCTACCAAATTGAGCGAAAATCTTGAAATTGACATTCCACAAAAATCAAACCAAATCCTGGTCCCCTAACTTGCCACATACAGCCTGTTAGGTCACAAGACCAAAACCAAAAAACCAAAATTGATCCCCCAACATTCCACATACAGCTTGTTGGGTCACACGATCAAAACCAAACCCGACCCCCTCAACCGGCCACATATAGCTTGTTAGGTCACAAGGTCAAAACCCAAATCCACATCCCTGATGTCATCTTCAAAACTTTGCCTCGAGATGGTACGTGATCCCTTTCACTACCATAAAATTCCCCTGGAAGCTCAAAAGGCTACAAATACCAAAAAGAAAGACTGCTCAAAGACTCTTGGTCAAGTCACAGGCTCTCCTTCAAAAATCTCTTCGAGGCACATCGACTACAAAAGTTAAGCAACTCGTGGCTGTACCTCGAGGGGGCATTTGTTGACACCAAAAATGTCACTTTGCCTCTTCAAGATCCAAAGAGCTACATGAAGTCGCAACCTGCCATAAATAGGCAATGCTGCTTCCAAAAATCAAATCTTGTCAGAATCAGACAAAAACTGCAAGATTCTTCCAGACAGCCATAAGAGGAGTACACAAGAAGTTTCGGGCAATTTCAAAATCATTTGGCCTAACTTCGCTTCTCAGATAGCCGAAAAGGAGCTCTCGATGACAAAAGCATCGGAGGCACCAAATCTTCGATCAGGGCCGATGGATAGTCTCAAAATACTTCCAAAAGGCTCCACGTCAAGTTCCGAGTCAAACCGACAACGTTTGACCCTACATCAACACTCGAACAGCTAAATCAAGCCTCTCGGCGGCGAGAACCACCGAGGCCATTACTCATCAGATAGAGCACATGGACGGCTTCAAAATGCTTATAAAGGGCTACACGTCAAATTTCAGGTCATTTCCACAACATCTGACCATAGTTTGACGCTCGGAAGCCAAATCAGGCCTCTCGGCGGCAAAGCTCTCCGGGACCATGGTTTCCAAGATAGAGCCTATGGATCATCTTAAAATGACTCCAATAGGTTCCCTGCCAAATTTCAAGTCAATCGGACATCGATTGACCGCACATCAAACCGCGACATCTTCATCGCGACAAAAAGCAAGTCTACAGGTGATAGGACCCCAAACGGCTTCAAAACTCAAACAAAAGCCTATGGTTGGTCTTATTTATTGCTCAGGAGGCTTCACACCAAATTTCAGGTCATTCCGACATCGTTTGACCCAGTTTCAGCTTCTGACGGAAAATCGGCAGCTCTGCGCGACAAAGTCTTTGGCTTTCTCAGGAAATTGGAAGCTTTGCAAAATAAAATGCAAGGATTCTCATCAGGTTTCCTACAAAGAAATTAGGCCAATAAATGGTCAAAATGTCAAGGAAAAGTACAGAAGAAAAAAGAATCGAAAAACAGCAAAAACGGACACAAAACGGGACACGAAAGGGGGAAAAACCCCCCAGGGTCGCAGACCCCTGCGACCCTAGGCCAGGGTCGCCGGCGACCTTGGAACCCGGGGTCGCCGGGAAGGCCCCGGAAACCCCGGTTTTCGCCGTTTTTTTCGCGATTCGAAGAGCCCAGCCTCTGGTACTTTCCAAAATTCATGCTTTTGAGACACCAAGTCCTCTGACATCCGTCCAAAACACGGGTAAATCATCAAGAGTATCGAAAACAATATTGATCGCCACCCGGTCAACCAAAAAAAGTGTGCTTTCTACCCGACCGATCGAGAAATCGACAGGACAGATGGCACCGACCCGCTGTTGGCAACAAACACCTGAAATTACATGATCATCTGATGTCGATCTACATGAAGATCCATCGATGATCATCGACAGAAGAATCCCAAAAGACGTGGCACGGCCCGCGACTCTTCAGCTGCTCGGCGACCACTTAATGCGATTAATTGACTAGCTTTATTACAGTCATTAATCCATTTCTTTGGACGGCCCAATCAGAAGCAAGCATTCGGGAGTTACAAGTCAAGAGATTCATGGCATTTAACCCATGAAACTCCTCCCATCATGGCGATTAAAGGCGATTAAATGCCCTCAATCTCCTCCGGCCGATCAGAAGCCAAGAAAAAGGAGTTACAAAATAAACAATTCAATTTTGTAACTCCTCCCATTATGCAGCTTTATGACAATCAAGGCTCATAAACCCTCCTAAATGGCTACCTAAAAGCCTATAAATAGGAGAGCTCTCCAAGAAGAAAGGACATCAGAAACATCAGAGAAAAAAGCACAAAAACACAGACAGAAATCCAGAGAAAGGAAAAAGAGAGAAAACTCTGCGGAAGTTCTACACCGGCCACCGCAACAAGGTGACAAAAGTCCCTTGGGGGGTACCCCCCCAAGGTCCTTGCCTTCTCCTCCTGCCTCCAATGGCTTAGATGTGGCTTTTTCAGCCCGTCTACTCGGCTTTTTATTGGACATAGGACCTCATTTTGGTCTTTGTCTTCTAAAAACCCGAGGTTATAGCCAAGCCAAGCGAATGAATAGCATCCTCTGTTCTCATCTGCATGGATGATGGCGAAGCCCACATATGGCTTGCGACCGTCAATCTAAACGGGTCCCCCACAATCTCCTGAGAAGTTAGATCCTCCTTTTCTTGCTTTTCATTGTAGTTTGTATTTTTTCAAAAGAGACAAAATTCACAATTCTTGTATTTCATTGTTGATAAGGATTGTAAATCGGCTATAAACGCCAAAATCGGCTATAAACGCCAAAAATCGGCTATAAACGCCAAAATCGGCTATAAATGCCAAAAAAATCGCCTTTCACGGCAAATCAAGAAAATGTCTCTTTTCTTAAATATATGTGCAATGGAAAACTTGAAAGAAGTTGATTTCCTTTTTACTTGCGAAGGTTGATCTCCGGATCACCACTTGCAATTCCAAGTAAAAATAGAAAATCTGGCACACCCACAAAAAAAGAAATGTTGATGCACGCCCCTTGCCCCCCGGTTACGAAAGGGTCGGAACCAAACGGACTCCCACGTCCGCCGACCTCGGTAGGAACCCGAGCATTCGGGGCGCGGTCCATCAGGCCAAATCGGGTTCGGGTTGGGTTGGAGTCAGTTGGGGATTGGTTTGGTTTGGGCTAGAGTTTAGATGGGTTGAGGTTGGATTTGGGCTCGATGGGCCAGGCTTGGTGGGTTTGGTTCAGCTTGAGGTTTGGGTCTTGGGCCAGCTTGATCGGGCCAAATTGGGCTTGGATTAGGGTCAGATTTGAGAAGATTGATTTGGGTCTATGTGGTGGGTTGCACTGGGGTCTTGTCCGGATATTCATCACTGGGACTCAGGTTTCGTTAATTTTGATCCGCTCGTCGGATTTTGAAGTTCTATACAAGGACGGAAAGCCTTCGATGAGTAGATTGCGATAAGCCAACTTCCAGGGCGATCAGGGCTCTAGAAATGATAGGTTATTTTTTGAGTGGGCATTCTGGGGTACGGGACCTGCTGCTATCATTTTAAATTTTGATTTTCCACCCCGGTGGCTAACCTGGACCTCAAATGCCTTGGTTGGTTCTCTGCACACTCCGGCCAACAACAATTCCAGTTTTATCATTCATTTACACATTTATTTATTTCTATCTCCACTACTGAATGGGGTTCGGGAAATTCATTCTCTAGGGTATTTTTCAAGAAAAGATGCATCATAAGTCCTTCCAATTTTAACTGGTGATTTTTAATTCGGAACCTAATTGGAGCATCACTAAACACGGTAGACTGATTTACCTCTCATAGGGTGCCAAAATGAGGTGCCTACTGCATGCCCCTCTTTGGAGGACATCATGTGTATAGTTGTTCTCCAAAGACAAGTAGACACATACTTATACCTCCGCTTGAGCTTTTAAGCTCATAGGACTGGCAGCCTATGAGAGTGAGTGTGGTCAAACTGGTTCAAGGGGATCAGGATGAGATTGTCCTAGGCCAATGAGTTATTTTGATCTCCTTTAGAATCAAGGTTGATCAAGTGATGCATGGGAGTACCTAGAGGATTTCTTTCCTTGTGCCCTTTCACTTCCTACCCAAAACTAAACATCTATAAGATGAATTGTTCTAATCAGGGGGTGTACAAAGCATCAAAGCAAAATCTGGTATGCGCATGTTGTGGTAAGATATCAATAAAAGAGCACACATTTGGATAAAGTAAAGTGAGAGCTTTTAGTTCAGTAATACTTACCTTGCAGGTTTTGCTCCTTTGGTATCGTGGCCTTCACCTTTCACCTACAATAAAGTCTATTCGGAAAGAAATAGGGAAGCAAAGCCCCGCCTTGCGGCGAGATTAGCACATAAATGTCCCAAGTTGGTATGTTATGCATGTGATGATGTTAAGATGTTTATAGGTATGATGCAGACTGAATTAACAGGCTAGTGCGAGGTGTGCCCTCGACATCATCTTGCTGTTGTGATCATCAATCATCCATCACCATAATAATGAATACAGATAAAAGAAAACAAGGAAAGCCCATCCAACCTCATACGAGGAAAAAGAACGATAAACAGTAGGAGTCCATCCATACCTAAACTAAATACTTTTATTAATAAATTGAAGTCATAAACAAATGAATAATGTCTTAATTGTAAATTCTTAGGTGCTACTTCCGAGCATAAATAGAAATGGATCCTAGTATGAAAAAATATTATCTTAAAGAGAGCAATGGATGAATGACCTAAACATCAAATAAACTTCCGAGCATAAATAGAAATGGAACCTAGTATGAACAAATATTCTCTTAAAGAGAGCAATGGATGAATGAACTAAACATCAAATAAACTAATGGAGGTAGTTGCTCTACTACTACTATAGCTGGTTCAGATGGGGGGAATTCCGTTCAGGGTTCGGAAGTTCCTGGTGACCGATTTCATCCCAACGGCACACATCGCCAGATCTTCATGAGCTTTCACTAGGTTTTTGGGGTCATCCCTCATGCGGTCGTAGGCATCCTGGATCCAGGCGAACATTTCTGTATAGCCGTCAGCAATGGGGGTCATGAGGGCACACAATGTCAGGTTCTGCCCCTCAAAGTATGTCTTCGTCTGATGGTGGATCCCGGCGTCGATGCCATGCTCACATGTGAAAATGAGGGGAGCTGCCCCACCTATCCTCTGTTGTATGGTGTTGAAATCTTCGATGCAGGAGGGCGCAGATGCCACCCTCTTCGACTCCCACTAAGCGTGCATCGCGTTAAAGTCGACCAGTTCAAGAAGAGGGTGGCATCTGCGGCCTCCCGCATCGAAGATTTCAACACCATATAGCAGAGGATGAGTGGGGCGGCTCCCCTCGTTTTCACATGTGAGCATGGCATCGACGCTGGGATCCACCGTCAGACGAAGACACACTTTGAAGGGCAGAACCTGACATCGTGCTCCCTCATGACCCCCATTACTGACGGCTATGCAGAAATGCTCGGCCGGATCCGGGATGCCTACAACCGCATGAGGGATGACCCCAGAAACCTAGTGAAAGCTCATGAAGATCTAGCGATGTGCGCCGTTGGGATGAAATCGGTCATCGGGAACTTCCGAGCCCTGAACGGAATTCCCCCATTTGAACCTGCTACACCAGCTATAGTAGTAGCAGAGCAACTACCTCCATTAGTTTATTTGATGTCTAGGTCATTTATCCGTTGCTCTCTTTAAGAGAATATTTGTTCATATAGGATCCATTTCTATTTATGCTCGGAAGTAGCACCTAAGAATTTAAAATTAAGACATTATTCATTTGCTTATGACTTCAATTTATTAATAAAAGTATTTAGTTTAGGTATGGATGGACTCCTACTATTTATCATCCTTTTTCCTCGTATGTGGTTGGATGAGCTTTCCTTGTTTTCTTTTATCTCTATTCATTATTATGGTGATGATTGATGATTGATGATCATGATAGCAGCATGATGTCGAGGGCACACCTTGCACTGTTGACACCAAAAATGTCACTTTGCCTCTTCAAGATCCAAAGAGCTTCCAAAAAATCAAATCTTGCCATAATCAAACAAAAACTGCAAGATCCTTCAAGACAGCTAAAAGAGGAGTACACAAGAAGTTTCGGGCCATTTCAAAATCATATGGCCTAAACTCGCTTCTCCGGCAGCTGAAAAGGAGCTCCCGGCGGCGAAAGCATCGGAGACACTAAATCTTCGATCAGAGCCGATGGATGGTCTCAAAATACTTCCAAAAGGCTCCACGTCAAGTTCCGAGTCAAACCGACAGCGGCGGCGAGAACCACCGAGGCCATCACTCATCAGATAGAGCTCATGGACGGTTTCAAAATGCTTACAAAGGGCTACACGTCAAATTTCAGGTCATTTCGACAACCTTTGACCATACTTTGACGCTCGGAAGCCAAATCAGGCCTCTCGGCGGTGAACCTCCCCGGGATCATGGTTTTCAAGACAGAGCCTATGGATCATCTTAAAATGACTCCAATAGGTTCCCTGTCAAATTTCAAGTCAATCGAACATCGGTTGACCACACATCAAGCTGCAACATCTTCATCGCGACAAAAGCAAGTCTACTGGTGATAGGACCCCAAACGGCTTCAAACTCAAACAAAAGCCTATGGTTGGTCTTATTTATTGCTCAGCAGGCTTCACACCAAATTTCAGGTCATTTCGACATCGTTTGACCCAGTTTCAGCTTCTGACGAAAAATCGGCAGCTCTGCGCGACAAAGTCTTCGGCTTTCTCAGAAAATTAGAAACTTTGCAAAACAAAATTCAAGGATTCTCATCAGGTTTTCTACAGGGGAATCAGGCCAATAAATGATCAAAAATGTCAAGAAAAAATACAGAAGAAAAAAGAATAAAAAACTGTAAAAACGGACACAAAACGTGACAAAAGGGGGAAAACCCCCCCGGGTCGCAGACCCCTGCGACCCTGGGGCCCGGGATCGCCCGGTGGGTCCCGGAAACCCCGTTTTTCGCCGTTTTTTTGCAATTCGAAGCATCCGGCCTCTGGTATTTTATAAAATTTATACTTTTGAGACACCAAATCCTCTGACATCCGTAAAAAACACGGGTTAATCATCAAGAGTATCGAAATCAACATTGATCGTCAACTGGTCAACCAAAAAACTGTGCTTTCTACCCGACCAATCGAGAAATCGACAGGACAGATGGGACCGACCCGCTGTTGGCAATCAACACCTGAAGTTACATGGTCATCCGATGTCGATCTACATGAAGATCCATCGATGATCATCGCTAGAAGAATCCCAAAAGACGAGGCACGGCCCGCGACTCTTCAACTGCTCGGTGACTACTTAATGCGATTAATTGACTAGCTTTATTACAGTCATTAATCCATTTCTTTGGATGGACCAATCAGAAGCAAGCATCCGGGAGTTACAAGTCAAGAGATTCATGGCATTTAACCCATGAAACTCCTCCCATCATGGCGATTAAATGCCCTCAATCTCCTCCGGCCAATCAGAAGCCAATAAAAAGGAGTTACAAAATAAAGAATTTAATCTTGTAACTCCTCCCATTATGCGGCTTAATGACAATAAAAGCCCATAAACCCTCCTAAATGGCTACCTAAAAGCCTATAAATAGGAGAGCTCTGACACAACGAACAGATAGCAGAGAAAACAAATAACAGACTGCAGAAAATCTGGAAACTCAGACAGAAAAAGGCATCAAAGAGAGAAAACTCTGCGGAAATCCTATACCGACCACCGCTACAAGGTGACAAAAGTCCCTTGGGGGGTACCCCCCAAGGTCCTTGCCCTCTCCTTCTTCCTCCAATGGCTTAGACGTGGCTTTTCAGCCCGTCTACTTAGTTTTTAATGGGACATAGGACCTCCTTTTGGACTTTGTCCTCTAAAAACCTGAGGTTATAGCCAAGCCAAGCGAATCAATAGCATCCTCTGTTCTCATCTGCATGGATGATGGCGAAGCACACATATGGCTTGCGACCGTCAATCTGAACAGGTCCCCCACAATCTCTTGAGAAGTTAGATCCTCCTTTTCTTGCTTTTCATTGTAGTTTGTATTTTTTTAAAAGAGACAAAAATCACAACTCTTGTATTTCATTATTGATAAGGATTGTAAATCGGCTATAAACGCCAAAAATCGGCTATAAACGCCAAAATCGGCTATAAATGCCAAAAAATCGCCTTTCACGGCAAATCAAGAAAAATGTCTCTTTTCTTAAATATATGTGCAATGGAAAACTCGAAAGAAGTTGATTTCCGTTTTACTTGCGAAGGTTGATCTCCGGATCACCACTTGCAATTCCAAGTAAAATAGAAAATCTGGCACACCCACACAAAAAAATGTTGATGCACGCCTCTGCCCCCTTCCGGTTACGAAAGGGTCAGACCCAAATGGACTCCCACGTCCGCCGGCCTCGGTAGAATCGAGCGGAAGCGTTGTTCCATCATGCACTAGCATGTTAATTCAGTCTACATCATACTTAGAAACAGGCTTAACATCATCACATGCATAACATACCCACTTTGGACATTTATGTGCTAATCTCGTTGCGAGACGGGGCTTTGCTCCCATCTTTCTTTCCTGACAGGCTTTATTGCAGTTGAAAAGGGCAAAGGCCACCATATCAAAAGGAGCAGAACTTGTGAGGAGAGTATTGATGAACTGAAAATCTGAACTTTATTCTTCCAAACGTGTGCTCTCTTATTGATCTCATTACCACAACAAGCGCCTACTAGATTTTGCTTTGATGCTTCGTACACCCCTCGATCAGGACAATTCATCCTATAGATGTTTAGTTTTGGGTGGGAAGTGAAAGGCACGAGGAAAGAAGTTCTCTAGATATTCCTATGCATCGCTTGATCAAACTCGATTCTAGAGGAGATCAAATTAACTGAATGGCCTAGGACAATCTCATCCCGATCCCCTTGAACCAGTTTAACCACACTCACTCTCATAGGCTGCCACTCCTATGAGCCTAAAAGCTCAAGCGGAGGCATGAGTATGTGTCTACTTATCTTTGGATAACAACTATAAACATGTTGTCCTCCAAAGAGGGGCATGCTGTAGGCACCTCATTTTGGCACCCTATGAGAGGTAAATCAGTCTGCCTTATTTAGTGATGCTCCAATTAGCTTTTGAATTAAAAATCACCAGTTATTGGAAGAAATTAGGATGCATCTTTTCTCCTTGAAAAATGCTTAGAGATTAAATTAAATAGCCGAAGTGTGCAGGGTACCAATTAGGGCAGTTAATGCCTGAGTTAGCTGTCGGGGCGAAAATCCAAATTTTAAAATCATAACGGTGGTCCCACATCTCCAGGACGCCCTCCAGAAAATTCACCTATCGCTTTTAGATCCCTGGTCACTCTGGAAGTTAGCTCATCGTGACCTACATCGTGACCTACTCGTCGAGGGCTTTCCATCCGTATATAGAACTTCGGGATCCAACAGGCGGATCAAAAATAATAACAATGGGTCCCGCATCTCTGGGACGCCTGCCAGAAAAAATCACCTATCACTTCTAGATCCCTGATCGACCCGGAATCAGCTCAACATGACCTACTCATCGAGGGCTTTCCGTCCATATATAGAACTTCAAAATCCGACGAGCAGATCAAAATTTGCGAAACCTGGGTCCCAGTGATGATTGCCCAGACCGGACCCCACTGCGGCCCACCTTTTGGACCCCGAATCTTTGATCCATGTCCCTGGGTTGAAGCCCCTATCCAAACCCGACCCCTGACCAAACCAGGCCATTATTGACCCAAACCCATATCCAGACCTCATCTAAGACTTGACCCCAAACCAAGCCCACACGGACCTCTCCATCCTCCCATCATCTCCATCTCTCTCGATCCCTCACACCCTGCGCAAGCCCACCCCGACCTCTCCCTCGCCCACCATCTCTACCATCGTCCCCATCTCATCCCTCTCCGTCTTTCCATCCTGCGAAGAACCCCCTGAAACCGCCATCACCCACCGGAGCAGCCAGCGCCATCCCATCTCCACCCAACACAGAACTCCACCCTCACCATCTCCTTTATCCCCCCTCCATCACGCCATCTCCCCTCATCTATCCATCACAACAGAGAAGCCCACGCAGATCCCCATCATCTCATCTCCAACTTTCTTCCGTCACCCCTCACAGCACCTGCCACCACTCTCCATCTCCACGCCGGCCATCTCCACCCTCCATCTTCATCTCATCGTCCCAGTACCATGCCATTTTCTCCCGCTTTCTTTAGGCTTTTGTCGAAGGACGATGTTATGGCCGTATCCGTAGCTAGCGATCATGATCCGTCGATTTTGAGGGTAATCGGAATCCTCATTTTCGATGTAAATTGTTTAATCTCATATAGTCGAATGGCGATTTTCCTCCCTGGGGGATCAAAATTCACATCCCACAGCCTGATCTCCCTAAGGAGGGAAATCTCCATTCAACTATATGAGATATTAAAAAAATTACATCGAAAATGAGGATTCCGACTTCCCTCAAAATCGATGGGTCATGATTGCTAGTTACGGATACTACTGTAACACTATCCTTTATCATCTCATCGCCAACTTTCTTCTGTCGCCCCTCACAGCCCCTGCCACCACTCTCCATCTCCATGCTCGCCATCTCCACCATCCTCCATCCTCATCTCATCGTCCTGGCACCATCCTTAGCTGTCTCTCTCGCAGCCGGACACCGGAAATAGATCATCGCCCACTCGTTCTTCCTCGTTTGCAGGCCAATGCACGCGCAAAGCTTCTCTCCGCCAGCATCTTCCTCATGTGGATTGCGTCTCCCCCTCTCTACCGGACTCCGAACCAGGTAGGAGCCTCCCCACCTATCTTTGCATTGCATCTACCACACTAGCACCTGCCCCTTTCTTTCTTTTTTCTCTCCCTCTCTTCTTCCCCCTTCCCTGCACTAAGAACCCTTCTTTCTTTTCTCTTTCTTTCTCTTCTTCCTCGCCCTCTTTCTTCTTCTTCACTGCACACCCATTGCGCCCTTACCCACTTGCACGCCTAAATCTTCTTTTTTCTTTTTCTTTCTTTTTCTTCTTCCTCCTCCTGCCATAGCCACTGCACCCACCCTGCTCCACTGCGCCCTTTTCCTCCCTACATTGTACCCACCTGTTGCACATCACATCTTCTTCTCCACCCTTTCTTCACCCTCACAACAGCACACACCTTCACCACCTTGCACTTGCACTCCTCCTCTTCCATTCTTCACCCACTTCCTTGCACCCCCTTCAGTCCCCACACGGCCAGCACTCCCTCTCTCTCTCTCCGGCATTCTTTCTCTCTCACAACACCACCCTGCATAGCAGCGTTGCTACTGCACACACATGCACCCCTGTCTCCACACCCACCTAAACCAGCCCATTCACTTGACCCAAGCTGAACTACAAGGGAAAGGCCCAGATTGCTATGCCTAGCAAGCCCATGCTTGAGTAATTCGTGATTTTCTTCTTTTTTTAGTTTCAGCATCCAATTTGGCAGTATGTTTATTCTGATTTATGTTTAATATATTTCATGCATCAAACATGTCATGCATCTAGGTAAGTCTTCCATTCTCATATGTTTATTTCAGTTTATTCTTAACTTGTTCAAATATGCTCATGCATAAAAACATGCCCATTCATCATACAATTAGATGAATTTTCTTTACTTTAATTTTGCAAGTTTAAACTTTATTCCAAGGAATTTAGGACTACATATTTCACTTGAAGAACAAAAAAAGTTACTTCAACTCCCAAAAAAACAAAAGAACAAAAAATAGAATCATCGACATTTAGTTAGATTAATTAGAGCAATTAAGTTGGGCTTGATAATTCATTTTCCTCCTCCCTTTTCATTAGGATTAGGGAATTTAATTAAGAAGTTTTAAATTAGTTAGGTTGATTAATAAATAAAAAATAGTAAATTCACTTTCCTTCTCCGCACCTTTCACTAGGATTAGGAAAATTAGTTTAGGGAATTTTAGATTCTAGAACCAAACAGAAAGCAAAAAAAGATAAAAACCCAAAAGACCAAAAACAAAGTAAAAGATATTAAAAATCTAAAGATAAAATAAAGCTAGAAACTAAATAGTGGTTTAGGCCGACCAGGTTAGACCCCAGACATAGGTCTAGGTTTCCCCCTGGCCAAGTTAGATTACCTTTAGTTTCTTTCATTTTAATAAGTTAGGTCTCACTCTCTCCGGGGCCCCGCTAAGGGACCGGGAGAGTGGATGAGGGCGGTTAGGACCCTAGGATAAGGTAGAGATTCATTAGAAAAATGGATTAGTTAAGTCAAATCCAAGTAAAAAAATTCCCTAGTTAGGCCCTTCTAGAAAAACTCCCTAGTTAAAACCAACAAATCAAACCCAAAAATATTTTCTTCTCTTTTCCTCCACCTCTGGTGCCAAATATTCATTTGAATTCAAAGATCAAAGGGAATAAAGGCTAATTTCGAGAATCCGAACTAACGAGAATAACGAGACAAGACGAGTGACTTCACACACCCTTAATATCATTTTATTTGCTTTTGGCCCATCATCGGCCACCCTCAAATCAATCTTGGCCCATCATCGGCCACCACCCTTAAATCAATCTCGGTCCATCATCGGCCACTCACTTTTATCACTTGTGTATTGCACACAAACCTACAGAAACCACGACTCGAAATCTCGCTTGCATTGTTCTTTTGATTTGAATAATCAGCTTTCAAACCCTAGGTTATCAAGGGACTTTAAGGGGGTACCCAGGAACGGGGCCAATCATCTTCTAAATATTTGGCACCTTCCCCCCTTATTTTCCTAATTTACTTCTGTTTTATTTCATTTTTTCTAGAATACTTGGATTGAATCTCAATTAGCCTGAATACCCATAAATGTAGATCTCCCTTATTTAGTTCATAATTTGGCCCAAATTGAAAGACCCAAATTAAGTGACAAGACAACCGTCGTGTGTTGCCGGCAACACATTAGACAAGAGGAAGAACCCATCCCATTTTCTCCCGCTTTCTTTCGACTTTCGTCAAAGGACGGTGTTTCGGCCGTATCCGTAGCTAGCGATTGTAACCCGTTGATTTTGAGGGTAATCGGAATCCTCATTTTCGATGTAAATTGTTTAATATCTCTTATAGTTGAATGGCGATTTCCCCTGGCCAGGCTGTCGGATGTGAATTTTGATCCCCACTGGGGAGGGAAATCGCCATTCAACTATATGAAATATTAAAAAATTTACATCGAGAATGAGGATTCCGACTACCCTCAAAATTAACGTATCACGATCGCCAGCTACGGATACGGCCGTATGATAAGCTAAAAGAAAGTGAGAGAAAATGGGATGGGTTCTTCATCTCGTCTAATGTGCTGCCGGCGACACACAACGGTTGTCTTGCCACTTAATTTGGGTCTTTCAATTTGGCCCATATTTGGATCAAATTACGGGTCTCAAAGTAGGGTCATAGTAAACTAGATTGGGGAGATCCACATTTATGGGTATACGGGCTAATTGAAATTAAATCCAAATATTCTAAAAATAAGTTAAATAAAATAGAAATAAATTAGGAAAATAAGGGGGGAAGGTGCCAAATATTTAGAAGAGGACCAGCCCTGTTCCCGGATACCCCCTTCAATGTTCCTTGACAACCTAGGGTTTGAAAGCTGATTATTCAAATCGAAAGAACGATGCAAGCGAGATTTTGAGTCGTTTCTGTAGGTTTATGTGCGATACACAAGTGATAAAAGTGAGTGGCCGATGATGGGCCGAGATTGATTTAATAAAATGATATTAATGGTGTGTGAAATCACTTGTCTCGTCTCGTTATTCTCATTAGCGCCTTTATTCCCTTTGATCTTTGAGTTCAAATGAATATTTGGCACCGGAGGTGGAGGAAAAGAGGAAAAGATAAGGAAATATTTTTGGGTTTGATTTGTTGGTTTTTTTTGGAATTTTTAATAATTGGGGCTAGAAAGGGCCTAACTAGGGGATTTTCCTACTTGGATTTAATCTAACTAATCTATTTCTCTAATGGATCTCCACCATATCCTAAGGTCCTAACCGCCCTCATCCACTCTCCCGGTCCCTTAGCGGGGCCGGGAGATAGAGTGAGACCTAACTTATTAAAATAAAAGAAACTAAAGGTAATTTAACCTGGCTAGGGGGAGACCTAGATCTGGATCTGGGGTCTGACCTCGTCAACCTAAACAACTATTTGGTTTCTAATTTTATTATATTTATATTTTTACTATTTTACTTTGTTTTTGGTCTTTTGGGTTTTTATTATTTCTATTTTTTTTGTTTTATTTATAAAGCCTAAAATCTCCTAAACTAATTTTTCTAATCCTAATGAAAGGGGAGAAAAAAAAGGAGATAGATTGCTAATTTTTATTTAATAATTAACCTAACTGATTTAAAACTTCCCAATTAAATTCCCTAATCGTAATGAAAGGGGATGAGGAGAAGGAAGGTTAATTATCAGACCTAACCTAATTATCTTAATTAATCTAACTAATATCTAGGATTCTATTTTTTGTTCTTTTCTGTTTTGGAAACTAAACTAACTCCTTTTTTTTTTGTTTGAATTATGCAGTTCTAAATTTCACCTAAAAAATAGAAATGCAGCTAAGTTATATGATGCATGGCCAGGTTGAGATGCACAATTAAGGACAATTCAAACAAGTAATGGCCTAAAATACTAATTTAAATGCATGGCATATTGGGATCCATGAACTAGTAATAAATTGAAATAATTAATGATATAAGACACTAACCTAGATGCATGGGCATATGTGGTGTATGAGTAAAATAAAATGCAAATTAAAAATAACAGTGAATTAAAACAAGTGCAAAACTAACAATCCATGCATGGATTCACTTTATTGCTTTTGGTTTATTCAAGACCTAAGCATACTAGGGACGAGTATTCATAACTAAATTGAACCAGGAAGTTCTAAATTAAATGAAATCAGAAAACTGGGAACGGAGTGTGGGCTGTGAAAGTGGGTTTGGTGCAGGTATGCTGGCTCGGGTCAAATTGGTTATGTCTTTGGGCTGGGGTGACTAGGATGGGCTCCGCAATTGGTTGGGTAAGTGACTAAGTGGGTTTAGTCAATGGATCAGTTGGCAAGTTCACTACGTTTGCGAGCTGGGCTTGAGGGATATTTTGGTCTGGAATTGGTTTCGGTTGTGAACTGGGTCGAAGGGAAAGAGAGACAGAGGCAAGGAGGTGATGGGGTTCTGCGCAGGGATGGAGAAGAAGGAGATGGAGAAGAAGAGGAAGAGAAGAAAAGAAAGGAAAAGAGATGGGTTCAGGGGGGTGCTGGAGGAGAAAGGAAGAGGAAGAGAAGAGGGAAAGAGAAAAGATGATGAAGCGCAGGTAGATAAGGAAGGAGAGAAGGTAGAAAGGAAAGAAAGAAGAAAGGAAGAAAGGTGTGTGTGTGTGTGTTGGGGTTGGGGGGGGGGGGGGGGGGGGGGGGGTGGGCGGTGTTGCGGCAGCAAGAGTGATGCAGGGAAGAGTGAGAAAGGGGAAAAAGAAAAGGAAGAAAGGACAGAGGAGAAAGGAGATGGGTGCACAACAGGACAGAGGAGAAAGTAGATGGGTGCTCGGTTGTGCAGGTGGGTAAGGAAGGTGGCGTGGTGGAGTGTGCAGGGGCTGCGAGGGTGGAGTGCAGGTGAGGGGGAAGAAGATGGGGAAGAAGAAGAAGAAGAAGAAGAAGAAGGGAAGAGAGAAAAAGAAAGAAAGAGGGAGGCGGAAGAGAACAGAGTGGGTGGAGCGTGCGCAGGGAGAGTGCAGATGGTGTGCGGGATGCAGGAGGAGAAGAGACGGGAAAAGAAAAGAAAAGAGAAAGGAGGAGAAGAAAGAGGGGGTGGTGCGGTGTAGCAGATGCAATGCAAAGAGAGGCGGGGAGGCTCCTACCTGGTTCGGAGTCCGGCGGCGAGGGAGGAGACGCGATCCGCACGAGGAAGACGCTGGCGGAGAGAGGCTCTGCGCGTGGAGTGGCTTGCAGACGAGGAAGATGAAGAGGGCGACGATCTGGTTCTGGAGTCCGGCTTCTGGGACGGAGATGGTGGTGGAGGGACGTCTGGGTGAGAGGGGTCGTGAGATGGAGATGATGAGAGGGAGAGATGCCGGGTGATCGAGAGAGGAGAGGTTGTGGAGATGAGATCTGCGCAGGTGAGATGGATAGAGACGGGGAGAGGGGGTTTGAGAGAGTCCAGAGATCTGGGATAGAGAGAAGAGACGGGGTTTAAGGGGATGGGGGAAGAGTCCGGAGATCTGGGACTCTCCATCCCTTATCCAGGTGATGGGCCATGCGATCTGGGCAGGTTGGGTTAATGGGTTGGACTTGGGTACGGATCAGGGGTCTAGTAGTGAGGTTTAGCGCCCAAAAGATGGGCCACGGTGGGTTTTGGCTCGGGCAATCATCACTGGGACGCAGGTTTTACAGATTTTGATCCGCCCGTCGGATTTTTAAGTTTTATATATGGACGGAAATCTAGCGATAAGTAGATCGCGATGAGCCAACTTCTTGGGCGATTAGAGGTCTAAAAGTGATAGGTGATTGTTCAAGTGGGCATTCTCAGGGTACGGGACCTACTTGTATCATTTTAAATCCTGATTTCCCCCTCGGTGGCTACCTGACCTCAAATGCCTTGTTTGGTTCTTTGCACACTCCGGCCAACAAAAACTCTATTTTTATCATTCATTTACCCATTTATTTATTTCTATCTCCACTACAGAATAGGGTTCCGGAAATTCATTCTCTAGGGTATTTTTCAAGGAAATATGCATCTTAAGTCCTTCCAATTTTAACTTGTGATTTTTAATTCAGGACCTAATTGGAGCATCACTGAACAAGGTAGATTGATTTACCTCTCATAGGGTGCCAAAATGAGGTGCCTACAGCAATTGTCAATGATGTTTTTAATTTGGGTGGTCCAATACCTGAACATAGAATTGTCAAAAATATTTTGAGGTCTCTTTCAAAAAGATTTGATGTAAAGGTTGTGACCTTTGAAGAGAACAAAAACCTAAATACCCTAAAGGTTGAAGAGTTATTGGGTAACTTACAGACTTTGAAAGCAAACCTTAGGTCTATTGGAAAATCAAAATCTAAAGGTGTTGCTTTGAAAGCTTCCAAGGAATCAGTTAAAAGAGTTGAAAGTGATACTGATGAACAGCGCTTCTGCTCGGTTCTACCGAGGTCGCGGACGTGGGAGTCCGTTTGATCCGACCCTTTCATAACCGGGGGGCAAAGGCGTGCATCGACATTTTTTTTTTGTGGGTGTGCCAGATTTTCTATTTTACTTGGAATTACAAGTGGTGATCCGGAGATCGACCTTCGCAATTAAAAAGGAAATCAACTTCTTTTAAGTTTTCCATTGCACATATATTTAAGAAAAGAGACATTTTCTTGATTTACCGTGAAAGGCGATAATTTTTGGCATTTATAGCCAATTTTGGCGTTTATAGCCGATTTTTTGCGTTTATAGCCAATTTACAATTCTTATCAATAATGAAAGACAAGAGTTGTGATTTTTGTCTCTTTTGAAAAAATACAAACTACAATGAAAAGCAAGAAAACGAGGATCTTGTTAGAGTGTTTATTTTGTTGCAATTTGATTGGATGCATTCATTGTCTCATCTTGATCTCTCTCTCATTCATGTTCTCCTTCTTAGGTTTCTCTTGCATATCTTTCTTTCATAAACTTTGTTTTTACTTGGAAAAATCTTCAGATCTTTTTGTTTTCTGCTTCCACTTTCTGTCGGTCCCTCTGTCGGCTCTCATCGGTCAGCCGACACTAGAACCGAGCCCAGCCGATAGACTGTCGGTTCCAGTTCCAGAGAGCTTCAACTTTTAGATCTTCTCTGTCGGTCAGATCCTCGGCTCCTATCGGTCAACCGATAGTGCTTAAAACTCTGGACCGAGAGTTCATCGGTCCCAATATCAGAAAGCTTCATTTTTGGACTTTTTGCTTTATCGGTTCCTAAGTCGGTTCCAAGGTCGGTCGACCGATGCTGTCGGTCAAACCGACAAGTGTTTCTTGGTCAGCAAATTTTTCAAAAATATAGCCGTTGCGTATGACCGTTAGGCTATCGGCTGACCGACACCAAGTTCCCGGCGAGCCGATAGCTATCCGTTGGGAACACTTTTTCTATAAAAAGTGACCTTCTCTTTGGGAAAGTTTGCTGAATTTTTGAGATCATCTGAGCCTAAAGGAGAGGAACTTTACAAGAGCTTTTCAAAAGGGATCATGGAAGCATTTTCAACCTTTCAATCTTGGACCTTTAAAATGGGTGTGCTTTCTAAATCTCTATCTCTTTTCATGCTTAGACCTTTAATCTTTGTTTTCCTGAGCATGATCAAAGTGTTAGGCCTTTTCTAAAGATGTTGTTTCTTTTCATAACATGCCTTGATCTTTGAAAAGTATTTGCATTATGAAATCAACATAAGTCTCCTCATTCACATGTGTTTTTGAACATTAACTTTCAAAACTAATTGTTTTAAGTTTGGACTTTTGACAAACCATGTGTTGAGTAATGCAACTCTTTCTCTTACATTTGATCATCATCCTTTGCATTAATTGAAGGTTCATCCTTTTAAAAAGAGAAAGTGAATTTTCTAGTTCATGCATTAGTCATAAACATTATCATTGTCCATTCAGCCTATCTAGAGGCAAACCACTGTGTTTTACTTGTTCTCTTACCCATGCACAAATAGGCATTTCACTTAAGAGAAAAATCAATGTTGTAATGGTTGGTGCTTAGCCTTGAAAAGCACATATAGTGTTGTAAAGGTTCATGCTTAACCTTGAAAAGCATAATGATGTGGTTGTAAGGTTAGAGGTGATCCTAAACCTTGAATTGACTAGTGAAATCCGGTAAGGTTACCGGGAGTGGATGTAGGCATCTTGGCCGAACCACTATATTTGATTGTGTTATGGTGATTTGTGGTTACTTTCCTTTTCATGATTGTTGAACTCTTAATTGGGTATGTGCTTGATTAAAATATGTGTTTGTCTTTTGAATGTGTATGATTGACTCAGATAACTCTCTCTTGTATGAAGCTAGCTTACTATCATCAAAGCATAAGTCACCTAAAAATCAAAATGTTTAAAAGTGGCTTAAATTTTTAATTGCATCCTATTCACCCCCCCCCCCTCTAGGATTCGATCTTGGTCTTTCAATTGGTATCAGAGCCAAGTTGCTCTGGTGTTAGGTCTTACAGCCTAGAGTTGAATCCTAGTGAGTGTGTTTCTTTTGTTGCCACTATGCAATCTCATCTGGGTGAGGGCAATGCCACCAATAGACCACCTCTGTTTAATGGAACACATTATAGGTATTGGAAAATAAGGATGCAAGTGTTCCTGGAATCCCAAAGTTTAGATGTGTGGAACATCATTGAAGAAGGCTATCATCTACCCACTGCCACAGAAAAGGATTCTGAAGGCAATATTATATCCTTAACTCTCAAACCTAAAAGTGCTTGGACTCAAGTGGAAAAGGATAGAGCTAATCTTAATGCTAAAGCAAAAAACTCTTTATATTGTGCCTTATCTCAAGAGGAATTCAATAGAGTTGTCAATTGCAATACTGCTAAGGAAGTGTGGGACACCCTAGAGACCACCCATGAAGGTACAGATCAGGTCAAGATAGCCAAAATTCAAATGTTGACCTCTAAGCTAGAAGACATTAAAATGCTAGAAGAGGAAACTTTTGATGAGTTCTACACAAAGATTATGGAATTAGTCAACTCTCTCATAGGACTAGGAGAAAAGATGGATGAATCTAAAATTGTAAGAAAAATTTTAAGGTCTCTTCCTAAAAGATTCAAACCAAAGATTATTGCCATAACTGAGAGTAAAAATGTGGATCAAATTAAAATTGAAGAACTAAGAGGAAATCTTCTCACATATGAACTAGATTTTGAAGTTAAAGATAAAAAGAAAGGAGTTGCCTTTACCTCTCAGACTAATGAAAATGAAAGTGAAGATGATAGTGATGATGACAATGCTCTTCTTGTCAAGAACTTTAAGAAATTCTTTAAGAACAACAAAAACATTAGAAAATCTGATGAAAGCAGCAAAAGCTCTAGATTTCCAAGAAGTTCCAAAAGTTCTTTTATCAAAAAGGATGTGCAATGTTATAATTGCAAGGGGTTTGGACATATTGCTCAAAATTGCTCCACTCCTAAAGAATTTGAAAGAGGGGATAAGAAAGCAAAGAAAGCATTGAACATAACTTGGGATGACGAAGATGAAGATAGTGACAAAAATGAATCCCAGAATGATGAAGATGAAAATCCTCCTAATTGGCTTCTTATTGCCTCTGTTGAAGAGATAAATGATCATAACACCTTAATAGATGACACATTAGGGGAAGAGGAAACTCATGAAGAAGATGATGAATTTGAGATCCAACAAGCTTACAATGATCTATATGAAAATTCTGAGATCTTAATTAAGAAAAATAAATTGTTAAAAGAAGAATCCAAAAAACTGGTCAATGAAGTAAATGTTCTAAAAGATGAATTGAAACTAACCATAAATGACAAAGTCAATTTGGAACATAAATTCATCACCCTAACTGAAGAACTAGCTCTTGCTCAAAATCACATTCATAGCTTACAATCCAAGCTTGAGTCTAGTCAACTTGAAACAAACTCCTTACAATTAAAACTCAACAAAGGAAAATTCATTGTTGAAAAATCCACCTTGGGAAATGACAAGTTTTATCAAATGTTAGGCATGCATAAAATCTATGGTGACAAGAGTGGTGTAGGTTTTGAAGGCTCCCCTAGCAACATGAAGGACAGCTCTCAAATACTTACTAAGAGTGTCCGCAAACCTATAGTAGAGAGAAGTTTTACCACTAGATGGACTTGTCATTTTTGCAATCATAGAGGTCATTTGGTTCCCAATTGCCCTTATAAAAATAGGTTATCTCTCAACAATCCCTCTAAAGTATCTTTTAAATTTGTCCCCAAGACCATTCCCTACAAATCTCCTCTGTCTAGATGGATGGTTAAACAAACACACCTTGAGAGTCTCATAGTGCAAACCGCTTTAAAAGCAAAAGAAAATCCTACTTGGTTTTTAGATAGTGGTTGTTCTAAACACATGACAGGAGACCGATCTAGATTCAGCTCTATAGTGGAATATGATGGAGGAAATGTCTCTTTTGGAGACAATAGTAAAGCTCAAATCATTGGCAAGGGAAGTGTGAAGGGAGATCAAATACCAACTCTGAATGATGTATTTCTTGTGGAAGGATTGAAGCATAATCTCCTTAGCATTAGCCAATTGTGTGACAAGGGAAACAAAGTTGTCTTTGACAGGCTTTCATGCAAGGTAGTAAATGATAAAACTAACCAAGTTATCCTTACTGGGTCAAGGACAAAAGGGAATATCTACATTATAGAAGAATGTGAAGACAATGAATCTAGGTGCTTGATAACCAGAAATCAAGAGAATTACTTATGGCACCAAAGGATGGGTCACATAAACTTTAAATTGATGAAGATCCTGTCCAAGAATGAGATTGTGAAAGGAATTCCCAAGTTGTCTGCTGAAAAGTCTGAAATCTGTAAGGCATGCCAACTGGGTAAACAAATAAAGAAGAGTTTCAAAGGTTTAAAGGATATATCGTCGTCTCGTCCTCTAGAATTAATCCATATGGACTTGATTGGACCTGCACCCGTGCAAAGTATTGGAGGAAAGAAATTTATTCTGGTTATGGTAGACGATTATTCTCGTTTTGGTTGGATTGCTTTTCTCCATGCAAAATCAGATGCTGTAGACAATATCATAAGAATTTGCAACAAGATACAAGTTGAAAAAGATTGTAAAATTCAGAAGATCAGAAGTGATCATGGAGGAGAATTTGAGAATGAAAAATTTGCCAAATTTTGTGAAAATCATGGGATCAATCATCAATATTCAGCTCCTAAGACTCCTCAACAAAATGGAGTAGCAGAAAGAAGAAATAGAGTGATTCAAGAAATGGCTAGGACCATGCTCAATGAAAAGAATCTTCCTCGTAATCTATGGGCTGAAGCTGTGAACACTGCCTGCTATATTATAAATAGAGTCTATCTCACCAAGAATACCAACAAGACCCCGTATGAGCTTTATTTTGAAAGAAAACCTAATTTAGGGTATTTGAAAGTGTTCGGAAGCAAATGTTATATTCTAAGAGATAGGGAGCAGTTGGAGAAATTCGAGCCTAAATCTGATGAAGGAATCTTCCTAGGCTATTCTGAAAGGAGCAAAGCTTACAGAGTGTTTAATCATAGAACTATGACCATAATGGAGTCAGCTCATGTTGTCATCGATGATATGAATCAAATTGGAAGAACTCTTCAAGATGATGATGAAGTTGAATATGTTATTGATCAACCAACTCCTAAAGCCAAAAATGATATCATCCCATCCAAAGCTACAGTTCCAACCAAACTCATGAAAGATCATACATTGGAGAATATTATTGGAGATATCAGTAGTGGGGTCATGACCCGGAGACAAGTTCATAACTTATGTGCACATTACTCTTTTGTCTCTCAAATTGAGCCCAAGAATTTTTCAGAAGCTGAATCAAAATCAGAATGGATGGAAGCTATGCAAGAAGAATTGAATCAATTTAAGAAAAATAATGTTTGGGATCTTGTTCCATTACCAACAGAGAAAAATCCAATTGGTACTAAGTGGATTTACAAGAACAAATCAGATGAATCTGGTAATGTTGTGAGAAACAAGGCAAGACTAGTAGCAAAAGGATATGCCCAAATAGAAGGAATTGATTTTGAAGAAACCTTTGCTCCTGTAGCCCGATTGGAGTCTATAAGGATCCTATTGAGTTATGCGAGTAGCATGAGAATTAAACTATTTCAGATGGATGTCAAAAGTGCCTTCCTGAATGGAGAAATTGAAGAGGATGTTTATGTTACCCAACCAGAAGGCTTTGAGGACCCTCATCATCCAGAGTATGTCTACAAACTCAAGAAAGCTCTTTATGGATTAAAACAAGCACCAAGGGCTTGGTATGAAAAGCTCACAACTCATCTGATTGAAAATGATTTTAATTGTGGGAAAGTTGATAAGACCTTGTTTATCAAGAAAATTGATCAAGACATTCTTGTAGCTCAAGTCTATGTTGATGACATAGTGTTTGGATCCACATCAGACAAATTGGCTCAAGGATTCTCAGAGTTAATGAGCTCCACCTTTGAGATGAGTCTAGTCGGTCCCCTGCAGTTCTTCTTAGGTCTTCAGGTTAACCAAACCGAGCGAGGAATTTTTCTTAGCCAATCCAAATTTGCCTTAGAAATTGTTAAGAAGTTTGGTCTAGAAACCTCCAAGCCTAATAGCAACCCCATGGGATCTACTTCAAAACTGTCTAGTGACCTCAAAGGCACCAAAGTAGACCAAAAACTCTATCGTAGTATGATAGGAAGCCTTCTCTATCTTACTGCTAGTAGACCTGATCTCTCTTTCAGTGTTGGAATCTGTGCCAGATATCAATCGGATCCTCGTGAATCCCATCTCAAAGCTGTTAAACGTATCTTTAAATATATCAATGGGACATCACATTATGGCATCTGGTATCCTTGTGACTCATCTTTACAATTAATTGGATATAGTGATGCTGATTGGGCGGGATCAATAGATGATAGGAAAAGCACCAGTGGATGTTGCTACTTCATAGGAAATTGCTTAGTAGCTTGGCATAGCAAAAAGCAAAATTCAGTATCCTTGTCTACTGCAGAAGCTGAATACATAGCTGCAGGTAGCTGTTGTGCTCAATTGTTGTGGATGAAACAAACCTTGTTAGATTATAATGTCCCACAACATTGTATGCCTATCATGTGTGATAACTCAAGTGCCATTAGCATATCTAAAAATCCTGTTCAGCATTCTCGCACTAAACACATTGACATTCGCTATCACTTTTTGCGTGATCATGCTGATCAAGGCTCTATTGAGTTACTTTTTGTTCCAACTGATTCTCAATTGGCTGACCTGTTTACTAAACCCCTTGGAAATGAAAGATTTATTAAACTAAGACATCATTTGGGCATTGGCCCTTGCCCTGAAATCTGAAATCTTGTTGTCTAATCAACTGTTATTACATCTTCACTGTATTCTAACTCTTATAAACAGGTGCTACTGACAAGGTTTGTGTTCTCTTGTAGATGGGCAAGTTCCTTTGCAATTAGATGTCAAAGGGGGAGAGAATGATATGTAAAGCGGTCTCAATTTGAGGGGGAGTAGAAGCAAGGTCTATCAAATTGAGGGGGAGAAGCTTTGTCTAGTTGCTCCCAAGAAGAAAATCCAAAGCTCCAGAATATCCAAAATCCCAAAGCATCCAAAGCTCCTTAAATGTCCAAAGAAGTTGGTGGTTGAGTTCGTGGCATATGAGAGAGTGTCAAGCTTAGAGTTGCCATCAAATTGCAAAGGGGGAGATTGTTAGAGTGTTTATTTTGTTGCAATTTGATTGGATGCATTCATTGTCTCATCTTGATCTCTCTCTCATTCATGTTCTCCTTCTTAGGTTTCTCTTGCATATCTTTCTTTCATAAACTTTGTTTTTACTTGGAAAAATCTTCAGATCTTTTTGTTTTCTGCTTCCACTTTCTGTCGGTCCCTCTGTCGGCTCTCATCGGTCAGCCGACACTAGAACCGAGCCCAGCCGATAGACTGTCGGTTCCAGTTCCAGAGAGCTTCAACTTTTAGATCTTCTCTGTCGGTCAGATCCTCGGCTCCTATCGGTCAACCGATAGTGCTTAAAACTCTGGACCGAGAGTTCATCGGTCCCAATATCAGAAAGCTTCATTTTTGGACTTTTTGCTTTATCGGTTCCTAAGTCGGTTCCAAGGTCGGTCGACCGATGCTGTCGGTCAAACCGACAAGTGTTTCTTGGTCAGCAAATTTTTCAAAAATATAGCCGTTGCGTATGACCGTTAGGCTATCGGCTGACCGACACCAAGTTCTCGGCGAGCCGATAGCTATCCGTTGGGAACACTTTTTCTATAAAAAGTGACCTTCTCTTTGGGAAAGCTTGCTGAATTTTTGAGATCATCTGAGCCCAAAGGAGAGGAACTTTACAGGAGCTTTTCAAAAGGGATCATGGAAGCATTTTCAACCTTTCAATCTTGGACCTTTAAAATGGGTGTGCTTTCTAAATCTCTATCTCCTTTCATGCTTAGACCTTTAATCTTTGTTTTCCTGAGCATGATCAAAGTGTTAGGCCTTTTCTAAAGATGTTGTTTCTTTTCATAACATGCCTTGATCTTTGAAAAGTATTTGCATTATGAAATCAACATAAGTCTCCTCATTCACATGTGTTTTTGAACATTAACTTTCAAAACTAATTGTTTTAAGTTTGAACTTTTGACAAACCATGTGTTGAGTAATGCAACTCTTTCTCTTACATTTGATCATCATCCTTTGCATTAATTGAAGGTTCATCCTTTTAAAAAGAGAAAGTGAATTTTCTAGTTCATGCATTAGTCATAAACATTATCATTGTCCATTCAGCCTATCTAGAGGCAAACCACTGTGTTTTACTTGTTCTCTTACCCATGCACAAATAGGCATTTCACTTAAGAGAAAAATCAATGTTGTAATGGTTGGTGCTTAGCCTTGAAAAGCACATATAGTGTTGTAAAGGTTCATGCTTAACCTTGAAAAGCATAATGATGTGGTTGTAAGGTTAGAGGTGATCCTAAACCTTGAATTGACTAGTGAAATCCGGTAAGGTTACCGGGAGTGGATGTAGGCATCTTGGCCGAACCACTATATTTGATTGTGTTATGGTGATTTGTGGTTACTTTCCTTTTCATGATTGTTGAACTCTTAATTGGGTATGTGCTTGATTAAAAGATGTGTTTGTCTTTTGAATGTGTATGATTGACTCAGATAACTCTCTCTTGTATGAAGCTAGCTTACTATCATCAAAGCATAAGTCACCTAAAAATCAAAATGTTTAAAAGTGGCTTAAATTTTTAATTGCATCCTATTCACCCCCCCCTCTAGGATTCGATCTTGGTCTTTCAGATCTAACTTCTCAGGAGTTTGTGGGGGACTCGTTTAGATTGACGGTCGCAAGTCATATGTGGACTTCGCCATCGTCCATGCAGATGAGAACAGAGGATGCTCTTGATTCGCTTGGCTTGACTATAACCTCAAATTTTTAGAGGACAAAGACCAAGAGGAGGTCCTATGTCCAATCAAAAGCTAAGTAGACGGGCTGAAAAGCCACGTCTAAGCCATTGGAGGCAGAAGGAGAAGGCAAGGACCTTGGGGGTACTCCCTAAGGGACTTTTGTCACCTTGTAGTGGTGGCCGGTGCAGAACTTTCGCAAAGTTTTCTCTCTTTCTTTCTTTGGATTTTCTGTGCTTTTTTCTGATCTGGGATCTGTGTTTCTCTTCCTGGAATGCTCTCCTATTTATAGGCTTTTAGGTAGCCATTTAGGACGATTTATGAACCTTAATTGTCATAAAGCTACATAAAGGGAGGAGTTACAAGATTGAATTCGTTATTTTGTAACTCCTTTTTCTTGGCTTCTGATTGGCCGGAGGAGATTGAGGATATTTAATCGCCTTTAATCGCCATGATGGGAGGAGTTTCATGGGTTAAATGCCATGAATTAATTGACTTGCAATTCCCGGATGCTTGCTTCTGATTGGGCCGTCCAAAGAAATGAATTAATGATTGTAATAGTCAATTAATCGCATTAAGTGGTCGCCGAGCAGTTGAAGAGTCACAGGCCGTGCCGCGTCTTTTGGGATTCTTCTGGCGATGATCATCAATGGATCTTTATGTAGATCGACATTGGATGAGCATGTAACTTCAGGTATTTGTTGCCAACAGCGGGTCGGTGCCATCTGTCCTATTGATTTCTCGATCGGTTGGGTAGAAAGCACACTTTTTTGGTTGACCGGTTGGCGATCAATGTTGATTTTGATACTCTTGATGATTGACCCGTGATTTTGATGGATGTCAAAGGATCTGGTACCTCAAAAATATGAATTTTGGAAAATCCCAGGAGTCGGAAGCTTCGAATAGCGAAAAAACGACGGAAAACGGGCCTTCTGGGGCAAACCCGGCGACCCGGGGCTCCATGGTCATAGGGGCCTGCGACCCTGAGGGGAATTTCCCCCCTTTTGTCCCGTTTTGCGTCCGTTGATGGTTTTCGATTCTTTTTTCTACTGTATTTTTTCTTGACATTTTTGATCATTTATTGGCCTAATTTCCCTGTAGAAAACTTGATGGGAATCCTTGCATTTTTTAGTGCAAAGTTTCCAATTTTCCGGGAAAGCCGAAGACTTTGTTGCGCAGAGTTTCCGATTTCCCGTCAGAAGCTGAAACTGGGTCAAACGATGTCGGAATGACCTGAAATTTAGGATGAAGCCTCCTGAGCAATAAATAAGACCAACCATAGGCTTTTGTTTGAGTTTTGAAGCCGTTTGGGGTCCTATCGCCAGTAGACTTGTTTTTGTCGCGATGAAGATGTCGCGGCTTGATGTGCGGCAACCGATGTCCGATTGACTTAAAATTTGACAGGGAACCTATTGGAGTCATTTTGAGATGATCCATACGCTCTGTCTTGGAAACCATGGTCCCGGGGAGCTTCGCCGCCGAGAGGCCTGATTTGGCTTCCGAGCATCAAAGTCTAGTCTAATGTTGTCGAAATGACCTGAAACTTGACGTGTAGCCCTTTGTAAGCATTTTGAAGCCATCCATGTGCTCTTTCTGATGAGTGATGACCTCGGTGGTTCTTGCCACCGAGAGGCTTGATTTAGCTGTTCGAGGGTTGATGTAGGTCAAACGTTATCGGTTTGACTTGGAACTTGACGTGGAGGCTTTTGGATGTATTTTGAGACCATCCATCGGCTCTGATCGAAGATTTGGTGTCTCCGATGCTTTCGCCGCCAGGAGCTCCTTTTCAGCTGCTGGAGGAGCGAAGTTATGCCAAATGATTTTGAAATGGCCCGAAACTTCTTGTGTACTCCTCTTTTGGCTGTCTTGAAGGATCTTGCAGTTTTTGTTTGATTCTGACAATATTTGATTTTTGGAAGTAGCATTGCCTATTTATGGTAGGCTGCGACTTCATGTAGCTTTCTGGATTTTGAAGAAGCAATGTGACACATTTTTTTGGTGTCAACAAATGCCCCCTCGTGGTGTAGCGACGAGTTGCTTAACTTTTGTAGTCGATGTGCCTCGAAGAGATTTCTGAAGGAGAGATTGTGACTTGACCAAGAGTCTTTGAGCAGTCTTTCTTTTGGTATTGTAGCCGTTTTGAGCTTCCAGGGGAATTTTATGGTAGTGAAAGGGATCACGTACCATCTCGAGGCAGAGTTTTGAAGATAACATCAGGGATGTGGATTTGGGTTTTGACCTTGTGTCCTAACCAGCTGTATGTGGCAGGTTAGGGGGTTGGGTTTGGTTTTGACCGTGTGACCCAACAAGCTGTATGTTGAATGTTGGGGGGTCAATTTTGGTTTTAATGTTGTGACCTAGCAGGCTGTATGTGGCAAGTTAGGGGATCAGGTTGTGGTTTTTGGGTTTGGTCTTGTGACCTAACAAACTGATGTGGCAAGTTAGGGAACCAGGATTTGGTTTGGTTTTTTGTGGAATGTCAATTTCAAGATCTTGGCTCAATTTGGTATGTGAGGCAAGATGGTTTGAATTTTGGAAGCTCATGGGGCTTAGAATTCTTTTTGTATGGTCCAATCAACTCAAAAGAGGCATGAAACCATTTTTATAAGCTCTTGGTAAATGGGATTTCTCTTTGACTAAAAGCCCAAAATTTCTTTTTAGTGCCTAGGTGGTTAAACCTGACTCATATGGGCTAATCCATGGGACCTTAAGCTTTTGAGATGGCTTAGATCTCACATGGTGTCATTTTTGTAAAGAATATCTAAAAATATCTCCTTTGGATAGAGAATATCTAAGAATATCTTTATTTGGAGAGAATCTCTCATGTTCCCTTTATTTTGGGAGAGAATATCTCAAGATATCTTTTTTTGGGAGAGAATATCTCAAATCTCCTATCTTTTGGGAGAAAATCTCTCATTGATTTCTTTTTGGGAGAGAATCCCTCAAGATATCTTTCTTTTGGGAAAGAATCTTTCTAATTTCTTTCTTTTGGTAAGGTTACTAATTAGTAACACTTACCTCTTTCTTCTTTCCTTCTTTGGTTTGCTCTATTCTATAAAAGCAAGGAGGAGGTTGGATCTCTTGCTCTTATTGCTTTCTTTTGCAATAATCTCAAGAGGGCTCCAAGACCAAGAGTTTTTCTTCTTCAAGGATCTTCAAGCTTGTCTTCTTCTTCTCCATCAATGGCTTCAAGTAAGTTCTTTTTTTCAAGAAAACTTCATTGTAGGAAATAGGATGATAAAAAAAGTTCTTTCATTTTTTTTTGTTTCTTTCTTTTCTTTTCTTTTTCACGTGTTTTCTCATTCTTTTTTTTTTACACTTTTTTTTTCTCGTGCTTTTTTTTGTGGGCCGTACGAACAGATCCGTACGGATCTGGCCGTACGGCCACGTGGCCTGTGGGCCAGTCCCCCCTTTTTTTGTTTCTTTTCTTTTTCTCCTTTTTTTTTTGAGAAAGTTTCTCTGTTTTTTTCTTCTTTTTTTTTCTTATCATGATAATGCATTTTTTTGGCAAACCAAGATGTTCATGCATGCATTCTTTTGTAAATTGAATTTGTAGCATGATGTGATAGCATACCTGAAAGTTTTTGCAAATTTGGAAATTTGGAGCTCGCAGCGATGTTGAGCCCTTCCTGATTTTACGGAGACTTTGAGGTTTCGAAAGTTTGGAGTTTCGGAGCTCGCAGCGATGTTGAGCCCCTCTTCAAGCTTTCTATTTCTGTCGGGATATTTCCTTTTTCTTTGAAATTGCCCCGGAGTCATGTCAAAATTTCTTCAGATTTTTTTTTAGCGAAATTCTTTCATTTTGATGATGATCTTTTTCTTTTCCAACCTTTTGCAGGTGGTTCCTCCAGAATGAAAAAGGGTAAAGAGCCTGTTACAAGCGTACCTCGTCGACCTTCTAGATCTTCTAATCTGGCCGTCCAGCAAGCTTGTGAGAAGGTCCAGCATGTTAAGAGAAACATCGAAGAGTGCGACTCTCTCAATAAGGATGAGATGAGACAGCGACTAATCACTCCCAAGGGAGATGAATTTTATAAGATCATGGTAAGCAGTCGTCCATGGGTGATAGACGATCAGAGGGTTTTGCCCAAGCCTACCTTCTTCTTTGGTGATGCAGTCCCTGACGACGTGACATACCAGAGGGATCTTTTCAGTTCTCTTTCACAGCTGATGGTGAGAAGTGAACCGTTGTTACCCGGTCGATGTTTGATCGCACCGTCTCGATCATTAGCCTTTCTCCCACGTGCTCTAGGAGGGAAGATCCTCCAAGCTGGGTGAGAAGGAAAAATGTAATCAAAATCGGGGTTTTTGTTGGCGGTTCTCCTGGATATGCGGAGAAGTCGCCTACTGATATGGACATGTTGATGCCGGCCAGCGGCTACTAGGGCTCTGATTATCCGTCGGTCATTTGGGACTGGTGGGCCTTGGCATTTTCAGCGGTGACGGCAGCAATTGGGTGAAGCCTTTTCGACTTCGTGGCCATTTCAGTGCTGACTCTGAGTGGAAGTCGTGGACTGTTCGCATCCTACTGATTGGTGGCGCCGTTTTGAAGGAAGTTGGGATTTTTGATGCGGTTCGCGCCATTAGGGAGACCGTGATATTTTCTGACGAGGCATTCTGGCTATGTTGGTGTCATTCCTTCCACAAACCAATACCTTCGTTCTGATGAATGGTGAGATTGGTTTCTCTTTGAAGGAGCTGAGCGCCATTACTGGATTACCTATCATTGGCAAACTCTATGAGGAGTTTATGCCGATCGACAGCGTCCTTGAGGAGCAGACGAAGGAGTTCAGGCTTCTGTACTTTCAGCTCATCGCCTTCTATGATTTTTTGAAGGAGAAGGAGGACTTGAAAGTTAGATCCAGTAGTTGGAAGAGTTCTAGCTCTTCGTTCCTCAACTTTTTTGACAGCAGGGAGTCTTCTGATAGTGTGACCCGGGAAGCCAGGGCTAAGGATCCGGGTTCGAAGAAGATTTCAGCTATGCAAGAAGAGTTGAGAGATTTCTTTGCGAGTACAAATGCCATATGTCCTGACATTGCACTGCGGAGAGATCTTGCTGTTTATCTCACTTACTGGCTCGGTGAGGCCGGTTTTGCTGGAGGAGATGGAACGCATATCAGGCCGCATTGTATTTTCCCAGCTTGTCAGATGGCGTTTGGAGAGCAGCTTGCTTTGGTGCCAGCTCTTTACTCCTACTTGTGTATCGAACTGCAGGCTGCTGTTTTTTTGGTTCGGCTTGGGCTTCCCATGAACAGGGCATTTTCAGCCCACATTTTCTATTTGTGGTATGTCTACCACTGTCTTAGCTTCCACCGGCTGGGTGCTGCACAGGATGATGATCCTCTGATGATTCGACTGGCTAAGGGCAAAGCCGTTTCCGAATCATTTTTGTTTGCCCGCATGAGGATCCGACGGTTAAGGGACGTCGAGATGGGCAGTCTTCAGTGAAGCTTTCTCCGGAGTTGCGGAAGAAGGCTTTTGATTTCGGTGCCTCCCGAGACTCTACAAGTGCAGGGTCAGGAAGGCATTACTCCTTGGCAAATGCTGAGAAGGAGTGACTTTTCAGCATATGTGTCGGTACGATGGTGTACCGCAGACATCTTTTCGTCGACATCCAGCCATATGTACCTTCTCACTTTGCTCTGTAGTTGGGCTTTTCTCAAGGCGTTGTTGGAGCGCCTTCAAGCATGGTGAAGCGCTTTGGAGGTTTACAGGATGGGAGAAACGAATGGGCTTTCTATATTACTGAAGACACTACTGCCACGATCTCTTATCCTGTGCCGTCGACTTTCCGGACTGCCGGCTTCACGAAGTGGTTTGCGGAGCTCTTTTCGGCATATCGAGGGCTTTCCAAAAAGGAGCTTGATGTGAAGCTGTCATCTGGAAAAGGCCTTGGAAAGTTGGATGGCATTCGACGAGAGGAAGTTTGAGCCTTCCTTTATGGAAAGAAGCATAAGATAGGCTTTCTCGGTGACCAGGGCGTCATTGGTTCTGAAGCTGTTCGAGAAATACCTGATGAGGCTTTAGAGCAGCTAGAACAGGAGGAAGCTGAGCTTGATGCTTGGATGCAAGCGGCACAGAGGCGAGCTTCCGTGGAGTCTACTGATAAGGGTAGATCATCCAGTGAAGAGTCAAGTGGGAGACCTGACTCTGACAGCGGGGCAGGTTCCTCTAAGAAGCGAGCCCGCAGAAGTAAAAGGAAGAGGAGTCATCATCGCAGCAAGGGGCAACGTGAAGGTTCTCCTGATTTGGAAGTTCCTCTTACTATCAATGAGGAGGTGCCGGAGGATGTTGACGAGCCTCCAGAAAAGAGAAGCCGAGAAGAAGAGACCGTCGGTGAAGGTATGATTCTTCCTCTTTCTCTTTCCATTTCTTTTCAAGGGATTTTTCCATGTTCTGATTTGCTTTCTTCTCCTGCTGCTCTTTTTTTTTTTAGTAGAGGATGAAGACTTGGCGATGCCTGAGGTTCCTGCCGATGAGGTGGTGATGGATCCTGTTGCGGCACCAGAAGACGAACTGAGGGACTCTGGAGTGAATCTAGAATCTCCAATTGGTATGACTTCTTCTGCTTTTTTTTTGTCTGTGACCTGATTTGCTAACATTTTTCTTGTCAGCTGACTTGCCACAGGATTTCGATGACTTTGAACCATTGATGGACGCAAATGTTGACAATGCTTCCGATGAGTTCATGGAGGAAGAGAGTGTTCCACCAGTCATCGAAGAAGGTATTTTGTAGTAATAACCCTGATAATGATTTTCAAACAGGATCATATTCATACATTTTTGTGTTTTTTTGGCAGGTTTTGAAGTGACAGAGGAGAGTCCGTCACTTCTTTCAAAACCAGAGCAAGAGATGCCAGAGGTTGATCTGGAGGTAGAGACTCCTACAACCAATTCTGACACAGTGGAGGAGGTACCTCGTGCTGAGATTCCTTCCCCAGCAGCTTTAACTAGAAAGAGTTCTTTTGTAACTCTTTCAACAGGGCATGACATGAGCAGCCGACCGACGGAGCATGGCGAATCTTCAACTGGGCCATCTCTTTTTTTTTGAGAAAAGGTGGTGGTGCGGGTTCTGAGCTCTTGGATTGAGAATCTCCTTGCTGGACACTTGGATGCTAGATTTGGCATGATCCAGCATGTGCAAGAGATTCTTGGTGATGCCGAAGAGGCTGGTCTGGATGTCACAGGTGCCAGGGTGATCATTGATAGGATCATTGCACTGGGTGACAAGTGGTTTGAGACCATTGGCTTTGCTGATGACCGGTTCTTCAAGGAGATGTTCCTGGACCTTGCTGATAAGGCTAAGTCTGACCTGAATGAGGCTACACAAAGCAGGAAGAAGCTAGTCCGAGAGAAGAACTTAGAAGAGCTAGCCATCATTGGGCTGACACATGACCTTAACATCCTTGATAGGGAGGTCGATGAGGCCAGGAAACGTCTTGAGCATTTTAAGGCACAAGTCACTGCCAAGTGGGCTGCTATAACAGAGGCTCGCGATAGGGAGAGTGCTCTGATTCGCCGGATTATAGATGCTGATCGAGTTCTTGGAAGGAAGTTTCAAGAGGACAAACAATGGAAAACTGCTTGGGATAAGCTTCCCGGTGTGAAAGAAGGGTTACAGCCTACCCCAGCATCTCATGGCAAGTTCCTGAAGAAGCGTACCCTGGAAACTCTGACAGCTGAAGCCAAAAGTTTGCTTGAGGAGCTGAAATTTTCGCTGGGAACCATTTTTGGTTGAGCTCCTGATTTTTGTAGCAGAAACTATTATTCTTTTTTTTTTGGTACCACATGTATTTTTTGGTACTCTTTTTTTTTTGTAGTGCTTGTGAACACTTTTTTCTGGTACCGCATGTATTTTTTGGTACTCTTTTTTTTTTGTTTTCCCTACGCTCACTTAAATCTTTTTGTGATGAAAGTAATTGCTAAATGGGATTTGATCAAAAGTTTGTCATTTTGTGAAAATCTTTTGTCAAATGATTGTTTTGGCATGGGAGCTAGATTTTGTTTGTGGCATGGAAGCCGATTTTGGCATTGATAGCCGAGTTTGTGGCATTAATAGCCGGGTTTTTTGAAAGCGAAGTTTTTGGTTTGTGGCATTTATAGCCTGTTTTGGTGGCATTTATAGCCGGTTTTGATTTTCAAAAATGCAAGTATCAACTAAAAGTCGCCTCCCCGCTGAATGGTCTTGTAAGTATCGATAGAATGTCGCATCCTTGCTCATTCGGTTGCGAGTATCGATGGAATGTCGCTTCCTTGCTCTTCAAAAATTTTGGTTTTACGGGTATTGACTTGATGTCGTTTCCCCGTGATTTTTGAAATTTCCGGTTTTCTCGAACCCTTGGGTTGTGGATATCAACTGCAATGTTACATCTCTACGATTTCTTGGTTTTTTCGAACCTTTGAAATTTGGGTTGTGGATATCAACTGAAATGTTGCGTCTCCACGTGTTTTTTAAATTTGGGTTGTGAATATCAACTGAAATGTTGCGTCTCCACGGTTGTTTTTTTATGATTTTGCAAGTATCGACGAAATGTCGCTTCCTTGCGATTTTGGAAGTGTCGAACATGGTTCGCATGCTTCCAATTTGTGCGAGTATCGACTAAGCGTCGCTTCCCCGTGGTTTTTGAAATACCATTTTTTTTTTGTTTAAAGACACGAGGGTCATAAGTTTTGACCTAAAGCCATTTAGGCGGTAAAAGGTAGGGTGGACTTGGGTGGAAATCCCTGAATACGGATTTTGTTTAAACCATGAATTTTGGGTTCAAGGGTTGAAAATTTTGGTCAAGTTAGGGAAAGGTTCCTAAACTTGGACTTTTTTTTTGAACAATGAAACGATGAAAGTAAGCATTGTTTAAATTTCTAGAAATTTCAACATTTGATATGAAAATTCTAAAAATAGTGGGTTTGACGAGCGTGTACCTTGAAATCGGTTTTGTCCGTACAGGCATTGCTCTTACCCAGTTGGGTAAGTCTTCAAGGGTAGTGCCGCTTGAAGAACTTGCCGTTGATGGGCATCATACATCTGTCACCCTCCATGTTTAGGAGTACGTACGCGCCGTTGGAGAAAACCTTATCGATGACGTAGGGTCCCTCCCATTTTGGCTCAAACTTGCCTTTGGACTTGTGAGCGAAGACCATTTGTCTTTTTATCGTAAGAACCAAGTCACCTTTTTTATAGGCACGTTGCCTGACCTTTTTGTCGAAAGATCCTGCCATGCGTGCTTGGTAAAGTTAAATGCTTTGTCGAGCTTCGAGCCGTCTCTCATCGAGATTGTCCATCTCATGGAGTCGCAATTTGAAATTGCTTTCTTGAGTCGTGTCATTTTGCAAGGATACTCTCAAGGAAGGAATTTGTACTTTCGAGGGTACGACAGCTTCGCATCCATAGACCAAGGAGAATGGTGTGCTATGGGTTGGTCCTCGAACGGTGGCTCGATAAGCCCACAAAGTTTCAGGCAGTTTGTCGCTCCAGTCTCTTTTTTGACTGGAGACCATTTTTTTTTGAGGATTTTGCAGAGTGTCTTGTTGAAAGCTTCTGCTAATCCGTTTACTGCCGGATTGTATGAAGTCGAAGGACACCTTTGGAATTTGTATTTGTCGTAGAACCTATAGAATCGATGATCCTGGAATTGTGGTCCGTTATCATGGATGAATCTTTTGGGTATGCCAAAACGACAAATGATGTTGGTGCGCAGGAACTGAAGGACTAATGAGGTCTTTATTTTATTGAGCGCTTCTGACCACTTGGAGAAATAATCCGTAGCGGCGAAGATGAAGCGATGACCTTTGCTCGAAGGGGGAGAAATAGGACCTATGATATCCATACCCTAGGCTTCGAAAGGACATGAAATCGCTGTAGAATGCAGGATCTTCTGTTGAAAGGTTCGTAGGTGGTTCCTCCATAATATTTTCAGAGGCTTCCAGCTCTACGAAACCTTCTGGGGTTTCAAGGGCATTTCCAGACCAAGGTTTTGTTCCTTTCCACGGGTCTTCTTGATTGGCAATTTTCTCAAGGCTTGCTATGAGATGATCCCAATCGCCTGTTGAAACCGGGTCGAAGTAAGGTACTTCTTTTGGAGACGAGGGTTCTTCTGGGTCAGAAGACCATAAGTCTGTGCCATCGGACAACTCCTCTTCATTTTTTGAAAAATCGTACCGATTGGATGAGCTTCCTGGATCTTTGTCAGGTGACTCATCGAAGAGATATCTAGGGAGATCGATGTTTTCATGGACTTGAGATGTTGAGGCTTGGTTAGTAAATTGACTTTTAAGCCTTTGTGTCAACTGTCTCAGGGGAGTGTCGGGATCATACCCTAATCCATGTGAAGACTTTTCTGCATGGCCGTTGAGTGTCCAATCTTCTAGCTGGCTTTTGTTCAAGACGGGCCCCAATGGCGTGAGAATACCGCGTCCTTCTCCCAAACCGACTGGGTTTTGAGCGTCATAGCCCATTTTCTTCATAATAGCTTGTGCCACATGACTATAAAAGGATAGTTGAGGCATACCTTCGTTTTGAAAAGGTTCAAGCATGGAGTGTGATGAAGAAGCATCCGATCTATGGAAAAAGATCGGCTTTTCCTTTGCTGAAGTTGCTGGAACAATGAAGGAAGCTGACGTAGGATCTTCTATGTCAGAAGTTGTCTCCATTAGAGTAAGAGCATGCTGAACTTGCTGAGTGTCAGCTTGGCTTGACGATGTGTTATCTTCTGGCTCTGAATCCGAATCCGTGTCTTGCATGATAGACACGAAAGAGATAACAAATTTTTCCCCAGACTTTTGCTTTGCCTTCTACACTTTAGTTTTGATGACCAAAGGCTTTAAAGGTTTGAGGGAGATGATGAAGGGAGTTTGAATGCTCTATTTGGACTTACCGGATGGTTTGTTTTCTTCCGGTGATTGTTGAGGAGCCTTGCCTTTATCTTTCTGGAGATTTTCGGCAAAGGGTGCTGTGTGCTTCTCCTCTTCTTCTTTTTCACCTTCATACTGAGTCTGCAAAGTGGACTTGTTTACCTTTGAAGGGTTTTTTGTCCGCAAAGATTCGATGTATCATGCCATCGTCGCCAACAAACTTGATGCATTGATGTAGGTTGAAGGGACAACACCATTCCCGTGGATCCAGGGGCGTCCGAGAAGGATGTTGTAGCATGAAGGGGTTTTTATTGCATATACAGTGACCTCAGAGATAAGATCACCGATTGCAACTTGAACTTGATTTTGCCGATCGGCCTTTGAGTACTCCCATCGTATCCAAAGATAGATACAGATGTGTGGCTCAGCTTGCTGGGTGGGATGCCCAACTCTTCGAGAGGCGAAGTGGAGATGAGGTTGAGTGCAGAACTTGGGTCGATCTGAACTCTGTGCATATGCATTTCCTTGATGTACCCTATGAAGTACAGGGGTCGGTTGTGCCTTGTTTCGCCAAGTAGGAGGTCGTCCTTAGTGAAGGCGATGGTTGCACTGGCTGCTTTTTGAACCGAGAGGCATTCGATGCATGATCCCTCAGTTTTCTTCTTTTCTCATTTTGAGGAAGTTTCTGAGTTTTTGACCCGGTAGTCCATTTCAATTTGGAGGACTTGCGGGGCATGTTTGTCGACATCCTCATTCAGCTTTTGTAATTCTGAAATGAGATTATCACGAGTGTGCGGAGACATTCGCAATAAGTTTAGGATGTTCAGACGTGCAGGTATGTGCTTGAAATGTTCAATCAAGTCATACTTGAAAGCCTCCTTAGGGCCTGCATGTTCATCATTGTTGCCACTAGGGGCAGTTATAACATCTTTTCCTGAAGGATTTACATATGTAAAGGAAGATTGGTTGTGATTCTTGTGGTAGTCCCGGCCAGAGCGGGTGCCTCTACCAACTTCGAGAGCTTCTTGAGAAAGGTTTTCGTTTGGAAGATTGTCTTCAGGATCGAGAGGCTGTCGTTTTTCATTTGCTGAGGATGTATCTGCAGCAGAGTTGCCATCCTCAGTGATTGTGTTGCATGGAGCATTTTCCGGGAACAAGTCCTGAACAGCATCCAGCAACCTTTTTTCTTCGTTGACCAATTCACCGTCCCAAACATTAATAGCTGGGGATTCTTCAGTCAGGAAGCGTGTGAGCTTTGAAGTCACAGTCTCAGGAGAAGAAACCTGAGAGGGTGCTGTCTCAGTGAAAGTCACGTGAGATGAAGTGACTCCAGAGGATATATTGCTAGGCGTCGTCGAAGTGTAAGTGATCTCGTCAGACGATACTTCGGAAGAGCTATAATCCTGAATTATCATATTACAGGAAGCTCTAATAGGAGACGTTGCCTGATCGGAGTCAGACTCATCCTCGGATGTAAGAGGATCGTCTATCCAGCAATTTTCTCCATTTTCAGGAGTTAATGAAGGATGTAATTGATGGCCTTCAGGGACTTCAGGCTCTGGATTGCGAGGAAGCTCGTTGACGCGGTCTTGCTTTTGTTCAAGAGCGAGACGCTGCAAGATCCTTGCATATTCTTCAAGATCAGGCATGGGAGCCAAATCTTCTTCTTCATCAACTCTTTGTGGCTCAACATAGTTGATTTCCACTGGAGTAATGACGGGTGCTGGGTCAGCAACATTTTCTTGTACAGCCTCTTGGTCTTCTTCATCATCAGCCCAGGATCCTTGTGGTTGTAGGGGTTATACCAGATTACTGGCATAAGATCAGTCTCAGGAACCCATTCTTCATCGGAGAGATATTCTCCTATTTCAAGGGATTCCTCCCACTCATCGGTGTAGTTGGATTCGAATCCATCATCGGTGTCGCTGGACTCGTATCCATCAATAGAGAATCCAACTACCGAATTGCAAGAGTATAATGCCCCCTGCGTGGTTTCTTTGAATTGAGGTGGCTTGAAATCACTGAGAGTGAATTTTCTTACCCCCTTTGAAGTCTATGGAGGGGACGTTTTTGTTGCCTCCAGTGAAGCGGTAGAAGAAGCCTCTGCCTTTTCTTGGACTTCTTGTTTTTGCTGGGTCTTCTCTTGCCGTTTGAGCTTGAGGAGATGTTTCCTAGCCTGCCTTCGCTGTTGAGTTGTAGGCTTTGTTTTCACGACCTCCCAATTTTCATCTTCCAGGAGATCGAGATGTACCCATACGAGTTGTCCGTCTGGTGTCAGGTAAGGAACTAGTTCCTCGGACGCTTGGATTGAGTTTATCACCTTGAAGGAAGTAGTGATCTTCTTCTTTGGTGATTTTGGTGTTTGTCCACATGACACCATGTTGACGGAGGCAGACCCATAGTTTTTGTCAAAGGTGATGACTCTGTTTTTCCACATCTCGTTTATTTTCTCCCTCACAACGAAGCATTGATTGAGAGGATGCGAGATCATCTGGTGGTATGGACAGTACCGATGATCGTTGGTTTTGCCAACATCACTCGGTCTTTTGGGTTCAGGCAAAGTGAGCTTGCCGTTTGCCATGAGAGCCTCGAAGATTTCATCAACATCTTCATTGAACGGTTATTTCTTTTCTACTCGCTCTTTGAAGGCATCAGAGAGTTCAGGTCTCTTACCTGCAGCTTTGTTTTCAGCTTTCTTTGGTGGCTGAGGAGCTGACTTGGTTTGCACATTGTGGACCTCTTTTTTCTTTGTTTTTGAGGTTGCAATGGCGGTTGGCTCTTTTCTTGATGATTTCTGACTGTTGAGGTCTTTAATCACCGTTTCAGCTTCCATGGAAGCTTCTAGGAGCTCTCCCAGATTCTTTGATTTGTTGTCGATGATCATGGAGCAGATTCTAGCTCTCATGTTGTTTCTGCAGATGTCAACTAGCGATGCTTGTGGCAATACATCAGAGCATTTGTATGCCATTGCTTTCCACTTATGAATGAAGTCATATGTTGACTCATTCTCCCCCTGTTTTAGGCTGCACAGTTGAGCCATAGTAGCCGGATGATCCTCACCTTTGAAGTGAGTCAGGAAGCGTGTCTCTAGCATGGCCCAATTTTGGATGGAGTCCTCCGGCAAAGTGGAGTACCAATCGAAGGCCGTACCTTTTAGGGTACTTGCAAAGAGGCGGATCTTGAATGCATCTTGATCCGGGATAGCTCCCGTCAAGATCTTGAAGTGGATGATGTGCTGTCTGGCTGATCCTTTCCCCGTATATGTTTGGAGAGTAGGATGGTTGAATTTTGTGGGGAACGGGACCGAGTCTATCCATAAGGGATATGGTGGCTTGATCCCATGCTCTTTGAGTATATCCTCTTCTTTTGCTTTGGCGAGGATACTGTCTATGTCCTTTTTGGTTAGGGCGCGTGACTCATTTTCTTCTCCGTTTACCTCATCATCTTGATGATTCTGAGGAGGTTCATTGTTCGCCTGATTTTGGAAGGCGAGGAGAAGGTTTTCCATCAGAGTTTCAATTCTCTGCTAGCCTTATTCCAACTGCTGGATGCCTGTGATCGCATCATCTTGAGGTGGATTGCGGGGTGGTGGCTCAAAATTTGTAGCCAAGACGTTCATCCCTCGAGATTCAAACGAAGTAACTGTCCTGGTGCCTGAGCTGGGGCTCATTCTTTTTTATGAAGAGCTTGAGGAAATATCACTCTACCGTCCTTTGCTTGAAGGAGTAGGGGATTCTTCTGAGTGTCTTCTTTCCTGGCGGAGACGCTGCGGGTCACCGGACGTCGGACATGAATTTTTGTTGCTGACTTTTGGCGTCTTCTGGTTTTTCCAACCATATGGACAGCAACAACTTGGTTGAGTCTTTCTTTTTCGACCCATTTGTGAGAGACTTCAAGCGTAGGAAGCTGGCACCTTTGCTTCTCTAGTCTCTTTTGTCGATATGATGCGCGGCGGCGTATATGATGAGCAATTTGAGCTTCGGTTAGCTCTAGCTGGGCTTTGACAATGAAGGATGTGCTCCCTCTGGGGCGCAGCAGCCGAGCCTGTCTTCTTTGTAGCTGGGCAAGGACAGGATGCGGACCTAGTCCTTCGGCTGTTGCAGCGAAGCTTTGAATTTTTGGAGTTCGGCCCCTGTAGATATGAAGGGTCGAACTGAAGGATTGTAAGCCTTAGCAGGTGCTTGCAGAGGCCTTGTGATGCATGATTTGATTTTGGGCTTGTAAGAACAAGCCGGCTCATGCTGGGTTGACTTGGAAGTTAGGTTGGAGATGGGTCTCTCCTCTTTCATGTAGGCAAGAGGGTAGAACTGGTTCTCCTTGAGTGGGGCCAGGTATGCTCGCTTGGTGGATGTTTAGGACCTTCTTTGTTTTGGTGAAGGTCTTGTGGACCAAGTCTTGGGATAGACCTGGTCGTTTGCAAGTCGAGGCTTCGTGGGGGTGCCACGGGCTTCGGGCCTTTTGGTGCTCACCTTTGGTGTCACGGCAGTGACACATTGAGAGGCGAGTTTCTGCTTCTTGGAAGGAGCAGTTTGTTCTTCGGGAAGTGGGAATGGTCCCAGCATCCCAAAGACGATAGTCCAGGGAGTCGAGGTCGACCCGGAGTTCAGAGAGTTGCCGAGGGAGTTGACGCTTCGGCAGCTGATGGGGCGCTTGTAAGTGCGCGTGGTTTGCTTCTGTTGAAGCATGAGCTGGTGCTTGTTCTCATCGAAAGTAATGGTAAGCGATGCTGCCATTGTTAGTTTTTCGAAAGATTTCTGAAACAAGACCACATCCATTAGCAATCACAAGAATGTAATGATCATAAATGGGAAGTTCTATGGTTTTGTCTTTTCAAATCGCTCGAGGGCGATGACCCAAGTAATATGAAGAAGGCAAAAAGGCCATAGAGGGTACAATTTTTCTGATCGCAGGTATGGTAAGCCCAGAATGAGCATCCCAGTAACTGCTAGAAGCAATTGTGAACCTAAATTCGACTTATCGAGAAGCAGAGCTTGCTCGATGTAAGAAGAATATAAGGTTGGAATTACAAATTTGCCGGTCGCGAATACACTAGACCCTTAAAGGGCATACTAGTACCACTAGACACAAATATTTGGAGACCGCATCCATGAGATGAGATTCTCTGTTTTGAAAGGTCAAGATTGGATTCATTAAAGAGAGCAGATGGTATTCCGATCCAAATACGGTCTCAGCGATTTCCGCAAGCGCCAGTACTCAGAAGGAAATGAACCATAATTTCTCAGATCTGAATCCAAAAATGACGAGTTTTTTTTTTTTTTTGAAAGGCCAATATTGGGTTCATCAAAGAGAGCACAAGGCATTCCAATCTGAGCACGGGCTCAACGATTTCCACGAGCGCCAGTGCTCAGAAAGGAGGAGACCACCCCAAAAATGTCGGAAGTTTTGTTTTTTGAAGATTTTTTTTGAAAAATCTTTTTTTATTTATTAATTTTTTTAAACTTATTTAATTTTTTTTAAGACTTCTAATTTTTTTTTATTTAATATTTTAATATTTTTATTTTAAAATTTTTTTATTTTGAAAAATTCTTATTTAAAAGATGAGAGAGTACACATCGGCCTCCTAACCCGGTCTTATGAAATCTCAATTAATAGAATGCCCCGGGGTAAGGGTAGGATTACTTAATGAACCCGCTTGGGGGACCCTTGCTTAGAACAGTCAAGCTGTCTCCATACTCTGGACAAGGCTTTTCTTGAATCAACCGTGATCAAAGAACGCAGTTGGTTTAACCTTAGTGGTCTTTTTTTTAAGATCCCAAATAGACTCATCCTTAGTCGAACAGGCTCAACATTTCTGCAAGCACGATGAACGATAGGAAAGGATCAAGGTTTCTCAATTTTGAATCCAAACTGAAAAATCTGATTTTTTTATTTTTATTTTGTATATATATATTTTAGATCTTTAATGAACTCATCGAAGAGAAACGATGGCCCGAAACCTTAGTCGAATAGTCTCAACATTTCTGCAAGCACGATGAACGAAAGGAAAGAATCAAGGTTTCTCAATTTTGAATCCAAACTGAAAAATTTGATTTTTTTTATATATATTTTTAGATCTTTAATGAACTCATAGAAGAGAAACGATGGCCCAAAACCTTAGTCGAACAGGCTCAACAATTCTGCAAGCACGATGAACGATAGGAAAGGATCAAGGTTTCTCAATTTTGAATCCAAACTGAAAAATCTAGTTTTTTTTAAAAGAGAAAAGTGGAAATAAATTCAAAGAATTAGAAATTTCCAAAAAATCTCATCTCATTTTTTTTTAGATGCGGAATCTGACATAGGCCACCAATTAAAAAGTAGCCAAGGAATCGAGAAAAGAAGTATAAGCATAGAGCAAAAGATATGATGTGCAGATATTTCATTTCTAGCATCCTGTTCTCAAATGAACGTGTCCCACCGGGTGGAGCCAGCTTGATGGACAGCGCTTCTGCTCGGTTCTACCGAGGTCGGCGGACGTGGGAGTTCATTTGATCCGACCCTTTCGTAACCGGGGGGCAAAGGCGTGCATCAGCATTTTTTTTGTGTAGGTGTGCCAGATTTTCTATTTTACTTGGAATTACAAGTGGTGATCCGGAGATTGACCTTCGTAAGTAAAAAGGAAATCAACTTCTTTTAAGTTTCCATTGCACATATATTTAAGAGAAGAGACATTTTCTTGATTTGCCGTGAAAGGCGACTTTTTTGGCATTTATAGCCAATTTACAATTCTTATCAATAATGAAAGACAAGAGTTGTGATTTTTGTCTCTTTTGGAAAACTACAAACTACAATGAAAAGCAAGAAAAGGAGGATCTAACTTCTCAGGAGATTGTGGGGGACTCGTTCAGATTGACGGTCGCAAGCCATATGTGGACTTCGCCATCATCCATGTAGATGAGAATAGAGGATGCTCTTGATTCGCTTGGCTTGGCTATAACCTCAGATTTTTAGAGGACAAAGACCAAGAGGAGGTCCTATGTCCAATAAAAAGCTAAGTAGACGGGCTGAAAAGCCACGTCTAAGCTATTGGAGGCAGAAGGAGAAGGCAAGGACCTTGGGGGGGGTACTCCCCAAGGAACTTTTGTCACCTTGTAGGGGTGGCCGATGTAGAACTTTCGCAGAGTCTTCTCTCTTTTTTTCTTTGGATTTTCTGGGCTTTTTTCTGATCTGGGATCTGTGTTTCTCTTCCTGGAATGCTCTCCTATTTATAGGCTTTTAGGTAGCCATTTAGGATGATTTATGAGCCTTAATTGTCATAAAGCTACATAAAGGGAGGGGTTACAAGATTGAATTCTTTATTTTGTTACTCCTTTTTCTTGGCTTCTGATTGGCCGGAGGAGATTGAGGGCATTTAATTGCCTTTAATCGCCATGATGGGAGGAGTTTCATGGGTTAAATGCCATGAATTAATTGACTTGTAACTCCCGGATGCTTGCTTCTGATTGGGCCGTCCAAAGAAATGAATTAATGACTGTAATAGTCAATTAATCGCATTAAGTGGTCGCCGAGCAGTTGAAGAGTCACGGGCCGTGCCGCGTCTTTTGGGATTCTTCTGGCGATGATCATCAATGGGACTTTATGTAGATCGACATTGGATGACCATGTAACTTCAGGTATTGGTTGCCAACAGCGGGTCGGTGCCATCTGTCCTGTTGATTTCTCGATCGGTTGGGTAGAAAGCACATTTTTTTGGTTGACCGGCTGGCGATCAAAGTTGATTTTGATACTCTTGATGATTGACGCCTGATTTTGATGAATGTCAAAGGATTTGGTACCTCAAAAGTATGAATTTTGGAAAATCCCAGGAGTCGGAAGCTTCAAATCGTGAAAAAACGATGGAAAATGGGCCTTCCGGGGCCAACCCGGTAACCCGGGGCTCCATGGTTGCAAGGGCTGGCGACCCTGGGGGGAATTTCCCCCCTTTTGTCCCGTTTTGCGTCCGTTTTTGATATTTTTCGATTCTTTTTTCTTCTGCCTTTTTTCTTGAAATTTTTTATCATTTATTGGCCTGATTTCCCTGTAGAAAACTTGATGAGAATCCTTGCATTTTTTAGTGCAAAGTTTCTAATTTTCCTGGAAAGCCGAAGACTTTGTCGCGCAGAGTTGCCGATTTTCCATCAGAAGCAGAAACTGGATCAAACGATGGCGGAATAACCTGAAATTTGGGGTGAAGCCTCCTGAGTAATAAATAAGACCAACCATAGGCTTTTTTTTAGTTTTGAAGAACTTTGGAGTCCTATCGCTAGTAGACTTGTTTTTGTCGCGATGAAGATGTCGCGGCTTGATGTGCAGTCAGCCGATGTCCGATTGACTTGAAATTTGACAGGGAACCTATTGGAGTCATTTTGAGATGATCTATAGGCTCTGTCTTGGAGACCATGGTCCCGGGGAGCTTCATCGGCGAGAGGCCTGATTTGGCTTCCGAGCGTCAAAGTCTGGTCAAATATTGTCGAAATGACCTGAAACTTGACGTGTAGCCATTTGTAAGCATTTTGATGCCGTCCATATGCTCTTTCTGATGAGTGATGGCCTCGGTGGTTCTCGCCGCTGAGAGGCTTGATTTAGCTATTCGAGGGTTGATGTAGGGTCAAACGCTGTCGGTTTGACTTGGAACTTGACGTGGAGCCTTTTGGATGTATTTTGATACCGTCCACAGGCTCTGATCGAAGATTTGGTGTCTCCGATGTTTTTGCCACCCGGAGCTCCTTTTCAGCTGCCGGAGAAGCGAAGTTAGGCCAAATGATTTTGAAATGGCCTGAAACTTCTTATGTACTCCTCTTTTAGCTGTCTTGAAGGATCTTACAGTTTTTGTTTGATTCTGACAAGATTTGATTTTTGGAAGTAGCATTGCCTATTTATGGCAGGCTGCGACTTCATATAGCTTTCTGGATTTTGAAGAAGCAAAGCGACACATTTTTTTTGGTGTCAACAGATACAGATAATGATTCTGAGGAAATTGATCCCCAAGTGACTGTTCAATTCATGAAGCGGTTAAGGCTATTTATGAAGGGAAAGAAAAGTGATTTGAGAATTCATAAATTTGTAGTGAAGAAGAAATCTTGTAAAGGGATTCAGTATTATGAGTGTCAAGGTTTTGGACACATTGCTAGTGATTGTGGTAACAGGATACTAAAGAAAAAACACTTTTAATTTGACTTGGGATGATGATACTTCTGATGATGAGGAGAAAAACACTGAGTCTGACAAGCCTGAAACTGGCAAAGATAAACTCATGGATTTTGTGGCATGTTCGGTTTCTGCTGCTCCACAAGTTTCTTCTGATCATGAGACTGATCGTGATGATAGTGAGTTATGATGGACCTGTTGGGATTGGTGTATGCCCTAAAGCCCACTAGCTGCACTCTCATCTTCTGTTACTGGATATTTACTGGTTATTTAATGGAACGACTCTTTTCTACTTAAACATGTATATATGTATGGTTATGTAAGGCCCATTGTTTCTAGTAAATGAATTAGGTGTGTAGTGTCTACACACAGATAGGTCTAATTCATGGACACTGGAAACAACATATTTGTTCATAACCGAGAGATGAAGCTGGGCACTTCATCTTGGTATAAGTTATAGTGAGAGACTCTGCTGTATTCAGGGTGACTTACCTAAGTCATGGGAGGCCTTTCCCAGATTTATCTCATTAGTGCATATGCAATGCATTGAACAGGACCATGGTAGGTGTGATCTCTAAAATAGTACTATCACTGAGAGAGATCAAGTCACCTCATGCTACTGAGTGACCAGTGCTCTTAATCTTGAGCATTTATGGATGAACTGACGAAGTCAAGTTCTTGTGCTTTAATTCACTATGGGTGAGATTCTTTTCATGGGTCAACAGCTCTGTGTTTTGGGTACTCGGACTTGATCAGTTGGGACGTGCAGATGCAATAAAGAATCTATGCCATCTAATGATGGAATGATCGTCCCCTTAGAATTATCCGATTAATCATTAAAATCTAAGATCTTAGTATATGGATGTTCCATATGGATATTGAACTTGTGGGTCGCTCCCTGGACCAAGAGAATGATATCCGGATGATGATTAAGTCAAGGATATGAAGTTCTAAGGTTTAGATGTAATCGAAAAGGTTGATAGTACATGTGATAACCTGACTCGATTATGGATGTTACATAGAGGGGCATTCAGGTCATTACACTTAGTAGGTCGAAGACAACTGTCATTTTATAACGAGCTTATTATATTATATATTTGTCCTTGGAGTTCAACCATAACTCTTTAGTGGAATGAGTTAAGGTTAAAATGGTCTTTATGTTGCTATAGGTTTAGCATGGACATTTTGGTCATTTTGGGAGCCAAGGGTAAATATGTCTTTTGGTCCCTTCTCTAGTCACTTTCCAAGATTGGCATGGTTTCCTAAAATGTTTAGAAGACATTTGGTTGAATTATTTTAGTGGAAAATTAATTTTGAGTTTAAATTCAAATAGGCCTTTGATGGCATACATGAATTTAATTCTAGATAAATTGTTTGTGGGCCATGGTGTGCGTTAGTATGTGGGACGTCCATAATGGGATTTCCATGGGTAAGGTTTCCAACTTTGAGTAGGTCTCTCTACTTGGAAAGTTGGAATCCTCTTTGGATTAGTATTCCTATAAGAAAGTTTCCTTTTTGGATTAGAAATATAAATTAGTAAGTGTTGTGTAACTAGGATTACTAATTGCTAAAGTTTATGGGAAGTTCATTAGTTTCCTTTTCTAATCGGAGTGTTTCTAAAAGGAAATAAATCTTTAGATTATACTTTCCTTTTCGGACATCTATGAGAATTAGAAGAGATAAACTTTTAGGAAAGGTTTCCAAAGTTTCTATAAAAGGGAGAGTGCTCTTCCCCTTGGACGTCCAACACCAAGAGAGCCACAAGGAGTCCCACACGTCCAGCCCTTGGTTTCTTTCTTCTTCATTGAAGAAAGTTTAAGGTCTGAGATTTTTCCTTAGAAAATAGTTCTCAAATCCCTAGATTAAGATCCCACCATCTTAGCCAATCAGATTTGGAAGCGAGATAGAGAAGAAGATCAAAGGCAATACTACTGCAGAAAATTCCAGCAATTTGTTTGCTAATTGCAAGTCTGAGTTCAACCCTTTGGATCTATTTTTTCAGAGATTTGAAGACTACAAATCTTCAAGGTAATAGTCTTCTTGGTTCTCCTTAAATTATACACTTGTTGGTCATGAATTCATGGAGTTCTTTTGCGATCACTATGGCTGATTTATGCTGCCCAAATCAGATTTTTTAAAATCTGTATGTTATAAATTAGCCATGAACGTCTTCCGCTAGTGATGTTCAGATCTGAATCGCAGTTTCTTTCAGTGGTATTAGAGCCACTCCATGTGAAATCATGATCCCATGTTGTGTATAATTATTCCTAGATTGATTATGGGCATGGTGGCACCCTACTAAAGTTATATTAAGATGCATGTTGTGTGCAAGTTTCATTAACAATGCTGGAATTTATTTTCCAGATTTGTTTAATGATGCACATAGTGTTTTGCATGCACTAACCTCTTTGTTTGCAGCCATAAATTGCATCCTTGATGGTTCGCATGATTGTTATGTGGATTTGGATGTTTTTTTCAATAGTTGGAAAGTGTATGATTGCGCATTTAGCAATCATAGGAAGTTGTAATTCTTTCTTTACTTTTATTCCAACTAGTCTTGATGTAAGCTTTCTTAATAAGCATAGGTATCTCCAATGTATTTTGGGGTTTTGTTTTTTATGGGTTCGCTTATATAACTTTAATTTATTGGAACAAGCAAGAACAAGAAAGTTTCAAGCAAGGTTGCAAGTAACCGGATTCCTTAGTGGTGGAGGAGACAAGACTTCTTGGTGCAAGATGAGATCTATTTTTGATGTCCTAGTTCGATAAGGACTACAAGTCCGAAGAGCAGGGAGCCATCAAGGATTGCATACTTTTATTTGCTCTTATATATGGAATGCATGGATGAATGCTTTATATAATTGCTATAATTGTCACCTAGAAACATGGCCACCATTAGGTTCTAAAATTGGCATCTTTTTATATTGGATTGTTTTTAGTTTGGCAAATTATTTTAAACAAAACTTAGACCAGCACCTTCTATTTGTCTAAGATTTAAAATTGGATAGGGTTTAGTTTATCTTAGTACCCTTGGTTTCCAAAGAAGGCTAAACTAAAATCTAATTAGATGCTACCTATGGGTTTCCATAACCCAAGTTAGGTATTTGATTCTTTAAAGGTATTTGCTCAAATGTTTTAAAGCAAAGGTTATTTATTTTTAAGATGACTCAAGTCATTGAGTCATAAATTTAATTAACCAAGTTTGCTAGATTTAAAAGAACTTTTGAGTAAACTATGTAAAGGTCAAAAAGTATAAACCCTAGTGATAAATAATCAAGTGGGAGAGGGGTTTTGGAAAGACCCCACGGCCTTCCATTTTCGGTTCATGTTATCTCATTAAGGTGTTAGTAGGAGCGGCCATCCCTTCGGTGGAGTTCTTTACTAAAGACTGCTTTGATGAGTTAATGGGTGAACTAATATGAATATTCGTAATGAGGTGTTAGTAGGAGCGGCCATCCCTTCGGTGGAGTTCTTTACTAAAGATCGCTTCTATAGAATGTCAATGAAGTGTTGGTGGGAACGGCCATCCCTTTGGTAGAGCTCTTTACTAAAGGTTACTTCTAGAATGGATAAAAGTCTCTTCCCTTCGGAGGACTTAATCATAGACATTCTGGGAAATTTCATAAGAGATGGTTATACACTTGACATAAGACGGTAATGACCTCTCCTTAGGAGTTAAGGGTTATTTGTCATATGAGGCCAAACCAATCAGTGATTGGACTACCACTGGATATGTGTATCCAGATAGTGATAATCCAAATAAGCATATCTTAATTCAATGTGACTATAGGCTCGGCCATCCCTTTGATGGAGGGTCTATGAGGAGGTTGAAACACTGATACATTATGATTGGGGTTAAATAATGTAAAAAGTCTTGTGCTTTGTTTTTCCATTTATAACAAGCACCATATGCATGTTACATATATACTGCCTGTCTAATTATAAACCGTTTTATATCCAGAGAGAGATGGGTAAAGATTCTTTTAGTCCGTTGATGTGCATTCTTCGTGAGAACAAACTGACTGGACCTAACTACGTAGATTGGAAGAGAGATCTTGACATAGTACTCACTGCTGAGGAGTACAAGTATGTCTTGCTGGAAACCTATCCTGATATTGATGCTAATTCTACTGATGACCAGTTAGAGGCTGAGAGGAAATGGAAGAAAGTGAATAGCATGGCTAAATGCTACATGTTCGCTTCCATGTCCAACGTGTTGCAAACACAGCACGAGCATATGGACACGGCCTATGAAATCATGATGTCCTTGTCTGAGATGTTCGCAGACAAGAGCAGGCTAGCTAGGCAAGCTGCTATGAGGACTATCATGAATACTAGGATGGCTGAGGGAACACCTGTCAGAGAGCATATGCTCAAGCTGATGGATTGTTTCAATGTAGCTGAGATTCTAGGGGGCTGAGATTGATGCAGAGAGTCAAACTGATATGATTCTTGAAACTCTGCCGGACTATTTCAATCAGTTCAAGCTCAATTTCAATATGAGCAAGATGGACATGACTCTACCTGAGTTAATGAAAGAACTCCAGGCGGCGGAGGCCATCATGAAGCCCAAAGCCTAAGCTCATTTTTTCTAGTCTTCCTCTAAACTAAACCTGAAAGGGAAGAAGTTCAAGAAGAAACAGAATAAGGGAAAAGGGCAGAAAAAGGACAAAACTGGCAAAGAGAAGGACAAGGGTACAGATGGAAAGCCCAATGGGAAATGCTTCAAGTGTGGCCTCAAAGGTCATTGGAAGAAAGATTGTCCCAAGTTCTTGGCCTCAGTTAAGAAAGGTACATCTTTTTCATACTACATTGAAACTTGTCTAGTGGTTGATTCTACTGACTCATGGATAGTAGACTCAGGAGCCACTAATCATATCTGCAATTCGTTATAGGGGTTTCAGATAATGCAGAAGATTGAGAAAGGAGAGTTTGCCTTTAGAGTCGGAACTGGAGCTAAAGTTTGGGCAGTTGCAGTAGGAGTTGTTACCTTACATTTTTCATGTGATAGGATATTAGTTTTAAATAATGTTTTCTATGTTCCGGACATGAGGAAGAATTTAATTTCAGTTTCCAAATTAGTTGAATTTAATTATTCAGTTTCTTTCCATTCTGGTATTGATATCAGTAGAGATGGAAATATTATATGTTCCGGTAGAATACATGACAACTTATTTTATATATATCCTATTGCTCCCACATTGCATAATGTACAACAAGAAAACTCCACTTCCCTTAAGAGGAAGGTATCTTCAATCAATGACACATATCTTTGGCACTTACGTTTGGGTCACATTAACCTAAAACGGATTCAGAGGTTGGTAGAAGATGGGCCTTTGAGCTCTTTAGATTTCGAACCTTTTCCTCAATGCGAATCTTGTCTCAATGGAAAGATGACCAAAAGGTCATTCTCTGGAAAGGGACTAAGGTCAAAGGAGTTGTTAGAATTGATTCACACTGATGTGTGTGGTCCTATGAACAAACCGGCTTGAGGAGGGTATGAGTATTACATCACCTTCACCGATGATTACTCTAGGTATGGATATGTGTACTTAATGCGACGCAAGTCTGAGGCGTTTGATAAATTCAAGCAATTCAAGGCTGAGGCGGAGCTACAACTAGGGAAACATATCAAAGCCCTTTGATCTGATCGAGGTGGCGAGTACCTCCTAGGTGAGTTCAAAGAGTACCTCACACAACATGGGATTGTGTCCCAGCAAAATGGTGTAGCGAAGAGAAGAAATCGTACTCTTCTTGATATGGTAAGGTCCATGATGAGTCATGCAACCCTACCTATATCTTTTTGGGGATATGCCCTAGAAGCAGCAGCATACATTTTAAATCTGGTACCTTCTAAATCAGTACCTAGGACACCCCAAGAAATGTGGACAAGTCGAAAACCTAGTTTAAGACATATCCACATTTGGGGTTGTCCAGCCTATGTACTGAATGATAAAGCTACCAAGCTGGAACCCAGATCAGAAACGTGCTACTTCATTAGGTATCCTAAGGGAACGAGAGATGGCATCTTTTATCATCCAAAGGAGCAAAAAGTGCTTATCAACACTCATGCTAGGTACTTAGAGGATGATTGTATAATGCACCAAGAGCTTAGTTGTAAAGAAATCCTTGAGGAGACTCTTCCAAGATCTCCTATAACATCTGTACCAGATCCTGAGGCGGTAGATATTCTTTTTAACACTCCGGAGCCTCGTCGTAGTGGGAGGATTTCTAGACAGCCAGAAAGATATCTAGGAGTGTCTTTTAAGACAGACTCTGAAGATCTGGTTGAGGATCCTACTAGTTATGATAAAGCAGTAACGGATATAGATGCTGACATGTGGCAGCAAGCGATGAAATCTGAAATGGAATCTTTGTATTCCAATCAAGTCTGGGAACTTGTAGATGCACCTGAAGGGATTAAACCCATAGGGTGCAAGTGGATCTACAAGAGAAAGAGAGGAGTGAATGGGAAGGTGGAAACCTTCAAAGCAAGACTGGTGGCGAAAGGATATACTCAGAAAGAGGGTATCGATTATGAGGAAACCTTTTCACCGGTGGCTATGCTTAAGTCCATAAGGATTCTCTTGGCCATCGTATGTCATTATGACTACGAGATATGGCAAATGGATGTCAAGACAGCTTTTCTTAATGGAAGTCTTGACGAATGCATCTAAATGATGCAACCAGAGGGCTTCATTGCTAGTGGCCAAGATAACATGGTTTGTAAACTTAAGAAGTCCATTTATGGACTGAAGCAAGCATCTAGAGCATGGAACATCAAGTTTAATCAGGCAGTCAAATCTTTTGGCTTTGATCAAAACATTGATGAACCATGTGTGTATAAGAAAGGAAGTGGAAAAGCAGTTGCATTTTTGGTTCTGTATGTAGATGATATATTGCTCATTGGAAATGATGTAGGTATATTGTCATCCACAAAGGTTTGGTTATCCTCTCAATTTCAGATGAAGGATTTGGGTGAGGCCAGCTATATCTTAGGGATCAAGCTTTTGCGTGATCGCAAGAATAAGAAGTTAGCCCTATCCCAATCTTCATACATTGAGAAGATATTGGTCAAGTTTAACATGCATGACTCCAAGAAGGGCCTCCTACCATCTAGACATGGAGTAACACTGTCTCGAGATCAATGTCCAAAGACATCTGAAGAGATAGAGAGCATGAGGAGAGTTCCATATGCATCCGCTGTTGGAAGCCTCATGTATGCTATGTTATGTACTAGACCGGATATTTGCTTTGCCGTTGGCATGGTTAGCAGATATCAGTCAAACCCTGGACCTATGCATTGGATAGCTGTTAAGCATATATTCAAGTATCTTCAAAGAACGAAAGATTATATGCTAACCTTTCGAGCAGATGATCTAACGCCATTGGCGTATACAGACTCTGATTTCCAATCTGATAGTGATGCCAGAAAGTCTACTTCAGGGTATGTCTTTACTCTATCAGGAGGGGCTAGATCATGGAGAAGTGTCAAGCATTCCTGTACTGCTGATTCTACCATGGAAACAGAGTATGTGGCGGCATTGGAAGCTGCGAAGGAAGCAGTATGGCTCAGAAAATTCCTATTGGAATTGGGAGTTGTTCTTGCCCTGCAAAAACCGATTGTCATGTACTGCGATAACACTGGTGCTGTAGCACAGTGCAAAGAGCCCCGGAATCACAAGAAAGGCAAGCACATTCAGAGAAAGTACCACTTGATCCGGGAATTCATTCAGGATGGAGAAATAGTGGTGGAGCATATTGCTTCAGCAAATAACTTAGCTGACCCATTCACTAAGACTCTTACTGAGAAAGTCTTTACTTCTCATGTTGAGTCTATGGGTGTTAGGTTAGGAAGTAGTGATCTTTAGTGCAAGTGGGAGTTTGTTGGGATTGGTGTATGCCCTAAAGCCCACTAGCTGCACTCTCATCTTTTGTTACTGGATATTTACTGGTTATTTAATGGAACGACTCTTTTCTACTTAAACATGTATATATGTATGGTTATGTAAGGCCCATTGTTTCTAGTAAATGAATTAGGTGTGTAGTGTCTACACACAGATAGGTCTAATTCATGGACACTGGAAACAACATATTTGTTCATAACCGAGAGATGAAGCTGGGCACTTCATCTTGGTATAAGTTATAGTGAGAGACTCTGCTGTATTCAGGGTGACTTACCTAAGTCATGGGAGGCCTTTCCCGGATTTATCTCATTAGTGCATATGCAATGCATTGAACAGGACCATGGTAGGTGTGATCTCTAAAATAGTACTATCACTGAGAGAGATCAAGTCACCTCATGTTACTGAGTGACCAGTGCTCTTAATCTTGAGCATTTGTGGATGAACTGACGAAGTCAAGTTCTTGTGCTTTAATTCACTATGGGTGAGATTCTTTTCATGGGTCAACAGCTCTGTGTTTTGGGTACTCGGACTTGATCAGTTGGGACGTGCAGATGCAATAAAGAATCTATGCCATCTAATGATGGAATGATCGTCCCCTTAGAATTATCCGATTAATCATCAAAATCTAAGATCTTAGTATATGGATGTTCCATATGAATATTGAACTTGTGGGTCGCTCCCTGGACCAAGAGAATGATATCCGGATGATGATTAAGTCAAGGATATGAAGTTCTAAGGTTTAGATGTAATCGAGAAGGTTGATAGTACATGTGATAACCCGACTCGATTATGGATGTTACATAGAGGGGCATTCAGGTCATTACACTTAGTAGGTCGAAGACAACTGTCATTTTATGACGAGCTTATTATATTATATATTTAGTAAGTGTTGTGCAACTAGGATTACTAATTGCCAAAGTTTGTGGGAAGTTCCTTAGTTTCCTTTTCTAAATGGAGTGTTTCTAAATGGAAATAAATCTTTATATTATACTTTCCTTTTAGGACATCTATGAGAATTAGAAAAGATAAACTTTTAGGAAAGGTTTCCAAAGTTTCTATAAAAGGGAGAGTGCTCTTCCCCTTGGACGTTCAACACCAAGAGAGCCACAAGGAGTCCCACACGTCCAGCCCTTGGTTTCTTTCTTTTTCATTGAAAAAAGTTTAAGGTCTGAGATTTTTCCTTAGAAAATAGTTCTCAAATCCCTAGATTAAGATCCCACCATCTTAGCCAATCAGATTTGGAAGTGAGATAGAGAAGAAGATCAAAGGCAATACTACTGCAGAAAATTCCGGCAATTTGTTTGCTAATTGTAAGTCTGAGTTCAGCCCTTTGGATCTATTTTTTCGGAGATTTGAAGTCTACAAATCTTCAAGGTAATAGTCTTCTTGGTTCTCCTTAAATTATACACTTGTTGGTCATGAATTCATGGAGTTCTTTTGCGATCACTCTGGCTGATTTATCCTGCCCAAATCAGATTTTTTAAAATCTGTCATGTTACAAATTAGCCATGAACGTCTTCCGCTAGTGATGTTCAGATCTGAATCGCAGTTTATCTCAGGACTGCGCTCCTGGCGCCTGGTCCTACCGAGGTCGGCAGACGTGGGAGTCCGTTGGGTCCGACCCTTTCATAACCGGGGGGCAGGGTCGTGCATCAACATTTCTTTTGTGTGGGTGTGCTAGATTTTCTATTTTTAGTTGGAATTGCAAGTGTTGATCCGGAGATCAACTTTCGCAAGTAAAAAGGAAATCAACTTCTTTCAAGTTTCCCATTGCACATATATTTAAGAAAAGAGACATTTTCTTTATTTGCCGTGAAAGGCGATTTTTTTTGCATTTATAGCCGATTTTGGCGTTTATAGCCGATTTACAATCCTTATCAATAATGAAAGACAAGAGTTGTGATTTTTTTCTCTTTTAAAAAAATACAAACTACAATGAAAAGCAAGAAAAGGAGGATCTGACTTCTCAGGAAATTGTGGGGGACCCGTTCAGATTGACGGTCGCAAACCATATGTGGACTTCGCCATCATCCATGCAGATGAGAACAGAGGATGCTATTAATTCGCTTGGCTTGGCTATAACCTCAGGTTTTTAGAGAACAAAGACCAATAGGAGGTCCTATGTTCAATAAAAAGCCGAGTAGACGGGCTGAAAAGCCACGTCTAAGCCATTTGGAGGCAGAAGGAGAAGGCAAGGACCTTGGGGGGGGGGGGGTACCCCCCAAGGGACTTTTGTCACCTTGTAGCGGTGGTTGGTGTAGAACTTCCGCAGAGTTCTCTCTTTTCCTTCTCTGAATTTCTGTGCTTTTTTCTGATCTGGGATCTGTCTCGTTTTTCCGATCTGGAATTCTTTGGAATGGTCTCCTATTTATAGGCTTTTAGGTAGCCATTTAGGAGGGTTTATGAGCCTTAATTGTCATAAAGCTACATAAAGCGAGGAGTTACCAGATTGAATTCTTTATTTTGTAACTCCTTTTTCTTGGCTTCTGATTGGCCGGAGGAGATTGAGGGCATTTAATCGCCTTTAGTCGCCATGATGGGAGGAGTTTCATGGGTTAAATGCCATGAATCTCTTGACTTGTAACTCCAGGATGCTTGCTTCTGATTGGTCCGTCCAAAGAAATGGATTAATGACTGTAATAAAGCTAGTCAATTAATCGCATTAAGTGGTCGCCGAGCAGTTGAAGAGTCGCGGGCCGTGCCACGTCTTTTGGGATTCTTCCGGCGATGATCATCGATTGATCTTTATGTAGATCGACATCGGATGACCATGTAACTTCAGATGTTGGTTGCTAACAGCGGGTCGGTGCCATCTGTCTTGTCGATTTCTCGATCGGTCGGGTAGAAAGCACACTTTTTTGGTTGACCGGGTGGCGATCAATGTTGTTTTCGATACTCTTGATGATTAACCCATGTTTTTGACGGATGTCAGAGGATTTAGTGTATCAAAAGTATGAATTTTAGAAAATACCAGAGGCCGGACGCTTCGAATCGCGAAAAAAGCGGCAAAAAACGGGGTTTCCGGGGCCCACCGGGGGATCCCGTGCCTGCGACCCTGGGGGGTTTTCCCCCTTCTGTCCCGTTTTGTGTCCGTTTTTGCTGTTTTTCGTTTATTTTTTATTCTGTATTTTTCCTTTACATTTTTTATCATTTATTTGCCTGATTTCCCTGTAGAAAACCTGATGAGAATCCTTGCATTTTGTTTTGCAAAGTTTCTAATTTTCTGAGAAAGCCAAAGACTTTGTCGCGCAGAGCTGCCGATTTTCCATCAGAAGCTGAAACTGGGTCAAACGATGTCGGAATGACCTGAAATTTGGGGTGAAGCCTGCTGAGCAATAAATAAGACCAACCATAGACTTTTGTTTGAGTTTTGAAGCCGTTTGGGGTCCGATCACCAGTAGACTTGCTTTTATCGCGATGAAGATGTTGCGGTTTGTTGTGCGGTCAACCTATGTCTGATTCACTTGAAATTTGACAGGGAACCTATTGGAGTCATTTTAAGATGATCCATAGGCTCTGTCTTGGAAACCATGGTCCCAGGGAGCTTCGCCGCCGAGAGGCCTGATTTGGCTTCCGAGCGTCAAAATATGGTCAAATGTTGTCGAAATGACCTGAAATTTGACGTGTAGCCCTTTGTAAGCATTTTGAAGCCATCCATGTGCTCTATCTGATGAGTGATGGCCTCGGTGGTTCTCGCCGCCGAGAGGCTTGATTTAGCTGTTCGAGGGTTGATGTAAGGTCAAACGTTGTCGGTTTGACTCGGAACTTGACGTGGAGCCTTTTGGATGTATTTTGAGACCATCCATCGACTCTGATCGAAGATTTAGTGTCTCCGATACTTTCGCCGCCAGGAGCTCCTTTTCAGCTGCCGGAGAAGCGAAGTTAGGCCAAATGATTTTGAAATGGCCCGAAACTTCTTGTGTACTCCTCTTTTGGCTGTCTTGAAGGATGTTGCGGTTTTTGTTTGATTCTGATAAGATTTGATTTTTTGGAAGTAGCATTGCCTATTTATGGCAGGTTGCGACTTCATGTAGCTCTTTGGATCTTGAAGAGGCAAAGTGACATTTTTGGTGTCAACAAATGCCCCCTCGAGGTATAGCGACAAGTTGCTTATCATTTGTAGTCGATGTGCCTTAAAGAGATTTGTGAAGGAGAGCCTGTGACTTGACCAAGAGTCTTTGAGCAGTCTTTTTTTTTTTGGTATTTGTAGCCTTTTTGAGCTTCCAGGGGAATTTTATGGTAGTGAAAGGGATCATATTCCATCTCGAGGAAAAGTTTTAAAGATGACATCAGGGATATGGATTTGGGTTTTGACCTTGTGACCTAACATGCTATATGTGGCAGGTTAGGGGGGTCGGGTATGGTTTTGACTGTGTGACCCAACAAACTGTATGTGGAATGTTGGGGGATCAATTTTGGTTTTGACTTATGAACTAACAGGCTGTATGTGGCAAGTTAGGGGATCAGGTTTTGGTTTTTGGTTTTGGTCTTGTGACCTAACAAGCTGTATGTAGCAAGTTAGGGGACCAGGATTTGGTTTGATTTTTGTGGAATGTCAATTTCAAGATTTTGGCTCAATTTGGTAGATGAGGCTGGATGGTTTGATTTTTGGAAGTTCATGGGGCTTGGAATTCTTTTTTGTATGGTCGACTCAACTCAAAAGAGGCATGGAACCATTTTTGTATACTCTTGGTAAGAGGGATTTCTCTTTGATTAAAAGCCCAATTTTTTTTTTGTGTGTGTGCCGAGGTGGTCAAACCTGACTCATATGGGCTAACCGATGGGACCTTAAGCTTTTGAAATGGCTTAGATCTCCTATGGTGTCATTTTTGTAAAGAATATCCAAAAATATCTCATTTGGATAGAGAATATCTAAGAATATCTTTACTTGGAGAGAATCTCTCATGTTCCCTTTATTTTGGGAGAGAATATCTCAAGATATCTTTCTTTTGGGAAAGAATCCTTCATTGATCCTATCTTTTGGGAGAAAATCTCTCATTGATTTCTTTTTGGGAGAGAATCCCTCAAGATATCTTTCTTTTGGGAAAGAATCTTTCTAATCTCTTTCTTTTGGTAAGGTTACTAATTAGTAACACTTACCTCTTTCTTCTTTCCTTCTTTGGTTTGCTCTCTTCTATAAAAGCAAGGAGGAGGTTGGATCTCTTGCTCTTATTGCTTTCTTTTGCAACAATCCCAAGAGGGCTTCAAGACCAAGAGTTCTTTTTCTTCAAGATCTTCAAGACTTTTCTTCTTCTTCTCCATCAATGGCTTCAAATAAGTTCCCTTTTTCAAGAAAACTCCATTGTAGGAAAAATAAAAAGTTCTTTCTTTTTTTTTGTTTCTTTCTTTTCTTCTTTTCTTTTTTTTCTCCACGTGTTTTTTTTACACGTGTTTTCCCTCTTTTTTTTTCGTGCTTTCTCTATTTTTTTTTTGCACTTTTTTTTTGGGGCCGTACGGATATGGCTGTACGGCCATGTGGCCTGTGGGCCATCTTTTTTTTTTCTTTTTTTTGTTTTCTTTCCCCCCTTTTTTTTTGAGAAAGTTTTCTTTTTCTTATTTTCTGCTCATCATTGATAATGCATTTTTTTACCAAGATGTTCATGCATGTATATTTTTGTAAATTGAATTGTAGCATGAAGTGATAGCATACCTGAAAGTTTTCACAAATTTGGGAATTTGGAGCTCGCAGCGATGTTGAGCCCTTCCTGATTTTGCGGAGACTTTGAGGTTTCGAAAGTTTGGAGTTTCGAAGCTCGCAGCAATGTTGAGCCCATCTTCAAGCTTTTTATTTCTTTCGGGATAATTCCTTTTCTTCGGATTTGCCCGTCATCATGTCAAAATTTTGCCAGATTTTTTTTAGCGAGATCCTTTCATTTTGATGTTTGATCTTTTTCTTTTCCATTCTTTTCAGGTGGTTCCTGAACAAACAAGGGTAAAGAGCCTGCTACAAGCATACCTCGTCGATCTTTTAGATCTTCTAATCCGACCGTTCAGCAGGCCCTTGAGAAGGTCCAGTATGTTGAGAGAAATCTAGAAGAATGCGACTCCCTCGACAGAGATGAGATGAGACAGCGACTGATCACTCTCAAGGGAGAGGAATTCTATAAGATCATGGTAAGCAGTCGTCCATGGGTGATGGAAGATCAGAGTGTTTTGCCTAAGCCTACTTTCTTCTTTGGTGATGCCATCCCTGATGACATGACATACCAGAAGAGATGTTTTCAGTTCTCTTTCACAGCAGATGGTGAGAAGAAGACTGTTGGTACCCGGTCGACGTTTGATCGCACCGTCTCGATCATGAGCCTTGCTCCCACGTGCTCTAAGAGGGAAGATCCTCCAAGCTGGGTGAGAAAGACAAATGTAATCAAGACCGGGGTTTTTGTTGGCGGTTCTCCTGGATATACGGAGAGGTCGCCTGTTGACATGGACCTGTTGATGCCATCCAGCGGCTACCAAGGTTCTGATTATCTGTCAGTCGATTTGAGACCGGTGGGCCTTGATATTTTCAGCGGTGACGGCAGCAATTGGATAAAGCCTTTTCGACTTCGTGGTCGTTTCAACGCTGACTCTGAGTGGAAGTCGTGGACTGATCGCGTCCTGCTGACTGGTGGTGCCATTTTGAAGGAAGCCGGGATTTTTGATGCAGTCCGCCCCTTCAGGGAGACCGTGATCTTTTCCGACGAGGCCTTCATAGCTATGCTGGAGTCATTCCTCCCACAAACCAATACCTTCGTTGTGACGAATGGTGAGATTGGTTTCTCTTTGAAGGAGCTGAGCACCATTACTGGATTGCCCATCCTTGGCAAACTCTATGAGGAGTTTATGCCGATTGACAGTGTCCTTGAGGGGCAGTCTGAGGAGTTCAGGCTTCTGTACTTTCAGCTCGTCGCCTTCTATGATTTTTTAAAGGAGAAGGAGGGTTTGAAAGTTAGATCCAGCAGTTGGAAGAGTTCTAGCTCTTCGTTCCCCAACTTTTTTGATAGCAGGGAGTCTTCTGATAGTGTGACTTAGGAAGCCAGGGCTCAGGATCCAAGTTTGAAGAAGATCTTGGCTATGCAAGAAGAGTTGAGAGATTTCTGTGCGAGTACAAACGCCATATGTCCTGACATTGCACTGCGGAGAGATCTCGCTGTTTACCTCACTTATTGGCTTGGTGAGGCTATTTTTGCTGGAGGAGATGGAACGCACATCAGGCCACATTGTATTTTTCCGGCTTGTCAGATGGCGTTTGGAGAGCAGCTTGCTTTGGTGCCAGCTCTTTACTCCTACCTGTGTACCGAACTGCAGGCTGCTGCTTTTTTGGTTCGGCTTGGGCTTCCCATGAATAGGGTATTTTCAGCCCACATCTTTTATTCGTGGTACGTGTACCACTATCTTGGCTTCCACCGGCTGAATGCTGCACAGGATGATGATCCTCTGATGATTCGACTGGCTAAGGGCAAATCTGTGTCCGAATCACTTTTGTTTGCCCGCATGAGGATCTGACGGTTCTGGGACGTCGAGATGGGGCAGTCTTCAGTGAAGCTTTCTCCGGAGTTGCAGAAGAAGGCTTTTGATTTTGGTGCCTCCCGAGACTCTACCAGGGCGGGGTCGGGAAGGCATTACTCCTTGACGAATGCAGAGAGAGAGTAGCTTTTCAGCATACGTGTCGGCACGATGGTGTACCGCATACATCTTTTCGTGGACATCCAGCCGTATGTACCCTCTCGCTTTGCTTTGCAGCTGGGCTTTTCTCAAGGCGTTGTTGGAGCACCTTCAAGCATGGTGAAGCACTTTGGAGGTTTACAGGACGGGAGAAATGCATGGGCTTTCTATAGTGCTGAAGACACTACAGCCATGATCTCTTATCCTGTGTTGTTGACTTCCCGGACTGCCGGCTTTGCGAAGTGGCTCGCGGAGAGCTTTTCGGCATATCAGGGGCTTTCCAAGAAGGAGCTTGATGTGAAGCTGGCATCTGGAAAGGGCCTTGACAAGTCGGATGGCGTCCGGCGAGGGGAAGTTTGGGCCTTCCTTTCTGGAGAGAAGCACAAGATAGGCTTTCTCGGTGACCAGGGCGTCATTGGTTCTGAAGCTGTTCGTGAAATACCTGATGAGGCTTTAGAGCAGCTAGAACAGGAGGAAGCCGAACTTGGTGCTTGGATGTAAGCGGCACAGAGGCAAGCTTCCGTGGAGTCTACTGGCAATAGTAGACCATCCAGTGAGGAGTCAAGTGGGAAACCTGACTCTGACAGCGGGGCAGGTTCCTCTAAGAAGCGAGCCCGCAGAAGTAAGAGGAGGAGTCATCATCGCAGCAAGGGGCAGCATGAGGACTCTCCTGACTTGGAAGTTCCTCTTACTATCAATGAGGATGTGCCAGTGGATGCTGACGAGCCTCCAGAGAAGAGAAGCCAAGAAGAAGAGACCGTCGGTGAAGGTATGATTCTTCCTTTTTCTCTTTCCATTTCTTTTCATGGGATTTTTCCATGTTCTGACTTGCTTCTTGTTTTTGCTTTTCTTTTTTTTTTTTAGCAGAGGAAGACTTGGTGATGCCTGAGGTTCCAATCGATGAGGTGGTGACGGATCCTGTCGTGGCACCTGAAGAAGAACCGAGGGAATCTGGAGTGAATCCAGAGTCTCCAATTGGTATGACTTCTTTTGCTTTCTTTTTTTTTTGTGTCTGTGACTTGGTTTGCTAACATTTTTCTTGCCAGCTGACTTGCCACAGGATTCCGATGACTTTGAACCATCGATGGACGCAAATGTTGATGATGCTTCCGATGAGTTCATGGAGGAAGAGAGTCTTAAGCCAGTCGTCGAAGAAGGTATTTTGTAGTAATAACCCTGATAATGATTTTAAAAAAGGATTATATTCATACCTTTTTGTGTTTCTTTGGCAGGTTTTGAAGTGACAGAGGAGGATCCGTCGCTTCCAGAGCAAGGGATGCCAGAGGTTGATCCAGAGGTAGAGACTCTTGGGACCAGTTCTGATAATGTTGAGGAGATACCTCGTGCTGAGATTCCTTCCCGAGCAGGAGCAGTTTCAACTGGAAAGAGTTCTTTTGTTACTCTTCCAACAGGTGATGACATGAGCAGCCGACCAACGGAGTTGGGCGAATCTTCAGCTGGGCCATCTCTTCTTTTTGCGAAGAGGGTGGTGGTGCGAGTTCTGAGCTCTTGGATTGAGACTCTGCTTTCTGGGCACTTAGATGCCGGATTTGGGATGATCCAACACGTGCGTGAGATTCTCGGTGATGCCGAAGAGGCTGGTCTAGATGTCACAAGTGCCAGGGCGATCGTTGATAGGATCATTGAGCTGGGTGACAGGTGGTTTGAGACCATGGGTTTTCCCGACGACCAGTTCTTCAAGGAGATATTCCTGGACCCTGCGGATAAGGCTTAGTCTAACCTGGATGAGGCTACAGAAAGCAGGAAGCAGGTAGTCCGAGAGAAGAATTTAGAAGAGCTAAACATCATTGGGCTGACACATAACCTTATCATCCTTGATACGGAGGTCGATGAGGCCAGGAAACGTCTTGAGCATCTGCAGGCACAAGTCGCTGCCAAGTGGACTGCAATAACAGAGGCTCGTGATAGGGAGAGTGTTCTGATTCGCCGGGTTGCAGATGCCAATCGAGTTCTTAAAAGGAAGTCTGAAGAGAACAAACAATGGCAAACTGCTCGGGGGAAGCTTCCTGGTGCGAAAGAAGGGTTACAGCCCACTCCAGCATCTCATGGCAAATTCCTGAAGAAGCGTGCCTTGGAATCCTTGATGGCTGAGGCCAAAAGTTTGCTTAAAGAGCTGAACTCTTGGCTGGAGACCATTTTTGATTGAGCTACTGTTTTTCTTTTTTAACAGAAACGATCCTTCTCTTGTTTTTTTTTAGTACCACTTGTATTTTTTGGTACTTTTCTCTTCTTTTTTTTTTGTAGTGTTTGTGAACACTTTCTCTTTTTTTTTTGTACCACATGTATTTTTTGGTACTTTTTCTTTTTTTTTTGTAGTGCTTGTGAACAATTTATTTTTTTTGGTACCACATGTATTTTTTGGTACTCTTTTTTTTTTATTTTTTTGTTATCCCTACGCTCACTTGAATCTTTTTGTGATAAAAGTAATTGCTAAATGGGATTTGATGAAAAGCTTGTCATTTTGTGAAAATCTTTTGTCAAATGATTGTTTTGGCATGGAAGCCGATTTTGGCATGAGAGCCAGCTTTTTTGTGGCATTGATAACCGATTTGTGGCATTGATAGCCGGTTTTGGTGGCATTGATAGCCGGTTTGTTTTGTGGCATCTATAGCCAGTTTTTGGTGGCATTAATAACCGAGTTTGTGGCATTGATAGCCGGGTTTTTTTTTAAAGCCATTTTTTTTGTGGCATTGATAGCCGGTTTTGTTTTGTGGCATTGATAACCGGTTTGTGGCATTTATAGCCTGTTTTGGTGGCATTTATAGCCGGTTTGTGGCATTTATAGCCGGTTTGGTTTTCAAAATATGCAAGTATCGACTAAAAGTCGCCTCCCTGCTGAATGTTCTTGCAAGTATCGATGGAATGTCGCATCCTTGCTCATTCGGTTGCGAGTATCGATGGAATGTCGCATCCTCGCGGATTTGGGTGCAAGTATCGATGGAATGTCGTATCCTTGCTTTTCAAAAATTTGAGTTTTGCGGGTACTGACTTGATGTCGTTTCCCCACGATTTTTGAAATTTGTGGTTTTCTCGAACCTTTGGGTTATGGATATCAACTGAAATGTTACGTCTCCATGGTTTTTTTTTTTAGGTTTTTTCGAACCTTTGAAATTTGGGTTGTGGATATCAACTGAAATGTTGCATCTCCACAGTTTTGGATTTTGCAAGTATCGACGAAATGTCGCTTCCCTGCAATTTTGGAAGTGTCGAACGTGGTTCGTATGCTTCCGATTTGTGCGAGTATCGACTAAGCGTCGCTTCACCGCGGTTTTTTTTTTTTTTAAAAAAACCTTTTTTTTTTTTTTAAAGACACGAGGATCATAAGTTTTAACCTAAAACCATTTTGGCGGTAAAAGGCAGGGTGGACTAGGGTGGAAATCCCTGATTCCAGATTTTGTTTCAAACCATGAATTTTGGGTTCAAGGGTTGAAAATTTTGGTCAAGTTAGGGAAAGGTTCCTAAACTTGGATTTTTTTGAACAATGAAACGATGAAAGTAAGCATTGTTTAAATTTCTAGAAATTTCAACATTTGATATGAAAATTCTAAAAAAAGGTGGGTTTAGCGAGCGTGTACCTGGAAACCAGTTTTGGCCGTACAGGCATTGCTCTTACCCAGTTGGGTAAGTCTTCAAGGGTGGTACCGCTTTAAGAACTTGCCGTTGATGGGCAGCATACATCTGTCACCTTCCATGTTTAGGAGTGCGTATGCGTCATTGGAGAAAACCTTGTCGATGACGTAGGGTCCCTCCCATTTTGGCTCAAATTTGCCTTTGGACTTGTGAGCGAAGACCATTGGTCTTTTTACCACAAGGACCAAGTCACACTTTTTGTAGGCACGTTGCCTGACCTTTTTATCGAAATATCCTGCCAAGCGTGCTTGGTAAAGTTCAATACTTTGTTGAGCTTCGAGCCGTCTCTCATCGAGATTGTCCAGCTCATGGAGTCGCAAAGGATACCCTCAAGGAAGGAATTTGTACTTCCAAGGTGTCACGCCCCGAAACCGGGACCTGCAGCGAACCGATCTCGGGGTGCGAAATTTTGGAATAATTTGAAACTTTTTGATATGTTTCCCAAGATCCGCGTGAATGAGGATAATCACATGCCAACACAATCAGAGTATATTTTTCGCGGAAGCTAACCAAGGTGTTACGACTCGGAATCCGTGGCCATCGGGTTCCGTGTCGTACGCAACCAATGTCATAAAGCCATCATAAACAGACTGGCATACATCATAAATCACAACACACTGAGCTGGTAGTAACAAATCTATTATTTCCCATATTCAAATTTCAATTAACAAGTGTCTTAATTACAACCCAATAAAAAGGCTAATGAAGCCATACAACAATATCCAACTAAACAGAAATCCTACCCCGACATTTCAATACGAACTCTGGTGCCACACTTGACATCTAGATGATATCAACGGGCAGCCTCTCACGTCAGACCAGCGGTCCCACCGCCTCCTCTGATCAAACACCTACAAACAGAAAGGAGAAGAAACTGGCACCAAACAAAAAGGGTCAGACACGACGGTCTGGCAAGCAAATAAACAAATAATATGAAATAAAAGAACATACATAAAACCAGGCGAAATCCTCGTAAACTGAATAAGGAGTCTAACCAATAATAACAATAAATCACGAAAAGACGATCGAAAGACCGAACACGAATATCAAAGCAATAAACGAACAGTCTCTAAAGCATAAATGTCTCGAAAAGATAACCATCCAAGCAAAGCATTTAATAATTGGAAATACATTTAAAAACTGAATAGTAGAAACAATATGATGAAGGTCGATATCGTAAACATTAAACAAATCAAAGCATAAAAAGCATAACCGACAATAATCATAAACTAAAGTAATATGCGGATAAAACCTAGGCGACCACAAATAGCTAAATCCTCCTATTACCGAAGTGATAAGAGCAAACAGAGCGTAGCCACTGAACGTGGTACTAAACAGAGGATCAGAACCGTAGCCATACAAATGGGACCGGCAGATCATTACCGTTGCCATGGTCGGTACAGACGGAATCCAAGCTGCAGCTGGCGGACAGAGTAAAGATCCCAAGCCGGGTGATCAGCCCGACAAGGTGACCTAAGCCTAGTGGTGCCTTTAGTTTTCAAACTCAAACAGATACAAATCTAACATAATACTAATCCCTTTGGCTCAGGGGCTCGCACCACATAGCTCTGGCCCCGTCCTGCCTCGGGGTTTTGTTTTCGAAGTCATAGCCTCTTTGGCTCATGGGCTCGCACCACATAGCTCTGGCCCAGTCTTGCCTCGAGGGTTTTATTTTCAAATACGAGTCTTATCAAAACAATAATCTCATCGAAGGAATCCCGAATGTGTCGAACATACTCCAAGTCTCTTTTCAAATCGAATCGGAGAAAACATACGAGTATCTATGGCAAACCGTTCAAATACGCATCGAGGTGATTTGTATAAAATCATACGAGCAACCCTTTCGAACATGGGAAGACACATGATTTTATGACAAATCATCGATGCTATTTAAGTTAGTTCACCAAAGAATGCAAATACAAAATACAAATACAAATACATTTTTCTGACTTGAAATGGAATGGACAGTGGAGAATGACCTAATGACTTACCAAGGGACCATCACAATGCACATTTAACCTTTAAACATTAATAATTAAGGAATGTGTTTGATGCCAATGAAAATCCATAATGTTTAAATGATAAAGTGCGCATTGAGACCCGAAAGGTTCCTGGATAATCTCACATAAGCTCATTCCCACATCATTCCCATTTCACAAATTTCCAAGTATCACAGTAATGACAAAACTCTTAAAAACAGGCCCATAGCTGGCCTTAATTCAAGTCCAAAATAGCCTACTTATTTAGCTCAAAATACCCCTTTTAAACAAGGCCTAAACCATTATTAAAACAGTCCAAACACTAAGCTTGATTGGCCCACAAAACACATTTCAAAAACAGCCCAAAGCTAAACATTGATTGGCCCACAAAACATATGTTTAAAACAACCCAAAACTGAACTTGAATTGCCCACAAAACAAGTCTTAAAACAGTCCACAACTGATCTTAAAAACGACCCAAAACTGATTTGAATCAGGCCCACAAACTGATTTTTAAACAGCCCAAAAACTGATTTTTAATCAGGCCCAAGGAACAAGTTTTAAAACCAATCCAAACTAACTATAAAACAGGCCCACCAACCAAAATTCTAAAACAGCCCACAAAACTATCATTAAAAACAGTCGAATGTCAGGCCCAAGATGACCCAACATCAGATTTTACACTGGCCCAAAAACTGACTTTGGATGGCCCAAAGAAACCCCAACAAACTGGCCCACAAAATCCTCGAAATAGGCCCAGACCCGAGCCCAGACTGAGCTGGGCTCGCTCGAGCGGACCCAGGCCCGCTCGAGCGGACCCAGACAGAAGCTGGGTCGCTCGAGCGACCCAGTGGGTCGCTCGAGCGACCCAGTGGGTCGCTCGAGCGGACCCAGACAGTGCCTGGTCCGCTCGAGCGACCCAGTGGGTCGCTCGAGCGGACTGGGCCTACCCAGTCCAGCCCGAGTGCACATTTTTTTGCATTTTTTCCCTTTTTTCTTGATTCTCTTGATTCCTTTTCCTTCGTACTGATTTCCATGAATTGTTGGGCCCTTCCTTGACCTTCCAAACACATCAAAACCATCCATAAATTGATCCAATTTGATCAAACACAACACTTTTTCAAAGATCAAAGTTTTCCCATACTTAGAACACAACACCATTAATGCAAAGAAATCAAATGGTCAAGTGACTAAAATGAAACCAAACTCCCAACACATCCTAAGAAGCTAGCATAAGTGGAAATCAACATACATTAGTTCATTCATTCAATGTAAATCCATAATTCACAAAAGGGTTAGAACATAATGAAGACAAAACCATGAAACCAAACAAGAAACATGTAAACATCATATTAGTTGAAAATTCTACTTGCCTTGAGTCAAGAGAAGATGAAAGACACTCTATGAAAGTCCTCTAATGGCCTAAAGCTTTAAAATCATAAAATCCCCAAAATGGCTCAAGAAGAAACCCTAGAAATCCATCCATTGCAAACCTCCATAAAAACCCATTGCATAAATGATAAAACCCTTCAAAATGGTTTGGAAAACAAAGATCTAAAGAAAAGAAAACCAATGCTAACCTTTGGGTGTCCCAAACAAGAAGAAGAGCTTGAAAGATGGGTCTTCTCTAGCTCAAACATCTCAAAAATGGTGTCCCTAGGAAGCTTGAAGAGGGAGGAAGAGATTGAGGAGATCAATCCTCTAAGAATACCTCACCAAGTGAGAGTTCCAGATGAGAGAGAGTGAGAAGGGAGAAGAGAAAAACCCTAGCCAAGAAAAGTTGCTGGAATCGAATGAAGAGAAGAAGAGAGGGGTTCCCCTCTTATAGAATGGGTCTTGTGGGCCCCGGTCTTCATCAAGCTAAAAATGGTATATGCGGGCCCCGAACGAAAACGACGAAGAAGACAAAAACGATCGGCGAAATATCTACTTTCCAAAAAGTATAATTTCCCCAATTTCTGGAATTTTCGAAATTCATGGACAGATTTAGGGTGAAAAGTCAGTTTTGCCCTTTTTCTCGAAAAACGCATTTTCTGATCATCAAATCAAAATGGTTAAAATATGAAAGTTGTTAAACTTCGTAAAATGAGTCGAAATACTCCAAATCCCGAATTTTTTAGAAATCCGAAGTAATTTCCCATAAAAATACAAATCCTAAGGACCGGGTCAAACTAAAGTCAACGGTCTACAAAATCTCCAAGGCAAGGAAAAATCCGGTCAAACTCAAATACGCGGTCAAGCTAAATCAAATCTCGCTTAACAAGTTAAACCACGATTAAAACAATGCTAAACAAAAGGACTGGGGTCGGGATCTTACATCCTCCCCCCCTTAGAATCCATTTGGTCCTCCAAATGGCCTAAACCAAATCGAAATCGAAAACCCAAAAAGACAAACGAAGACACTGACACCCTATGCTAGACCTCGGCAACTGAGAGACCTTCTCTTAACACAGCTGACGGTGAGATGCACGGTCGACCACATTCTGATTCGGTTGAAGGCTTCACACTATTCCACATATCTGCTCGGAAACAAACTTCTCTGACCAAACTGGTGCCCAACACTCCTAAGTACCCTCGGTGTCATCTGTAGTTCCTGCACTGGATCAATTCTTTTGCTTATTTCGTCAGCGACTGTCGGTCCAAAGAACTGCAAATTCTATCTCCTTATATCACTTGGAATCCTGTGCCTTAAGTCCTTCAAAGCTGTACACGGTGCTCTTGACGCTTGCCTCTTCAGATCTCATTCTTCAAGTCTTCCACCATCAACATCTGAAACTTTCGATCCCTGTCTTGAATGATGTTGATCCTCTCGTAGACCCAACTTTGTCCTCAACTGAACTAATACACATCCGGACATTCATCATCCCTTCACTTCATACACCTCCGAACTCCAACCAAAGGCTACTACAACTCATCCATTCGATGCAAAACAACTCGTAAAATCCTAAACATAGGGACTAAAACTATTACTTAGTTAAATTTTGATCACTTTAAAACACAGTAGAGGCTGAACTTCCAAATTATCAAATAAAACTTAATAAATGAGGTTTTCCAAAGTTTTGAACATGAAACAACATTATTCATTTGAAATTCATATTTTCACAACCCAACAAATCATTGAAATACTCAACAGTTTCAAATTAGGATTTTCAAAAATCAATCAAATTCATATAGTATGACTATACATTAAACTTTGTCGAAATCTGAGTGTTAATTAAACACTAAACCTTATTGAAAACTAACTCATTTGTTTATAAAAAATCTTGCGGAAATCTAAATAAAGTTGAGCGTCAAGACAATTGTAGGAGATCTACATAAAATCTAAACACAAAAACCTTTAAGAAATTTCATTTTACATAGCCAAAGAAAACAACTCAATGAAATAGAAATCTCACACTACTCTTTGAGAAAGAAACACAATTTTGAGTTACATGCTTTTAAAGACCAATCTTGAAAACAAGATCATGTGACTCATGAAAAGAGTATATAACATAGTTTATTTCAAAGTAAGCCTTAAAGAAGAAACATAAATCCATTTTTAAACATTACAAGGATAAACCATAGATATCAATGAAAACATATCAAAGATGGAAACATCAAGAAAAATCATTTTAAATAAGAATGAACATCCAAACCACCGAGGTACTCCCTTGCTGAATCAACTACACCGGCTACGCTACAAGTCACCAAAATTCTCAACCAAAACCATCCTTTTGCAGTCCTTCATCTCGGAAAGCTAGTCTGAGTTCGCCCAAAATCCACATTCACTTACCTTGGTGCATTGCATGACGATCTCCGATTAGCTGAAAGGGAATCTTCAACTACTGCTCGAGTTCTACTTTGACTGGCAACTGCACATGTCTTCTCTTACTAACCACAATGAAGACGCTGAAGGCTGAAGGTCTGCTGATGTTCTCCGAAAACAACATACTGAATCCACGAGGTTCTCAGTCTTCGACACAAGCATAGACAAAAGACACCGAACAAGGGTACGGAGACTTTAAAATTCTCCACCACTAAGGAGGAAATTTGGCCGTCCAAATCTCCTAACAACAGAACTAAAAGAAAAGACAAGCAAAATCTCCCGAACTGAAAGAAAAACCGACTCAAATCCAATCGAAACAAAGACACGAGAAAACAAATCGACACAATCTAACGAATCCTCACCACACGTCTTAATGTCTCTAGAGTATTTTATTTCCTAGAAACTAACCAGCTCTGATACCAAACCTGTCACGCCCCGAAACCGGGACCTGCAGCGAACCGATCTCGGGGTGCGAAATTTTGGAATAATTTGAAACTTTTTGATATGTTTCCCAAGATCCGCGTGAATGAGGATAATCACATGCCAACACAATCAGAGTATATTTTTTGCGGAAGCTAACCAAGGTGTTACGACTCGGAATCCGTGGCCATCGGGTTCCGTGTCGTACGCAACCAATGTCATAAAGCCATCATAAACAGACTGGCATACATCATAAATCACAACACACTGAGCTGGTAGTAACAAATCTATTATTTCCCATATTCAAATTTCAATTAACAAGTGTCTTAATTACAACCCAATAAAAAGGCTAATGAAGCCATACAACAATATCCAACTAAACAGAAATCCTACCCCGACATTTCAATACGAACTCTGGTGCCACACTTGACATCTAGATGATATCAACGGGCAGCCTCTCACGTCAGACCAGCGGTCCCACCGCCTCCTCTGATCAAACACCTACAAACAGAAAGGAGAAGAAACTGGCACCAAACAAAAAGGGTCAGACACGACGGTCTGGCAAGCAAATAAACAAATAATATGAAATAAAAGAACATATATAAAACCAGGCGAAATCCTCGTAAACTGAATAAGGAGTCTAACCAATAATAACAATAAATCACGAAAAGACGATCGAAAGACCGAACACGAATATCAAAGCAATAAACGAACAGTCTCTAAAGCATAAATGTCTCGAAAAGATAACCATCCAAGCAAAGCATTTAATAATTGGAAATACATTTAAAAACTGAATAGTAGAAACAATATGATGAAGGTCGATATCGTAAACATTAAACAAATCAAAGCATAAAAAGCATAACCGACAATAATCATAAACTAAAGTAATATGCGGATAAAACCTAGGCGACCACAAATAGCTAAATCCTCCTATTACCGAAGTGATAAGAGCAAACAGAGCGTAGCCACTGAACGTGGTACTAAACAGAGGATCAGAACCGTAGCCATACAAATGGGACCGGCAGATCATTACCGTTGCCATGGTCGGTACAGACGGAATCCAAGCTGCAGCTGGCGGACAGAGTAAAGATCCCAAGCCGGGTGATCAGCCCGACAAGGTGACCTAAGCCTAGTGGTGCCTTTAGTTTTCAAACTCAAACAGATACAAATCTAACATAATACTAATCCCTTTGGCTCAGGGGCTCGCACCACATAGCTCTGGCCCCGTCCTGCCTCGGGGTTTTGTTTTCGAAGTCATAGCCTCTTTGGCTCATGGGCTCGCACCACATAGCTCTGGCCCAGTCTTGCCTCGAGGGTTTTATTTTCAAATACGAGTCTTATCAAAACAATAATCTCATCGAAGGAATCCCGAATGTGTCGAACATACTCCAAGTCTCTTTTCAAATCGAATCGGAGAAAACATACGAGTATCTATGGCAAACCGTTCAAATACGCATCGAGGTGATTTGTATAAAATCATATGAGCAACCCTTTCGAACATGGGAAGACACATGATTTTATGACAAATCATCGATGCTATTTAAGTTAGTTCACCAAAGAATGCAAATACAAAATACAAATACAAATACATTTTTCTGACTTGAAATGGAATGGACAGTGGAGAATGACCTAATGACTTACCAAGGGACCATCACAATGCACATTTAACCTTTAAACATTAATAATTAAGGAATGTGTTTGATGCCAATGAAAATCCATAATGTTTAAATGATAAAGTGCGCATTGAGACCCGAAAGGTTCCCGGATAATCTCACATAAGCTCATTCCCACATCATTCCCATTTCACAAATTTCCAAGTATCACAGTAATGACAAAACTCTTAAAAACAGGCCCATAGCTGGCCTTAATTCAAGTCCAAAATAGCCTACTTATTTAGCTCAAAATACCCCTTTTAAACAAGGCCTAAACCATTATTAAAACAGTCCAAACACTAAGCTTGATTGGCCCACAAAACACATTTCAAAAACAGCCCAAAGCTAAACATTGATTGGCCCACAAAACATATGTTTAAAACAACCCAAAACTGAACTTGAATTGCCCACAAAACAAGTCTTAAAACAGTCCACAACTGATCTTAAAAACGACCCAAAACTGATTTGAATCAGGCCCACAAACTGATTTTTAAACAGCCCAAAAACTGATTTTTAATCAGGCCCAAGGAACAAGTTTTAAAACCAATCCAAACTAACTATAAAACAGGCCCACCAACCAAAATTCTAAAACAGCCCACAAAACTATCATTAAAAACAGTCGAATGTCAGGCCCAAGATGACCCAACATCAGATTTTACACTGGCCCAAAAACTGACTTTGGATGGCCCAAAGAAACCCCAACAAACTGGCCCACAAAATCCTCGAAATAGGCCCAGACCCGAGCCCAGACTGAGCTGGGCTCGCTCGAGCGGACCCAGGCCCGCTCGAGCGGACCCAGACAGAAGCTGGGTCGCTCGAGCGACCCAGTGGGTCGCTCGAGCGGACCCAGACAGTGCCTGGTCCGCTCGAGCGACCCAGTGGGTCGCTCGAGCGGACTGGGCCTGCCCAGTCCAGCCCGAGTGCACATTTTTTTGCATTTTTTCCCTTTTTTCTTGATTCTCTTGATTCCTTTTCCTTCGTACTGATTTCCATGAATTGTTGGGCCCTTCCTTGACCTTCCAAACTCATCAAAACCATCCATAAATTGATCCAATTTGATCAAACACAACACTTTTTCAAAGATCAAAGTTTTCCCATACTTAGAACACAACACCATTAATGCAAAGAAATCAAATGGTCAAGTGACTAAAATGAAACCAAACTCCCAACACATCCTAAGAAGCTAGCATAAGTGGAAATCAACATACATTAGTTCATTCATTCAATGTAAATCCATAATTCACAAAAGGGTTAGAACATAATGAAGACAAAACCATGAAACCAAACAAGAAACATGTAAACATCATATTAGTTGAAAATTCTACTTGCCTTGAGTCAAGAGAAGATGAAAGACACTCTATGAAAGTCCTCTAATGGCCTCAAGCTTTAAAATCATAAAATCCCCAAAATGGCTCAAGAAGAAACCCTAGAAATCCAATCCATTGAAGACCTCCATGAAAACCCATTGCATAAATGATAAAACCCTTCAAAATGGTTTGGAAAACAAAGATCTAAAGAAAAGAAAACCAATGCTAACCTTTGGGTGTCCCAAACAAGAAGAAGAGCTTGAAAGATGGGTCTTCTCTAGCTCAAACATCTCAAAAATGGTGTCCCTAGGAAGCTTGAAGAGGGAGGAAGAGATTGAGGAGATCAATCCTCTAAGAATATCTCACCAAGTGAGAGTTCCAGATGAGAGAGAGTGAGAAGGGAGAAGAGAAAAACCCTAGCCAAGAAAAGTTGCTGGAATCGAATGAAGAGAAGAAGAGAGGGGTTCCCCTCTTATAGAATGGGTCTTGTGGGCCCCGGTCTTCATCAAGCTAAAAATGGTATATGCGGGCCCCGAACGAAAACGACGAAGAAGACAAAAACGATCGGCGAAATATCTACTTTCCAAAAAGTATAATTTCCCCAATTTCTGGAATTTTCGAAATTCATGGACAGATTTAGGGTGAAAAGTCAGTTTTGCCCTTTTTCTCGAAAAAACGCATTTTCTGATCATCAAATCAAAATGGTTAAAATATGAAAGTTGTTAAACTTCGTAAAATGAGTTGAAATACTCCAAATCCCGAATTTTTTAGAAATCCGAAGTAATTTCCCATAAAAATACAAATCCTAAGGACCGGGTCAAACTAAAGTCAACGGTCTACAAAATCTCCAAGGCAAGGAAAAATCCGGTCAAACTCAAATACGCGGTCAAGCTAAATCAAATCTCGCTTAACAAGTTAAACCACGATTAAAACAATGCTAAACAAAAGGACTGGGGTCGGGATCTTACACAAGGGCACGACAGCTTCGCATCCATAGACCAAGGAGAATGGTGTGCTATGGGTTGGTCCTCGAACGGTGGTTCGATAGGCCCACAAAGCTTCAGACATTTTGTCGCTCCGTCTCTTTTGTGACTAGAGACCATTTTTTTGAGGATTTTGCAGAGTGTCTTGTTGAAAGCTTCTGCTAACCCGTTTGCTGCCGGATTGTATGGAGTCGAAGGACAGCTTTCGATTTTGTATTTGTCACAGAACCTGTAGAATCGATGATCCCGGAATTGTGGTTCGTTATCATGGACGAATCTTTTGGGTATGCGAAACGACAAATGATGTTGGTGCGCAGGAACTGAAGGACTGATGAGGTCTTCATTTCGTTGAACACAAATGCTTCTGACCACTTAGAGAAATAATCCGTAATGGCGAAGATGAAGCGATGACCTTTGCTCGAAGGGGGAGAAATAGGACCTATGATGTCCATACCCCAGGCTTTGAAAGGCCATGAAATCGCTGTAAGATGCAGCCATTCTGGAGGCATGTGAATGTAATCTCCATGAACTTGGCATTGTTGGCAGCGCTTAGCAAATTGCATTGCGTCAGCTACCATGGTAGGCCAGTAATAACCTAACCTTTTTATCTGACCATAGAGCTTGGGACCAGCCTGATGAGCTCCGCAAAGACCAGCATGAACTTCTTTGAGTGTTTCTTCAGCCTCTTGTTATGACAAGCAGCGTAGAAGTACTCCGTTGAAGGATTTCCTGTAAAGGATTTTTAAAGGAATATCCAAATGAAAGCTTGGGGTTTGCCTTTGGATGCTTACCCGTTCTTTTGGATCTTCAGGTAGGATTCCGAACATAATGTAATCAATGAACGGATCCCTCCAGTCGCCGATTGAAGTTTGAAGGATTGAAATCCGACTTCCAACCACTTGGTGGCATTCAGCAACAGCTTGGTGTGTGTTAAGAGGAGGAAGGATTCTTCTTTCGCACACTGTGATTTGCATGTTTTCTCCTTCCTGGATTGCCATGGATGCGGCAAGTCCAGCTAAGGCATCTGCACGTATGTTTTCACCCCTACGAATGTGGGTGATGTGACAGATGTCAAACTTGTGCTGAAGTGATTGTGCCTTGTCGTAGTAAGGCAGCAAATCTGGCTTCCTGACTTCAAATTTCTGATTCATCTGGTTGACGATCAGTTGAAAGTCTCCAAAGACTTCCAGTATGGTGATACCGGATTCGATGGTGAGATCCAATCCTAGGATCAGAGCTTGATATTCAGCTGCATTATTTGTGCATGGTTCCGGTAGTGAGATTGCGTGTGGAATCATGTATTTATCGGGGCTAACAAAGAGGATGCCAACTCCCGAGATCAGCTGTCTTTTTTTCATTTGTCCTGGTTGCACCGTCAAAGTACATGTCCCAGGAGGCACTTTGTGAGAAAGTCTCCACATTGTAGACTGGTTCGTCTGGGAGATCATCTCTGAGTGGAGAATCTTTAGGCAATGGATGCTCTGTGAGGAAGTCCGCTAGAGCTTGCCCTTTGATTGCCTTTTGTGGTACATACCTAATATCAAATTGTGACAGAAGGATGGACCATTTTGCCAGTCGAGCGTTGAGAGAACCTGCCTTTGTGACAAGGACCTTTAAGAGGTTGACCCTCGAGACCAGGTAGACTGTGTTGGAAAGCAAGTAGTGATGCAGCTTTTGTACGGCGAACATCACTGCAAGACATTCTTTTTCGACTGGAGAATAGCGATGCTCTGCACCTACTAGCATGCGGCTGAGGTAATATAGAGTAGCTTCTTTTCTTTGATCATTTTCTTGCGCAAGCAGAGCTCCCAAAGAGTGATCAAGGGCTCTTGTGTACAAGATGAATGGTTTTCCAGTGGTAAGAGCAGCTAACACTGGAGGTTTTGTCAGGTATGACTTGATGTCTTGGAAAGCAGCTTCACAGTCAGCAACCCAGACAAAGTTTACACCTTTTTTCATCAACCGGGAGAATGGACGGCATTTCCCCGAAAGATTGGAGATGAACCGTCTGATGTAGGCCAATCTCCCTTGAAGCCCTTTGAGTTCTCTCAAGGTTCTTAGAGAGGGCATTTCTAGAATGGCTTTGACTTTTATGGGGTCAAGCTCTATTCCAGCTTTCCGAACTAAGAATCCGAGGAACTTACCCGACGAGACGCCGAAGAAGCATTTCGAAGGATTCATTCGCAGTTTGTGTTTGCGAAGCCGGAGGAAGACTTCTCAAAGGTTTTCGAGATGATCTTCTTTTCTTTTGCTTTTGACGGTGAGGTCATCAACATAACATTCAACCGTCTTGTGCTGCATATCTTGGAATATTTTCATCATAGCCCTCTGATATGTGGCACCTGCATTTTCTAGACCAAATGGCATGACAGTGTAGCAATACAGACCAAATGGGGTCCGAAAAGATGTATGTTTTTCATCTTCAGGATGCATCTTTATCTGATTGTAGCCAGAGAAACCATCCATGAATGTCATTCGCTTGAATCCACAGGTATTATCAATCATTACCTCTGGTATGGGGAGCGGAAATTCATCTTTTGGGCATGCGCCATTCAGGTCTCTATAGTCAATACAGACCCTGATCTGCCCATTTTTCTTTGTCACGGGGACAATGTTGGCCAACCATTCAGGATGTTGTTCCTCACGGATGAAGCCGACGCTTTTGAGTTTTTGAACTTCTTGTTCAATTTTATCATCACATCTGGACGGAATCTTCTTTGGCCTTGCTTGACAGGCTTGATGTCTTCTTGAAGATTGAGTTTGTGAACCGCTATTTTGGGGTCTAAGCCAGGCATTTCAGCGTAAGACCATGCAAAGCAATCAACGAACTCACGAAGAAAGGCGATATACTCGGGTAACTCATCATCCTTTATATTCTTGCTTATGAATACAGGACATGGGTTATCTGGTGTTCCTAAGTCTATCTTTTGAACAGGATCTTCTGTTGGAAGGTTCGAAGGTGGTTCCTCCACAATATTTTCAGAGGCTTCCAGCTCAACAAAACCTTCTGGGGTTTCAAAGGTATTTCCAGACCAAGGTTTTGTTCCTTTGCACGGGTCTTCTTGATCGGTAATTTTCCTAAGCCTTGCTATGAGATGATCCCAATCGCCTATTGAAACCGGGTCGAAGTAGGCTACTTCTATTGGAGATGAGGGTTCTTCTGGGTCAGAAGACCACATGTCTGTGCCATTGGACAACTCCTCTTCATTTTCGGAGAAATCGTGCGAGTTGGATGAGCTTCCTGGATCTTTGTCAGGTGACTCATCAAAGAGATATCCAGGGAGATCGATGTCTTCATGGACTTGAGATGTTGAGGCTTGGTCAGTATATTGACTTTTAAGCCTTTGTGTCAACTGTCTCAGGGGAGTGTCGGGATCATACCCTAACCTGTGTGAAGACTTTTCTACATAGCCGTAGAGTCTCCAATCTTCCAGCTGGCTTTTGGTCAAGACGGGCCCCAATGGCGTGAGAATACCACGTCCTTCTCCCAAACCGACTGGGTTTTGAGCGTCATAGCCCATTTTCTTCATAATAGCTTGTGCCACAGAACTATATAAGGATAGTTTAGGCATACCTTTATTTTGGAAAGGTTCAAGCATAGAGTTTGATGAAGAAGCATCCGATCTATGGAAGAAGATCGGCTTTTCCTTTGCTGAAGTTGCTGAGTCATACCTTCTATGTCAGAAGTTGTCAGAAGTTGTCTCCATTGGAGTGAGAGCAGGCTGAACTTGCTGAGTGTCAGCTTGGCTTGACGATGCGTCGTCTTCTGGCTCTGAATCCGAGTCCGTGTCTTGCATGATAGACACGAAAGAGACAACAAATTTGCCCCCAGGTTTTTGCTTTGCCTTCTTCACTTTAGTTGTGACGACCAAAGGCTTTGAAGGTTTGAGGGAGATGATGAAGGGAGTTTGAATGCTCTCTTCGGATTTACCGGATGATTTGTTTTCTTCCGGTGATTGTTGAGGAGCTTTACCTTTATCTTTCTGGAGATTTTCGGCAAAGGATGCTGTGTGCTTATCCTCTTCTTCTTTTTCACCTTCATACATCTGTGAGTCTGCGAAGTGGGCTTCTTTACCTTTGAAGGGTTTTCTGTCCGCAAAGACTCGATGTATCATGCCATCGTCGCCAACAAACTTGATGCATTGATGTAGAGTTGAAAGGACAACACCATTCTCATGGATCCAAGGACGTCCGCGAAGGATGTTGTAGCATGAAGGGGTTTTTATTGCATACACAGTGACCTCAGAGATAAGATCACCGATCTGCAACTTGAACCTGATTTTGCCAATAGGCCTTTGAGTACTCCCATCGTATCCAAAGATAGATACAGATGTGTGGCTCAACTTGCTGGGTGGGATGCCCAACTCTTCGAGAGCCGATGTGGAGATGAGGTTGAGTGCAGAACCTGGGTCGATATGAACTCTGTGCATAGGCATTTCCTTGATATACCCTGTGAAGTACAGGGGTCGGTTGTGCCTGGTTTCGCCAAGTAGGAGGTCGTCCTTTGTGAAGGCGATGGTTGCACTGGCTGCTTTTTTAACCGAGAGGCATTCAATGCATGATCCCTCAGTTTTCTTCTTTTCTCCCTTTGAGGAGGCTTCTGAGTTTTTGACCCGGTAATCCATTTCAATTTGGAGGACTTGCGGGGCATGTTTGTAGACATCCTCATTCAGCTTTTGTAATTCCGAGATGAGATTATCACGAGTGTGTGGAGACATTCGCAACAAATCTAGGATGTGCAGACGTGCAGGTATGTGCTTGAAGTGTTCAATCAAGTCATACTTAAAAGCCTCCTTAGGGCCTGCATGTTCATCATTGTTGCCACTAGGGGCGCTTACAACATCTTTTCCCGAAGGATTTACATATGTAAAGGAAGATTGGTTGTAATTTTTATGGTAGTCCCGGCCAGAGCGGGTGCCTCTACCAACTTCGAGAGCTTCTTGAGAAGGGTCTTCGTTTGGAAGATTATCTTCAGGATCAAGAGGCTATCGTTTTTCATTTGCTGAGGATGAATCAGCAGCAGAGTTGCCATCCTCAGTGATTGTGTTGCACGGAGCATTTTCCGGGAACAAGTCCTGAACAGCATCCAGCAACCTTTCTTCTTCGTTGACTAATTCATCGTCTTAAGCATCAATAGCTGGGAATTCTTCAGTCAGGAAGGGTGTGAACTTTGAAGTCACAGTCTCAGGAGAAGAAACCTGAGAGGGTGTCATCTCAGTGAAAGTCACGTGAGACGAGGTGGCTGCAGAAGATACATTGCTAGGCGTCGCCAGAGTGTAAGTGCTCTCATCAGACGATGCTTCAGAAGAGCTATAATCCCGAATTATCACATTACAGGAAGCTCTGACAGGAGATGTTGCCTGATCGGAGTCAGACTCATCCTTGGATGTAAGAGGATCGTCTATCCAGCAATTTTCTCCATTTTCAGGAGTTAAGGGAGGATGTACCTGGTGGTCTTCAGGGACTTCAGGCTCTGGGTTGCGAGGAGGCTCGTTGACGCGGTCTTGCTCTTGTTCTAGAGTGAGTCGCTGCAAGATCCTTGCATATTCTTCAAGATTAGGCATGGGAGCCGGATCTTCTTTTTCATCAACTCTTTGTGGCTCAACATGGTTGATTTCCACTGGAGTAATGAGAGGTGCTGGGTTAGCCAGCTTACTGGATCTTCTTGTACAGCTTCTTGATCTTCTTCATCATCAGACCAGGATCCTTGTGGCTGTAGGGGGTTATACCAGATTACTGGCATAAGATGAGACTCAGGAACCCATTCTTCATCGGAGAGATATTCTCCTGTTTCAAGGGACTCCTCCCACTCATCTGTGTAGTTGGATTCGAATCCATCATCGGTGTCGCTGGACTCGTATCCATCAATGGAGAATCCAACTACCGAATTGCAAGAGTATGATGCCTCCTGCATGGCTTCTTCGAATTGAGGTGGCATGAAATCACTGAGAGTGAATTTTCTTACCCCCTTTGAAGTCTCTGGAAGGGATGTTTTTGTTGCCTCCAGTGAAGCGGTAGAGGAAGCCTCTGCCTTTTCTTTGACTTCTTGTTTTAGCTGGGTCTTCTCTTGCCGTTTGAGCTTGAGGAGATGTTTCCTAGCCTGCCTTCGCTGCTGAGCTGTAGGCTTTGTTTTCACGACCTCCCAATTTTCATCTTCCAGGAGATCGGGATGTACCCATATGGGTTGTCCGTCTGGTGTCGGGTAAGGAACCAGTTCCTCGGACTCTTGGATTGAGTTTATCACCTTGAAGGAAGTAGTGATCTTCTTCTTTGGTGATTTTGATGTTTGTCCACATGTCACCATGTTGACGGAGGCAGACCCATAGTTTTTGTCAAAGGTGATGACTCCGTTTTTCCACATCTCGTTTATATTTTCCCTCACAACAAAGCATTGATTGAGAGGATGCGAGATCATCTGGTGGTATGGACAGTACCGAGGATCGTTGGTTTTGCCAACATCACCCGGTCTTTTTGGTTCAGGCAAGGTGAGCTTGCCGTTTGCCACAAGAGCCCCAAAGATTTTATCAACATCTTCATCAAACGGGTATTTCTTCTCTACTCGTTCTTTGAAGGCATCTGAGAGTTCAGGTCTCTTACCCGCAGCTTTGTTTTCAGCTTTCTTTGGTAGCTGAGGAGCTGACTTGGTCTGCACATGGAGGACCTCTTTCTTCTTTGGTTTAGAGGTTGCAATGGCGGCTGGCTCTTTTCTTAATGATTTCTGACTGTTGAGGTCTTTAATCACCGTTTCAGCTTCCATGGAAGCTTCTAAGAGTTGTCCCAGATTTTTTGATTTGTTGCCAATGATCATGGAGCAGATTCTGGCTCTCATGTTGTTTCGGTAGATGTCGACTAGTGACACTTGTGGCAATACATCAGAGCATTTGTATGCCATTGCTTTCCACTTGTGAATGAAGTCATATGTTGACTCATTCTCCCCCTGTTTTAGGCTGCACAGCTGAGCCATAGTAGCGGGATGATCCTCACCTTTGAAGTGAGTCAGGAAGCGTGTCTCTAGCATGGCCCAGTTTTGGATCGAGTCCTCCGGCAGAGTGGAGTACCAATCGAAGGCCGTACCTTTTAGGGTACTTGCAAAGAGGTGGATCTTGAGTACATCTTGATCCGCGATAGCTCCCATCGGGATCTTGAAGTGGATGACATGCTGTCTGGCTGATCCTTTCCCCGTATATGTTTAGAGAGTAGGATGATTGAATTTGGTGGGGAACGGGACCGAGTCCATCCATAAGGGATATGGTGGCTTGATCCCATGCTCCTTGAGTATATCCTCTTCTTTTGCTTTGGCGAGGATACTGTCTACGTCCTTTTTGGTGAGGGCGCGTGACTCATTTTCTTCTCCATTTACCTCATCATCTTGATGATTCGGAGGAGGTTCATTGTTCGCCTGATTCTGGAAGGCGAGAAGAAGGTTTTCCATCAGAGTTTCAATCCTTTGTTGGCCTTGTTCCAACAGCTGGATGCGGGTGATCGCATCATCTTGAGGTGGATTGCGGGGTGGTGGCTCAGAATTTGTAGCCAAGACGTTCATCCTTCGTGATTCGAACGAAGAAACTGAAAGTCCGGGATATCCTAACCCTAGAGGGGGGGTGAATAGGGTGATCTACACTTAATGACTAATTATGGCCAATTTTAATTTCTTTAAAATAAACTAGTCACATGTGATGATTAACATACAATATGCGGGAGCTTAAACAGAACAATCACCACAAAACAATCACCACTACACAAGGATTTATAGTGGTTCGGCCTCAATGCCTGCATCCACTACCGGCTTGTGATCCAACACCCCACCGGATTTCCACTATTATGCTTTTCAAAAGGCTAAGCAATAACCTTTACAACTATGCTTTTCTAGGCTAAGCAATAACCTTTCAATGTGCTTTTATAGGCTAAGCAATAACCTTTACACAATGCTTTTCTTAGGCTATGCAATAACCTTTACAATCAAATGATTTCTCTAAAGAAAGTGTTTTCACAAAACACTCTAAGAGATTACAATTAAGCTTAATAAGTTTGCCTCTAAGATAGGCGGATATGAAATTGTAAATCAACTCACACAAACACACTAAGAATTACAAAGATGAATGCTTATGAGGTGTGTGTGTGTAGAACTTCAATCAAGATAAAATTAAGTCCAATGAATTTTATGCTTAAAGCATTTCAAAGTTTAAAGCACATAAAAGATATGATTGAAGTCAAATGCAAATCACTTGAACAAATACAAACTTGTGAATGATATGAAAATCTAAAGATCACAAGTTATATGAAAATGATTAAGACTAATCAAGTGATGCATGTGGAATGTTGTTTTCAAAAACTAATTTAACTAAGGTTTAAATAGATTGAAAACAACAAAGAGAGTTTCAAACAAGTTAATGTATCATGCTATAAAGAAATCAAAGATTTTGGCTAAGCATGATTGACAAAGTTTAAAACAAAACTTGGTTTGAAATCAAGGGTGAAGAATCCAATAACTAAAATCAAAGATTAAGAGAAGAATGGATTCAACACATCATAGTTAATATGCTTGAAAACATTTACCAATAGTTTAGACAAAGCATAAAACATATGATTAACAAAAGGCAAAGCTTACTTGGTGGTTTAACTTCATTAATCCAAGCTTTAGCTTTTCCTAATGACCCATTAGCCTTCTTTAGCTCTTCCCCTTTCTTTGGCCTCAAAGCTCTTTAAGAATGGCTTGAAAATCATCAACTTTGGCCAAAGGAATGAGCTTGCTTTTATAGAAAAAAGCTGCCAACGGATACCTGTCGGTCAGCCGACAACAAGGTGTCGGTCGACCGACACCTCAACGGTCACTAAGCAACGGTCATGTTTTCAAAAGTTTCCTGACCGTTACACATCTATCGGTTGACCTTCATTTGTCGGTTGACCGACATGGAACCGACGGCTGAACCGACAGCACAAAAATGTTGAAAATGTAGCTGTCTGGTTTTGGAACCGATGGAGCCTCTTGGTTGGCTTCGGTTCCACTGTCGGTTGACCGACCAAAAAAATCCCAACTTGTATTTTTTAAAGAGAATCTTTGTGGGGATTTTTGGGCCATTAAACCAAGCTTGGAAACATGATTTTAAATCATCTAAGTGCTTTTAAAATCATGAAACATTAAAAGCCAAATAATATTTGAAACTTTAAAGCATAGGCTAGCTTGATTTAAGATCTTTTCAAAAACAAATGCATCCAAGGTTTAAATCCAAAACATGCACAAACTAAGATTTACAATATTTAAAAAAATGCATGTAGAAAATCAGATTTCAAGGTTTTTAACTCAATGCATGTGTGAAAATTCATGAGATGCTAAAATGATAATGCATCCATCAAATTGCAATACACAAAATCCCTAACAATCTCCCCCTTTGCAATTTGATGGCAAACCTTTAATATGTTGGCAAACCTTGCTCAACACTGAATTTCCACACGTAGTCTTCAGCTCCTCCTTGGCTGGACAATCCTTGAAATCTTCTTGGATGCTTCTTTTTTCAGCTTGGGCTCTAGCTTCATTCTTCTTGATGCTTGGAGCTTGATCAATCTTCAAGCTTTCTCTTATCTTCCTTTCTTTAGACCAAGCATCTTCTTTAGCTCCCAAGCTCTTTCTTCTATCATCTTCTCCCCCTATGACCATGCATTTTTTCCCTTTGGGTAGCTTGATCACTCTTTCTCCCCCTTTGCCATTAAACTTGAGAACTTTCTCCCCCTTAATATTATTCTCCCCCTTTGCCATTAAATTGCAAAGGTATCAATTGAAGAGAGGTACCTATACACATGAAACAAGGAAAATACCTTTAGTAGCACCTGTTAACAAAAGAAATCGAAAATGAAATATATAGCAGGGCATCATGCATTGGTAGGTAGGCTATAAGGGTACAGAGCCAATATAAGGGTGAATTTGATCAACTCTAATGCTTCCTTAGAAGGTTTACTCCCCCTTAATCCATACTCTTCTTTTGTCAAACTTTTGACAAGGATTTAACTAATAGGTGCAAGAAGAAGATGGTTTAACCAATTGAGGGTTAACTTCAAGAGAAGAATTAGATACCAATTGATAATGATAATTGACTATTAAAGTACAAATTGATCAAATTACCAATATAAAGATGCCAATTGACGGATAAGCTATAGGATAATTAAAGAGCAAGGTCAAAAGGAGATAAACTATCATGGATATCAATTGAAATAAATAAAAATATCAATTGAGGTTCAATGATAAAACTATTATCTCAATCACTCTAAAATGGAGTTAAAAAGAATATCATTACTAGGGTTAATCCAAATTAGAGCTATCCATGATGAAATGGGGTTTATAGCATCAATCAATATACCTATGCTATGTAAATTTTGAAATAATTTCATCCAAACAAAAAATATGACTATCATGTGCACAAGATGAATGAAATGAAGTTCAAACATGAAGCCTACCTCAACCATTAACCAACCAAGATTATTAACACATAAAACATGGTGGTCATAAGATTTACCTATATGAGCATGAGAGGAGGCAAACATGTACATTATGATGCTAATGGAATGTGACATGGAATAAAGACATATTACTTATCAAGTTCAATCCAATGTACACAAGGTTTATCACAATCTCAAGATATCAATTGGATATGACAACAATCGAAAATTAACCTAATTGAAACCAATTGAATATGAAACATGATTAAGAGCATAGATGTGACAAACACAAAATTCCATCAAGCATCATAAATGGAAAATCATCATTTTAAAGATATAGTAACTTAGTGAGCATAGTGATGAACATTTTAAATTGCATGAAATGAAATGTCTTTAGGTGATACATGCAATTTGAAAATTAAAAAACCATATGAACTCAACATGTAGGAAATCCATCAAGAATAGATATGCCTATAAGATACAAAGAATGGATTTCGATGAGAGTCTCATATGATTATAATTATGATATTGAAAAATGCACAAGCAATATTACTATGAAATTATGCATAAATCGATATCACAACCATCCATCTATAGCAAAGCTTATGAAGTACAAAGGATGGATTTGAGAGTTCTAGTATGGTATCCACAAATGTAACTTAAGAGCACAACCATACATGGAACTAAATGACATTTGCATAAAGAATGTAACTAAATGAGCAAAGATGCAAATTGCCTATAACAACATTCATTTCCATATTTAAAAAGACATAATCAAATGCATATGGAAATAAGAACACGGAACATGTTTTGATAAATATAACTAATGATGATTTAAAACATTTCCATTCATACTATCTTCAAATCATTTAAATAAACAAAATCCAACAATGAGCATAAAGAGAATGAATTGAAGATAACACATTATCAATCATCAATTTGTATTCTAAACAATATAACTACAAGGATTCATACAAATTGATTTAAAAACTATTCAACTTGCATTTTAAATGATATAACACATACAACTTGGTTTTTCAAAAACAATAATTTTCCATATGAAAATATAACTTAGAGATCTATGGAAAATCCAAATTGTTTCAAATCATTTGTTTTTCAAAACACATCTTACTAAGACATCCAAACAAATGATTTCACAATATCAATCGATTATGAAAAATCTATCTATAAAAGCTTTTGAAATCATAATAAATTCAACATGTAGAAATACAATACAAATGATATAACTTAATGAGATCAAAAAGCAAATCTAACATGATGAAAATATAATCAAAAGATTGAAAACCATGATGTTTAACTAGTATGGTACATGAAGACAAAATCAATTGATCATAAGTAAACAATGCATTTAAAGTAATGTAACTAAGAAATAACAAAATGCAAATGCGACATGACCAACAAAAGGATTTACCAATAAAGGATAGGTTAGTCAATGAGGTCCAAGGCCTTAAGGTTTGACTATGTAAATTACTTTTGGAATCCACCTAAGGTCTTGGGAGGGTTGGTCTTTGAGGTCCATCTTAAAAGTCTTACCAACTATTGGAGATTTGACTTGATAAATTTTCAATTTAGACTTATCACCATGATGTTTAGATTTAACTAAATTTGGCTTAGGTTGGTGATTAGTCTTTTGAGGTTGGTGACTTTTCTTAGTAGGGGATTGGTTCACTTTTCTTTTCTTCTTATTTCCTCCCTTTATTTGACTTTTGAATTTTAGATTTAACTTAGCAACTTTATTCAAAAGTTCTTTCATTTGTTGAGTTATGGGAGGAAGATTGAGAAGCTTTTTGTTAATAGATTCTTTTAGAGTTGGTTTAACTTGTTTAACCTTTTTAGAATCTATTTTAGGAGACTCCTTTTTAATAGGTTTTACTTGTTTATTCTTCTTGGAGTCTTCCTTGGTTTTTAGTGTCTTAATCATCATATTATTTGATTTTACCTTTTTAGGTTCAAATATGGATTTAGACACATTGCTTCTTCTTAATTTGCACTCAAACCTAAAATGTCCTTCAATGCCACAATAATTACATTTACTCAATGGCAAGGAAGTGTGAGTGCTAGAGAAAGAGGACTCACCTTTAACAAATTTGTTGGTGAACTTAGGGTCATGAGAAATATTCCTATCAAAACCAAGACCCGTCCTATCTCTTTTAGATTTACCCAATTTCAATAACTTTTCAAATCTTTCTTCACTATGGGTAAATTTGCACTCATATTTATGTTTGTAGGTTTCAAGTTGAGTGACTTGGTTTTTAAGGGTTGAATTTTCAAGTTTAACTTTTGTTAGTTCTTGTTCAATTCCCTTAAATTTATTTAGCTCTTCATGGGCAAGTTTTAGTTCAAATTTAATTTCATTAATAACATTAGATCCAAGTTCTAGAGTGTTTATCTTAATTTGAGCATTAGATAAATTTTCCTTAGAGATATTCAACTTGGATTCTAGGTTGTTAATGTTTTCATCTTGCCTTTTTAATTGATCTCTTAGTTTTGAATTTTCCTTATTAAGATTATCACAATCTATCTTTGATTCTCTTATGTCATCTTTAATATTAGATAGATTATGTAAAGAGATCATGAACTTAGATTCTATACAATTTATTAATTCATCTTTTTCTTTAAGTTCATTTTTAGAAGAGACTAATTCTTGGTTTAGCCTTTTAGATTCTTCTTTTAATCTTTTATTCTTCCTAGAAAGCTCTTAAGGACCATGTGTACAATTCCTCATAAGTTTCATTTTCATCATATTCTTCTTCTTTTAAATTAAATATAGATTCATTAATTTTAATGTTAGAATCTCCAATAGATGGAAGAAGAAGGGGTCTAGAGGAATCTACACAAGAATCTACAAGGTCTATCATAGTGGAATCTATTCTAATGATTTTCACAGAAAAGCAACACTAGGGTTTTGATCTAGATTAAGGATCAACTCCGGGTTGTTAAGCCCTAAATGGAGTAACCTTGCTCTGATATCAATTGAAAGTCCGGGAGATCCTAACCCTAGAGGGGGTGTGAATAGGGTGATCTACACTTAATGACTAATTATGGCCAATTTTAATTTCTTTAAAATAAACTAGTCATATGTGATGATTAACATACAATATGCGGAAGCTTAAACAAAACAATCACCACAAAACAATCACCACTACACAAGGATTTATAGTGGTTCGGCCTCAATGCCTACATCCACTACCGGCTTGTGATTCAACACCCCACCGGATTTCCACTATTATGCTTTTCAAAAGGCTAAGCAATAACCTTTACAACTATGCTTTTCTAGGCTAAGCAATAACCTTTCAATGTGCTTTTATAGGCTAAGCAATAACCTTTACACAATGCATTTCTTAGGCTAAGCAATAACCTTTACAATCAAATGATTTCTCTAAAGAAAGTGTTTTCACAAAACACTCTAAGAGATTACAATTAAGCTTAATAAATTTGCCTCTAAGATAGGCGGATATGAAATTGTAAATCAACTCACACAAACACACTAAGAATTACAAAGATGAATGCTTATGAGGTGTGTGTGTGTAGAACTTCAATCAAGATAAAATTAAGTCCAATGAATTTTATTCTTAAAGCATTTCAAAGTTTAAAGCACATAAAAGATATGATTGAAGTCAAATGCAAATCACTTGAACAAATACAAACTTGTGAATGATATGAAATTCTAAAGATCACAAGTTGTATGAAAATGATTAAGACTAATCAAGTGATGCATGTGCAATGTTGTTTTCAAAAACTAATTTAACTAAGGTTTAAATAGATTGAAAACAACAAAGAGAGTTTCAAACAAGTTAATGTATCATGCTATAAAGAAATCAAAGATTTTGGCTAAGCATGATTGACAAAGTTTAAAACAAAACTTGGTTTGAAATCAAGGGTGAAGAATCCAATAACTAAAATCAAAGATTAAGAGAAGAATGGATTCAACACATCATAGTTAATATGCATAAAAACATTTACCAATAGTTTAGACAAAGCATAAAACATATGATTAACAAAAGGCAAAGCTTACTTTTTTCTTTAACTTCATTAATCCAAGCTTTAGCTTTTCCTAATAACCCATTAGCCTTCTTTAGCTCTTCCCCTTTCTTTGGCCTCAAAGCTCTTCAAGAATGGCTTGAAAATCATCAACTTTGGCCAAAGGAATGAGCTTGCTTTTATAGAAAAAAGCTGCCAACGGATACCTGTCGGTCAGCCGACAACAAGGTGTCGGTCGACCGACACCTCAACGGTCACTAAGCAACGGTCATGTTTTCAAAAGTTTCCTGACCGTTACACATCTATCGGTTGACCCTCATTTGTCGGTTGACCGACATGGAACCGACGGCTGAACCGACAGCACAAAAATGTTGAAAATGTAGCTGTCTGGTTTTGGAACCGATGGAGCCTCTTGGTTGGCTTCGGTTCCACTGTCGGTTGACCGACATCAAGCTGTCGGTTGACCGACGGCTTTAGGCAAAAAAATCCCAACTTGCATTTTTTAAAGAGAATCTTTGTGGGGATTTTTGGGCCATTAAACCAAGCTTGGAAATATGATTTTAAATCATCTAAGTGCTTTTAAAATCATGAAACATTAAAAGCCAAATAATATTTGAAACTTTAAAGCGTAGGCTAGCTTGATTTAAGATCTTTTCAAAAACAAATGCATCCAAGATTTAAATACAAAACATGCACAAACTAAGATTTACAATATTTAAAAACAATGCATGTAGAAAATCAGATTCAAGGTTTTTAACTCAATGCATGTGTGAAAATTCATGAGATGCTAAAATGATAATGCATCCATCAAATTGCAGTACACAAAATCCCTAACAGAAACTGTCCTGGTGACTGAGCTGGGACTCATTCTTTTTTAAGAAGAGCTTGAGGAAGGATCACTCTGCCATCCTTTGCTTGAAGGAGCAGGGGATTCTTCTGAATGTCTTCTTGTCCTGGAGACGCTGCGGGTCATCGGACGTCGGACATGGATTTTTGTTGCTGACTTTTGGCGTCTTCTGGTTTTTCCAACCATATGGACGGTAGCAACTTGGTTGGGTCTATCTTTTTCGACCCACTTGGGAGAGACTTGAAGTGTAGGAGGCTGGGTCCTTTGCTTCTCTAGTCTCTTTTGCCGATACGACGCGCGGCGGCGTATACGACGAGTAACTTGAGCTTCGGTCAGCTCTGGCTGGGCTTTGACGATGAAGGATGTGCTCCCTCGGGCGCAGCAGCCGAGCTTGTCTTCTTTGCAGCTAGGCAAGGACAAGATGCGAACCCTGTCCTTCGCCTGTTGCAGCGAAGCTTTGAATTTTTGGAGTTCGGCCCCTGTAGAGATGAAGGGTCGAACTACAGGTTTGTAGGCCTTAGCAGGTGCTTGCAGAGGCCTTGTGATGCATGATCTGATTTTGGGCTTGTAGGAACAAGCCGGCTCATGCTGGGATGACTTGGAAGTCAGGTTGAAGATGGGTCTCTCCTCTTTCATGTAAGCAAGAGGGTAGAACTGGTTCTCCTTGAGTGGGGCTAGGAATGCTGGCTTGGTAGATGTTTGGGACCTTCTTTGTTTTGGTAAAAGTCTTGGGGACCAAGTCTTGGGATAGGCCTGGTCGTTTTCTGGTCGAGGCTTCGTGGGGCTGCCACGGGCTTCGGGCCTTCTGGTGCTCGCCTTTGGTGTCACGGTAGTGACACGTTGAGAGGCGAGTTTCTACTTCTTGGAGGGAACAGTTTGTTCCTCAGGAAGTGGGAATGGTCCCAGCGTCCCAAAGACGATAGTCCGGGGAGTCGAGGTCGACCCGGAGCTCAGAGAGTTGCTGAGGGAGTTGACGTTTCGGCAGCTGATGGGGCGCTTGTAGGTGCGCGTAGTTTGCTTCTGTTGAAGCATGAGTTGGTGCTTGCTTTCATCGAAAGTAATGGTTAGTGAAGCTGCCATTGTTAGTTTTCGAAAAGTTTCTGAAACAAGACCACATCCATTAGTAATCACAAAAACAATGATCATAAATGGGAAGTTCTATGGTTTCGTCTTTTCAAATTGCTCGAGGGAGATGACCCAAGCAATATGAGGAAGGCAAAATGCCATAGAGGGTACAATTGTTCTGATCGCAAGTATGGTAAGCCCAGAATGAGCGTCCCAGTGACTGCTAGAAGCAATTGTGAACTTAAATTCGACTTATCGAGAAGCAGAGCTTGCTCGAGGTAAGAAGAATATAAAGTTGGAGTTACAAATGTGTCGGTCGCAATACAGTAGACCCTAAAAGGGCGTACTAGTACCGCTAGACACAAATGTTTTGAGACCGCATCCATGAGATGAGATTCTCTGTTTTGAAAGGTCAAGATTGGATTCATCAAAGAGAGCAGATGGTATTCCGATCTGAACACGGGCTCAACGATTTCCACTAGCGCCAGTGCTCAGAAAGAAATGAACCATAATTTCTCGGATCTAAATCCAAAAAAGACGAGTTTTTTTTTTAAAAGGCCAATATCGGGTTCATCAAAGAGAGCAAAAGGCACTCCAATCTGAACACGGGCTCAGCGATTTCCGCGAGCGCCAGTGCTCAGAAAAGAGAAGACCAAGATTTCTCCAATCTAAACCCAAAATGACGGAAGGTTTTTTTTTTGAAGATTTTTTTAAAAAAAAAATTTATTTATTTTATTTTTGTTTTATTTTTTTTTAAGATTTTTATTTTTGAAAAAAATTTATTTAAAAGACGCGAGAGTACACATAGGCCTCCTAACACGGTCTTATGAAATCCTGATTGATAGAATTGCCCCCAGGTAAGGGTAGGATTACTTAATGAACCCGTTTGGAGGACCCTTGCCTAGAACAGTCAAGCTGTCTCCACACTCTGGACAAGGCTTTTCTTGAATCAACCATGATCAAAGAACACAGTTGGTTTAACCTTAGTGGTCTATGTCTTTTTTTTTTGTTTTTAAATATATATATATTTTGATTTTTAATGAACTCATCAAAGAGAAACGATGGCCCAAAACCTTAGTCGAACAAGGTCAACATTTCTGCAAGCACGATGAACGATAGGAACGGATCAAGGTTTCTCAATTTTGAATCCAAAATGAAAAAACCTAATTTTTTGTTTTTTATTTTATTTATATATATATATATTTTAGATCTTTAATGAACTCATCGAAGAGAAACGATGGCCCAAAACCTTAGTCGAACAGGCTCAACATTTCTGCAAGCGCGATGAACGATAGGAACGGGTCAAGGTTTCTCAATTTCGAATCCAAAAATGAAAAAATCTAATTTTTTTTTATTTTTTTTTATTTTTTTAAAAAGAGAAAAAGTGGATATAAATTCAAAGAATTAGAAATTTCTAAAAAATCTCATCTCATTTTTTTAGATGCGGAATCCAACAAGGCCACCAATCAAAAAGTAGCCAAAGAATCAAGAAAAGAAGTATAAGCATAGAGCAATAGATATGACATGCAAATATATCATTTCTAGCATCGTGTTATCAAATGAACGAGTCCCAACGGGTGTGCCAGCTTGATGGACCGCGCTCCTGGCGCCTGGTCCTACCGAGGTCGGCAGACATGGGAGTCCGTTGGGTCCGACCCTTTCATAACGGGGGGGCAGGGGCGTGCATCAACATTTCTTTTGTGTGGGTGTGCCAGATTTTCTATTTTTACTTAGAATTGCAAGTGTTGATCCGGAGATTAACTTTCGCAAGTAAAAAGGAAATCAACTTCTTTCAAGTTTTCCATTGCACATATATTTAAGAAAAGAGACATTTTCTTGATTTGCAGTGAAAGGCGATTTTTTTGGCATTTATAGCCGATTTTGGCGTTTATAGCCGATTTACAATCCTTATCAATAATGAAAGACAAGAGTTGTGATTTTTTTCTCTTTTAAAAAAATACAAACTACAATGAAAAGTAAGAAAAGGAGGATCTAACTTCTCAGGAGATTGTGGGGGACCCGTTCAGATTGACGGTCGCAAGCCATATGTGGACTTCGCCATCATCCATGCAGATGAGAACAGAGGATGCTATTGATTCGCTTGGCTTGGCTATAACCTCGGGTTTTTAGAGAACAAAGACCAATAGGAGGTCCTATGTTCAATAAAAAGCCGAGTAGACGGGCTGAAAAGCCACGTCTAAGCCATTTGGAGGCAGAAGGAGAAGGCAAGGACCTTAGGGGGGGTACCCCCCAAGGGACTTTTGTCACCTTGTAGCGGTGGTTGGTGTAGAACTTCCGCAAAGTTTTCTCTCTTTTCCTTCTCTGAATCTCTGTGCTTTTTTCTGATCTGGGATCTGTCTCGTTTTTCCGATCTGGAATTCTTTGGAATGCTCTCCTATTTATAGGCTTTTAGGTAGCCATTTAGGAGGGTTTATGGGCTTTCATTGTCATTAAGACGCATAATGGGAGGAGTTACAGGATTTAAATCTTTATTTTGTAACTCCTTTTTCTTGGCTTCTGATTGGCCGGAGGAGATTGAGGGCATTTAATCACCTTTAATCGCCATGATGGGAGGAGTTTCATGGGTTAAATGCCATGAATCTCTTGACTTGTAACTCCCGGATGCTTGCTTCTGATTGGTCCGTCCAAAGAAATGGATTAATGACTGTAATAAAGCTAGTCAATTAATCGCATTAAGTGGTCGCCGAGCAGTTGAAGAGTCGCGGGCCGTGCCGCGTCTTTTGGGATTTTTCTGGCGATGATCATCGATGGATCTTCATGTAGATCGACATCGGATGACCATGTAACTTCAGGTGTTGCTTGCCAACAGCGGGTCAAAACCGTCTGTCCTGTCGATTTCTCGATCGGTGTTGACACCAAAAATGTCACTTTGCCTCTTCAAGATCCAAAGAGCTACATGAAGTCGCAACCTGCCATAAATAGGCAAGCAAGGCTACTTCCAAAAAATCAAATCTTGTCAGAATCAAACAAAAACAGCAAGATCCTTCAAGACAGCCAAAAGAGGAGTACACAAGAAGTTTCGGGCCATTTCAAAATCATTTGGCCTAACTTCGCTTCTTCGACAGCCGAAAAGGATCTCTCAGCGGTGAAAGCATCGGAGACACCAAATCTTCGATCAGAGCCGATGGATGGTCTCAAAATACATCCAAAAGGCTCCACGTCAAGTTCCGAGTCAAACCGACAATGTTTGACCCTACATCAACACTCGAACAGCTAAATCAAGCCTTTCGGCAGCAAGAACCGCCGAGGCCATCACTCATCAGATAGAGCACATGGACGGCTTCAAAATGCTTACAAGGGGCTGCACGTCAAATTTCAGGTCATTTCGACAACATTTGACCATAGTTTGACGCTCGGAAGCCAAATCAGGCCTCTCGGCGGCAAAGCTCTCCGGGACCATGGTTTCCAAGACAGAGCCTATGGATCATCTTAAAATGACTCCAATGGGTTCCCTGTCAAATTTCAAGTTAATCGGACATCGGTTGACCGCACATCAATCCGCGACATCTTCATCGCGACAAAAGCGAGTCTACAGGTGATAGGACCCTAAGCGGCTTCAAAACTCAAACAAAAGCCTATGATTGGTCTTATTTATTGCTCAGGAGGCTTCACACCAAATTTCAGGTCATTCCGACATCGTTTGACCCAGTTTCAGCTTCTGACGGAAAATCGACAGCTCTGCGCGACAAAGTCTTCGGCTTTCTCAGGAAATTAGAAACTTTGCAAACCAAAATGCAAGGATTCTTATCAGGTTTCCTACAGGGAAATCAAGCCAATAAATGGTCAAAATGTCAAGGAAAAATATAGAAGAAAAAAGAATCGAAAAACAGCAAAAATGGACACAAAACGGGACAAAAAGGGGGAAAAACCCCCCAGGGTAGCAGGCGACCCTGGAGCCCGGGATCGCCGGGAAGGCCCCGGAAATCCCGGTTTTTGCCGTTTTTTCACGATTCGAAGCGTCCAGCCTCTGGTAGTTTCCAAAATTCATACTTTTGAGACACCAAATCCTCTGACATCCGTCAAAAACATGGGTTAATCATCAAGAGTATCAAAAAGAACATTGATCGCCACCCGGTCAATCAAAAAAAGTGTGCTTTCTACCCGACCGATCGAGAAATCGACAGGACAGATGGCACTGACCCGTTGTTGGCAACCAACACCTGAAGTCACATGGTCATCCGATGTCGATCTACATGAAGATCCATCGATGATCATTACCAAAAGAATCCCAAAAGACGCGGCACGGCCCGCGACTCTTCAACTGCTCGGCGACCACTTAATGCGATTAATTGACTAGCTTTATTACAGTCATTAATCCATTTCTTTGGAGGGACCAATCAGAAGCAAGCATCCGAGAGTTACAAGTCAAGAGATTCATGGCATTGAACCCATGAAACTCCTCCCATCATGGCGATTAAAGGCGATTAAATGCCCTCAATCTCCTCCGGCCAATCAGAAGCCAAGAAAAAGGAGTTACAAAATAAAGATTTAAATCCTGTAACTCCTCCCATTATGCGTCTTAATGACAATGAAAGCCCATAAACCCTCCTAAATGGCTACCTAAAAGCCTATAAATAGGAGAGCTCTCCAAGAAGAAAGGGATCGAAGAAAAATCACAGACAGAGATACAGACAAAGCACAGAAATTTAGAGAAGGAAAAAAGAGAAAACTCTGCGGATGTTCTACACCGACCACCGCTACAAGGTGACAAAAGTCCCTTGGGTAACCCCCAAGGTCCTTGCCTTCTCCTCCTGCCTCCAATGGCTTAGATGTGGCTTTTCAGCCCGTCTACTCGGCTTTTTATTGGACATATGACCTCCTTTTGGTCTTTGTCCTCTAAAAACCTGAGGTTATAGCCAAGCCAAGCGAATCAATAGCATCTTCTATTCTCATCTGCATGGATGATGGCGAAGCCCACATATGGCTTGCGACCGTCAATCTAAACGGGTCCCCCACAATCTCCTGAGAAGTTAGATCCTCCTTTTCTTACTTTTCATTGTAGTTTGTATTTTTTCAAAAGAGACAAAAATCACAAATCTTGTCTTTCATTATTGATAAGGATTGTAAATCGGCTATAAACGCCAAAATCGGCTATAAACGCCAAAATCGGCTATAAATGCCAAAAAATCGCCTTTCACGGCAAACCAAGAAAACTGTCTCTTTTCTTAAATATATGTGCAATGGAAAACTTGAAAGAAGTTGATTTCCTTTTTACTTGCGAAGGTTGATCTCCGGATCACCATTTGCAATTCCAAGTAAAATAGAAAATCTGGCACACCCACACAACAAAAATGTTGATGCGCGCATCTGCCCCCGGGTTACGAAAGGGTCGGACCCAACGGACTCCCACGTTCGCCGACCTCGGTAGAACCGAGCAGGAGCGCTGTCCATCAAGCTGGCACACCCGGTGCGACTCGTTTATTTGAGAACACAATGCTAGAAATGAAATATTTGCATATCATATATTTTGCTCTATGCTTATATTTCTTTTCTCGATTCCTTCGCTACTTTATATTGGTGGCCTATGTTGGATTCCGCATCTAAAAAAAATGAGATGAGATTTTTTGGAAATTTCTAATTCTTTGAATTTATTTCCGCTCTTTCTCTTTCCAAAAAACAAAAAATCAGATTTTTCATTTTGGATTCAAAATTGAGAAACCTTGATCCGTTCCTATCGTTCATCGCGCTTGCAGAAATGTTGAGCCTGTTCGACTAAGGTTTTGGGCCATCGTTTCTCTTCGATGAGTTCATTAAAGATCTAAAAAAAGTATATAAAAAAAATAAAATTTTTTTTTAGATTTCTCATTTTGGATTCAAAATTGAGAACCCTTGATCCGTTCCTATCGTTCATCGCGCTTGCAGAAATGTTGAGCCTGTTCGACTAAGGTTTTGGGCCATCGTTTCTCTTCGATGAGTTCATTAAAAATAATATATATATATAAAAATTAGATTTTTCATTTTGGATTCAAAATTGAGAACCCTTGATTCGTTCCTATCGTTCATCGCGCTTGCAGAAATGTTGAGCCTGTTCGACTAAGGTTTTGGGCCATCGTTTCTCTTCGATGAGTTCATTAAAAATCAAAAATATATATATATAAAACAAAAAAAAAGACATAGACCATTAAGGTTAAACCAACTGTGTTCTTTAATCATGGTTGATTCAAAGAAAAGCCTTGTCCAGAGTGTGGAGACAGCTTGACTGTTCTAGGCAAGGGTCCGCCAAACGGGTTCATTAAGTAATCCTACCCTTACCTGGGGGCAATTCTATCAATCAAGATTTCATAAGACCGGGTTAGGAGGCCTATGTGTACTCTCTCGTCTATTAAATAAAAAATAAAAAAAAATAAAAAAAATTTTTTTTTTTTTTTTTTAAAAAAAGATCTTCAAAATCTTCAAAAAAAAAACTTCCGTCATTTTGGGTTTAGATTGGAGAAATCTTGGTCTTCTCCTTTCTGAGCACTGGCGCTCGCGGAAATCGCTGAGCCCGTGTTCAGATTGGAGTGCCTTTTGCTCTCTTTGATGAACTTGATATTGGCCTTTCAAAAAAAAAAACTCGTCATTTTTCGATTCAGATTCGAGAAATTATGGTTCATTTCTTTCTGAGCACTGGCGCTCGCGGAAATCGCTGAGCCCGTGTTCAGATTGGAATACCATCTGCTCTCTTTGATGAATCCAATCTTGACCTTTTAAAACAGAGAATCTCATCTCATGGATGCGGTCTCAAAACATTTGTGTCTAACGGTACTAGTACGCCCTTTCAGGGTCTACTGTATTGCGACCGGCACATCTGTAACTCCAAACTTTATATTCTTCTTATCTCGAGCAAGCTTTGCTTCTCGATAAGTCAAATTTAAGTTCACAATTGCTTCCAGCAGTCACTGGGACACTCATTCTGGGCTTACCATACCTGCGATCAGAACAATTGTACCCTCTATGGCATCTTGCCTTCCTCATATTGCTTGGGTCATCTCCCTCGAGCAATTTGAAAAGACAAAACCATAGAACTTCCCAATTATGATCATTATATTCTTGTGATTACAAATGGATGTGGTCTTGTTTCAGAAACTTTTCGAAAACTAACAATGGCAGCTTCACTAACCATTACTTTCGATGAAAACAAGCACCAAATCATGCTTCGACAGAAGCAAACTGCGCGCACCTACAAGCGCCCCATTAGCTGCCGAAGTGTAAACTCCCTCGGCAACTCTCTGAACTCTGGGTCGACCTCGACTCCCCGGACTATCGTCTTTGGGACGCTGGGACCATTCCCACTTCCCGAGGAACAAACTGCTCCCTCCAAGAAGCAGAAACTCGCCTCTCAACGTGTCACTACCGTGACACCAAAGGCAAGCACCAGAAGGCCTGAAGCCCGTGGCACCCCCACGAAGCCTCAACCTGCAAGCAACCAGGTCTATCCCAAAACTTGGTCCCCAAGACCTTCACCAAAACAGAGAAGGTCCCAAACATCCACTAAGCCAGCATTCCTGGCCCCACTCAAGGAGAACCAGTTCTACCCTCTTGCTTACATGAAAGAGGAGAGACCCATCTCCAACCTGACTTTCAAGTCATCCCAGCATGAGCCGGCTTGTTCCTACAAGCCCAAAATCAAGTCATGCATCACAAGGCCTCTACAAGCACCTGCTAAGGCCTACAAACCTGCAGTTCGACCCTTCATCTCTACAGGGGCCGAACTCCAAAAATTCAAAGCTTCGTTGCAACAGGCGAAGGATAGGGTTCGCATCCTGTCCTTGTCCAGCTGCAAAGAAGACAGGCTCGGCTGCTGCGCCAGAGGGAGCACATCCTTCATCGTCAAAGCCCAGCCAGAGCTGACCGAAGCTCAAATTGCTCGTCGTATACGCCGCCGCCCGTCATACCGGCAAAAGAGACTAGAGAAACAAAGGACCCAGCCTCCTACACTTCAAGTCTCTCCCAAATGGGTCGAAAAAGAAAGACCCAACCAAGTTGCTGCCGTCCATATGGTTGGAAAAACCAGAAGGCGCCAAAAATCAGCAACAAAAATCCATGTCCGACGTCCGATGACCCGCAGCATCTCAAGGACAAGAAGACATTCAGAAGAATCCCCTGCTCCTTCAAGCAAAGGATAGCAGAGTGATCCTTCCTCAAGCTCTTCTTCAAAAAGAATGAGCCCTAGCTCAGTCACCAGGACAGTTTCTTCATTCGAATCACGAAGGATGAATGTCTTGGCTACAAATTCTGAGCCACCACCCCGCAATCCACCTCCAGAAGATGCGATCACCCGCATCCAGCAGTTGGAACAGGGCCAGCAGAGGATTGAAACTGTGATGGAAAACCTTCTCCTCGCCTTCCAAAATCAGGCGAACAATGAACCTCCTCCGAATCATCAAGATGATGGGGTAAATGGAGAAGAAAATGTGTCACGCGCCCTTACCAAAAAGGACGTAGACAGTATCCTCGCCAAAGCAAAAGAAGAGGATATACTCAAGGAGAATGGGATCAAGCCACCATATCCCTTATGGATGGACTCGGTCCCGTTCCCCACCAAATTCAAGCATCCTACTCTCCAAACATATACGGGGAAAGGATCAGCCAGACAGCACGTCATCCACTTCAAGATCCTGACGGGAGCTATCGCGGATCAAGATGCACTCAAGATCCGCCTCTTTGCAAGTACCCTAAAAGGTACGGCCTTCGATTGGTACTCCACTCTGCCGGAAGACTCAATCCAAAACTGGGCCATGCTAGAGACACGCTTCCTGACTCACTTCAAAGGTGAGGATCACCCCGCTACTATGGCTCAGCTGTGCAGCCTAAAACAAGGGGAGAATGAATCAACATATGACTTCATTCACAAGTGGAAAACAATGGCATACAAATGCTCTGATGTATTGCCACAAGCGTCGCTATTCGACATCTGCCGAAACAACATGAGAGCTAGAATCCGCTCCATGATCATCGGCAACAAATCAAAAAACCTGGGAGAACTCTTAGAAGCTTCCATGGAAGCTGAAACGGTGATTAAAGACCTCAACAGTCAGAAATCATCAAGAAAAGAGCCAACCGCCATTGCAACCTCTAAACCAAAGAAAAAAGAGGTCCTCAATGTGCAGACCAAGTCAGCTCCTCAGCTACCAAAGAAAGCTGAAAATAAAGTTGCTGGTAAGAGACCTGAACTATCAGATGCCTTCAAAGAACGAGTAGAGAAGAAATACCCGTTTGATGAAGATGTTGACGAAATCTTCGGGGCTCTTGTGGCAAACGGCAAGCTCACCTTGCCTGAACCAAAAAGACCGGGTGATGTTGGCAAAACCAACGATCCTCGGTACTGTCCATACCACCAGATGATCTCACATCCTCTCAATCAATGCTTCGTTGTGAGGGAGAAAATAAACGAGATGTGGAAAAACGAAGTCATCACCTTTAACAAAAACTATGGGCCTGCCTCCGTCAACATGGTGACATGTGGACAAACGTCAAAATCACCGAAGAAAAAGATCACTACTTCCTTCAAGGTGATAAACTCAATCCAAGCGTCCGAGGAACTGGTTCCTTACCCGACACCAGACGGACAACCAATATGGGTACATCCTGATCTCCTGGAAGATGAAAATTGGGAGGTCGTGAAAACAAAGCCTACAGCTCAACAGCGAAGGCAGGCTAGGAAACATCTCCTCAAGCATAAACGGCAAGAGAAGACCCAGCCAAAACAAGAGGTCAAAGAAAAGGCAGAGGCTTCCTCTACCGTTTCAATGGAGGCAACAAAAATATCCCTTCCAGAGACTTCAAAGGGGGTAAGAAAATTCACTCTCAGTGATTTCATGCCACCTCAATTCAAAGAAGCCATGCAGGAGGCATCATACTCTTGCAATTCGGTAGTTGGATTCTCCATTGATGGATACGAGTCCAACGACACCGATGATGGATTCGAATCCAACTACACAGACGAGTGGGAGGAGTCGCTTGAAACAGGAGAATATCTCTCCGATGAAGAATGGGTTCCTGAGTCTCATCTTATGCCAGTAATCTGGTATAACCCCCTACAGCCACAAGGATCCTGGTCTGATGATGAAGAAGACCAAGAGGCTGTACAAGAAAATGCTGCTGACTCAGCACCTCTCATTACTCCAGTGGAAATCAACCACGTTGAGCCACAAAGAGTTGATGAAGAAGAAGATCCGGCTCCCATGCCTGATCTTGAAGAATATGCAAGGATCTTACAGCGACTCGCTCTAGAACAAGAGCAAGACCGCGTCAATGAGCCTCCTCGCAACCCAGAGCCTGAAGTCCCTGAAGACAACCAGGTACATCCTCCCTTAACTCCTGAAAATGGAGAAAATTGCTGGATAGACGATCCTCTTACATCCGAGGATGAGTCTGACTCCGATCAGGCAACGTCTCCCGTCAGAGCTTCCTGTAATGTGATAATTCGGGATTATAGCTCTTCCAAAGCATCATCTGATGAGAGCACTTACACTCCGGCGACGCCTGGCAATGTATCCTCTGAAGCCACCTCGTCTCACGTGACTTTCACTGAGATGACACCCTCTCAGGTTTCTTCTCCTGAGACTGTGACTTAAAAGTTCACACCCTTCCTGACTGAAGAATTCCCAGCTATTGATGCTTGGGACGATGAATTAGTCAACGAAGAAGAAAGGTTGCTGGATGCTGTTCAGGACTTGTTCCCGAAAAATGCTCCGTGCAACACAATCACTGAGGATGGCAACTCTGCTGCTGATTCATCCTCAGCAAATGAAAAACGACAGCCTCTTGATCCTAAAGATAATCTTCCAAACGAAGACCCTTCTCAAGAAGCTCTCGAAGTTAGTAGAGGCACCCGCTCTGGCTGGGACTACCACAAAAATTACAACCAATCTTCCTTTACATATGTAATTCCTTCGGGAAAAGATGTTGTAAGCGCCCCTAGTGGCAACAATGATGAACATGCAGGCCCTAAGGAGGCTTTCAAGTATGACTTGATTGAACACTTCAAGCACATACCTGCACGTCTGCACATCCTAGATTTGTTGCGAATGTCTCCGTACACTCGTGATAATCTCATCTCGGAATTACAAAAGCTGAATGAGGATGTCGACAAACATGCCCCGCAAGTCCTCCAAATTGAAATGGATTACCGGGTCAAAAACTCAGAAGCCTCGTCAAAGGGAGAAAAGAAGAAAACTGAGGGATCATGCATTGAATGCCTCTCGGTTAAAAAAGCAGCCAGTGCAACCATCGCCTTCACAAAGGACGACCTCCTACTTAGCGAAACCAGGCATAACCGACCCCTGTACTTCACAGGGTATATCAAGGAAATGCCTATGCACAGAGTTCAGATCGACCCAGGTTCTGCACTCAACCTCATCTCCACATCGGCTCTCGAAGAGTTGGGCATCCCACCCAGCAAGCTGAGCCACACATCTGTATCTATCTTTGGATACGATGGGAGTACTCAAAGGCCTATTGGCAAAATCAGGTTCAAGTTGCAGATCGGTGATCTTATCTCTGAGGTCACTGTGTATGCAATAAAGATCCCTTCATGCTACAACATCCTTCTCGGACGCCCTTGGATCCACGAGAATGGTGTTGTCCCTTCAACTCTACATCAATGCATCAAGTTTGTTGGCGACGACGGCATGATACATCCAGTCTTTGTGGACAGAAAACCCTTCAAAGGTAAAGAAGTCCACTTCGCAGACTCACAGATGTATGAAGGTGAAAAAGAAGAAGAGGATAAGCACACAGCATTATTTGCCGAAAATCTCCAGAAAGATAAAAGTAAAGCTCCTCAACAATCACCGGAAGAAAACAAATCATCCGGTAAATCCGAAGAGAGCATTCAAACTCCCTTCATCATCTCCCTAAAACCTTCAAAGCCTTTGGTCGTCACAACTAAAGTGAATAAGGCAAAGCAAAAGCCTGGGGGCAAATTTGTTGTCTCTTTCGTGTCTATCATGCAAGACACGGACTCGGATTCAGAGCAAGAAGACGACACATCGTCAAGCCAAGCTGACACTCAACAAGTTCAGCCTGCTCTTACTCCAATGGAGACAACTTCTGACATAAAAGATCCTATGTCAGCTTCCTTCATTGTTCCAGCAACTTCAGCAAAGGAAAAGCCGATCTTTTTCCATAGATCGGATGCTTCTTCATTAAACTCCATGCTTGAACCTTTCCAAAATAAAGGTATGCCTCAACTATCCTTATACAGTTCTGTGGCACAAGCTATTATGACGAAAATGGGCTATGACGCTCAAAACCCAGTCGGTTTGGGAGTAGGACGCAGTATTCTCACGCCATCGGGGCCCGTCTTGACCAAAAAGCCAGCTGGAAGATTGGAGACTCTATGGCTATGTAGAAAAGTCTTCACACGGGTTAGGGTATGATCCTGACACTCCCTTAAGACAGTTGACACAAAGGCTTAAAAGTCAATATACTGACCAAGCCTCAACATCTCAAGTCCATGAAGACATCGATCTCCCTGGATATCTCTTTGATGAGTCACCTGACAAAGTTCCAGGAAGCTCATCCAATTGGCACGATTTCTCCGAAAATGAAGAGGAGTTGTCCGATGGCACAGATGTGTGGACTTCTGACCCAGAAGAACCCTCATCTCCAAAAGAAGTAGCCTACTTCAACCCGGTTTCAACAGGCGATTGGGATCATCTCATAGCAAGCCTGGGGAAAATTACCGATCAAGAAGACCCGTGGAAAGGAACAAAACCTTCGTCTGGAAATGCCTTTGAAACCCCAGAAGGTTTCGTTGAGCTGGAAGCCTCCAAAAATATTGTGGAGGAACCACCTTCGAACCTTGCAACAGAAGATCCTGTTCAAAAGATAGACTTGGGAACACCAGATAACCCACGTCCTGTATTCATAAGCAAGAATATAAAGGATGATGAGTTACCCGAGTATATCGCCTTTCTTCGTGAGTTCGTTGATTGCTTTGCATGGTCTTACGCTGAAATGCCAGGCTTAGACCCCAAAATAGCGGTTCACAAACTCAATCTTCAAGAAGACATCAAGCCTGTCAAACAAAGCCAAAGAAGATTCCGTCCAGATGTGATGGATAAAATTGAACAAGAAGTTCAAAAACTCAAAAGCGTCGGCTTCATCCGTGAGGAACAATATCCTGAATGGTTGGCCAACATTGTCCCCGTGACAAAGAAAAACGGGCAGATCAGGGTCTGTATTGACTATAGAGACCTGAACGGCGCATACCCTAAAGATGAATTTCCGCTCCCCATACCAGAGGTAATGATCGATAATACCTGTGGATTCGAGCGAATGACATTCATGGATGGTTTCTCTGGCTACAATTAGATAAAGATGCATCCTGAAGATGAAAAACATACATCTTTTCAGACCCCATTTGGCGTGTATTGCTACACTGTCATGCCATTTGGTCTGAAAAATGCTGGTGCCACATATCAGAGGGCTATGATGGAAATATTCCAAGATATGCAGCATAAGACGGTTGAATTTTACGTTGATGACCTCGCCGCGAAAAGCAAAAGAAAAGAAGATCATCTCGAAAACCTTCGAGAAGTCTTCCTCCGGCTTCGCAAACACAAACTGCGAATGAATCCTTTGAAATGCTTCTTCGGCGTCTCGTCGGGTAAGTTCCTCGGATTCTTACTTCGGAAAGCTGGAATAGAGCTTGACCCCATAAAAGTCAAAGCCATTCTAGAAATGCCCTCTCCAAGAACCTTGAGAGAACTCAAAGGGCTTCAAGGGAGATTGGCCTTCATCAGACGGTTCATCTCCAATCTTTCGGGGAAATGCCGTCCATTCTCCCGGTTGATGAAAAAAGGTGTAAACTTTGTCTGGGATGCTGACTGTGAAGCTGCTTTCCAAGACATCAAGTCATACCTGACAAAACCTCCAGTGTTAGCTGCTCCTACCACTGGAAAACCATTTATCTTGTACACAAGAGCCCTTGATCACTCTTTGGGAGCTCTCCTTGCACAAGAAAATGATCAAAGAAAAGAAGCTGCACTATCTTACCTCAGCCGCATGCTAGTAGGTGTAGAGCATCGCTACTCTCCAGTCGAAAAAGAATGCCTTGCAGTGATGTTGGCCGTACAAAAGCTGCGTCACTACTTGCTTTCCAACACAGTATACCTGATCTCGAGGGTCAACCTCTTGAAGGCCCTTGTCACAAAGGCAGGTTCTCTCAACGCTCGACTAGCAAAATGATCCATCATTCTGTCATAATTTGATATTAGGAATGTACCACAAAAGGCAATCAAAGGGCAAGCTCTAGGGGACTTCCTCGCAGAGCATCCATTGCCTAAAGATTCTTCACTCAGAGATGATCTCCCAGACGAACCAGTCTACAATGTGGAGACTTTCTCACAAAGTGCTTCCTGGGACATGTACTTTGACGGTGCAACTAGGACGAATGAAAAAAGACAGCTGATCTCGGGAGTTGGCATCCTCTTTGTTAGCCCCGACAAATACATGATTCCACACGCTTTCTCGCTACTGGAACCATGCACAAACAATGCAGCTGAATATCAAGCTCTGATCTTAGGATTGGAACTCGCCATCGAATCCGGTATCACCATGCTGGAAGTCTTTGGAGACTCTCAACTGATCGTCAACCAGATGAATCAGAAATTTGAAGTCAGGAAGCCAGATTTGCTGCCTTACTACAACAAAGCACAATCGCTTCTGCAAAAGTTTGACATCTGTCACATCACCCACATTCGTAGAGGTGAAAACATACATGCAGATGCCCTAGCTGGACTTGCCGCATCCATGGCAATTCAGGAAGGGGAAAACATGCAAATCACAGTGTGCGAAAGAAGAGTCCTTCCTCCTCTTAACACACACCAAGCTGTTGCTGAATGCCACCAAGTGGTTGGAAGTAGGATTTCAATCCTTCAAACTTCAATCGGTGACTGGAGGGATCCGTTCATTGATTACATTATGTTCGGGATCCTACCTGAAGATCCAAAAGAACGGGTAAGCATCCAAAGGCGAACCCCAAGCTTTCATTTGGATATTCCTTCAAAAATCCTTTACATGAAATCATTCAATGGAGTACTTCTACGCTGCTTATCACAACAAGAGGCTGAGGAAACACTCAAAGAAGTTCATGCTGGTCTTCGCGGAGCTCATCAGGCTGGTCCCAAACTCTATGATCAGATAAAAAGGTTAGGATATTACTGGCCTACCATGGTAGCTGACGCAATGCAATTTGCTAAGCGCTGCCAACAATGCCAAATTCATGGAGATTACATTCACATGCCTCCAGAATGGCTGCATCCTACAGCGATCTCATGGCCTTTCGAAGCCTGGGGTATGGAAATCATAGGTCCTATTTCTCGCCCTTCAAGCAAAGGTCATCGCTTCATCTTCGCCGCTACGGATTATTTCCCCAACTGGTCAGAAGCATTTGCGTTCAACGAAATGAAGACCTCATCAGTCCTTCAGTTCCTGCGCACCAACATCATTTGTCGCTTCAGCATACCCAAAAGATTCGTCCATGATAACGGACCACAATTCCGGGATCATCGATTCTACAGGTTCTGCGACAAATACAAAATCCAAAGCTGTCCTTCGACTCCATACAATCCGGCAGCAAACGGGTTAGCAGAAGCTTTCAACAAGACACTCTGCAAAATCCTCAAAAAAATGGTCTCTAGTCATAAAAGAGACTGGAGCGACAAAATGTCTGAAGCTTTGTGGGCCTATCGAACCACCGTTCGAGGACCAACCCATAGCACACCATTCTCCTTGGTCTATGGATGCGAAGCTGTCGTGCCCTTGGAAGTACAAATTCCTTCCTTGAGGGTATCCTTGCAAAATGACACGACTCAAGAAAGCAATGTCAAATTGCGACTCCATGAGCTAGACAATCTTGATGAGAGACGGCTCGAAGCTCAACAAAGCATTGAACTTTACCAAGCACGCATGGCAGGATCTTTCGATAAAAAGGTCAGGCAACGCGCCTATAAAAAGGGTGACTTGGTTCTTGCAGTAAAAAGACCAATGGTCTTCGCTCACAAGTCCAAAGGCAAATTTGAGCCAAAATGGGAGGGACCCTACGTCATCGACAAGGTTTTCTCCAACGGCGCATATGCACTCCTAAACATGGAAGGTGACAGATGTATGCTGCCCATCAACGGCAAGTTCTTAAAGCGGTACTACCCTTGAAGACTTACCCAACTGGGTAAGAGCAATGTCTGTACGGCCAAAACCGGTTTCCAGGTACACGCTTGCTAAACCCACCCTTTTTTAGAATTTTCATGTCAAATCTTGAAATTTCTAGAAATTTAAACAATGCTTACTTCCATCGTTTCATTGTTCAAAAAAAAAAAAACAAGTTTAGGAACCTTTCCCTAACTTGACCAAAATTTTCAACCCTTGAACCCAAAATTCATTGTTTGAAACAAAATCCGGATTCAGGGATTTCTACCCTAGTCCACCCTGGCTTTTACCGCCAAAATGGTTTTAGGTGAAAGCTTATGACCCTCGTGTCTTTAAACAAAAAAAAATGGTTTTTCAAAAAACCGCGAGGAAGCGACGCTTAGTCGATATTCGCACAAATCGGAAGCATATGAACCATGTTCGACACTTCCAAAATCGCAGGGAAGCGACATTTCGACATTTCTTGCAAAATCCAAAACCGTGGAAATGCAACATTTCAGTTGATATCCACAACCCAAATTTCAAAGGTTCGAAAAAACCTAAAAAACCATGGAGACACAACATTTCAGTTGATATCCATAACCCAAAGGTTCGAGAAAACCACAAATTTCAAAAATCATGGGGAAACGACATCAAGTCAGTACCCGCAAAACCAAAATTTTTGAAAAGCAAGGATGCGACATTCCATCGATACTTGCACCCAAATCCGCGAGGATGCGACATTCCATCGATACTCACAACCGAATGAGCAAGGAGGCGACATTTCATCGATACTTGTAAGAACATTCAGCAGGGAGGCGACTTTAGGTCGATACTTGCACTTTTGAAAACCAAACCGGCTATCAATGCCACAAACTCGGCTATAGATGCCACAAAACAAACCGGCTATCAATGCCACCAAAACAAAACCGGCTATCAATGCCACAAACAAAAAATTGGCTTTCAAAAACCCGGGCTATCAATGCCACAAATTCGGCTATCAATACCACCAAAACTGGCTATAGATGCCACAAAAAAAAAAAACTCGGCTATCAATGCCACACAAAAAAAAAAAAAAACTGGCTCTCATGCCAAAATTGGCTTCCATGCCACAAGCAAAAATCTGGCTTCCATGCCAAAAACAATCATTTGACAAAAGATTTTCACAAAATGACAAGCTTTTGATCAAATCCCATTTAGCAATTACTTTTATCACAAAAAGATTCAAGTAAGCGTAGGGATAACAAAAAAAAAAGAGTACCAAAAAGAATACATGTGGTACCAAAAAAAAAGAAAGTGTTCACAAGCACTACAAAAAAAAAGAGTACCAAAAAAAAATACATGTGGTACAAAAAAAAAACGAAAGTGTTCACAAGCACTAAAAAAAAAGTACCAAAAAAAATACAAGTGGTACTAAAAAAAAAAGAAAAAAAAAAGAGAGAAGGATAGTTTCTGCTACAAAATCAGGAGCTCAATCAAAAATGGTCTCCAGCCAAGAGTTCAGCTCCTTAAGCAAACTTTTGGCCTCAGCCGTCAAGGATTCCAAGGCACGCTTCTTCAGGAATTTTCCATGAGATGCTGGAGTGGGCTGTACCCCTTCTTTCGCACCAGGAAGCTTATCTCGAGCAGCTCGCCATTGTTTGTTCTCATCAGACTTCCTTTTAAGAACTTGATTGGCATCTGCAACCCGGTGAATCAGAGCAGTCTCCCTTTCACGAGCCTCTGTTATTGCAGTCCACTTGGTAGCGACTTGTGCCTGCAGATGCTCAAGACATCTCCTGGCCTCATCGACCTCCCCATCAAGGATGTTCAGGTCATGTGTCAGCCCAATGATGTTTAGCTCTTCTAAGTTCTTCTCTCGGACTACCTGCTTCCTGCTTCCTGTAGCCTCATTCAGGTTAGACTGAGCCATATTCGTAGGGTCCAGGAACATCTCCTTGAAGAACTGATCATCAGGAAAACCAATGGTCTCAAACCACCTGTCACCCAGCTCAATGATCCTATCAACGATCGCCCTGGCACTTGTGACATCTAGACCAGCCTCTTCAGCATCACCGAGAATCTCACGCACATGCTGGATCATCCCAAATCCGGCATCTAAGTGCCCAGAAAGCAGAGTCTCAATCCAAGAGCTCAGAACTCGCACCACCACCTTCTTCGCAAAAAGAAGAGATGGCCCAGCTGAAGATTCGCCCAACTCCGTTGGTCAGCTACTCATGTCATCATCTGTTGGAAGAGTAACAAAAGAACTCTTTCCAGTTGAAGATGCTCCTGCTCGGGAAGGAATCTCAGCACGAGGTATCTCCTCAACATTGTCAGAACTGGTCCCAGGAGTCTCTACCTCTGGATCAACCTCTGGCATCCCTTGCTCTGGTTCTGAAGGAAGCGACGGACCCTCCTCTGTCACTTCAAAACCTGCCAAAGAAACACAAAAAGGTATGAATATGATCCTGTTTGAAAATCATTATCAGGGTTATAACTACAAAATACCTTCTTCGACGACTGGCGGAACACTTTCTTCCTCCATGAACTCATCAGAAGCATCATCAACATTTGCATCCATCGATGGTTCAAAGTCATCGGAATCCTGTGGCAAGTCAGCTGGCAAGAAATGTGTTAGCAAACCAAGTCACAAACAAAAAAAAGAAAGCAAAAGAAGTCGTACCAATTGGAGATTCTGGATTCACTCCAGAGTCCCTCGGTTCTTCTTCAGGTGCCTCGACAGGATCCGTCACCACCTCATCGACTGGAACCTCAGGCATCGCCAAGTCTTCCTCTGCTAAAAAAAAAAAAGAAAAGCAGAAACAAGAAGCAAATCAGAACATGGAAAAATCCCATGAAAAACAAATGGAAAGAGAAAAAGGAAGAACATACCTTCACCGACGGTCTCTTCTTCCCGGCTTCTCTTCTCTGGAGGCTCGTCAGCATCCACTGGCACATCCTCATTGATAGTAAGAGGAACTTCCAAGTCAGGAGAGTCCTCATGCTGCCCCTTGCTGCGATGATAACTCCTCCTCCTCTTACTCCTGCGGGCTCGCTTCTTGGAGGAACCTGCCCCGCTGTCAGAGTCAGGTTTCCCACTTGACTCCTCACTGGATGGTCTACTCTTGCCAGTAGACTCCACGGAAGCTTGCCTCTGTGCCGCTTGCATCCAAGCACCAAGTTCGGCTTCCTCCTGTTCTAGCTGCTCTAAAGCCTCATCAGGTATTTCTCGAACAGCTTCAGAACCAATGACGCCCTGGTCACCGAGAAAGCCTATCTTGTGCTTCTCTCCAGAAAGGAAGGCCCAAACTTCCTCTCGCCGGACGCCATCTGACTTTCCAAGGCCCTTTCCAGATGCCAGCTTCACATCAAGCTCCTTCTTGGAAAGCCCCCGATATGCCGAAAAGCACTCCGCGAACCACTTCGCAAAGCCGGCAGTCCGGGAAGTCAGCAACACAGGATAAGAAATCATGGCTGTAGTATCTTCAGCACTATAGAAAGCCCATGCATTTCTCCCGTCCTGTAAACCTCCAAAGCGCTTCACCATGCTTGAAGGCGCTCCAACAACGCCTTGAGAAAAGCCCAGCTGCAAAGCAAAGCGAGAGGGTACATACGGCTGGATGTCGACGAAAAGATGTCTACGGTACACCATCGTGCCGACACGTATGCTGAAAAGCCACTCTCTCTCTGCATTCGTCAAGGAATAATGCCTTCCCGACCCCGCCCTGGTAGAGTCTCGGGAGGCACCAAAATCAAAAGCCTTCTTCCGCAACTCCGGAAAAAGTTTCACTGAAGACTGCCCCATCTCGACGTCCCTGAACCGTCGGATCCTCATGCGGGCAAACAAAAGTGATTCGGACACGGCTTTGCCCTTAGCCAGTCAAATCATTAGAGGATCATCATCCTGTGCAGCACCCAGCCGGTGGAAGCCAGGACAGTGGTACACGTACCACGAATAAAAGATGTGGGCTGAAAATACCCTATTCATGGGAAGCCCAAACCGAACCAAAAAAGCAGCAGCCTGTACACAGGTAGGAGTAAAGAGCTGGCACCAAAGCAAGCTGCTCTCCAAACGCCATCTGACAAGCCGGAAAAATACAATGCGGCCTGATGTGCGTTCCATCTCCTCCAGCAAAAAGAGCCTCACCAAGCCAATAAGTAAGGTAAACAGCGAGATCTCTCCGCAGTGCAATGTCAGCACATATGGCATTTGTACTGGCACAGAAATCTCTCAACTCTTCTTGCATAGCCAAGATCTTCTTCGAACTTGGATCCTGAGCCCTGGCTTCCTAGGTCGCGCTATCAGAAGACTCCCTGCTGTCTGAAAAGTTGGGGAATGAAGAGCTAGAACTCTTCCAACTGCTGGATCTAACTTTCAAACCTTCTTTCTCCTTCAAAAAATTATAGAAGGCGACGAGCTGAAAGTACAGAAGCCTGAACTCCTCAGACTGCCCCTCAAGGACGCTGTCAATCGGCATAAACTCCTCATAGAGTTTGCCGAGGATGGGCAATCCAGTAATGGCGCTCAGCTCCTTCAAAGAGAAACCAATCTCACCATTCGTCACAACGAAGGTATTGGTTTGTGGGAGGAATGACTCCAGCATAGCCATGAAGGCCTCGTCGGAAAAGATCACGGTCTCCCTAAAGGCACGGACCGCATCAAAAATCCCGGCTTCCTTCAAAACGGCGCCACCAATCAGCAGGACGCGATCAGTCCACGACTTCCACTCGGAGTCAGCATTGAAACGGCCACGGAGTCGAAAAGGCTTGATCCAATTGCTACCGTCGCCGCTCAAAATACCAAGGCCCACCGGTCTCAAATCGATCGACGGATAATCGGAACCCTGGTAGCCGCTGGATGGCATCAATAGGTCCATGTCAACAGGCGACCTCTCTGTATATCCAGGAGAACCGCCAACAAAAACCCCGGTCTTAATTACATTTGTCCTTCTCACCCAGCTTGGAGGATCTTCCCTCTTAGAGCACGTGGGGGCAAGGCTCATGATCGAGACGGTGCGATCAAACGTCGACCGGGTAGCAACAGTCTTCTTCTCACCATCTGCTGTGAAAGAGAAATGAAAACATCTCCTCTGGTATGTCATGTCATCAGGGACGGCATCACCGAAGAAGAAGGTAGGCTAGGGTAAAACACTCTGATCTTCCATCACCCATGGACGACTGCTTACCATGATCTTATAGAATTCCTCTCCCTTGAGAGTGATCAGTCGCTGCCTCATCTCATCTCTGTTGAGGGAGTCGCACTCTTCCAGATTTCTCTCAACATACTGGACCTTCTCAAAGGCCTGCTGAACGGCCGGATTAGAAGATCTAGCAGATCGACGAGGTACGCTTGTAGCAGGCTCTTTACCCTTGTTCGTTCTGGAGGAACCACCTGAAAAGGATGGAAAATAAAAAGATCAAACATCAAAATGACAGAATCTCGCTAAAAAAAAAAATCTGGCGAAATTTTGACATGATGACGGGGCAATTCCGAAGAAAAGGAACTATCCCGAAAGAAATAGAAAGCTTGAAGATGGGCTCAACATCGCTGCGAGCTCCGAAACTCCAAACTTTCGAAACCTCAAATTCTCCGCAAAATCAGGAAGGGCTCAACATCGCTGCGAGCTCCAAATTCCCAAATTTGTGAAAACTTTCAGGTATGCTATCACATCATGCTACAAATTTAATTTACAATTGAATGCATGCATGAACATCTAGGTTTGCCAAAAAAAACGGGGGCATTATCATGATGAGCAAAAAAAAAAAAGAAAAAAAAAGAAAGAAAAGAAACTTTCTCAAAAAAAAAAGGGGAAAGAAAACAAAAAGAAAAGAAAAGAAACTTTCTTGAAAAAAAAAGAGAAAAAAAGAGGGGGATGGCCCACAGGCCACGTGGCCGTACGGCCAGATCCGTACGGATCTGTCCGTACGGCCCACAAACAAAAAAAAAAAAAAAACAAAACATGAAAAAAAAAAGAAAGAAGAAAAGAAAAAAAAAGTGTGAAAAAAAAGAAGCAAACACGTGGAAAAAAAAAAGAAGAAAAGAAAAGAAAGAAACAAAAAAAAAAAAAGAGGAAAGAACTTTTTTTCCTGCAATGGGGTTTTCTTGAAAAAGGGAACTTACTTGAAGTCATTGATGAAGAAGAAGAAGAAAAGTTTTGAAGATCTTGAAGAAGAAGAACTCTTGGTCTTGAAGCCCTCTTGAGATTATTGTAAAAGAAAGTAAGAAGAGCAAGAGATCCAACCTCCTCCTTGCTTTTATAGAAGAGAGCAAACCAAAGAAGGAAAGAAGAAAGAGGTAAGTGTTACTAATTAGTAACCTTACCAAAAGAAAGAGATTAGAAAGATTCTTTCCCAAAAGAAAGATATCTTGAGGGATTCTCTCCCAAAAAGAAATCAATGAGAGATTTTCTCCTAAAAGATAGGATCAATGAAGGATTCTTTCCCAAAAGAAAGATATCTTGAGATATCCCATCCCAAAATAAAGGGAAAATGAGAGATTCTCTCCAAGTAAAGATATTCTTAGATATTCTCTATCCAAATGAGATATTTTTGGATATTCTTTACAAAAATGACACCATATGAGATCTAAGCCATTTCAAAAGCTTAAGGTCCCATAGGTTAGCCCATATGAGCCAGGTTTGACCACCTAGGCACAAAAAAAAAAAAAATTTGGGCTTTTAGTCAAAGAGAAATCCCTCTTACCAAGAGCATACAAAAATGGTTCCATGCCTCTTTTGAGTTGATTCAACCATACAAAGAGAATTCCAAGCCCCATGAGCTTCCAAAAATCAAACCATCCAGCCTCATATAACAAATTGAGCCAAAATCTTGAAATTGACATTCCACAAAAATCGAACCAAATCCTGGTCCCCTAACTTGCCACATACAGCTTGTTGGGTCACAAGACCAAAACCAAAAACCAAAACCTGATCCCCCAACATTCCACATACAGCTTGTTGGGTCACACGATCAAAACCCAAACCCGACCCCCTAACCTGCCACATACAGCCTGTTAGGTCACAAGGTCAAAACCCAAATCCACATCCCTGATGTCATCTTCAAAACTATACCTCGAGATGGTACGTGATCCCTTTCACTACCATGAAATTCCCCTGGAAGCTCAAAAGGCTACAAATACCAAAAAGAAAGACTGCTCAAAGACTCTTGGTCAAGTCACAGGCTCTCCTTCAAAAATCTCTTCGAGGCACATCGACTACAAAAGTTAAGCAACTCGTCGCTGTACCTCGAGGGGGCATTTGTTGACACCAAAAATGTCATTTTGCCTCTTCAAGATCCAAAGAGCTACATGAAGTCGCAACCTGCCATAAATAGGCAAGGTTACTTCCAAAAAATCAAATCTTGTCAGAATCAAACAAAAACTGCAAGATCCTTCAAGACAGCCAAAAGAGGAGTACACAAGAAGTTTCGGGCCATTTCAAAATCATTTGGCCTAACTTCGCTTCTCCGACAGCCGAAAAGGAGCTCTCGGCGGCGAAAGCATCAGAGACACCAAATCTTCGATCAGAGCCGATGGATGGTCTCAAAATACATCCAAAAGGCTCCACGTCAAGTTCCGAGTCAAACCGACAACGTTTGACCCTACATCAACCCTCGAACAGCTAAATCAAGCCTCTCGGCAGCAAGAACCGCCGAGGCCATCACTCATCAGATAGAGCACATGGACGGCTTCAAAATGCTTACAAGGGGCTGCACGTCAAATTTCAGGTCATTTTGACAACATTTGACCATAGTTTGACGCTCGGAAGCCAAATCAGGCCTCTCGGCGGCAAAGCTCTCCGGGACCATGGTTTCCAAGACAGAGCCTATGGATCATCTTAAAATGACTCCAATGGGTTCCCTGTCAAATATCAAGTTAATCGGACATCGGTTGTCCGCACATCAAACCGCGACATCTTCATCGCGACAAAAGCGAGTCTACTGGTGATAGGACCCCAAACGGCTTCAAAACTCAAACAAAAGTATGGTTGGTCTTATTTATTGCTCAGGAGGCTTCACACCAAATTTCAGGTCATTCCGACATCGTTTGACCCAGTTTCAGCTTCTGACGGAAAATCGGCAGCTCTACGCGACAAAGTCTTCGGCTTTCTCAGGAAATTAGAAACTTTGCAAACCAAAATGCAAGGATTCTTATCAGGTTTCCTACAGGGAAATCAAGCCAATAAATGGTCAAAAATGTCAAGGAAAAATACAGAAGAAAAAAGAATAAAAAAACAGCAAAAACGGACACAAAACGGGACAAAAAGGGGGAAAACCCCCCTAGGGTCGCAGGCGACCCTAGAGCCCGGGATCGCCGGGAAGGCCCCGGAAACCCCGATTTTCGCCGTTTTTTCGCGATTCAAAGCGTCCAGCCTCTGGTAGTTTCCAAAATTCATACTTTTGAGACACCAAATCCTCTGACATCCGTCAAAAACATGGGTTAATCATCAAGAGTATCAAAAAGAACATTGATCGCCACCCGGTCAATCAAAAAAAGTGTGCTTTCTACCCGACCGATCGAGAAATCGACAGGACAGATGGCACTGACCCGCTGTTGGCAACCAACACCTGAAGTCACATGGTCATCCGATGTCGATCTACATGAAGATCCATCGATGATCATTACCAGAAGAATCCCAAAAGACGCGGCACGGCCCGCGACTCTTCAACTGCTCGGCGACCACTTAATGCGATTAATTGACTAGCTTTATTACAGTCATTAATCCATTTCTTTGGACGGCCCAATAAGAAGCAAGCAGCCGGGAGTTACAAGTCAATTGATTCATGGCATTTAACCCATGAAACTCCTCCCATCATGGCGATTAAAGGCGATTAAATGCCCTCAATCTCCTCCGGCCAATCAGAAGCCAAGAAAAAGGAGTTACAAAATAAAGATTTAAATCCTGTAACTCCTCCCATTATGCGGCTTAATGGCAATAAAAGCCCATAAACCCTCCTAAATGGCTACCTAAAAGCCTATAAATAGGAGAGCTCTCCAAGAAGAAAGGGATCGAAGAAAAATCACAGACAGAGACACAGACAAAGCACAGAAATTCAGAGAAGGAAAAGAGAGAAAACTCTGCGGAAGTTCTACACCGACCACCGCTACAAGGTGACAAAAGTCCCTTGGGGGTACCCCCCCCCCCAAGGTCCTTGCCTTCTCCTCCTACCTCCAATGGCTTAGATGTGGCTTTTCAGCCCGTCTACTCGGCTTTTTATTGGACATAGGAGCTCCTTTTGGTCTTTGTCCTCTAAAAACTTGAGGTTATAGCCAAACCAAGCGAATCAATAGCATCCTCTGTTCTCATCTGCATGGATGATGGCGAAGTCCACATATGGCTTGCGACCGTCAATCTGAACGGGTCCCCCACAATCTCCTGAGAAGTTAGATCCTCTTTTTCTTGCTTTTCATTGTAGTTTGTATTTTTTCAAAAGAGACAAAAATCACAACTCGTCTTTCATTATTGATAAGGATTGTAAATCGGCTATAAACGTAAAAATCGGCTATAAACGCCATAAATCGGCTATAAACGACAAAATCGGCTATAAATGCCAAAAAAATCGCCTTTCACGGCAAATCAAGAAAATGTCTCTTTTCTTAAATATATGTGCAATGGAAAACTTGAAAGAAGTTGATTTCCTTTTTACTTGCGAAGGTTGATCTCCGGATAACCACTTACAATTCCAAGTAAAATAGAAAATCTGGCACACCCATACAAAAGAAATGTTGATGCGCGCCTCTGCCCCCCGGTTACGAAAGGGTCGGACCCAAACGGACTCCCACGTCCGCCGACCTCGGTAGAACCGAGCAGAATGCGCTAGTCCACCAAGCTGGCTCCACCCGGTGGGACCCGTTCATTTGAGAACACGATGCTAGAAATAAAATATTTGCATATCATATCTATTGCTCTATGCTTATACTTCTTTTCTTGATTCCTTGGCTACTTTCTAATTGGTGGCCTATGTTGGATTCCGCATCTAAAAAAATGAGATGAGATTTTTTGGAAATTTCTAATTCTTTGAATTTATTTCCACTCTTTCTCTTTTAAAAAAAATCAGATTTTTCAATTTGGATTCAAAATGGAGAAACCTTGATCCTTTCCTATCGTTCATCGTGCTTGCAGAAATGTTGAGCCTGTTCGACTAAGGTTTTGGGCCATCGTTTCTCTTCGATGAGTTCATTAAAGATCTAAATATATATATATATATAAAGACATAGAACACTAAGGTTAAACCAACTGCGTTCTTTGATCAGGGTTGATTCAAGAAAAGCCTTGTCCAGAGTGTGGAGACAGCTTGACTGTTCTATGCAAGGGTCCTCCAAACGGGTTCATTAAGTAAATGTACCCTTACCTGCGGGCAATTCTATCAATCGAGATTTCATAAGACCGGGTTAGGAGGCCTATGTGTACTCTCTCGTCTTTTAAATAAAATTTTTTCAAAATAAAACTTTATAAAAATAAAAATTTTAAAATAAAAAATAAAAAAATTTAAAAAAAAACTTAAAAAATAAAAAAATAATAAATAAATAAATAAATATAAATAAAAATGATTTTTTTTAAAAAAATATTGAAAAAAAATCTTCAAAAAAAAAAAAACTTCCGTCATTTTGGGTTTAGATTGGAGAAATTTTGGTCTCCTCCTTTCTAAGCACTGGCGCTCGCGAAAATCACTGAGCCCGTGTTCATATTGGAGTGCCTTTTGCTCTCTTTGATGAACCCGATATTGGCCTTTCAAAAAAAAAAACTCGTGATTTTTGGATTCAGATCCGAGAAATTATGGTTCATTTCCTTCTGAGTACTGGCGCTCGCGGAAATCGCTGAGACCGTATTTGGATCGGAATACCATCTGCTCTCTTTGATGAATCCAATCTTAACCTTTCAAAATAGGGAATCTCATCTCATGGATGCGGTCTCCAAACATTTGTGTCTAGCGGTACTAGTACGCCCTTTCAGGGTCTACTGTATTCGCGACCGTCACATTTGTAACTCCAAATTTATATTCTTCTCACCTCGAGCAAGCTCTGTGAAAGAAACTGCGATTCAGATCTGAAACTTCTCATAAAGAGACTACTATGGCTGATGCAAAGCATGACAAATTTTAAAAAATCTGATTTCTGCACTATGCAGCGGAAATCAGCCATAAAGAATCGCATAGAAACTCCATTAAATCATGATCAACATGTGTCTAATTAATAGAGATGATAGAAGACTATTACCTCGAAGATTTGTAGACTTCAAATCTCTGAAAAAATAGATCCAAAGGCCCGAACTCAGACTTGCAATTTGCAAACAAGTTGCTGGAATTTTCCTGCACTAGTATTGCCTTTGATCTTCTCCTCTATCTCACTTCCAAATCTGATTGGCTAAGATGGTGGGATCTTAATCTAGGAATTAAGAACTATTTCTCCAAGGGAAAAACTCAGATCTCAAAATTTCTTCAATGAAGAAGAAACTACTTCAAGGGCTGGGCGTGTGGGTCTCTTGGTGTCTTCTAAGCATGGTGGACGTCCAAGGGGTGCTGTGTTTCTTTTATAGAAACTTTTGTGGAAACCTTTCCCATAAAGTTATCTCTCTTTATTCTAATTGATGTCCAAAAAGGAAAGACTTATTTCATTTAAGAAACACTCCAATTAGAAAAGGAAACTAAAAGGAACTTTCCATACAATTAGTAATCCTAGTTGTAGAACACTTACTAATTTTAAGTTCCTAATCCAAAAAGGAAACTAACTCATAGGAATACTAATCCAAAGAGGAGTCCAACTTTCCAAGTAGAGAGTCCTACTCAAAGTTGGAAACCTTACCCATGGAAATCCTATTATGGACGTCCCACATATCAATGCACACCATGGCCCACATATAATTTATCTAGAGTTAAATTCATGTATGCCATCAAAGACCTATTTGAATTTAAACTCAAAATTATTTTTCCACTAAAATAATTCATCCTTATGTTATCTAAACATCTTAGGAAACCATGCCAATCTTGGTAAGTGACTAGAGAAGGGACCAAAAGACATATTTGCCATTGGCTCCCAAAATGACCAAAATGTCCATGGTAAACCCATAGCAACATAAAGACCATTTTAACCTTAACTCATTCCACTAAAGAGTTATGGTTGAACTCCAAGGACAAATATATAATATAATAAGCTCGTTATAAAATGACGGTTGTCTTCGACCTACTAAGTGTAATGACCTGAATGCCCCTCTATGTAACATCCATAATCGAGTCAGGTTATCATATGTACTATCAACCTTCCCGATTACATCTAAACCTTAGAACTTCATATCCTTAAATATAATCATCATTCGAATATCATTCTCTTGATCCAGGGAGCGACCCACGAGTTCAATATCCATATGGAACATCCATATACTAAGATCTTAGATTTTGATGATTAATCGGATAATTCTAAGGGGACGATTATTCCATCATCAGATGGCATAGATTCTATATTGCATCTGCACGTCCCAACTGATCAAGTCCGAGTACCCAAAACACAGAGCTGTTGACCCATGAAAAGAATCTCACCCATAGTGAATTAAAGCACAAGAACTTGACTTCGTCAGTTCGTCCACAAATGCTCAAGATTAAGAGCACCGGTTACTCAGTAGCATGAGGTGACTTGATCTCTTTTCTGTGATAGTACTATTTTAGAGATCACACCTACAATGTTCCTGTTCAATGCATGACACATGCACTAGTGAGATAGATCCGGGAAAGCCCTCCCGTGACTTAGGTATGTCACCCTATATAGGAGAGTATCTCATTATAACTTCTACCAAGATGAAGTGCCCAGCTCCATCTTTCAGTTATGAACAAATATGATGTTTCCAGTTGTCCATGAATTAGACCTATCTGTGTGTAGACACTACACACCTAATTCATTTACTAGAAACAATGGGCCTTACACAACCATACATATATACATGTTTAAGCATAAAAGAGTCTTTCCATCAAATAACCAGTAAATATCCAGTAACAAAAGATGAGAGTGCAGCTAGTGGGCTTTAGGGCATACACCAATCCCAACAAACTCCCACTTGCACTAAAGATCACTACTTCCTAACCTAACACCCATAGACTCAACATGAGAAGTGAAGACATTCTCTGTAAGAGTCTTAGTGAATGGGTCAGCCAAGTTATTTGCCGAAGCAATATGCTCCACCACTATCTCTCCATCCTGAATGAATTCCCGGATCAAGTGGTACTTTCTCTGAATGTGTTTTCCTTTCTTGTGATTCCTGGGCTCTTTGCACTGTGCTACAGCACCAGTGTTATCGCTGTACATGACAATCGGTTTATGCACTGCAGGAACAACTCCCAATTAAATTCCAACAGGAATTTTCTGAGCCATACCGCTTCCTTCGCAGCTTCCGATGCCGCCACATACTCTGCTTCCATGGTAGAATCAGCTATACAGGATTGCTTGACACTTCTCCATGATATAGCCCCTCCTGACAAAGTAAAGACGTACCCTGAGGTAGACTTTCTGGCGTCACTATCAGATTGGAAATCAGAGTCTGTATACGCCAATGGCGTTAGATCATCTGCTCGAAAAGTTAACATATAATCTTTCGTTCTCCGAAGATACTTGAATATATGCTTAACAGCTGTCCAATGCATAGGTCCAGGGTTTGACTGATATCTGCTAACCATGCCAACGGCAAAGCAAATATCTGGTCTAGTACATAACATAGCATACATGAGGCTTCCAACAGCGGATGCATATGGAACTCTCCTCATGGTCTCTATCTCTTCAGATGTCTTTGGACATTGATCTCGAGACAGTGGTACTCCATGTCTAGAAGGTAGGAGGCCCTTCTTGGAGTCATGCATGTTAAACTTGACCAATGTCTTCTCAATGTAAGAAGATTGGGATAGGGCTAACATCTTATTCTTGCGATCACGGAAAAGCTTGATCCCTAAGATATAGCTGGCCTCACCCAAATCCTTCATCTGAAATTGAGAGGATAACCAAACCTTTGTGGATGACAATAAACCTACATCATTTCCTATGAGTAATATGTTATCTACATATAGAACCAAAAACGCAACTGCTTTCCCATTTCCTATTTTATACACACATGGTTCATCAATGTTTTGATCAAAGCCAAAGGATTTGACTGCCTGATTAAACTTGATGTTCCATGCTCTAGATGCTTGCTTAAGTCCATAGATGGACTTCTTAAGTTTACAAACCATGTTATCTTGGCCACTAGCAATGAAGCCCTCTGGTTGCATCATATAGATGCATTCGTCAAGACTTCCATTAAGAAAAGCTGTCTTGACATCCATCTGCCATATCTCGTAGTCATAATGACATGCGATGGCCAAGAGAATCCTTATGGACTTAAGCATAGCCTCTGGTGAAAAGGTTTCCTCATAATCGATGCCCTCTTTCTGAGTATATCCTTTCGCCACCAGTCTTGCTTTGAAGGTTTCCACCTTCCCATCCACTCCTCTCTTTCTCTTGTAGATCCACTTGCACCCTATGGGTTTAATCCCTTCAGGTGCATCTACAAGTTCCCAGACTTGATTGGAATACAAAGAATCCATTTCAGATTTCATCGCTTGGTGCCACATGTCAGCATCTATATCCGTTACTGCTTCATCATAACTAGTAGGATCCTCAACCAGATCTTCAGAGTCTGTCTTAAAAGACACTCCTAGATATCTTTCTGGCTGTCTAGAAATTCTCCCACTACGACGAGGCTCCGGAGTGTTTAAAGGAATATCTTGTTCATCTACTGCCTCAGGATCTGGTACAGATGTTATAGGAGATCCCAGAAGAATCTCCTCAAGGGTTTCTTTACAACTAAGCTCTTGGTGCATCATACAGTCATCCTCCAAGTACCTAGCATGAGTGCTGATGAGCACTTTTTGCTCCTTTGGATGATAAAAGATGCCACCTCTCGTTCCCTTAGGATACCCAATGAAGTAGCACATTTCTGATCTGGGTTCTAGCTTGGTAGCTTTATCATTCAGTACATAAGCTGGACAACCCCAAATGTGGATATGATTTAAACTAGGTTTTCGACCTGTCCACATTTCTTGTGGTGTCCTAGGTACTGACTTAGATGGTATGTATGCTGCTGCTTCTAAGGCATATCCCCAAAAAGATATAGGCAGGGTTGCATGACTCATCATGGACCTTACCATATCAAGAAGGGTACGGTTTCTTCTCTCTGCTACACCATTTTGCTGGGGTGTACCCGGTGCAGACAACTGAGACACAATCCCATGTTGTGTGAGGTACTACTTGAACTCACCCAGGAGGTACTCGCCACCTCGATCGGATCGAAGGGCTTTGATATGTTTTCCTAGTTGTAGCTCCGCCTCAGCCTTGAATTGTTTGAACTTATCAAACGCCTCAGACTTGCGTCGCATTAGGTATACATATCCATACCTTGAGTAATCATCGGTGAAGGTGATGTAATACTCATACCCTCCTCGAGCCGGTTTGTTCATAGGACCACACACATCAGTGTGAATCAATTCTAACAACTCCTTTGACCTTAGTCCCTTTCCAGAGAATGACCGTTTGGTCATCTTTCCCTTGAGACAAGATTCGCACTGAGGAAAAGGTTCGAAATCTAATGAGCTCAAGGGCCCATCTTCTACCAACCTCTGAATCCGTTTTGGGTTAATGTGACCCAAACGTAAGTGCCAAAGATATGTGTCATTGATTGAAGATACCTTTCTCTTAAGGGAAGTTGAGCTTTCTTGTTGTACATTATGCAGTGTAGGAGCAATAGGATACATATAAAATAAGTTGTCATGTATTCTACCAGAACATATAATATTTCCATCTCTACTGATATCAACAGCAGAATGGAAAGAAACTGAATAATTAAATTCAATCAATCTGGAAACTGAAATTAAATTCTTCCTCATGTCCGGAACATAGAAAACATTATTTAAAACTAATATCCTATTACATGGAAAATGTAAGGTAACAACTCCTACTGCAACTGCCCAAACTTTAGCTCCAGTTCCGACTCTAAAGGCAAACTCTCCTTTCTCAATTCTCTGCATTATCTGAAACCCCTGCAATGAATTGCAGATATGATTAGTGGCTCCTGAGTCTACTATCCATGAGTCAGTAGAATCAACCACTAGACAAGTTTCAATGTAGTATGAAAAAGATGTACCTTTCTTAACTGAGGCCAGGAACTTGGGATAATCTTTCTTCCAATGACCTTTCAGGCCACACTTGAAGCATTTCCCTTTGGGCTTTCCATCTGTACCCTTGTCCTTCTTATTACCAGCATTGTCCTTTTTCTGCCCTTTTCCCTTATTCTGCTTCTTCTTGGACTTCTTCCCTTTCGGGTTTAGTTTAGAGGAAGACTGGAAAAAATGAGCTTGGGCTTTGGGCTTCATGATAGCCTCTGCCGCCTGGAGTTCTTTCATTAACTCAGGTAGAGTCATGTCCATCTTGCTCATATTGAAATTGAGCTTGAACTGATTGAAAGATTCCGGCAGAGTTTCGAGAATCATGTCAGTTTGACTCCCTACATCAATCTCAGCCCCTAGAATCTCAGCTTCATTGAAACAATCTATCAGCTTGAGCATATGCTCTCTGACAGGTGTTCCCTCAGCCATCCTAGCATTCATGATAGTCCTCATAGCAGCTTGCATAGCTGGCCTGCTCTTGTCTGCAAACATCTCAGACAAGGACATCATGATTTCATAGGCTGTGTCCATTTGCTCGTGCTGTGTTTGCAACACGTTGGACATGGAAGCGAGCATGTAGCATTTAGCCATGCTGTTCGCTTTCTTCCATTTCCTTTCAGCCTCTCGCTGGTCATCAGTAGAATTAGCATCAATATCGGGACAGTTTTCCAGCAAGACATACTTGTACTCCTCAGCAGTGAGTACTATGTCAAGATTTCTCTTCCAATCTACGTAGTTAGGGCCAGTCAGTTTGTTCTCACGAAGAATGCACATCAACGGACTAAAAGAATCTCTACCCATCTCTTTCTGGATATAAAACGGTTTATAATTAGACATGCAGTATATATGTAATATGCATATGGTGCTTGTTATAAAAGGAAAAACAAAGCACAAAACTTTTTACATTATTCAACCCCAATCATAATGTATCAGTGTTTCAACCTCCTCATAGACCCTCCATCGAAGGGATGGCCGAGCCTACAGTCACGTTGAATTAAGGCAGACTTATTTGGATTATCACTATCTGGACACACATCCAGTGGTAGTCCAATCACTGATTGGTTTGGCCTCATATGACAAATAACCCTTAACTCGTAAGGAGAGGTCATCACCGTCTTATGTCAAGTGTATAACCATCTCTTATGAAATTCTCAGAATGTCTATGATTAAGTCTTCCGAAGGGAAGAGACTTTTATCCTTCCTAGAAGTGAACTTTAGTAAAGAGCTCCACCGAAGGGATGGCTGCTCCCACCAACACTTCATTGACATTCTATAGAAGTGATCTTTAGTAAAGAACTCCACCGAAGGGATGGCCGCTCCTACTAACACCTCATTACGAATATTCACATTAGTTCACCCATTAACCCATCAAAGCGTTCTTTAGTTAAAGAACTCCACCGAAGGGATGGCCGTTCCCACTAACACTTTAATGAGATAACATGAACCGAAAATGGAAGGCCGTGGGGTCTTTCCTAAAACCCCTCTCCCACTTGATTATTTATCGCTAGGGTTTATACTTTTTGACCTTTACATTGTTTTACTCAAAAACTCTTTTTAAATCTAGCAAACTTGGTTAATTAAATTTATGACTTAAGTCATCAAAAATCAAATAACCTTTGCTTTAAAACATTTGAGCAAATCCCTTCAAAGAGTCAAAAACCTATCTTGGGTTATGAAAACCCATAGGTAGCATCTAATTAGATTTTAGTTTAGCCTCCTTTGGAAACCAAGGGTACCAAGATAAACTAAACCCTATCCAATTTTAAACCTTAGACAAATAGAAGGTGCTGGTCTAAGTTTCGTTTAAAACAATTTGCTAAACTAAAAAACAATCTAATATAATAAAGATGCCAATTTTAGAACCTAATGGTGGCCATGTTTCTAGGTGACAATTATAGCAATTATATAAAGCATTCAACCATGCATTCCATATATAAAAGCAAATAAAAGTATGCATTCTTTGATGGCTCCCTATTCTTAGGATTTCAAATCCTAATCGAATTAGGACTCCTCATGCATCTAGAAGTCTTGACTCCTTCATCTCCAAGGATTCCAATTTCTTGCAACCTTCTTGTCTTGAAACAAAACCAAAATTACATTGGAGATTCCTATGCTTTTCAAGAAAGCTTACATCAAGACTAGTTGGAATAAAATTAAGGAAACTTTACAACTTCCTATGATTGCTAACCGCGCAATCGTACACTTTCCAACTAATTAAAAAACATCCAAATCCACATAACAATCATGCGAACCATCAAGGATGCAATACATGGCTGCAAACAAAGAGGTTAGTGCATGCAAACTCACTATGTGCATCATTAAACAAATCTGGAAAATAAATTCCAGCAATGTTAATGAAACTTGCACACTACATGCATCACAACATAACTTTAATAGGGTGCCACCATACCCATAATCAATCTAGGATTAATTACACACAACATGGGATCATGATTTCACATGGAGTGGCTCTGATACCACTGAAGGAAACTGCGATTCAGATCTGAAACTTCTCATAAAGAGACTACTATGGCTGATGCAAAGCATGACAGATTTTAAAAAATCTGATTTCTGCACTATGCAGCGGAAATCAGCCATAAAGAATCGCATAGAAACTCCATTAAATCATGATCAACATGTGTCTAATTAATAGAGATGATAGAAGACTATTACCTCGAAGATTTGTAGACTTCAAATCTCTGAAAAAATAGATCCAAAGGCCCGAACTCAGACTTGCAATTTGCAAACAAGTTGCTGGAATTTTCCTGCACTAGTATTGCCTTTGATCTTCTCCTCTATCTCACTTCCAAATCTGATTGGCTAAGATGGTGGGATCTTAATCTAGGAATTAAGAACTATTTCTCCAAGGGAAAAACTCAGATCTCAAAATTTCTTCAATGAAGAAGAAACTACTTCAAGGGCTGGGCGTGTGGGTCTCTTGGTGTCTTCTAAGCGTGGTGGACGTCCAAGGGGTGCTGTGTTTCTTTTATAGAAACTTTTGTGGAAACCTTTCCCATAAAGTTATCTCTCTTTATTCTAATTGATGTCCAAAAAGGAAAGACTGATTTCATTTAAGAAACACTCCAATTAGAAAAGGAAACTAAAAGGAACTTTCCATACAATTAGTAATCCTAGTTGTAGAACACTTAATAATTTTAAGTTCCTAATCCAAAAAGGAAACTAACTCATAGGAATACTAATCCAAAGAGGAGTCCAACTTTCCAAGTAGAGAGTCCTACTCAAAGTTGGAAACCTTACCCATGGAAATCCTATTATGGACGTCCCACATATCAATGCACACCATGGCCCACATATAATTTATCTAGAGTTAAATTCATGTATGCCATCAAAGACCTATTTGAATTTAAACTCAAAATTATTTTTCCACTAAAATAATTCATCCTTATGTTATCTAAACATCTTAGGAAACCATGCCAATCTTGGTAAGTGACTAGAGAAGGGACCAAAAGACATATTTGCCATTGGCTCCCAAAATGACCAAAATGTCCATGGTAAACTCATAGCAACATAAAGACCATTTTAACCTTAACTCATTCCACTAAAGAGTTATGGTTGAACTCCAAGGACAAATATATAATATAATAAGCTCGTCATAAAATGACGGTTGTCTTCGACCTACTAAGTGTAATTGTAAGATCCCGACCCCAATCCTTTTGTTTAGCATTGTTTTAATTGTGGTTTAGCTTTTTAAGCGAGATTTGATTTAGTTTGACCGCGTATTTGAGTCTGACTAGATTTTTCCTTAGTCTTTGAGATTTGGTAAACCGTTGACTTTGGTTTGACCCGGTCCCTATGATTTGTATTTTTATGAGAAATTACCTTTCATTTCTAAAAATTTTGGATTTGACATATTTTGACTCATTTGATGAAGTTTAACAACTTTCATGTTTTGACCATTTCGATTTGATACTCAGAAATCACGTTTTCCGAGGAAAATGGGCAAAAATGACATTTTCACTAAATCTGTCCATGAATTTCGAAAATTTCAGAATTTGGGGAAAATATACTTTTTGGAAAGTAGATATTTCGCTGAGCATTTTTGTCTTCTTCGTCGTTTTCATTCGGGACCCGCAAACATTAGTTTGAGCTTTGGTAAGTTTGGGGCCCATGGGGCCCAGCCCATTTGTCCTATAAAACCACCATTGGGTCTCTTGTCTTCCCCATTCTTTTCCTTTTCCTGCAACAAGAAAAGGGGAGTTAGGGTTTTCTCTCCCAGCACTTTCTCTCTCCTCATGTATCTCTTGTTTCTTTGATGCTAAATGGAGGAATGAGCCCCTCATCTTCTTCCCCATCTTCCAAGCTTCCCTTAGATGCCATTTTTGAGATGTTTGAGCTAAAGAAGACCCCTCATTCAAGCCTCTCTTCTTTGTTAGGACTTCTCAAGGTTTGCAATGTCATTTCTTTCTTGAGATTCTTGTTTTCCTCTCCATTTGGAGTGTTTTAAACCCAATTGCTAGGGTTTTCCTTGGAGGTTTACCCATCTTGACATTTTAGGGTTTTCTTGGGAAAATTTTGGGGTTTTTGTAGATTTGAAGCTTGAGGCTCTAAGGCATTGTTTGGAGAGTGATTTTGCTCATATCTTGGCTTAAGGCAAGTAGAATTTTCAACTAATATGATGTGTTCATGATTCTTGTTTGGTTTCATGGCTCTTTCTTCATTATGTTCTAACCCTTTTATGATTTATGGATTCACATTGAACGAATGAACTAATGTATGTTGATTCCACTTATGCTATTTTCTTATGATGTATTGGAAGTTTGGTTTCATTTTAGTCACTTTGATAATTTGCTTTCCTTGTATTAATGGTGTTGTGTTCTAAGTATGGGAAAAACTTTGATTTTTTAAAAAGGGTTGTGTTTGATCAATTGGATAGATTTATGAATGGTTTTGATGAGTTTGGAAGGACAAGGAAGGGCCCAACAATTCATGGAAATTAGTATGAAAGAAAAGGAATCAAAAGAATCAAGAAAAGAGAAAAAAAAATGCAAAAACATGCACTCGGGCTGGACTGGGCAGGCCCAGTCCGCTCGAGCGACCCACTGGGTCGCTCGAGCGGACCAGGCACTGTTTGAGTCCGCTCGAGCGACCCAGCTTCTATCTGGGTCCGCTCGAGCGAGCCCAGCTCAGTCTGGGCTCGGGTTCGGGCCTGGATTTGTGGATTTTTGTGGGCCAGAGTTTAGGCACTTCCTTGGGCCTAATTCAAATCAGTTTTTGGGCCATTTCAGATCTGATATTGGGTCGTCTTTGGGCCTGACATTGGACTGATTTAAAACCTGTTTCGTGGGCTTGACTAAGGTTCAGTTTTGGGCTGTTTTAAAATCTGTTTGTGGGCCTGGTTCAGGTCTAGTTTTGGGCTGATTTAAAGATCTGTTTTGTGGGCAATTCAAGTTCGGTTTTGGGCTGTTTTCAAAACCTGTTTTGTAGGTCATTCAAAGACTAGTTTGGATTAGTTTTTAAGAATTTGTTTGTGAGACATTCAAGGATTAGTTTTGCACCGTTTTAAAACTTGTTTTGTAGGCTTGATTAAGGTTGGTTTTTGGACTATCATTAAGGACTATTGGACTTGGATTAAGGCCAACTATAGGCCTGTTTTAAAGAGTTTGGATTTTCTTGTAATACTTGGAAAGTTTGTGAAATGGGAATGGGATCATGGTGAGAATGAATGTATGTGGAATTACCCGGGAACCTTCCGTGTCTCAATGCGCACTTTATCATTTAAACATTATGGATTTTCATTGGCATCAAACACACTCTCTATCAATCAATGTTTAAAGGTTAAATGTGCATTGAGATGGTTCCTTGATAAGTCATTAAGTCATTCTCCACTGTCCATTCCATTTCAAGTCAGACTATGTATTTGTGTTTGTATTTGTATTTGTATTCTTGGGTAAACTAATTTGAATATCATCGGTGATTTGCCATAAAATCATGTGTCTTCCCATGTTCGAAAGGGTTGATCGTATGATTTTATACAAATCACTTTGATGTATATTTGAACAGGTTTATCATGGATATTCGTATGTTTTCTCCGATTCGATTTGAAAAGAGATTTGGAGTATGTTCGTCACATTCGGGATTTCTTCGATAAGACTATTGTTTTGACAACACTAGTATTTGAAAATAAAAACCTCGAGGCAAGACGGGGCCAGAGCTATGTGGTGTGAGCCCCTGAGCCAAAGGGAGTAGTATTATGTTAGATTTGTATCGGTTTGAGTTTGAAAACTAAAGGCACCACTAGGCTTAGGTCACCTTGTCGGGCTGATCACCCGGCTTGGGATCTTTAATTTGTCCGCCAGCTGCAGCTTGGATTCCGTCTGTACCGACCATGGCAACGGTAATTATCTGCCGGTCCCATTTGTATGGCTACGGTTCTGATACTTTTGATCTGCCGGTCCCATTTGTATGGCTACGGTTCTGATCCTCTGTTTAGTACCACGTTCGGTGGCTACGCTCTGTCTGCTCTTATTACTTCGGTAATAGGAGGATTTAGCTATTTGTGGTCGCCTAGGTTTTATCTGCACATTACTTTAGTTTATGATTCTTGTTGGTTATACTTTTATGCTTTGATTTGTTTAATGTTTACGATATCGATCTTTATTGTATCGTCCCTACTATTCAGTTTTAAATGTATTTCCTACTATTAAATGCTTTGCTTAGGTGGCTATCTTTTCGAGACATTTATGTCTTAGAGACTGTTCGTTTATTGCTTTGATATTTATGTTCGGTATTTCGATCGTCTTATCGTGATTTATTGTTATTATTGGCTAGACTCCTTATTCGGTTTTACGAGGATTTCGCCTGGTTTTATGTATGTTCCTTTCGTTCATATTATTTGTTTATTTACTTGCCAGACCGTCGTGTCTGACCCTTTTTGTTTGGTGCCAGTTCCTTCTCTTTCTGTTTGTAGGTGTTTGATCAGAGGAGGCGGTGGGACCGCCGGTCTGACGTGAGAGGCTGCCCGTTGATATCATTTAGATGTCAAGTATGGCACCGGAGTTCGCATCTAATATTGAGTGTAGTATTCTGTCTAGTTGGATATTGTTGTATGGCTTCATTAGCCTTTTTATTGTGTTTGTAATTAAGACACTTGTTAATTGTAAATTGAATATGGGAATTAATTAGTCTTGTTACTACCAGCTCAGTGTGTTCTGATGTATGATTTATGCCGGTCTGTTTATAGATGGCTTTGTGACATTGGTTGCGTGCGACACGGAACCCGATGGCCACGGATTCCGGGTCGTAACACCAAGTGTAGCTTCCGCGAAAAATATACTCTGATCGTGATGAGATTTGATTATCCTCATTCACGCGGATCTTGGGAAACATATCAAAAAGTTTCAAATTATTCCAAAATTTCGCACCCCGAGATCGGTTCGCTGCAGGTTCCGGTTTCGGGGCGTGACAGTAATGACCTGAATGCCCCTCTATGTAACATCCATAATCGAGTCAGGTTATCATATGTACTATCAACCTTCCCGATTACATCTAAACCTTAGAACTTCATATCCTTAAACATAATCATCATTCGAATATCATTCTCTTGATCCAGGGAGCGACCCACAAGTTCAATATCCATATGGAACATCCATATACTAAGATCTTAGATTTTGATGATTAATCGGATAATTCTAAGGGGACGATTATTCCATCATCAGATGGCATATATTCTATATTGCATCTGCACGTCCCAACTGATCAAGTCCGAGTACCCAAAACACAGAGCTGTTGACCCATGAAAAGAATCTCACCCATAGTGAATTAAAGCACAAGAACTTGACTTCGTCAGTTCATCCACAAATGCTCAAGATTAAGAGCACCGGTTACTCAGTAGCATGAGGTGACTTGATCTCTTTTCTGTGATAAACTATTTTAGAGATCACACCTACAATGGTCCTGTTCAATACATGACACATGCACTAGTGAGATAGATCCGGGAAAGCCCTCCCGTGACTTAGGTATGTCACCCTATATAGGAGAGTATCTCATTATAACTTCTACCAAGATGAAGTGCCCAGCTCCATCTTTCAGTTATGAACAAATATGATGTTTCCAGTTGTCCATGAATTAGACCTATCTGTGTGTAGACACTACACACCTAATTCATTTACTAGAAACAATGGGCCTTACACAACCATACATATATACATGTTTAAGCATAAAAGAGTCTTTCCATTAAATAACCAGTAAATATCCAGTAACAAAAGATGAGAGTGCAGCTAGTGGGCTTTAGGGCATACACCAATCCCAACACTCCGCTTCTCGATAAGTCGAATTTAAGTTCACACTTGTTTCTAGCAGTCACTGGGACGCTCATTCTGGGCTTACCATACCTGCGATCAGAACAATTGTGCCCTCTATGGCTTTCTGCCATCTTCATATTGCTTGGGTCATCTTCCTCGAGCAATTTGAAAAGACAAAACCATAGAACTTCCCATTTATGATCATTATATTCTTGTGATTACTAATGGATGTGGTCTTGTTTCAGAAACTTTTCGAAAACTAACAATGGCAGCTTCACTAACCATTACCTTCGACGAGAACAAGCACCAACTCATGCTTCAACAGAAGCAAACCATGCGCACCTATAAGCGCCCCATCAGCTGCCGAAGCATCAACTCCCTCGACCTCGACTCCCCGGACTATCGTCTTTGGGACGCTGGGACTATTCCCACTTCCCGAAGAACAAACTGCTCCTTCCAAGAAGCAGAAACTCGCCTCTCAACGTGTCACTACCGTGACACCAAAGGCTAGCACCAGAAGGCCCGAAGCCCGTGGCAGCCCCACGAAGCCTCAACCCTCAAACGACCAGGTTTATCCCAAGACTTGGTCCCCAAGACCTTCACCAAAACAAATAAGGTCCCAAACATCCACCAAGCCAGCATTCCTGGCCCCACTCAAGGAGAACCAGTTCTACCCTCTTGCCTACATGAAAGAGGAAAGACCCATCTCCAACCTGACTCCCAAGTCAACCCAACATGAGCTGGCTTGTTCCTACAAGTTCAAAATCAAGTCATGCATCACAAGGCCTCTGCAAGCACCTGCTAAGGCCTATAAACCTGCAGCTCGACCCTTCATCTCTACAGGGGCTGAACTCCAAAAATTCAAAGCTTTGCTGCAACAGGCGAAGGACAGGGTTCGCATCCTGTCCTTGCCTAGCTACAAAGAAGACAAGCTCGGCTGCTGCGCCCAAGCGAGCACATCCTTCATCGTCAAAGCCCAGCCAGAGCTGACCGAAGCTCAACTTGCTCGTCGTATACGCCACATAGGACCTAGCCTTCTACACTTCAAGTCTCTCCCAAATTGGTCGAAAAAGAAAGACCCAACCAAGTTGCTGCTGTCCATATGGTTGAAAAAATTAGAAGACGCCAAAAGTTAGCAACAAAAATCCATGTCCGACGCCCGATGTCCCGCAGCATCTCCAGGACAGGAAGACATTCAGAAGAATCCCCTGCTCCTTCAAGCAAAGGACGGCAGAGTGATCCTTCCTCAAGCTCTTCTTCAAAAAGAATGAGCCCCAGCTCAGTCACCAGTACAGTTTCTTCGTTCGAATCTCGAGGGATGAACGTCCTGGCTACAAATTCTGAGCCACCACCCCGCAATCCACCTCAAGATGATGCGATCACACACATCCAGTAGTTGGAATAAGGCCAGCAGAGGATTGAAACTCTGATGGAAAACTATCTCCTGGCCTTCTAAAATCAGGCGAACAATGAACCTCCTCCGAATCATCAAGACGATGAGGTAAATAGAGAAGAAAATGAGTCACATGCCCTTACCAAAAAGGACGTAGATGGTATCCTCGCAAAAGCAAAAGAAGAGGATATACTCAAGGAGCATGGGATCAAGCCACCATATCCCTTATGGATGGACTCGGTCCCGTTCCCCACAAAATTCAAGCATCATACTCTCCAAACATATACGGGGAAAGGATCAGCTAGACAGCACGTCATCCACTTCAAGATCTTGACGGGAGCTATCGCAGATCAAGATGCACTCAAGATCCGCCTCGTTACAAGTACCCTAAAAGGTACCTTCGATTGGTACTCCACTCTGCCGGAGGACTCCATCCAAAATTGGGCCATGCTAGAGACACGCTTCCTGACTCACTTCAAAGATAAGGATCATCCCGCTACTATGGCTCAGCTGTGCCGCCTAAAACAGGGGGAGAATGAGTCAACATATGACTTCATTCATAAGTGGAAAGCAATGGCATACAAATGCTCTGATGTATTGCCACAAGCGTCACTAGTTGACATCTGCCGAAACAACATGAGAGCTAGAATCCATTCCATGATCATCGGCAACAAATCAAAGTACCTGGGAGAACTCCTAGAAGCTTCCATGGAAACTGAAATGGTGATTAAAGACCTCAACAGACAGAAATCATCAAAAAAAGAGCCAACCGCCATTGCAACCTCACAACCAAAGAAAAAAGAGGTCCTCAATGTGCAGACCAAGTCAGCTCCTCAGCCACCAAAGAATGCTGAAAACAAAGATGCTGGTAAGAGACCTGAACTCTCTGATGCCTTTAAAGACCGAGTAGAGAAGAAATACCCGTTTGATGAAGATGTTGATGAAGTCTTCGGGGCTCTTGTGGCAAACGGCAAGCTCACATTCCCTGAACCAAAAAGATCGGGTAATGTTGGCAAAACCAACGATCCTCGGTACTGTCCATACCACCAGATGATCTCGCATCCTCTCAATCAATGCTTCATTATGAGGGAGAAAATAAACGAGATGTGAAAAAATGGAGTCATCACCTATGGAGTCATCACCTTTGACAAAAACTATGCGTCTGCCTCCGTCAACATGGTGACATGTGGACAAACATCAAAGTCACCGAAGAAGAAGATCACTACTTCTTTCAAAGTGATAAACACAATCCAAGCGTCCGAGGAACTGGTTCCTTACCCGACATCAGACGGACAACCCATATGGTACATCCCGATCTCCTAGAAGATGAAAATTGGGAGGTCGTGAACACAAAGCCTACAACTCAACAGCGAAGGCAAGCTAGGAAATATCTCCTCAAGCTAAAACGGTAAGAGAAGACCCAGCCAAAACAAGAAGTCAAAGAAAAGGCAGAGGCTTCCTCTACCGCTTCACTGGAGGCAACAAAAACATCCCTTCCAGAGACTTCAAAGGGGGTAAGAAAATTCACTCTCAGTGATTTCATGCCACCTCAATTTAAAGAAGAAGCCACGCATGAGGCATCATACTCTTGCAATTCGGTAGTTGGATTCTCCATTGATGGATACGAGTCCAGCGACACCGATGATGGATTCGAATCCACTACACAGACGAGTGGGAGGAGTCCCTTGAAACAGGAGAATATCTCTCCGATGAAGAATGTGTTCCTGAGACTCATCTTATGCTAGTAATCTGGTATAATCCCTATAGCCACAAGGATCCTGGTCTGATGGTGAAGAAGACCAAGAGGTTGTACAAGAAAATGCTGCTGACCCAGCACCTCTCATTGCTCCAGTGGAAATCAACCACGTTGAGCCACAAAGAGCTAATGAAGAAGAAGATTTGGCTCCCATGCCTGATCTTAAAGAATATGCAAGGATCTTGCAGCGTCTCGCTCTAGAACAAGAGCAGGTGATAAGTGCACAAAATTAGGTCATTAGGTCATCATTTCATAAGCATTTGTGGACTTAATTAGGTTTAATTGCATATAATTGCACTTAATTTCATGATTACATGTATTTGGGGATATTTTTGGAAAATGCTCAGAATTGGTCAAAATTCATTGAATTGCATGACTTTTGTGAAATTAGGATTTTTCATCTCATTCATCACCCCCAAAAAAATTAGTTTTTGGCTTCATCAATGCATGTTTGCTATTTTTGGCACCATGTGCAATTTTTGGAAAGTTTGTCATTTGGGTGCATCATTAGACATGTAGGGTCCCATGCATTATTCATGTTTATTTTCTTACATGTAATTAATGATAAATTTATTCCTTTCAATTTGTAGGAGAAATCAACATGGGACCCACATTGATGAAATTTGAGAAGAGAGGTCAAATGAAAGTCAAATAAGCAAGCAAGGAAAGAGTCCAAGCATGCCTTGGACGTCCAACATGGACCCCACACACACCATTGGATGCCAACATAGAAGCTTCCATTTGTGCACAATTATTCCCGGATTTTTATGGAGCAGCAAATTAAAATGGCCATAATTATCAAACCGAGTGTCGGATCGGTGCAATCTAGACACCGTTGGAAAGCTCTTTTCGAGTAGATATCCGTGGAGCCCAAGATTACATAAATCAGAGCTATATTGAGGGAGATATGACCTCGGAAAGTTGACTGATACAGTTTTAGGCGGGAATTGCAAGAAATCTCAATATTTGGAAAGTTTCTTCACTCTACATCATCATGCAATATTTAGAGATATTCTTGGAATTATAAAAGGAAGGTGTGTTCATCAAGAAACCTAATAAGGCAAGGAGATCTCTCTAATTTAAAAGTCTTTCCAAAGAAAGAAGCTAGCTTGGAGCCTAAGCTAGAATCTCTACACAAGGAAACAAGAGCCCTAAAGATGAGAGATTCTTTACTAAAAAAAGATTTGCAAAAAGCATAAAAAGGATCCATACAAGAGGGCTGGACGTCCAAGACTATTGGGTAGCAATTTTGGAGGCTCTCTATCTCTCCTTTCCACTCCCATCCACCCTTTCTCTCTAAGTCCCTTTCTACTTCTTTCTTTTAATTCTTTTAGGCATAGGTTGAGAGGCCATGTTGAGAGAATGAAAAAGAGGGGAGAATCTTAATTTCTTGTATTCAAAGATCAAGGAATAAAAGACACTACTTGGATTGATTATGCGTGTTCTTTATGTAAGTGATTTAATTTTCTATTTCCAGTTCTTTTATGTGTTTTTATTGGAGACAATATTTCACATGATTAGATCTAGGTTTTTGAAAATAAAATAAATGGATTAAAAGTCGAGAGACATCAGGTAATCACTTGCATTTGTTTTTCTTTCCTACTCTGAGAAGAGAGGACTTCATTATTGCATTTTCAGTACTTGTATGATCGTCTAGTTTCTAGATCTTTGATACATCTTTTCCGCTTTTTATTTTTTCCACCCCTTTTGTTTTTATTTAAAGTTAATATCCTGATCATTTTTTTTATTATTTGCAAGTTCTTGATTTAGAAACCCCAACTTGCATCTTTCCATATAGAAACTTACAATTTTTGTTACTTGCATAATCTATGGTTGGATAGTGTTTTTCTACATACATCATATTTAGAAATTGCATTAGAACAAGTTTTTGTTTCTGAAATCACAAGATTAACAACTGATTAGAAACACTAAATTCGAATCTGATAAGTGAATGGTGAAAAATCCTGCACAATTCAGCAGAATTGACCCAACTGGGTTACAAAAGTGCATGATTTAAAAACCAGGTAAACGTTAATATTTTTTTCCAAAAAAATAGCAGATTTAAACTATGGTAATTGGACTTTGAAACCCCAGAATTTCAGCCAAAAATAACCTCGGGAACCATGTCAACCAGAGGCTCAAACAGGGGTAGTTGGTAAGCCTGCGTTCAGATTTCAGCAACAAAATAGTTCAAGTAGGCATCTTTAGGTGATCATATCTTTTTCGTTTTAAGTCATTTTTTGGTTTTTCTTTTTTTGTTGTGTTCATGCATCATCAGACTATTGATCCCAGCTATTAGATTTAGGTTCACACCACCTTAGGCCTGTCGTACAGTCCAGTGAAAATAGGGCTGCGCAATAGTTTTCATACTTAGAATTTTTTACAGCATGCATCATATAGTTAGAAACTTGCATAAAATTGCATTGTTAGCAATTAGGGCATTATAGTTCATTCATATTTGCATAAAAATTGATTTTGGTAAGTAGGGCCTAATTTAGAAAAAAAAATTTGATTTTTTTTATATTAAATTGGTCGTTTGATTTGTGTGTTCTTTTGCAGGTTTTTAGATATTTTAGGATTGCTTAGATTAGGTTTCCTTTATTACAATAGTTCTTTTATTTTTGGAAAGCATTGTAATTAACCATTTTATATTTAGTTATCTAATTGAATTAGTTTCTATTCAGGCCAAATTAGTGTTTATTTAGGATAGGTCAAAGTTGGAAGGTTTCTTGAAAAGCATTGCTCCCTGTGGATCGACCTGGATTTACCAGATTATTACTACAATCGTACCTTACACTTGGAGACCGATCAGCAGGACAGCGTCAACGAGCTTCCTCGCAATCCAGAGCCTGAAGTCCATGAAGACCATCAGGTACATCCTCCCTTAACTCCTGAAAATGGAGAAAATTGCTGGATAGACGATCCTCTTACATCCGAGGATGAGTCTGACTCCGATCAGGCAACGTCTCCTGTCAGAGCTTCCTGTAATGTGATAATTCGGGATTATAACTCTCCCGAAGCATCGTTTGATGAGAGCATTTACACTTCGGTGATGCCTAGCAATGTATCTTCTGGAGCCACCTCATCCCACGTGACTTTCACTGAGACGACACCCTTTCAGGTTTCTTCTCCTGAGACTGTGACTTCAAAGTTCACACCCTTCCTGACTGAAGAATTCCTAGCTATTGATGCTTGGGACGATGAATTGGTCAATGAAGAAGAAAGGTTGCTGGATGCTGTTCAGGACTTATTCCCGGAAAATGCTCCGTGCAACACAATCACTGAGGATGGCAACTCTGCTGCTGATACACCCTCAGCAAATGAAAAACGACAGCCTCTTGATCCTGAAGACAAACTTCCAAACGAAGACCCTTCTCAAGAAGCTCTCGAAGTTGGTAGAGGCACCCGCTCTGGCTGGACGTGCCGCATCTATGGTAATCCAGGAAGGGGAAAACATGCAAATTATAGTGTGCGAAAGAAGAATCCTTCCTCCGTTTAACACACATCAAGCAGTTGCTGAATGCCCCCAAGTGGTTGGAAGTCGGATTTCAATCCTTCAAACTTCAATCGGCGACTGGAGGGATCCATTCATTGATTACATTATGTTCGGAATCCTACCTGAAGATCCAAAAGAACGGGTAAGCATCCAAAGGAGAACCCCAAGCTTTCATTTGGATATTCCTTAAAAAATCCTTTACAGGAAATCCTTCAACGGAGTACTTCTACGCTGCTTGTCACAACAAGAGGCTGAAGAAACACTCAAAGAAGTTCATGCTGGTCTTTGCGGAGCTCATCAGGCCAGTCCCAAGCTCTATGATCAGATAAAAATGTTAGGTTATTACTGGCCTACCATGGTAGTAGACGCAATGCAATTTGCTAAGCACTGCCAACAATGCCAAGTTCATGGAGATTATATTCACATGCCTCCAAAATGGCTACATCCTACAGCGATTTCATGGCCTTTCGAAGCCTGGGGAATGGACATCATAGGTCCTATTTCTTCCCGTTCGAGCAAAGGTCATCGCTTCATCTTCGCCGCTACGGATTATTTCTCCAAGTGGTCAGAAGTATTTGCGCTCAACGAAATGAAGACCTCATCAGTCTTTCAGTTCCTGCGCACCAACATTATTTGTCGTTTCGGCATACCCAAAAGATTCGTCCATGATAACGGACCACAATTCCGGGATCATCAATTCTACAGGTTCTGCGACAAATACAAAATCCAAACATGTCCTTCGACTCCATACAATCCGGCAGCAAACGGACTAGCAGAAGCTTTCAACAAGACACTCTGCAAAATCCTCAAGAAGATGGTCTCTAGTCACAAAAGAGATTGGAGCGACAAAATGTCTGAAGCTTTGTGGGCCTATCGAACCACCATTTGAGGACCAACCCATAGCACACCATTCTCCTTGGTCTATGGATGCGAAGCTATCGTGCCCTTGGAAGTACAAATTCCTTCCTTGAGGGTATCCTTGCAAAATGACATGACTCAAGAAAGCAATGTCAAATTGTGACTCCATGAGCTGGACAATCTTTATGAGAGACGGCTCGAAGCTCGACAAAGGATTGAGCTTTACCAAGCACGCATGGCAGGATCTTTCGACAAAAAGGTCAGGCAACGCACCTACAAAAAGGGTGACTTAGTTCTTACAGTAAAAAGACCAATGGTCTTCGCTCACAAGTCCAAAGGCAAGTTTGAGCCAAAATGGGAGGGACCCTACGTCATCGACAAGGTCTTCTCCAACGGCGCATACGTACTCCTAAACAAGGAAGGTGACAAATGTATGCTGCCCATCAACGGCAAGTTCTTAAAGCGGTACTACCCTTGAAGACTTACCCAACTAGGTAAGAGCAATGCCTGTACGGCCAAAACCGGTTTCCAGGGACACGCCCGCTAAACCCACTTTTTTAGAATTTTCATGTCAAATATTGAAATTTCTAGAAATTTAAACAATGCTTACTTTCATCGTTTCATTGTTAAAAAAAAATCCGAGTTTAGGAGCCTTTCCCTAACTTCACCAAAATTTTCAACCCTTGAAACCAAAATTCATTGTTTGAAACAAAATCCGGATTCAGGGATATCCACCCTAGTGCACCCTACCTTTTACCGCCTAAATGGTTTTAGGTCAAAATTTATGACCCTCGTGTCTTTAAAAAAAAAATAAAAAAATGGTTTTTCAAAAAAACCGCGGGGAAGCGACGCTTAGTCGATACTCGCACGAATTGGAAGCATGCAACCCACGTTCGACACTTCCAAAATCGCATGGAAGCGACATTTCGTCGATACTTGCAAAATCCAAAACTGTGCAGATGCAAATTTCAGTTGATATCCACAACCCAAATTTCAAAGGTTCGAAAAAACCTAAAAAACCATGGAGACGCGACATTTCAGTTGATATCCATGACCCAAAGGTTAGAGATAACCACAAATTTAAAAAAAAAATCGTGGGGAAACAACATCAAGTCAGTACCTGCAAAACCAAATTTTTTTGAAAAGCAAGGATGCGACATTCCATCGATACTTGCACCCAAATCCGCGAGGATGCGACATTCCATCGATACTCGCAATCGAATGAGCAAGGATGTGACATTCCATCGATACTTGCAAGAACATTCAACAGGGAGGCGATTTTTAGTCGATACTTGCATTTTTGAAAACCAAACTGGCTATAAATGCCACCAAAACATGCTATAAATGCCACAAACCGGCTATCGATGCCACCAAAATAAACCGGCTATCAATGCCACAAAACAAAACCGGCTATCAATGCCACAAAACAAAAAAAAAATTGGCTTTCAAAAAACCCGACTATAGATGCCACCAAAACCGGCTATCAATGCCACAAATCGGCTATCAATACCACAAAAAAGCTGGCTCTCATGCCAAAAATCGGCTTCCATGCCACAAACAAAAATCTGGCTTCCATGCCAAAACAATCATTTGACAAAAGATTTTACAAAATGACAAGCTTTTGATCAAATCCCATTTAGCAATCACTTTCATCACAAAAAGATTTAAGTAAGCGTAGGGAAAAGAAAAAAAAAACATCCCATTTAGCAATCACTTTCATCACAAAAAGATTTAAGTGAGCGTAGGGAAAACAAAAAAAAAAAAAACATCCCATTTAGCAATTACTTTCATCACAAAAAGATTTAAGTGAGCGTAAGGAAAAAAAAAAGAGTACAAAAAAAAATGCATGTGGTACCAAAAAAAAAAGGAAAAAGTGTTCACAAGCACTACAAAAAAAAAAGAGTACCAGAAAATACATGCGGTACCAAAAAAGAAAAGTGTTCGCAAGCACTACAAAAAAATAAAAATAAAAGAGCACCAAAAAATACATGTGGTACAAAAAAAATGGGAAGAAGGATAGTTTCTGTTGTTAAAAAAAAAAAAAAAAAAAAAAAAAAAAAAAAAAAAAAAAAAAAAAAAAAAAAAAAACAGGAACTCAACCAAAAATGGTCTCCAGCCAAGATTTCAGCTCCTCAAGCAAACTTTTGGCCTCGGCCGTCAGGGATTCCAAGGCACGCTTCTTCAGGAACTTGCCATAAGATACTGGAGAATGCTGTAATCCTTCTTTCACACCGGGAAGCTTATCCCGAGCAGTTTGCCATTGTTTGTTCTCTTGAAACCTCCTTTCAAGAACTCAATCAGCATCTGCAATCCGGCGAATCAGAGCACTCTCCTTGTCGCGAACCTTTGTTATTGCAGCCCACTTGGTAGCGACTTGTGCCTTCAGATGCTCAAGACGTTTCCTGGCCTCATCGACCTCCCTATCAAAGATGTTAAGGTCATGTGTCAGCCCAATGATGGCTAGCTCTTCTACGTTCTTCTCTAGGACTATCTGCTTCTTGCTTTGTGTAGCCTCATTCAGGTCAGACTTAGCCTTATCAGCAGGGTCCAGGAACATCTCCTTGAAGAACTAGTCGTCAGCAAAACCCATGGTCTCAAACCACTTGTCACCCAGCGCAATGATCCTATCAACGATCGCCCTGGCACCTGTGACATCTAGACCAGCCTCTTCGGCATCACCGAGAATCTCATGCACATGCTGGATCATGCCAAATCTGGCATCCAAGTGTCTAGCAAGGAGAGTCTCAATCCAGGAGCTCAGAACCCGTACCACCACCTTCTTCGCAAAAAGAAGAGATGGCCCAGCTGAAGATTCGCCCCGCTCCGTCGGTCGACTGCCCATGTCATGCCCCGTTGGAAGAGGAACAAAAGAACTCTTTCTAGTCGGAGCTGCTGGAGAAGGAATCTCAGCATGAGGTATCTCCTCAACAGTGTCAGAACTGGTCCTAGAAGTCTCTACCTCTGGATCGACCTCTGGCATCCCTTGCTCTGGTTCTGAAGGAAGCAACGGACTCTCCGCTGTCACCTCAAAACCTGCCAAAGGAACACAAAAAGGTATGAATATGATCCTGTTTGAAAATCATTATCAAGGTTATTACTACAAAATACCTTCTTCGATGACTGGCGGAACACTCTCTTCCTCCATGAACTCATCGGAAGCATCATCAACATTTGCATCCATCGATGGTTCAAAGTCATCGGAATCCTGTGGCAAGTCAGCTGACAAGAAAAATGTTAGCAAACCAAGTCACAGACAAAAAAAAAAGCAAAAGAAGTTATACCAATTGGAGATTCTGGATTCACTCCAGAGTCCCTCGGTTCTTCTTCAGGTGCCGCAACCGGATCCGTCACCGCCTCTTCGGCTGGAACCTCAGGCATCGCCAAGTCTTCCTCTGCTTAAAAAAAAAATGCAACAGGGGGAGAAAACAAATCAAGACATGGAAAAATCCCATGAAAAGAAATGGAAAGAGAAAAAGGAAGAATCATACCTTCGCCGACGGTCTCTTCTTCTCGGCTTCTCTTTTCCGGAGGTTCATCAGCATTCCCTGGCACCTCCTCATTGATAGTAAGAGGGGATTCTAAGTCAGGAGAGTCCTCATGTTGCCCCTTGCTGTGATGATGACCCCTCTTCCTCTTATTTCTGTGGGCTCGCTTCTTGGAAGAACCTGCCCCACTGTCAGAGTCATGTCTCCCACTTGACTCCTCACTGGATGGTCTACTCTTGTCAGTAGACTCCACGGAAGCTTGCCTCTGCGCCGCTTGCATCCAAGCATCAAGTTCAGCTTCCTCCTGTTCTAGCTGCTCTAAAGCCTCATCAGGTATTTCTCGAACAGCTTCAGAACCAATGACGCCCTGGTCCCTAAGAAAGCCTATCTTGTGCTTCTCTCCAGAAAGGAAGGCCCAAACTTCCTCTCGCCGGAGGCCATTCGACTTTCCAAGGCCCTTTCTAGATGCCAGCTTCACATCAAGCTCCTTCTTGGAAAGCCCCTGATATGCCAAAAAGCTCTCCGCGAACCACTTCGCAAAGCCGGCAGTCCAGGAAGTCGACAACACAGGATAAGAGATCATGGCTGTAGTGTCTTCAACACTATAGAAATTCCATGCATTTCTCCCATCCTGTAAACCTCCAAAGCGCTTCACTATGCTTGAATGCGCTCCAACAAAGCCTTGAGAAGAGCCCAACTGCAAAGCAAAGCGAGAGGGTACATACGGCTGGATGTCGACGAAAAGATGTCTGCGGTACACCATCGTGCCGACACGTATGCTGAAAAGCCACTCCTTCTCTGCGTTTGTCAAGGAGTAATGCCTTTCCGACCCCACCCTGGTAGAGTCTCAGGAGGCACCAAAATCAAAAGCCTTCTTCCGCAACTCCGGAGAAAGCTTCACTGAAGATTGCCCCATCTCGATGTCCCTGAACCGTCGGATCCTCATGCGGGCAAACAAAATAGATTCGGACACGGCTTTGCCCTTAGCCAGCCGAATCATCAGAGGATCATCATCTCGTGCAGCACCCAGCCGGTGGAAACCACGAGAGTGGTACACATACCACGAATAAAAGATGTGGGCTGAAAATACCCTGTTCATGGGAAGCCCAAGCCGAACCAAAAAAGCAGCAGCCTACAGTTCGGTACACAGGTAGGAGTAAAGAGCTGGCACCTAAGCAAGCTGCTCTCCAAACGCCATCTGACAAGCCGAAAAAATACAATGCGGCCTGATGTGCGTTCCATCTCCTCTAGCAAAAATAGCCTCAGCAAGCCAATAAGTGAGGTAAACAGCGAGATCTCTCCGCAGTGCAATGTCAAGACATATGGCATTTGTACTCGCACAGAAATCTCTCAACTCTTCTTGCATAGCCAAGATCTTCTTCGAACTTGGATCCTAAGCCCTGGCTTCCTGGGTCGCACTATCAGAAGACTCTCTGCTATCAAAAAAGTTGGGGAACGAAGAGCTAGAACTCTTCCAACTGCTGGATCTAACTTTCAAACCCTCCTTCTCCTTCAAAAAATCATAGAAGGCGACGAGCTGAAAGTACAGAAGCTTGAACTCCTCAGACTGCTCTTCAAGGACGCTGTCGATCGGCATAAACTCCTCATAGAGTTTGCCAAGGATGGGCAATCCAGTAATGGCGCTCAGCTCCTTCAAAGAGAAACCAATCTCACTATTCGTCACAACGAAGGTATTGGTTTGTGGAAGGAATGAATCCAGCATAGCCATGAAGGCCTCGTCGGAAAAGATCACGGTCTCCCTAAAGGCGCGGACCGCATCAAAAATCCCGGCTTCCTTCAAAACAGCGCCACCAATCAGCAGGACTTCCACTCGGAGTCAGCACTGAAACGGCCACGAAGTCGAAAAAGGGGAAATAGAAAAAAAGAAAGAAAAAAAAAGAAGAAAAAGAAATCTTTCTCAAAAAAAAGAAAGGATAAAAGAAAGAGAAAAAGGGACTGGCCCACAGGCCACGTGGCCGTACGGATCTGTCTGTACGGCCCACAAAAAGAAAAAAACATGCAAAAAAAGGTAAAGAAAGCATGAAAAAAAAACGTGTAAAAAAAAAAGAGCAAACACGTGGAAAAAAAAAGAAAAGAAAAGAAAGAAACAAAAAAAAAGAACTTTTTTTCTACAATGGGGTTTTCTTGAAAAAGGGAACTTACTTGAAGTCATTGATGGAGAAAAAGAAGAAAAGTCTTGAAGATCTTGAAGAAGAAGAACTTTTGGTCTTGAAGCCCTCTTGGGATTGTTGCAAAAGAAAGCAATAAGAACAAGAGATCCAACCTCCTCCTTGCTTTTATAGAAGAGAGCAAACCAAAAAAGGAAAGAAGAAAGAGGTAAGTGTTACTAATTAGTAACCTTACCAAAAGAAAGAAATTAGAAAGATTCTTTCCCAAAAGAAAGATATCTTGAGGGATTCTCTCCCAAAAAGAAATCAATGAGAGATTTTCTACCAAAAGATAGGATCAATGAAAGATTCTTTCCCAAAGGAAGATATCTTGAGATATTCTCTCACAAAATAAAGGGAACATGAGAGATTCTCTACAAGTAAAGATATTCTTAAATATTCTCTATCCAAAGGAGATATTTTTGGATATTCTTTATAAAAATGACACCATACAAGACCTAAGCCATTTCAAAAGCTTAAGGTCCCACGGGTTGATGGACCGCGCTCCTGCTCGAGTTCCTACCGAGGTCGGCGGACGTGGGAGTCCGTCGGGTCCGACCCTTTCGTAACCGGGGGGCAGGGGCGTGCATCAACATTTCTTTTTTTGTGTGGGTGTGCCAGATTTTCTATTTTACTTGGAATTGCAAGTGGTGATCCGGAGATCAACCTTCACAAGTAAAAAGGAAATCAACTTCTTTCAAGTTTTCCATTGCACATATATTTAAGAAAAGAGACATTTTTCTTGGTTTGCCGTGAAAGGCGATTTTTTTGGCATTTATAGCCGATTTTGGCGTTTATAGCCGATTTTTGGCGTTTATAGCCGATTTTTGGCGTTTATAGCCGATTTTGGCGTTTATAGCCGATTTACAATCCTTATCAACAATGAAAGACAAGAATTGTGATTTTTGTCTCTTTTAAAAAAAATACAAACTACAATGAAAAGCAAGAAAAGGAGGATCTAACTTCTCAGGAGATTGTGGGGGACTCGTTTAGATTGACGGTCGCAAGCCATATGTGGGCTTCGCCATCATCCATGCAGATGAGAACAGAGGATGCTATTTGATTCACTTGGCTTGGCTATAACCTCGGGTTTTTAGAAGACAAAGACCAAAGGAAGGTCCTATGTCCAATAAAAAGCCGAGTAGACGGGCTGAAAAGCCACATCTAAGCCATTGGAGGCAGGAGGAGAAGGCAAGGACCTTGGGGGGGGGGGTACCCCCCAAGGGACTTTTGTCACCTTGTTGCGGTGGCCGGTGTAGAACTTCCGCAGAGTTTTCTCTCTTTTTCTTTTCTCTGGATTTCTGACTGCTGTCTGATGTTTGTTGTGTGTTTTTCTGATTTTTCTGATGTCCTTTCTTCTTGGAGAGCCCTCCTATTTATAGGCTTTTAGGTAGCCTTTTAGGTGGGTTTATGGGCTTTTATTGTCATTTAAGCCGCATAATGGGAGGAGTTACAAAATTGAATTGTTTATTTTGTAACTCCTTTTTCTTGGCTTCTGATTGGCCGGAGGAGATTGAGGGCATTTAATCGCCTTTAATCGCCATGATGGGAGGAGTTTCATGGGTTAAATGCCATGAATCTCTTGACTTGTAACTCCCAAATGCTTGCTTCTGATTGGGCCGTCCAAAGAAATGGATTAATGACTGTAATAAAGCTAGTCAATTAATCGCATTAAGTGGTCGCCGAGCAGCTGAAGAGTCGCGGGCCGTGCCACGTCTTTTGGAATTCTTCTGTTGATGATCATCGATGGATCTTCATGTAGATCGACATCAGATGACCATGTAATTTCAGGTGCTTGTTGCCAACAGCGGGTCGGTGCCATCTGTCCTGTCGATTTCTCGATCGGTCGGGTGGAAAGCACACTTTTTTTTGGTTGACCGGGGTGGCGATCAATACTGTCTTTGATACTCTTGATGATTTACCCGTGTTTTGGACGGATATCAGAGGACTTGGTGTCTCAAAATCATAAATTTTGGAAAGTACCAGAGGCTGGACCCCTCGAATCGCGAAAAAAACGGCGAAAACCGGGGTTTCCGGGGCTTTCCCGGCGACCCCGGGGTCCATGGTCGCCGGCGACCCTGGCCCAGGGTCGCAGGGGCCTGCGACCTTGGGCCAGGGTCGCAGGGGCCTGCGACCCTGGCCCAGGGTCGCAGGGGTCTGCGACCCTGGGGGGTTTTCCCCCTTTTTGGTCCCGTTTTGCGTCCGTTTTTGCTCTTTTTTGATTCTTTTTTCTTCTGTACTTTTCTTTGACATTTGATCATTTATTGGCCTGATTTCTTTGTAGGAAACCTGATGAGAATCCTTGCATTTTATTTTGCAAAGTTTCCAATTTCCTGAGAAAGCTGAAGACTTTGTCGCGCAGAGCTGCCGATTTTCTGTCAAAAGCTGAAACTGGGCCAAACGATGTCGGAATGACCTGAAATTTGGTGTGAAGCCTCCTGAGCAATAAATAAGACCAACCATAGGCTTTTGTTTGAGTTTCGAAGCCGTTTGGGGTCCTATCACCTGCAGACTTGCTTTTTGTCGCGATGAAGATGTCGCGGTTTGATGTGCGGTCAACCGATGTCCGATTGACTTGAAATTTGACAGGGAACCTATTGGAGTCATTTTAAGATGATCCATAGGTTCTGTCTTGGAAATCATGGTCCCGGAGAGCTTTACCGCCGAGAGGCTTGATTTGGCTGTCGGAGAAGCGAAGTTAGGCCAAATGATCTTGAAATGGCTTGAAACTTCTTGTGTACTCCTCTTTTGGCTGTCTGGAAGAATCTTGCAGTTTTTGTTTGATTCTGACAAGATTTTACTTTTGGAAGCAGCATTGCCTATTTATGGCAGGTTGCGACTTCATGTAGCTCTTTGGATCTTGGAAAGGCAAAGTGACATTTTTGGTGTCAACAAATGCCCCCTCGAGGTACAGCGGCGAGTTGCTTAACTTTTGTAGTCGATGTGCCTCGAAGAGATTTTTTTTTTTTGAAGGAGAGCCTGTGACTTGACCAAGAGTCTTTGAGCAATTTTTCTTTTTGGTATTTGTAGCCTTTTGAGCTTCCAGGGGAATTTTATGGTGGTGAAAGGGATCACGTACCATCTCGAGGCAAAGTTTTGAAGATGACATCAGGGATGTGGATTTGGGTTTTGACCTTGTGACCTAACAGGCTATATATGGCAGGTTAGGGGGTCAGGTTTGGTTTTGATCGTGTGACCCAACAAGCTGTATGTGGAATGTTGGGGGATCAATTTTGGTTTTGATCTTGTGACCTAACAGGCTGTATGTGGCAAGTTAGGGGATCAGGTTTTGGTTTTTGGTTTTGGTCTTGTGACCTAACAGGCTGTATGTGGCAAGTTAGGGGACCAGGATTTGGTTTGATTTTTGTGGAATGTCAATTTCAAGATTTTGGCTCAATTTGGTATATGAGGCTGGATGGTTTGATTTTTGGAAGCTCATGGGGCTTGGAATTTTCTTTTGTATGGTCCAATCAACTCAAAAGAGGCATGGAACCATTTTTGTATGCTCTTGGTAAGAGGGATTTCTTTTTGACTAAAAGCCCAAAAAAAATTTTTCTCTTTTTTTTTTGTGCCTAGGTGGTCAAACCTGGCTCATATGGGCTAACCCATGGGACCTTAAGCTTTTGAAATGGCTTAGATCTCATATGGTGTCATTTTTGTAAAGAATATCCAAAAATATCTCATTTGGATAGAGAATATCTAAGAATATCTTTACTTGGAGAGAATCTCTCATGATCCCTTTATTTTTGGGATAGAATATCTCAAGATATCTTTCTTTTGGGAAAGAATCCGTCATAGATTGATTTTAGGAGAAAATCTCTCAATATCCCTTTATTTTGGGATAGGATATCTCAAGATATCTTTCTTTTGGGAAAGAATCCGTCATAGATTGATTTTTGGAGAAAATCTCTCAAGATATCTTTCTTTTGGGAAAGAATCTTGCTAATCTCTTTCTTTTGGTAAGGTTACTAATTAGTAACACTTACCTCTTTCTTCTTTCCTTCTTTGGTTTGCTCTCCTCTATAAAAGCAAGGAGAAGGTTGGATCTCTTGCTCTTACTACTTTCTTTTGCAATAATCTCAAGAGGGCTTCAAGACCAAGAGCTTTTCTTCTTCAAGATCTTCAAGAGTTTTCTTCTTCTTCTCCATCAATGGCTTCAAGTAAGTTCTTCTTTTTCAAGAAAATTCCATTGTAGGAAAAAAAAAGTTCTTCTCTTTTTTTTTTGTTTCTTTCTTTTCTTCCTTTTTTTTTTCTTCTTGTTCACGTGTTTGCCTCTCTTCTTTTTTTTTTTCACACGTTTTTTTTTTTTTGCTTTCTTTTCTTTCTTTTTTTTTTTTCATGTTTTTTTTTTTTTTTTTTTATGTGGGCCGTACGGACAGATCCGTACGGATCTGGCCGTACGGCCACGTGGCCTGTGGGCCACGGCCTGTGGGCCAGTCCTCCTTTTTTTTTTTTTTTTTTTTTTTTTTTCTTTTTTTTTTTTTTTCTTTCCCTCCCTTTTTTTTTTGAGAGAGTTTCTTTTCTTTCTTTTTTTTTTTGTTTTCTTTCCCCTCTTTTTTTTTTTAGAGAAAGTTTCTTTTTTTTTTCTCATCATGATAATGCATTTTTTTTCGCAAATCTAAATGTTCATGCATGCCTTTAATTTGTAAATTAAATTTGTAGCATGATGTGATTGCATACCTGAAAGTGTTTGCAAATTTGGGAACTTGGAGCTCGCAGTGATGTTGAGCCCTTCCTGATTTTGCGGAGACTTTTAGGTTTCGAAAGTTTGGAGTTTCGGAGCTCGCAGCGATGTTGAGCCCATCTTCAAGCTTTCTATTTCTTTCGGGATAGTTCCTTTTCTTCGGAATTGCCCCGTCATCATGTCAAAATTTCGCCAGATTTTTTTTAGCGAGATTCTGTCATTTTGATGTTTGATCTTTTTCTTTTCCATCCTTTTCAGGTGGTTCCTCCAGAGCGAACAAGGGTAAAGAGCCTGCTACAAGCGTACCTCGTCGGTCTTCTAGATCCTCTAATCCGGCCGTTCAGCAGGCTTTCGAGAAGGTCCAGTATGTTGAAAGAAACCTGGAAGAGTGCGACTCCCTCAACAGAGATGAGATGAGGCAGCGACTGATCACTCTCAAGGGAGAGGAATTTTATAAGATCATGGTAAGCAGTCGTCCATGGCTGATGGAAGATCAGAGCATTTTGCCTAAGCCTACCTTCTTCTTTGGTGATGCGGTCCCTGACGACATTACATACCAGAGGAGATCTTTTCAGTTTTCCTTCACAGCAGATGGTGAGAAGAAGACTGTTACTACCCGGTCGATGTTTGATCGCACCGTCTCGATTCTGAGCCTTGCCCCCACGTGCCCCAAGAGGGAAGATCCTCCAAGCTGGGTGAGAAGGACAAATGTAATCAAGACCGGGGTTTTTGTTTGCGGTTCTCCTGGATATACGGAGAGGTCGCCTGTTGACATGGACCTGTTGAAGCCATTCAGCGGCTACCAGGGCTCTGATTATCCGTCGGTCGATTTGAGACCGGTGGGCCTTGGTATTTTCAGCGGTGACGGCAGCAATTGGATCAAGCCTTTTCGACTTCGAGGTCGCTTCAATGCTGACTCCGAGTGGAAGTCGTGGACTGATCGCGTCCTGCTGATTGGTGGCGCCGTTTTGAAGGAAGCCGGGATTTTTGATGCGGTCCGCGCTTTTGGGGAGACCGTGATCTTTTCCGACGAGGCCTTCATGGCTATGCTGGAGTCGTTCCTCCCTCAAACCAATACCTTCGTTGTGACGAATGGTGAGATTGGTTTTTCTTTGAAGGAATTGAGCGCTATTACCGGATTGCCCATCCTCGGCAAACTCTATGAGGAGTTTATGCCGATTGACAGCGTCCTCGAGGGGCAGTCTGAGGAGTTCAGGCTTTTATACTTTCAGCTCGTCGCCTTCTATGATTTTTTGAAGGAGAAGGGGGGTTCGAAAGTTAGATCCAGCAGTTGGAAGAGTTTTTGCTCTTCATTCCCCAACTTCTTTGATAGTAGGGAGCCTTCTGATAGCATGACCCAGGAAGCTGGAGCTCAGGATCCAAGTTCAAAGAAGATCTTGGCCATGCAAGAAGAGTTAAGAGATTTCTGTGCAAGTACAAACGCCATATGTCCTGACATTGCACTGAGGAGAGATCTCGCTGTGTACCTCACTTATTGGCTTGGTGAGGCTATTTTTGCTGGAGGAGATGGAACGCACATCAGGCCGCATTGTATTTTTCCGGCTTGTCAGATGGCGTTTGGAGAGCAGCTTGCTTTGGTGCCAGCTCTTTACTCCTACCTGTGTACCGAACTGCAGGCTGCTGCTTTTCTAGTTCGGCTTGGGCTTCCCATGAATAGGGTATTTTCAGCCCATATCTTTTATTCGTGGTATGTATACCACTGTCCTGGCTTCCATCGGCTGGGTGCTGCACAGGATGATGATCCTCTGATGATTCGACTGGCTAAGGGCAAAGCCGTGTCCGAATCACTTTTGTTTGCCCGCATGAGGATCCGACGGTTCAGGGACGTCGAGATGGGGCAATCTTCAGTAAAGCTTTCTCCGGAGTTGCGGAAGAAGGCTTTTGATTTTGGTGCCTCCCGAGACTCTACCAGGGCGGGGTCGGGAAGGCATTATTCCTTGACAAATGCAGAGAGAGAGTGGCTTTTCAGCATACGTGTCGGCACGATGGTGTACCGCAGACATCTTTTCGTCGACATCCAGCCGTATGTACCTTCTCGCTTTGCTTTGCAGCTTGGCTTTTCTCAAGGCGTTGTTGGAGCGCCTTCAAGCATGGTGAAGCGCTTTGGAGGTTTACAGGACGGGAGAAATGCATGGGCTTTCTATAGTGCTGAAGACACTACAGCCATGATTTCTTATCCTGTGTTGCTGACTTCCCGGACTGCCGGCTTTGCGAAGTGGTTCGCGGAGAGCTTCTCGGCATATCGGGGACTTTCCAGGAAGGAGCTTGATGTGAAGCTGGCATCTGGAAAGGGCCTTGGAAAGTCGGATGGCATCCGGCGAGAGGAAGTTTGGGCCTTCCTTTCTGGAGAGAAGCACAAGATAGGCTTTCTCGGTGACCAGGGCGTCATCGGTTCTGAAGCTGTTCGAGAAATACCTGACGAGGCTTTGGAGCAGCTAGAACAGGAGGAAGCCGAACTTGGCGCTTGGATGCAAGCGGCGCAGAGGCAAGCTTCCGTGGAGTCTACTGGCAAGAGCAGATCATCCAGTGATGAGTCAAGTGGGAAACCTGACTCTGACAGCGGGGTAGGTTCTTCTAAGAAGCGAGCCCGCAGAAGTAAGAGGAGGAGGAGTCATCATCGCAGCCAGGGGCAGCATGAGAATTCTCCTAACTTGGAAGTTCCTCTTACTATCAATGAGGATGTGCCAGTGGATGCTGACGAGCCTCCAGAGAAAAGAAGTCGAGAAGAAGAGACCGTCGGTGAAGGTATGATTCTTCCTTTTTCTCTTTCCATTTCTTTTCATGGGATTTTTCCATGTTATGATTTGCTTCTTGTTTCTGCTTTTCTTCTCTCTTTTTTTTTTTTAGCAGAGGAAGACTTGGTGATGCCTGAGGTCCCAACCGATGAGGTGGTGATGGATCCTATTGAGGCACCTGAAGAAGAACCGAGGGACTCTGGAGTAAATCCAGAATCTCCAATTGGTACGACTTCTTTTGCTCTTCTTTTTTTTTTTGTTTGTGACTTGGCTTGCTAATCACATTTTTTGTTGCCAGCTGACTTGCCACAGGGTTCTGATGACTTTGAACCATCGATGGACGCAAATGTTGATGATGCTTTCGATGAGTTCATGGAGGAAGAAAGTGTTCCGCCAGTCGTCGAAGAAGGTATTTTGTAGTTATAACTCTGATAATGATTTTCAAACAGGGTCATATTCATACCTTTTTGTGTTTCCTTTGCAGGTTTTGAAGTGGCAGAGGAGGATCCGTTGCTTCTAGAGCAAGAGATGCCAGAGGTTGATCCAGAGGTAGAGATTCCTGGGACCAGCTCTGACAATATTGAGGAGATTCCTCGCGCTGAGATTCCTTCCCGAGCAGGAGCAGCTTCAGCTGGAAAGAGTTCTTTTGTTACTCTTTCAACAGATGATGACATGAGTAGCCGACCAACGGAGTTGGGCGAATCCTCAGCTGGGCCATCTCTTCTTTTTGCGAAGAAGGTGGTGATGCGAGTTGTGCGCTCTTGGATTGAGACTCTCCTTTCTGGGCACTTGGAAGTCGGATTTGGCATGATCCAGCATGTGCAGGAGATTCTCAGTGATGCTGAAGAGGCTGGTCTGGATGTCACAGGTGCCAGGGCGATCGTTGATAGGATCATTGCACTGGGTGACAAGTGGTTTGAGACCGTGAGTTTGGCTGATGACCAGTTCTTCAAGGAGATGTTCCTGGACCCTGCTGATAAGGCTAAGTCTGACCTAGATGAGGCTACAGAAAGCAGGAAGGTGGCAGTCCGAAGGAGGAATAGAGAAGAGGTAACCATCATCGAGCTGACACATGACCTTAACATCCTTGATAGGGAGGTCGATGAGGCCAGGAAACGTCTTGAGCATCTGCAGGCACAAGTTGCTGCCAAGTGGACTGCCATAATAGAAGCTCGCGACAGGGAGAGTGTCCTGATTCACCAGGTTGCGGATGCCGAACGGGTTCTCAAAAGGAAGTCTGATGAGGATAAACAATGGCAAGCTGCTCGAGGCAAGCTTCCTGGTGTGAGAGAAGGGGTACAGCCCACTCCAGCATCTCATGGCAAGTTCCTGAAGAAGCGTGCCTTGGAATCCTTGACAGCTGAAGCTAAAAGTCTGCTTGGGGAGCTGAACTCTTGGCTGGAGACCATTTTTGATTGAGCTCCTGTATACAGAAACCATCCTTCTTTCTTTTCTTTTTTTTTTGGTACCACTTGTATTTTTTTGGTACTTATTTTTATAGTGCTTGTGAACACTCTCTCTTTTTTTTGGTACCACATGTATATTTTTTTTGGTACTCTTTTTTTGTTATATTTTTTTTGTAGTGCTTGTGAACACTTTCTTTTTTTTTTTTGTTATCCCTACGCTCACTTGAATCTTTTTGTGATAAAAGTAATTGCTAAATGGGATTGATTTTTTTTTTTTTTTTTGTTATCCCTACGCTCACTTGAATCTTTTTGTGATAAAAGTAATTGCTAAATGGGATTTGATCAAAAGGTTGTCATTTTGTGAAAATCTTTTGTCAAATGATTGTTTTGGCATGAAAGCCAGGTTTTTTGTTTGTGGCATGGAAGCCAATTTTGGCATGAGAGCCAGCTTTTCTTGTGGCATTGATAGCCGAGTTTTTTTTGTTTGTGGCATTTATAGCCAATTTTGGTGGCATTGATAGCCGAATTTGTTTTGTGGCATCTATAGCCGGTTTTTGGTGGCATTGATAGCCTGTTTTGTTTTGGTGGCATTGATAGCCGTTTTTGAAATCCAAGTTTTTTTGTTTGTGGCATTGATAGCCGGTTTTGTTTTGGTGGCATTGATAGCCGGTTTGTGGCATTTATAGCCTGTTTTGATGGCATTTATAGCCGGTTTGGTTTTCAAAAAAATGCAAGTATCGACTAAAAGTCGCCTCCCTGCTGAATGTTCTTGCAAGTATCGATGGAATGTCGCATCCTTGCTCATTCGATTGCGAGTATCGATGGAATGTCGCATCCTCGCGGATTTGGGTGCAAGTATCGATGGAATGTCGCATCCTTGCTTTTCAAAAAATTTTGGTTTTGCGGGTACTGACTTGATGTCGTTTCCCCACGATTTTTGAAATTTGTGGTTTTCTCGAACCTTTGGGTCATGGATATCAACTGAAATGTTGCGTCTCCACAGTTTTTTAGGTTTTTTCGAACCTTTGAAATTTGGGTTGTGGATATCAACTGAAATGTTGCATCTCCACAGTTTTGGATTTTGCAAGTATCGACGAAATGTCGATTCCCTGCGATTTTGGAAGTGTCGAACGTGGTTCGCTTGCTTCCGATTTGTGTGAGTATCGACTAAGTGTCGCTTCCTCGCGGGTTTTTGAAAAACCATTTTTTTTTGTTTAAAGACACGAGGGTCATAAGTTTTGACCTAAAACCATTTTGGCGGTAAAAGGCAGGGTGGACTAGGGTGGAAATCCCTGAATCCGGATTTTGTTTCAAACCATGAATTTTGGGTTCAAGGGTTGGAAATTTTGGTCAAGTTAGGGAAAGGTTCCTAAACTTGGATTTTTTTTTTTTTTTTTGAACAATGAAACGATGAAAGTAAACATTGTTTTAGATTTCTAGAAATTTCAATATTTGACATGAAAATTCTAAAAAAGGGTGGGTTTAGCGAGCGTGTACCTGGAAACCGGTTTTGGCCGTACAGGCATTGCTCTTACCCAGTTGGGTAAGTCTTCAAGGGTAGTACCGCTTTAAGAACTTGCCGTTGATGGGCAGCATACATCTGTCACCTTCCATGTTTAGGAGTGCGTATGCGCCATTGGAGAAAACTTTGTCGATGACGTAGGGTCCCTCCCATTTTGGCTCGAATTTGCCTTTGGACTTGTGAGCGAAGACCATTGGTCTTTTTACCGCAAGAACCAAGTCATTCTTTTTGTAGGCACGTTGCCTGACCTTTTTATCGAAAGATCCTGCCATACGTGCTTGGTAAAGTTCAATGCTTTGTTGAGCTTCGAGCCGTCTCTCATCGAGATTGTCCAGCTCATGGAGTCGCAATTTGACATTGCTTTCTTGAGTCATGTCATTTTGCAAGGATACCCTCAAGGAAGGAATTTGTACTTCCAAGGGCACGACAGCTTCGCATCCATAGACTAAGGAGAATGGTGTGCTATGGGTTGGTCCTCGAACGGTGGTTCGATAGGCCCACAAAGCTTCAGACATTTTGTCGCTCCAGTCTCTTTTGTGATTAGAGACCATTTTTTTGAGGATTTTGCAGAGTGTCTTGTTGAAAGCTTCTGCTAACCCGTTTGCTGCCGGATTGTATGGAGTCGAAGGACAGCTTTGGATTTTGTATTTGTCGCAGAACCTGTAGAATCGATGATCCCGGAACTGTGGTCCGTTATCATGGACGAATCTTTTGGGTATACCGAAACGACAAATGATGTTGGTGCGTAGGAACTGAAGGACTGATGAGGTCTTCATTTCGTTAAACGCAAATGCTTCTGACCACTTGGAGAAATAATCCGTAGCGGCGAAGATGAAGCGATGACCTTTGCTTGAAGGGGGAGAAATAGGACCTATGATGTCCATACCCCAGGCTTCGAAAGGCCATGAGATCGCTGTAGGATGCAGCCATTCTGGAGGCATGTGAATGTAATCTCCATGAACTTGGCATTGTTGGCAGCGCTTAGCAAATTGCATTGCGTCAGCTACCATGGTAGGCCAGTAATATCCTAACCTTTTTATCTGATCATAGAGCTTAGGTCCAGCCTGATGAGCTCCACAAAGACCAGCATGAACTTCTTTGAGTGTTTCTTCAGCCTCTTGTTGTGATAAGCAGCGTAGAAGTACTCCGTTGAAGGATTTCCTGTAAAGGATTTTTGATGGAATATCCAAATGGAAGCTTGGGGTTCGCCTTTGGATGCTTACCCGTTCTTTTGGATCTTCGGGTAGGATTCCGAACATAATGTAATCAATGAACGGATCCCTCCAGTCGCCAATTAAAGTTTGAAGGATTGAAATCCGACTTCCGACCACTTGGTGGCATTCAGCAACTGCTTGGTGTGTGTTAAGAGGAGGAAGGATTCTTCTTTCGCACACTGTGACTTGCATGTTTTCCCCTTCCTGGATTGCCATGGATGCGGCAAGTCCGGCTAGGGCATCTGCACGTATGTTTTCACCTCTACGAATGTGGGTGATGTGGCAGATGTCAAACTTTTGCAGAAGTGATTGTGCCTTGTTGTAGTAGGGCAGCAAATCTGGCTTCCTGACTTCAAATTTCTGATTCATCTGGTTGACGATCAGTTGAGAGTCTCCAAAGACTTCCAGCATGGTGATACCGGATTCGATGGCGAGTTCCAATCCTAAGATCAGAGCTTGATATTCAGCTGCATTGTTTGTGCATGGTTCCAGTTTTGGATTGAGTCCTCCGGCAGAGTGGAGTACCAATCGAAGGCCGTACCTTTTAGGGTACTTGCAAAGAGGCGGATCTTGAGTGCATCTTGATCTGCGATAGCTCCCGTCAAGATCTTGAAGTGGATGACGTGCTGTCTGGCTGATCCTTTCCCTGTATATGTTTGGAGAGTAGGATGCTTGAATTTGGTGGGGAACGGGACCGAGTCCATCCATAAGGGATATGGTGGCTTGATCCCATGCTCTTTGAGTATATCCTCTTCTTTTGCTTTGGCGAGGATACTGTCTACGTCCTTTTTGGTAAGGGCGCGTGACTCATTTTCTTCTCTATTTACCTCGTCGTCTTGATGATTCGGAGGAGGTTCATTGTTCGCCTGATTTTGGAAGGCGAGGAGAAGGTTTTCCATCAGAGTTTCAATCCTCTGCTGGCCCTGTTCCAACTGCTGGATGCGGGTGATCGCATCTTCTGGAGGTGGATTGTGGGGTGGTGGCTCAGAATTTGTAGCCAGGACATTCATCCTTCGTGATTCGAACGAAGAAACTGTCCTGGTGACTGAGCTGGGGCTCATTCTTTTCGAAGAGGAGCTTGAGGAAGGATCACTCTGCTGTCCTTTGCTTGAAGGAGCAGGGGATTCTTCTGAATGTCTTCTTGTCCTTGAGACGCTGCGGGTCATTGGACGTCGGACATGGATTTTTGTTGCTGATTTTTGGCGCCTTCTGGTTTTTTCAACCATATGGACGGCAGCAACTTGGTTGGGTCTTTCTTTTTCGACCCATTTAGGAGAGACTTGAAGTGTGGGAGGCTGAGTCCTTTGCTTCTGTAGTCTCTTTTGTCGGTACGACGCGCGGCGGCGTATACGACGAGCAATTTGAGCTTCGGTCAGCTCTGACTGGGCTTTGACAATGAAGGATGTGCTCCCTCGGGCGCAGCAGCCGAGTCTGTCTTCTTTGTAGCTGGGCAAGGACAGGATGCGAACCCTATCCTTCGCCTGTTGCAGCGAAGCTTTGAATTTGTGAAGTTCGGCCCCTGTAGAGATGAAGGGTCGAACTGCAGATTTGTAGGCCTTAGCAGGTGCTTGTGGAGGCCTTGTGATGCATGACTTGATTTTGGGCTTGTAGGAACAAGCCGGCTCATGCTGGGATGACTTTGAAGTCAGGTTGGAGATGGGTTTCTCCTCTTTCATGTAAGCAAGAGGATAGAACTGGTTCTCCTTGAGTGGGGCCAGGAATGCTGGCTTAGTGGATGCCTGGGACCTTCTTTGTTTTGGTGAAGGTCTTGGGGACCAAGTCTTGGGGTAGACCTGGTTGTTTGCAGGTTGAGGCTTCGTGGTGCTGCCACGGGCTTCAGGCCTTCTTGTACTCGCCTTTGGTGTCACGGTAGTGACACGTTGAGAGGCGAGTTTCTGCTTCTTGGAGGGAGCAGCTTGTTCCTCAGGAAGTGGGAATGGTCCCAGCGTCCCGAAGACGATAGTCCGGGGAGTCGAGGTCGACCCGGAGTTTACAGAGTTGCCGAGGGAGTTGACGCTTCGGCAGCTGATGGGGCGCTTGTAGGTGCGCGTGGTTTGCTTCTGTTGAAGCATGAGTTGGTGCTTGCTTTCGTCGAAAGTAATGGTTAGTGAAGCTGCCATTGTTAGTTTTTTTCGAAAATTTCTGAAACAAGACCACATCCATTAGTAATCACAAGAATATAATGATCATAAATGGGAAGTTCTATGGTTTCGTCTTTTCAAATTGCTCGAGGTAGATGACCCAAGCAATATGAGGAAGACAAAATGCCATAGAAGGTACAATTGTTCTGATCGCAGGTGTGGTAAGCCCGGAATGGGCATCCCAGTTACTGCTAGAAGCAATTGTGAACTTAAATTCGACTTATCGAGAAGCAGAGCTTGCTCGAGGTAAGAAGAATATAAAGTTGGAGTTACAAATGTGCCGGTCGCAATACAGTAGACCCTGAAAGGGCGTACTAGTACCGCTAGACACAAATGTTTTGAGACCGCATCTATGAGATGAGATTCTCTGTTTTGAAAGGTCAAGATTGGATTCATCAAAGAGAGCAGATGGTATTCCAATCTGAACACGGGCTCAGCGATTTCCGCGAGCGCCAGTGCTCAGAAAGAAATGAACCATGATTTCTCGAATCTGAATCTAAAAATGACGAGTTTTCTTTGAAAGGCCAATATCGGGTTCATCAAAGAGAGCAAAAAGGCACTCCAATCTGAACACGGGCTCAGCGATTTCCGCGAGCGCCAGTGCTCAGAAAGAAGAAGACCAAGATTTCTCCAATCTAAACCCAAAATGACGGAAGTTTTTTTTTTTTTTTTTTTTTTTTTTTGAAGATTTTTTTTTTTTTTTTTTTTTTTTAAAAAAAAAAAATCTTTTTTTTTTATTATTTTTTTTTTATTTATTTTTATTAATTTTTTTTTTTTAAGATTTTTTTTTTTTGAAAATTTTTTTTTTATTTTTTATTTTTTATTTTAAAATTTTTTTATTTTTTTTTATTTTTTTTATTTAAAAGACGAGAGAGTACACATAGGCCTCCTAACCCGGTCTTATGAAATCTTGATTGATAGAATTGCCCCCAGGTAATGGTAGGATTACTTAATGAACCCGTTTGGAGGACCCTTGCCTAGAACAGTCAAGCTGTCTCCACACTCTGGACAAGGCTTTTCTTTGAATCAACCATGATCAAAGAACACAGTTGGTTTAACCTTAGTGGTCTATGTCTTTTTTTTTTTATATATATATTTTTTATTTTATTTTTATTTTTATGAATTCATCGAAGAGAAACCATGGCCCAAAACCTTAGTCGAACAGGCTCAACATTTCTGCAAGCGCGATGAACGATAGGAACAGATCAAGGTTTCTCAATTTTGAATCCAAATTGAGAAATCTAAATTTTTTTTTTTTTTTTTTTTTTATATATATATATATATTTTTTTATGAACTCATCGAAGAGAAACCATGGCCCAAAACCTTAGTCGAACAGGCTCAACATTTCTGCAAGCGCGATGAACGATAGGAACAGATCAAGGTTTCTCAATTTTGAATCCAAATTGAGAAATCTACAAATTTTATATATATATATATATTTTTTTTTTGATTTTTTAATGAACTCATCGAAGAGAAACCATGGCCCAAAACCTTAGTCGAACAGGCTCAACATTTCTGCAAGCGCGATGAACGATAGGAACGGATCAAGGTTTCTCAATTTTGAATCCAAATTGAGAAATCTACAAAAAAATTTTTTTATATATATATATATATTTTTTTTTGATTTTTTTAATGAACTCATCGAAGAGAAACCATGGCCCAAAACCTTAGTCGAACAGGCTCAACATTTCTGCAAGCGCGATGAACGATAGGAACGGATCAAGGTTTCTCAATTTTGAATCCAAAAATGACAAATCTGATTTTTTTTGTTTTTTTTTTTTTAAATTTTTTTTTTTTTGAAAAGAGAAAGAATGGAAATAAATTCAAAGAATTAGAAATTTCCAAACAAAAAATCTCATCTCATTTTTTTTTGCAGAATTCAACATAGGCCACCAATTATAAAGTAGCCAAGGAATCAAGAAAAGAAATATAAGCATAGAGCAAAATATATGATATGCAAATATTTCATTTCTAGCATCGTGTTCTCAAATAAACGAGTCCCACCGGGTGATGCCAGCTTGATGGACCGCGCTCCTGCTCGAGTTCCTACCGAGGTCGGCGGACGTGGGAGTCCGTCGGGTCCGACCCTTTCGTAACCGGGGGGCAGGGGCGTGCATCAACATTTCTTTTTTTGTGTGGGTGTGCCAGATTTTCTATTTTACTTGGAATTGCAAGTGGTGATCCGGAGATCAACCTTCACAAGTAAAAAGGAAATCAACTTCTTTCAAGTTTTCCATTGCACATATATTTAAGAAAAGAGACATTTTTCTTGGTTTGCCGTGAAAGGCGATTTTTTTTGGCATTTATAGCCGATTTTTGGCGTTTATAGCCGATTTTTGGCGTTTATAGCCGATTTTGGCGTTTATAGCCGATTTACAATCCTTATCAACAATGAAAGACAAGAATTGTGATTTTTGTCTCTTTTAAAAAAATACAAACTACAATGAAAAGCAAGAAAAGGAGGATCTAACTTCTCAGGAGATTGTGGGGGACTCGTTTAGATTGACGGTCGCAAGCCATATGTGGGCTTCGCCATCATCCATGCAGATGAGAACAGAGGATGCTATTTGATTCACTTGGCTTGGCTATAACCTCGGGTTTTTAGAAGACAAAGACCAAAGGAAGGTCCTATGTCCAATAAAAAGCCGAGTAGACGGGCTGAAAAGCCACATCTAAGCCATTGGAGGCAGGAGGAGAAGGCAAGGACCTTGGGGGGGGGGGGTACCCCCCAAGGGACTTTTGTCACCTTGTTGCGGTGGCCGGTGTAGAACTTCCGCAGAGTTTTCTCTCTTTTTCTTTTCTCTGGATTTCTGACTGCTGTCTGATGTTTGTTGTGTGTTTTTCTGATTTTTCTGATGTCCTTTCTTCTTGGAGAGCCCTCCTATTTATAGGCTTTTAGGTAGCCTTTTAGGTGGGTTTATGGGCTTTTATTGTCATTTAAGCCGCATAATGGGAGGAGTTACAAAATTGAATTGTTTATTTTGTAACTCCTTTTTCTTGGCTTCTGATTGGCCGGAGGAGATTGAGGGCATTTAATCGCCTTTAATCGCCATGATGGGAGGAGTTTCATGGGTTAAATGCCATGAATCTCTTGACTTGTAACTCCCAAATGCTTGCTTCTGATTGGGCCGTCCAAAGAAATGGATTAATGACTGTAATAAAGCTAGTCAATTAATCGCATTAAGTGGTCGCCGAGCAGCTGAAGAGTCGCGGGCCGTGCCACGTCTTTTGGAATTCTTCTGTTGATGATCATCGATGGATCTTCATGTAGATCGACATCAGATGACCATGTAATTTCAGGTGCTTGTTGCCAACAGCGGGTCGGTGCCATCTGTCCTGTCGATTTCTCGATCGGTCGGGTGGAAAGCACACTTTTTTTTGGTTGACCGGGTGGCGATCAATACTGTCTTTGATACTCTTGATGATTTACCCGTGTTTTGGACGGATATCAGAGGACTTGGTGTCTCAAAATCATAAATTTTGGAAAGTACCAGAGGCTGGACCCCTCGAATCGCGAAAAAACGGCGAAAACCGGGGTTTCCGGGGCTTTCCCGGCGACCCCGGGGTCCATGGTCGCCGGCGACCCTGGCCCAGGGTCGCAGGGGCCTGCGACCTTGGGCCAGGGTCGCAGGGGCCTGCGACCCTGGCCCAGGGTCGCAGGGGTCTGCGACCCTGGGGGGGTTTTCCCCCTTTTTGGTCCCGTTTTGCGTCCGTTTTTGCTCTTTTTTGATTCTTTTTTCTTCTGTACTTTTCTTTGACATTTTGATCATTTATTGGCCTGATTTCTTTGTAGGAAACCTGATGAGAATCCTTGCATTTTATTTTGCAAAGTTTCCAATTTCCTGAGAAAGCTGAAGACTTTGTCGCGCAGAGCTGCCGATTTTCTGTCAAAAGCTGAAACTGGGCCAAACGATGTCGGAATGACCTGAAATTTGGTGTGAAGCCTCCTGAGCAATAAATAAGACCAACCATAGGCTTTTGTTTGAGTTTCGAAGCCGTTTGGGGTCCTATCACCTGCAGACTTGCTTTTTGTCGCGATGAAGATGTCGCGGTTTGATGTGCGGTCAACCGATGTCCGATTGACTTGAAATTTGACAGGGAACCTATTGGAGTCATTTTAAGATGATCCATAGGTTCTGTCTTGGAAATCATGGTCCCGGAGAGCTTTACCGCCGAGAGGCTTGATTTGGCTGTCGGAGAAGCGAAGTTAGGCCAAATGATCTTGAAATGGCTTGAAACTTCTTGTGTACTCCTCTTTTGGCTGTCTGGAAGAATCTTGCAGTTTTTGTTTGATTCTGACAAGATTTTACTTTTGGAAGCAGCATTGCCTATTTATGGCAGGTTGCGACTTCATGTAGCTCTTTGGATCTTGGAAAGGCAAAGTGACATTTTTGGTGTCAACACGGGTTAGCCCATATGAGCCAGGTTTGACCACCTAGGCACTAAAAAAATAATAAATAAATTTTGGGCTTTTAGTCAAAGAGAAATCTGTCTTACCAAGAGCATACAAAAATGGTTTCATGCCTCTTTTGAGTTGATTCGATCATACAAAAGAGAATTCCAAGCCCCATGAGCTTCCAAAAATCAAACCATCCAGCCTCAACTACCAAATTGAGCCAAAATCTTGAAATTGACATTCCGCAAAAATCCAAACCAAACCTTGGTCCCCTAACTTGCCACATACAGCTTATTAGGTCACAAGACTAAAACCAAAAATCAAAACCTGATCCCCTAACTTGCCACATACAGCCTGTTAGGTCACAAGATCAAAACCAAAATTGATCCCCCAACATTCCACATACAGCTTGTTGGGTCACACGGTCAAAACCAAACCCGACCCCCTAACTTGCCACATACAGCTTGTTAGGTCACAAGGTCAAAACCCAAATCCACATCCCTGATGTCATCTTTAAAACTTTGCCTCGAGATGGTACGTGATCCCTTTCACTACCATAAAATTCCCCTGGAAGCTCAAAAGGCTACAAATACCAAAAAGAAAGACTGCTCAAAGACTCTTGGTCAAGTCACAAGCTCTCCTTCACAAAATCTCTTTGAGGCACATCGACTACATAAGTTAAGCATCTCGTCGCTGCACCTCGAGGGGGCATTTGTTGATACCAAAAATGTCACATTGCTTCTTCAAAATTCAGAAAACTGCATGAAGTCGCAACTTACCATAAATAAGCAATGTTACTTCCAAAAAATCAAATCTTGTCAGAATCAAACGAAAACTGTAAGATCCTTCAAGACAGCCAAAAGAGGAGTACACAAGAAGTTTTGGGTCATTTCAAAATCATTTGGCCTAACTTCACTTCTTCGGCAGCTGAAAAGGAGCTCCCGGCGGCGAAAGCATCGGAGGCACCAAATCGTCGATCAGAGCCGATGGATGGTCTCAAAATACATCCAAAAGGTTCCACGTCAAGTTCCCAGTCAAACCGACAACGTTTGACCCTACATCAACCCTTGAACAGCTAAATCAAGCCTCTCGGCAGCGAAAACCTCCAAGGCATCACTCATCAGATAAAGCACATGGACGGCTTCAAAATGCTTACAAAGGGCTATACGTCAAGTTTCAGGTCATTTCGACAACATTTGACCATACTTTGACACTCGGAAGCCAAATCAAGCCTCTCGGCAGCGAAGCTCCCCGGGACCATGGTTTCTAAGACAGAGCCTATGGATCATCTTAAAATGACTCCAATAGGTTCCCTCTCAAATTTCAAGTCAATCAGACATCGGTTGACCGCACATCAAGCCGCGACATCTTCATCGCGACAAAAGCAAGTCTACTGGTGATAGGACCCCAAACGGCTTCAAAACTCAAACAAAAGCCTATGGTTGGTCTTATTTATTACTCAACAGGCTTCACCCAAATTTCAGGTCATTCCGACATCGTTTGGCCCAGTTTTAGCTTCTGACGGAAAACCAGCAGCAGCTCTACGCGACAAAGACTTCGGCTTTCTCAGAAAATTGGAAACTTTGCAAAAAAAAATGCAAGGATTCTCATCAGGTTTTCTACAGGGAAATCAGGCCAATAAATGATAAAAAATATCAAGGAAAAATACAGAAGAGAAAAGAATAAAAAAAAGCAAAAACGGACACAAAACGGGACAAAAGGGGGGAAAAGCCCCCCAGGGTCGCAGACGAGCCCGGGATCGCCGGGAGGGCCTCAGAAACCCCATTTTTTTGCCATTTTTTCGCGATTCGAAGCATCCGACCTCTGGTATTTTTAAAAATTCATAATTTTGAGACACCAAATCCTCTGACATCTGTCAAAATCACGGGTCAATCGTCCTGAGTATCAAAATCAAACATTGATCGCCAACCGGTCAACCAAAAAGTGTGCTTTCTACCCGACCGATCGAGAAATCGACAGGATAGATGGCACCGACCCGCTGTTGGCAACCAATACCTGAAGTTACATGGTCGTCCGATGTCGATTTACATGGAAATCCATTGTATATAATAACCAGAAGAATCCCAAAAGACGCTGCACGACCCGCGACTCTTCAACTGCTCGGCGACCACTCAATGCGATTAATTGACTAGCTTTATTGCAGTCATTAATCCATTTCTTTGGATGGTCCAATCAGAAGCAAGCATCCGGGAGTTACAAGTCAAGAGATTCATGACATTTAAACCATAAAACTCCTCCCATCATGGCGATTAAAGGCGATTAAATGCCCTCAATCTCCTCCGGCCAATCAGAAGCCAAGAAAAAGGAGTTACAAAATAAAGGAATTAAATCCTATAACTCCTCCCATTATGCGGCTTAATGACAATAAAAGCCCATAAACTCTCCTAAATGGCTACCAAGAGCCTATAAATAGGAGAGCACTCCAAAGGAATCCAGATCGAAAAAAAGCAAGACAGATCACAGATCAGAAAAAAGCACAAAAATCCAAAGAAAGAAAGAGAGAAAACTCTGCGGAAGTTCGACACCGACCACCGCTACAAGGTGACAAAAGTCCCTTGGGGGGTACCCCCCCCCCCCCCCAAGGTCCTTGCGTTCTCATTCTGCCTCCAATGGCTTAGACGTGGCTTTTCAACCCGTCTACTTGGTTTTTTATTGGACATAGGACCTCGTTTTGGTATTTGTCTTCTAAAAACCTGAGGTTATAGCCAAGCCAAGCGAATCAATAGCATCCTCTGTTCTCATCTGCATGGATGATGGCGAAGTCCACATATGGCTTGCGACCGTCAATCTGAACGGGTCCCCCACAATCTCCTGAGAAGTTAGATCCTCCTTTTCTTGCTTTTCATTGTAGTTTGTATTTTTTCAAAAGAGACAAAAATCACAACTCTTGTCTTTCATTATTGATAAGGATTGTAAATCGGCTATAACCGCAAAAATCGGCTATAAACGCCAAAAATCGGCTATAAACGCCAAAATTGGCTATAAATACCAAAAAAATCGCCTTTGACGGCAAATCAAGAAAATGTCTATTTTCTTAAATATATGTGCAATGGAAAACTTAAAAGAAGTTGATTTCCTTTTTACTTGCGAAGGTTGATTTCCGGATCATCACTTGCAATCCCAAGTAAAATAGAAAATCTGGCACACCCACACGAAAGAAATGTTGATGCACGCCTCTGCCCCCCGGTTACGAAAGGGTCGGACCCAAACAGACTCCCACGTCCGCCGACCTCGGTAGAACCGAGCAGAATGCGCTGGTCCATCAACGGCCTGCTCCATCTTTGTTCTCGGCCAGACACTTCACCTTGGTCAGCACCAGCAGTACCTCGACAAGGGTGCTAACAGCTATCTTCCTATGAACATTCAACCAACATCACAGGACGTACGGGAAGATATCACAACCACCTATATCTCCTGACAGAGTGGCATCTACAGCCCCCAAGGTGCCAGGATAAGGCCCGATGAGACTGCAATTAAAGAAAGTAGGCTACGATGGGACTGTACCTCCCTAGTACCTAACAAGGTGGGCTATGATGGGACATTTCCTGTCAAGTACTTACTCCAAAGTCAAGAGACTCTCTCTTTCTTCCCTCTCCTGTCAATATAAGGACCAGTTCCAGACACAGGCGGAGGGGAGGGATGACCATTAACATACTGGTACGCCGTCTTGTTCCCCAAAAATCTCCATCCTACTGTTGAGTTTCCTGAACTGACTTAGGCATCGGAGAGCCCTGCGCTGCCTAAGCCAAGGTCCTCTGACTCTCTTCTTCTCCCTCTTCCAGGTCTCAAGGCACACTACAAGAAAAATTACATTTAGCGGCGGTTTTTTTCCGCCGCTAAATGTGTAAAAACCGCCACTAATACCTTTTGCAGCAGAAAAATGTGCGCCGCTACTTTTGTCGTCTAATGGTCCTGTCGCTGAATGTATTTGCAGCGGAAGAAGAAATCCTGCGAAAAAAAATTCAATAGCAGCGGTTTATAACCGCCACTAATAGTTTTAATCTACCACTATAGAGCATAGGGCTTTTTCCTGCTAGTGTCTGTGTGTAGCGCCGCTTTAAGTGCATCTTTTAGCAGCAGATAGTAAAAAATGTTGCTATAAGTGTATCTTTTAGCAGCAGACAATATAAACCGCTGCTATAAGTGTATCTTTTAGCGGCAGACAATACAAACCGCTGATATAAGTGGTCCCACTACATCTAAACCCCATTTCACCTTTCCCTAATTTCCCATTAAAAAAAGATCTATACATTTTCCAACCAAAAATTATTTATTAAAAAAGGATCTATACATTATCTAACCAAAACTTATTTATGAGACACTAAAAAGGTAGCAAAAGCATTGCGCACACATGTATTGGATTCATGATTGTCTACATGTATCTGGTTTGATGGAAACCACCACTAGCTGGAGTTTTTTCAGGATAAATTTGATGGACACTATGGACAACATTGGTAGGATGTAAAGGCGGATGTTGGGCATATCCTGTTAGTTTAGATTCTCTCTCTCTGCAATTGCCATTCTCTTTAGTACATCCTTGATCTAAATGAGAAATAGTAGTGGTTCAGGTGCTTATGGTTGCATATCCTGTTAGATTCTCTCTCTGTGCAATTGCCATTTTCTTTAGTATATCCTTGCTCCAAATGAGAAATATATAGTAGTGGTGCAAGTTTGGGTATTATCTATTCGTTTGTTTCTCATGCATTGAGTGCCAAGCTGTCACTATTTGACTGATCTGATGCCTGATGAGAATAGCTTGGAAACATGCTTATGATTGGAAAATCCACCAAATGCCTCTTTTCAAGTAGTTTTCCCTGGTATACCAACATTGATTGATGCTTTAAGTAGGATGTGAATGATTGTAATGCGAAAGAAATAGTAAAATCTATAGTAGCGGAAATTCAAATTTGCTGCTGATAGTAACAGCAGATAATACCATTCGCCTGTAGTGTATACATATACCAGCGGAAAAGAACATCCGCTGCTGTACTATATACGTCCATTCGCCTGTAGTGTATACATATACCAGCGGAAAAGAACATCTGCTGCTGTAGTATATACGTGGAAAATAACATTTTATGTGTACAGAGTTAATAGCAGCAAACTACAATTTCCGCCGCTGTATATCTGTACGCATTATATACACTACACTTAATAGCAGCAAAATACAATTACTGCTGTTGTATATAATACTTAATTGCCTCATACTACACTTAATAGCAGCAAAATACAATTACTGCCGTTGTATATAATACTTAATTGCCTCATAGTATGTAGCCACATGGTATTTTCACACTTAATAGCAGCAAAATATAACTATTGCCGCTGTAATCCACTTAATAGCAGCAATATACAATTACCGCCGCTATAATCCAACATAATATCTTCAGAACAGATGAATAATCTGCCGCTATAATCCGCCGCTAATTCTCGATTTTCTTGTAGTGAAGCAGTTCTTCTTCTATCATCAAGGAGTCGTAACCTCCATGCATCTTCCTCAAGTGAGTCTCAAAATCACTACCCCGGGTCTGTGGATTTTTGTGCACTTACACTGTCATCTCCACTTCCCTCTCATACCACTTGTTCCGGTGCTCAGCCGCATGAAGACAAATGTCACACAATAATTAACAAATCACACGAATTAAAACAATTTAATACATACTAGCGAGAACAAAGAATATATATATATATCTAATAAGATCATATAAATTGTTAGTACCAAGGAACCCTCTTTTCAATCTTCACCACAAACACGAAAGTCCTAAACCAAAACCCAATATTTTTTGGTTCACACAAAACAAACTTGTATTCCAGTTTAGAACTCAAAATAAATAATTAAAACCTTAACAGAAGTCACCTAAATGACAAAAAGGTACCTTGCAAGTTCATAACTCAACCTCGAGCTTACCTAGACTGTGAGAACACCTACAGCTAGGGGTGTTCAACGGATCAAATCCGACCCGACCCGAAATAATTTATATGGGTGAAAACCCACCCGAACACGACCCGTTTGGGTCACAAGTTGGTCGGGTCACGGGTCAGTCGGGTCACGGGTCGGGTTCGGATAAAAAAGAAATTGTAAAAAAAAATGTGATGGGGCTAGAAAAGACATGTATTTCATGCCTGCTATACCTTTATGAAAATCTAGTGGGTCCCACTTGGCTAATCCAAGATCAGCCCTACTTTCCAAGGTCGCCCAGGGGTAAATATACATTCTATTGGATCTGATGTACCATCAAGTCAATCCCTTGGACCCCAGACTGAAACTGTAACTAGTGTTGTAACACACTCATTCGCGATGGGAGTTTTTGTGACTGTTAGATAAGGAAGCATATGGGGCCCACTTCTTATAGTTCCATCTTCACTAGGGTCGACCAAAAGTCCCCTACAAGATGTGGGGTTCTGATGTTTTTATCAGGTCCACTAATGGGTCCCACAACCCCTGACGACATACAACCTATTTGCCTCAAACTCACGCCTATAACATGCAAATCAAGTGGACGGTGGCCCAGACGGGGCCCAACTCCCTTAGGTCCATATCCTCCTTGGTCGACTAGGAGTAGGCCTACTACTCCCTGGTCCATATCACCCAGATAGTGGGCCAGGGGGCCCCACAATCCCAAAACAACAAAATATCCAGAGACGACATGTCTCTGTGTTTCACCAAACTGTGCCCAGAACGATGGTATTCCATGGGTTTGCACTCCATCCATGATTATATCATTCTAACAGCCATGTGCACATGAAAAGAACTAGAAGTTACCCTGATCAATAGATTTTAGATACTACTATATATGCATAATAGTTCTACACACGGTCGACATCCAACATGCTCAGTCACCTTTTTACTATGGAGAAGAGAAAAGGGGAAAAAAAGAGAGAGATGGGGGCGACAATGAGCTGGGAAGACCGGAAGAGGGAGACAGATCAGAGATCAGAGATCGCGGCGTTCAGGGCAGATGAGAGATGAGGGAGTCTGGCGTTTAGGGCAGATGAGGGCTTTTAATCTTTTTATTTTTACCGGGTTCACGGGTCACCCGATAACCCGACCCGTGAGACCCGTTAACCGTTAAAGACAACAACGGGTCGGGTCTGGTCAAGCACCAAAAATCTGCTACCATGACCCACCCATTGACCCACGGGTCGGGTCGGGTCACGGTTAATTTTGAACACCTCTAACCTACAGCTAGTTGGATTGCACTTATAATTCAACTCATCTTGAGGGTTATCTAATGACAAATTTCTAAAATGGATGTCTAAAAACAACTAGGGCCGATCATTCATTTTTCATGCATTCCATGAGTGTGATCATTGACTGACAAAACCTATATGCTATTGATCAAGAGTATATCATTCAAATCCAACTTTTCACCAAGTTGTCTTTCACCCAAATTTGTTAGGCCCTCCATCTCTAAAATTGAGCAAAACTAAGTACGCAAATGGTGTCTAAGAGGAATGCTGAGATTTGTATTTCTACCTTATAAAAAGATTTGTTCTCGAGAATTACTGATTATATGCCTGCATGAGTCATTCTTCTTCAGTAATGGGCAATCATTGTGGCCCAAAAGTGACTGACCACACCAAAGTGATCGTCTATGCTCCATCCATTGGTTCTCTTTATTTCTTCGAATTAAATGACCATAGAGGGCACCGTAACTGCTAGGCGACCATTGGCATGTGCCCCTAAAACTTTGGCTGCTTGAGAGAAATACGTGCACTGTTTAAGAAAGAGAAAAAGGGGCGTGGTTGATAGAATTAAACAGTAGAATTCGGGAGAGATTTTAGGAAAGGCAGTAGCAAATATTGGAAGATATAAGGAACCTCTAGTGCAAATTAATTCACTGCGATATTTGTAGGAAAAGATTTCGGTATGATTAGAAATTTTAGAGGAGAAATTTGAAGAGATTTTAATTAGGGGGTTTTGGGGATGGGGCACCTGTCGTACTCTCTCCAAGAGGGCTGCTGTAATTATATATATAATTAGAACTTTCAAAATTTGGCCATGGGACAAGGGGTTCCGACCTGCCAGATCTCAAAAATCCCTTAAAATGAGGATTTCTCTTTTAAAGAAAAAGCCCGGAGAATGGAGTTGGACAATTTTTTGCAAACGATGAAACTTGAGGGCCAGGCTACTTACTTTTTTATTTTATATAATGTATATATATATATATATATTAAAATGCCCTTATAACAATCACTTAGCAGTAGGTTTGTCAATTAAGCTCGTTGAGATGGATACTGGGCTCGTTCGAAGCCCAAAGATATAGGGCTTTAAAAAAAATTGGACCCAAGCGAGCTGGGCTTGGGCAATGATTTTAAAGTGCAGTCAAAATAACACTACACTAAAAATGAAAAATTGGAACGGATTACCGTTCCTAATCCGTGTGTTCCTAATCCGTTCATCCGTTCCTAAACCGTTCCTAATCCATTCATCCGTTCCAAAAATAGGAAATTGGAACGGATGAACGAATTAGGAACACACGGATTAGGAACGGTAATCCGTTCCAATTTTCCATTTTTGGTGTAGTGTAAGACTGAGAATGGGTAGAACAAGCACAGCCCGGCCCGACCCGCCCACAAGAAAAATGAAGCTAGACCTAGTTGTGGACCCTGATCCTTGAGGCTTGAATACCTCGACCAGATCCAAACCCAGTAAACTATTTCACTGATGTGAACAACCAATACTTTTCAGAGTTTGTTAGTGTGTATTAATTACTATAGACAAATCTCATATCATGGACGATTAATGTACATAAACAGTATATTGCATTATGCTTTTCTTCATTGTATCGATTCATTCTTTTTATAGATTCATTCATTTTTCAATCAGCTGATTATTAATAATATATACCTTTCAAATTGTTAGATTATTAGTGTTTTTTTTTTCAGCTACCTAATTCTGTATGCATGCTCATATTTAATATGCTTATTTTTTAAACTCTGTATAAAATCATTCAATCAAAAATATAAAACACATTATTCATATCTACGGAGGTTTTTGTTATCCTAGCTCAATAATTTAGTTGTGCACTAGCATTGTAGCAAAACAGACTAAAAATTAGAAAATGTTTAGCTTATATTCAAGATCATGCTAAGCCCCGGCCCGACCCTGGCCCAGCCCGGGACTGCACTAGACGGGATTTGACGTTGGCCCGTTCAATTTAGGGTCAGGATTGGAAAACTCCCAGCAAGCCCGCCCAATATTTAAGACGGGATTGGACAGCCCAAGCCCAAGCGCAAGCCCGGCCCGACCCATTTATAGGCCTACTTAGCAGTAATAAAATGGAGGTATAAAGGTAATTTTATAGCCTCGTACTCATTACAAGTTAAATGCCCTAAAAACCAATATACACCGACTTCATTCAGTTCTTCTCTATTTAATTATTAAAGTGTATTATACTTAATGTATATGCAGTAAGTGTTGCACAGTTGCTCTCTATCCCTTTCTTCTAGTTTTATTGTTTCTTTTTTAGGTTTTTGTATATTATTTTAATTTATTCTTACTAGTGTAAAAGGACGTGTACTCCTATTAATAAGGATAGACTTCTCCATCTACAGTGACTTAGGATGCCATCATGTTTATAATTGTAGTTTATATGTGCATAGACCTGCCAATTGATATGGAGTGATCCAAATATTCTTTATTTAAATAATTCTTGCTAGTGTAAAAGGGTGTGTACTCCCAATTTCTTAAGTCTAAAATAACAATGATGTTTAAAGTGCTTTTATTTTTGTGATTGAAATCCACGAACACTTAATAGTTATATATCATTGTTAAATTGAAACTAACTCCAATTCATAAAAGGTAGCCGAATGTAAATGGTTAAATTTCTAAAAAATGAGACTATGTTAGAATAATTTGGTACATGTGATTTTTTGTAAAAGATGTGATATAAAACAAATTCTTTAATCATTTTCCTTCTTTGACAAAAAAAAAAAACTTACATCTAAAACCCACCCCAGTCACCAAAGCATATATGATTTTATCCGATAAAATAAAGTTTTTAGAGACATCTTTTATTCTTTAAATATATTCTTAGTGATCCCTTTGCGGTAGAGGTTAGACAAAATAGCGCACGGTTGACCCTCGATACTTTTGGTTAAAAAAAAAAAGAGTTTTTTCCCACAATAGCACCCTCAAGTAAACTAATTCTCATAATAGCACCTATTTGAAAATAATACCCAGAATAGCATCCCGAGCCTATGTGGCATATCCAATCCTAGTAGAAATGGTAACTGAAAACTAAAATTCCTAGCTAGATTCAGATTTGGTTGATTTCCAATAAGCAGGTTCATCCATCCTGTTTAACTTAGGGTGAAAACTCTACCCATGCTACCCAAATCCTACCCAGGCAAAACAGTCGACATGAACCCCGGAATTACCAGATGGAGCTTCATTCAGGTTGAGTTGGTGGGCAAGACTAGCAACACCATTCCTAAGCCCAGACCCATAGTGGCCCACTAATGGCCCTACATAAAATCATTGGCCTACAACTTGGAGCTTTTCGGTTCATAGTTCATACCAAAGAATTAAGCCATCTATCACTTGATCATCCATTGGTTGAAGATAAAACTGCTGTGTAGTTTTACATGGAAATCAACTCAATGAAGAATTGCTGATGATTTATATTATGAGGTTTCTATCTATGTTTCCTCCTACACTAAGATCATCATATGAAGGGCCATGATGACTGACCCAGAGGTTCCACTTACACAAACTGAGGAAGAAAACCTAACCCATGATCCTTTGAAAGTCATTTAAAGCTTTCACCATTTTTCAAAGTAGGAATGCAGAGTAAAGGGGGCCAAAACAAGCTTCAGTCCAAACGATTTTAGGCACTCAGTCCTACACATGCAATCTGTGCCAAATGGAATGCTATAGATGGAAATCAACTCAAGAGAGAAGGAAGAAAGTTATGAGATCAGAAACCTCAAGTTGGGTTGCATAATGCATGGCCTCTGAAACTCTATTCCAGAAGAGAGAGTGAAAGAGATGGGTCTTGTGGGTAATGTTGGAAAAACTGGCAAATTTCTTGGTTTGGAATGTCTGCCAGAGATAATGTATTAGGATTGGATATGCCACGTAGGCTTGGGATGCTATTCTGGATATTATTTTCAAATGGGTGCTATTATGAGAATTATTTTACTTGAGGGTGCTATTCTTGGAAAAAACTCAAAAAAAAATACAACAATTTGATCCATCAACTTTCAGATGATCAGCAGGATATCTTAGGTTAGCACCTTCCTTTAATATATTTGCAGCATGAACACAATCATTACTTTTCTTTCTCATTTCCCGCTCATTCTCATTGAGTTCCTCAATTGTAAGAAAACTATTGATCGAGAGATATTCTATCAATTGAATCTAGATTCGGTGCTCCAAATTTATGTCAACTTCACTTTGCTAACACAGCCGGGATGCTTGAAGGGGTTTGGTAGGCTCTTCTGAAACTATATGATGTACTGATATTTGCTTACAAATAGGTTTATATGCTTGTAATTAAGTAGAGAGGGATCCGTAGATATACAGGTACAAATGAACCATACTCCCCGCCCCTCAACCCTGATAAAAGAAAGTAAGTAGATTAACAAACTCATACTAAAACAGCATATAAGTCAACTAATATTGAGATAGAGAGAGAAACAAACATGAAACATTATTAGAGTATATGAAATCTATACATGATATAATTCAGATAAGTAATTAGTATTTACCTATAACAATCTAAACAATAGATGGAAAAAAATATTACAATGATAAGAATAGTTTTTAGGTATGAAGTCTGATTTGAATACACTTTTAGCAAGTCAATTTGCCTCTTATTCCTTTATATAGTAATACTAGCAACAAAGGCCCGTGCTAAGCCCGGGCAAAAAATGAAATATGTTAAAATTTAAGAATTCTTTTGAAATATTGTTAAGATAAAATAAATAGAAAGTAAGTTTTTTTATTATCTTTGAATATTAAAAAAAATTTCTATGTATGAAAATAAATATAAAATAAAGTAAATTTACATAACACGGCAACCCCTTGAATTTAAAGGCGTTGATTATTACGACCATCTCATTTACGGATAAATTATACCATTGATGATTGAAAATATAAGAAAAAAAACAAACCGGATGTATCTACATTTACTAAAAAGAACCAAAAGAAATGGATAAAAAAATTAACGTGTTTAATCCATCAGTGGGGGCCACCCTTGAAATATTTTTAACGTGTGGGACCCACTGATGGCCCTGCATCCAAAGAAGAAAAAAGGGAATATAAGAAGAAAGAAAATGGAAAACAAATGATTTCATCCTCAATGGGCCACACACCACATCTGGATTTATAGTGATGGAGCAGTTGGTCCCCACAGATGATTGATAGTAAAAGAAAAAAAAATTAAAAGAGAGGAGGGCGAAGAAGTGTAAGAGAAGAAAAAAACATATAAGATGTACATTGCATGGGATGAGTGTACGTGGATATAGATATGAGTCATCATAGTATGCTTCTAATAGTTCTAACTTATATGCACACAAATCACATCCTAACAATTATAAAAGAAATTAAGCTTGTGTATGATACTAAGCTAGTCTGATTGCCCACTATGGATACATATTGACCTAGAAAACTAATATCTATATATGCATATTCCATGAGTGGGTCCCACTACATAAATAAGTTAAATGTGCAGGGCCTACTAATTGATTTGCATCCATTAAGAAACCAGACAACGGCCAACAGGCTTGCCTCCCACTTAGCCTCCCTCCATAAGCGGGGCCCACTCTTAGAAAAAAGGAGTTAAGAGAAGGCCATTGGGATTTCATCCAATTATGGATCCATCCATTTGGGGAAAAAAACTGAAAGGAGAGTAAAGGAGCAACAACTTGGATCTCATTCATCGGTAGGGCCCACGAAACATATTTAACATGGGACCCATTGATGATTGAAGATCTAAGGAAAAGAAAACAAACCGATTGTAAAGATTTATTTATAATTTAGATAGTGGTAAGAAATATGACTCAAATTCAAATGTTCAAAAAAATCTCTTATGAGAGAGGTTTTAGGAGAGAAAGAGTAGCCCAAAGTGAGGTAGCACCTTAAAATAATATGGGTTTTTTATGCATATTTCTTTGAAATGAGAGACTTTTTAGGGATGAGGTGGCACCCCCCACAGCCCATCTCCCCATTTGCTTTAATATATATAATACTAGCACCAAACGCCCGTGCTAAGCCCGGGCCAAAAGTAAAAATATATTAAAAATTTAAGAATTATTTTAAAATATTATTAAGATAAAATAAGTCCAAAAAAAGAAATTTATTATCTTTGAATATTAGAATCTTTTAACATGTAATGAAGATAAATATAAAATGAGAAGTAAACTTACATATGCACTCTTGAATTTAAAGGCATCGACCATTATACAAGTATGAATGTGTGTCTATATAGGGGCAGCTCTCCTAAGCTAAAACTTAGGTTAAGGTAAGCTCAAGTTTGTGGCGACCGAAATGGGGGTGGTGATGTGGAGATTTCAAGGAATCACTGGGACCCTTCTCTTTGCAAAAAAAGTAGTCTCAACCGTGGTTTCTACCATCTCCATCTAGCCCCAAAAGTTTAATGGTCAACAATCCATTTGAATCGGTGCACAGTCGATCCAAAGGTCCAGTAAATCCGGATCTGACCAAAAGCTAGTGGACATGTACAATTTAGGGAGGTCGTGTGTTTGGTCCATTTGGATGGACCAAGGGTGGGGCCCCACAAGCGTAAGCTTACAGAATTAAATGGAGAGGTATGGTACCCGGGCTAAAAAAATATAATGAAATATGTGATTTTTTTCTGAGATATTATCGGAAAAGAAAAATTTTTATAGAAATAAATAAGCAATTTATATTTATTATATATATAACTTTAATAAAAACAATAACTTGGTGGGGTCCCATGATGTAACATCTAACGGTGAGCCTCATATCCTAATTCCTTCAAGGTGTGTCCAATTGGACAGTGGAACCTTACTGATGTGTCATTCTGAGGATCCTTAGTAGGGTCACATGATGTAACATCTAAAGATATGCCCATATCCAAATATCTAAAGGTGTGTACAATTGAATATTTGATTAGTAGGCCCTTGTTAACGTGGTGTTCCAAGGAGCATTGGTGGGGTCACATGATGTAATATTTAAAAGTGAGCCTCTTATCCTAATTCACTAAGGTAGAAGTGAGTGGAGAAAGGATAGGTGTGATAAGGATGAAAGAAGTTGTTTAGAGAAATTGTAGGAGATATGATAAAGATGTGAGTTTGTTATCTTTATAAAAAATTTGAATAAAATGGAGAGATTTAGGGAGGTGGTTTGGAAAAGATAATTGAAATGGAGATTTAGGGAGGAGATTTATTTTTGATGAGTGTGGTGGCCCACTTTTTCTTATATATTTCTTTGAAATGAGAGACGTTTTAGGGATGACGTGGCACCCCTCACAGCCCACCTCTCACACTCAAACTTCTATGTAATTTTATAAATATTTTTGTGAGAGGAGAGACTTTTTAGGAATGAGGTGGCACCCCCCACAGCCCACCTCCCCCTTTACTTTAATATATATAATAATATGTGCAAATAAAGCAGTTGACATGAATGGTGATGCATGTGCGAATATTCTTTAAAAAAATCTACCTATGAGGATGGGTTAAATCGTTTTCCCCTCTTAAATGGGAACTAGAATCAAAGCTGGATCATAAAGTAAATGCCCTCTATAGATAAACTATTAGCTACTTCTACCTGGTCAAATATTTCAGAATTGTTCATATTTTAAACTAAATATATTTAAAATCACACAAGAGTACAATACTTCAAAACCTTCATTCCTATTAATGAAACCAAGATGTCTTGATGTTAAATGCATCACACAACAACATACATATATACCGAGATTCAGATCGAAGCCAAGACATCATGGATTGCAATAATAAGAACAGAATGAAGTGGAAGTTCAACAATATCTAGTCTCAAGATTATTTGTCCAAGAGAAAAGAGAGAAATAGATACTTTTATGATGTTACAGGTATAATTGCTCTACCTACAAATATACATATAGATACATATTTTAGTTTTCTAGCCTGGAATTGTGTTCCAAAAGTATAAATTATTTTCTTTGAATCAGCAGGCTTTTAGTGTTTTCTCATTTTTAATAATATCAGTTGACTCTAATATTACAATTTTGTATAGTCAATATATGGAGAATTTCTCCTACGAATGAACTGCATGTATAGTCTAGCTCTATGCGGCCCACTTAGGCCCACCTTTGATCAATGCAACTCCTTAGACAATCTTATCTTATTCCCCCTCTCCAATGATCTAACTGTTGGGGATGTGCAGCCAAAGTCCCACATCGGCTAGAATTGGGAAAGATCATGAGCATATAAGTTGGACTAAGTACTCAATTGATAGGAGGCCTTTTGGGTATAACCCAAGAACAAATCCATGAGGGCTTAGGCCCAAAGTGGACAATATCATATCAAGGTGGAGTTTGTGGTGGTCCACTGTACTAACAAGTGGTATCAGAGCCCAAGCCCGGAGAATCCTCAGATTGCCAAACAAAAGGTGGTGGGCCCCAGTAATGCGCAAGGGAAAGCGCAGTACTCATGATTGGTGGATCCGTGTTGAGGCTCTCGAGTTGGCTCTCCTCGATAGAGCGGACGGATGGATGATCGTTTGAGTGGATGATCGTTTGAGGGGAGGCCCGGTAAAAATATCCAAAGAGATATGGTCCTTTGTTTGAGGGGAGGATTGTTGGGGATGTGCAACCAAAGTCCCACATCGGCTATAATTGGGAAAGATCATGGGCATATAAGTTGGACTAAGTACTCCATTGGTATGAGGCCTTTTGGGTAGACCCAAAATCAAATCCATGAGGGCCACTGTCCCAACACTAACATCATGCCTAAGTCTATTTTGTTCGAACCTTTCCGAATGCACTAATGACAGAAAAGCAAAGTGAGCTGCAAATACAATTTGAGAATTTCCTGACAAGTGCAAATAGAATTAAACTACACTTACCCATGGTGCTTTTGTAGAAAGTCCCCCTACAAACTCTTTTCTGAAATGACCTAGGCAACGATTAATCCTTTGATCCTACACACAAAAAAAAAGGAATAAAAAGAGTAAACATTATTATAAAAACAAATAGATATTTATCATGCATGATTCTTATAGAGAAAAAAGGATTTGAGGAACTTTGCGCATGTTTCGATGCGGAGAAACCATGTAGAGAAAATAATTAAGTGGAGTAAATACAAGTTTAATGTTGGTATTGTTTTATCCACCTTCATTTTCTCTTCACAAAAACACGTCCAATCGGTGCAAAATTTCTACCTAATCAGACAGGAATATATGGACAAATTAAACCAAAATCTGATAACTTGGAGACCAAAGCCCTTCCATTACATTTAGGAGTTCAGATTTGCACCTTTTTTTGTTTCTAGCTCAATGAATAAATTATCGGAGCCCTTCATTTAACTGCCTTCAAGTTTAATTGCTTTTTAAAAGTAGACTTCTGTTTTTAAAGATTCAATCCAATAGTCAGTATAAGGTTCAATGAGTGAAAATTGATTTTCATGTTAGATCATGGGATGACAAGAGCATCAAATAGAATGTATTAATCAAATGTGGGCTCAAGCTGGCCCAATGGACATGGGCGACACATGCAGCCTGGTTGTAGAAGAGCAATATTCTCCTATATGATGGACACATGATCTAAAGAAATAGGTACTGTGTGGGGAAATTCTCAAGAGAATCCTGGGCAAGGTGCTCCATCCCGGGCCCCCGCATCAGCAAGTCCATCCCGGCAAGTCCATCCCGGCAACTCCCCCACCTCGGCAATGCACGCCTTAGCAAGCCCAGACACTCCACCTCGGCAGGATCCACTTCGGCAAAGCATCCCACTTCGGCTGCCCAGCTCGGCGACAGTGCCAGCCCCTTCCACTTCGGCAACAGTGCCCTGACCCTACATCTCCGCCAGGTCTCACCCGGCACGACACTCCATCCCGGCCAAGCGCCTCATATCTATGGAAGTACTGAGCACTGGCAGCTGTCCTCCCATGGACGCTCAAGCACGCTATGGCCCGTGTGACAAGACAAGGGGATAGCCCGTATCTCCTGACAGATCACCGTCCACAGCTCCCAAGGCGCCAGGATATGGCCTAACGGGACAAGACAGGCTACGACGGGACCAGACAGGCTACGATGAGACCGCGCCTCCCTAGTACCTGACAAAATGGGCTACGACAAGACAGCCAACTACTCCTTTGCCTCCTCTTCCTCTACATAAACGCAGCTACAGCTCCAGAGAAAGGGGGGACGCCATTACCACTCTGGTATGCCATCTTCTTCCCCAAAAATCTCCTCCTCCCTCTGCTTAGTTCATATACTAACTTAGGCATCGGAGAGCCTTGCGCCGCCCAGGCCAGGGTCCTCTGACCTACGTTTCTCCTTCCTTTTCTCAGGCTCCAGGCGCAGGCATCGGTGTCCCTAATCTCACTTGGGTAAGTCCTCTAAGGCACCCCCCATTATTGTGGGTCATTATTTTTTGCACCTACAATTGGCGCCGTCTGTGGGGAAGCAATATCCCAGCCTTCCCAACCTTCTCCAAATCTTTCCAAACACCATGCCTCGAAGAACCAGAAAGGGAAAGGAACCTATCGCACTGTCGACCCAGCTGCCGACGGTCCCCCGCCGAGAGAGGTCAGGAGCAAAATCTGGTCCAGCAGGCGACCAGCTTCAGGATATTCGGTCGGGTTCATCCTCTAAGGATTCGACCTCGACTCTACCCTCCGAAAGACGCACCCTGAAGAGCAGGAGCAACCGGGCCCATGGCGAAGGCTCGGGTAACGACCGCGACTCCAGAGAGTGGCTCGATCAACGCATAGAGCAAGCAGTACGACAGCACATGGAAATGGCCGACTACGCTCAAGTTCGGATGAACTCTAATGTTTTCGGCGCATCTCCTTTCTCTCCAGAGATCAGAAGCTTCCCCCTTCCCGAAGATTTCAAAGTCCCGAGGTTCGTCATTTACGATGGAACCTCAGACCCAGCAGCACACCTACGGCACTTCTCTCAGCGGATGTCGGTGTGGGGCAATGAGGGTCACCTGAACTGCAAAATCTTCTCCTCCAGTTTGGGCGACCTCCCCCTGAAGTGGTTCTGTTCTCTCCCAGAGAAGTCCATTTCGAGTTGGAAGGAGCTCCAGCTCTCCTTCTTGACGAAGTTCCAAGTTTACGGGGTCATCCCCAGGCCAGCCGCCGACCTGATGGCCCTCAGAATGAAGCAGACCGAGAGCATCGCGCAGTTCGCCAAAAGGTTCTGGGCTGTCTACAGCCAGATCGAGAATGCCTCAGAGGCAATAGCAGTCCTGTCTTTCCAGCAAGCCCTCGTACCAGGCAACGAGCTCCGAAGCAACTTGGTCATGTATCCCGTGGTCACTACGGCAGCACTCATGACTAGGGTAAATCAATTCGTCAGGCAAGAGGAGGACGAAGCCCGAGCCCGGGAGCAGTTCAACCTCCGCGCCAGCGATCAGATCGCTTCCAGCTCGGCCGAACCTGCCAGCTCGACCGACGCTTCCAGCTCGACCGACTCTGCCAGTTCGGCGGATGCTTCCAGCTCGGCCGACTCTGCCAGTTCGGCGGACGTCTCCAGCTCGCTAGTCTCCAGCTCGCTAGCAGCCCCCCGCTCTGCAGAAATCTCTTCCAACACGGGGAGCAGTTAGGCGGACCTTTTTCTGTCACTTAGCTTCGACCGCCCGTCAGCTTCGATCGCACGACCCTCTACCGTCTTTTCGGCGGCACGGTCCTCTACTGTCAGCTTCGATGGCGCCGTCAGCTTCGATGACACCGGCACGACCCTCTACTGTCGGCTTCGATCGTACGACCCTCTACCGTCATTTCGACGGCACGGTCCTCTGCTGTCAGCCTTGATCGCACGGTCCTCTACCGCCATCAGTCGTCCAGAGCCACCGAGCTCACCCTGGGGCCGTTTTATACACTCAGGCGTGACTCGTGTTCGGCGCCAGAGCAACCAAGTCCTCGGGTAGGCGCGCCCAGGCTCCTTGGTCTCCAAACGACCTCATGCAGGTCCGTCCACGTGCTGGTTTCCACCTCACGCTGGTTTCGGCCTCATGCTGGTCTCGACAGCATTTGACGACCTCATGCTGGTCCGTCCACGTGCTGGTCTCCACCTCACGCTGGTTTCGGCCTCATGCTGGTCTCGACAGCATTTAACGACCTCATGCTGGTCCGTCCACGTGCTGGTCTCCACCTCACGCTGGTTTCGGCCTCATGCTGGTCTCGACAGCATTTGACGACCTCATGCTGGTCCGTCCACGTGCTGGTCTCCACCTCACGCTGGTTTCGGCCTCATGCTGGTCTCGACAGCATTTGACGACCTCATGCTGGTCCGTCCACGTGCTGGTCTCCACCTCACGCTGGTTTCGGCCTCATGCTGGTCTCAACAGCATTTGACGACCTCATGCTGGTCCGTCCACGTGCTGGTCTCCACCTCACGCTGGTTTCGGCCTCATGCTGGTCTCGACCGCATCTAACGACCTCATGCTGGTCCGTCCACGTGCTGGTCTCCACCTCACGCTGGTTTCGGCCTCATGCTGGTCTCGACAGCATTTAACGACCTCATACTGGTCCGTCCACGTGCTGGTCTCCACCTCACGCTGGTTTCGGCCTCATGCTGGTCTCGACAGCATTTAACGACCTCATGCTGGTCCGTCCACGTGCTGGTTTCCACCTCACGCTGGTTTCGGCCTCATGCTGGTCTCGACAGCATTTGACGACCTCATGCAGGTCCGTCCACGTGCTGGTTTCCACCTCACGCTGGTTTCGGCCTCATGCTGGTCTCGACCGCATCTAACGACCTCTTGCAGGTCCGTCCACGTGCTGGTTTCCACCTCACGCTGGTTTCGACCTCATGTTGGTATCGCCTTCGTGCTAGCTACGCGCTTCACAGGTTCGGCCTCATGTTGGTCTCGGCCAGTGCCATCGAGACTGCCCTCGGGTTCGTACACCCAGGCTTCTCCAACTCGGCGAATGCCAGAAAGGCAAGTCACAAGGGTTAACAGCCCTGGAAAAGGCCTCGAGTTCGGACACTCGGCCAATTCCTAAACTCAGGGTCTTCACCCATCTACACGGGTCAAACGCCCTGGAAAAGGCCTCGAGTCCAGACTCGGTCGTTTCCTAAAGCTCCGGGTCCTGGACCCTGGAGAAGGCCTCGAGTTCGGACACTCGGCCGGACAGCATGGGTCTACGCCCTGGATACAGCCTCGAGTTCTTACACTCGGCCGAATTCCTAAAGTCCTCGGGTTTAGAACCCACGGGTCAAATGCCCTGGAAAAGGCCTCGAGTCCAGACTCGGTCGTTTCCTAAAGCTCCGGGTCAAACGTCCTGGAAAAGGCCTCGAGTCCAGACTCGGTCGTTTCCTAAAGCTCCGAGTCCTGGACCCTGGAGAAGGCCTCGAGTTCGGACACTCGGCCGGATTCCTAAAATCAGGGTTTTTACACCCCTCAAAGACCGTTGCCGAACTCATGCTCACATCTCCGATCCACTGTCGCAAGGCAGTTCGTCTCGGCCAAAAGCTGGCCACTTCGGCCAATGGCAGCTCGACAAGATTGCAGTAGAGACTGTTCCATATCACCTCCTCGGCCTCATGACAGTCCTCAGCTCGGCATCAGTGCCGGATTCTAAGTTGGCAGTTACACTGGTCACCTCGGCAGCATCGCCAGAACACTTCCAACGGGGCTGCGCCTCCGGCGACGGGCCAGCTGGTCATGCCTCGATCTCTTAGTTGGTGATGAATCAGTTGGCTGGACCATCAATCTCAAAGCGACAAACTGCTCCAAGACACAAGTGTTGTCCTCCATGGTACTTAGCTTCCGACCTCAATGAGGAGTCTAATGAGCTCAGAAGCTGGGGGGCTTTGTGTGGGGAAATTCCCAAGAGAATCCTGGGCAAGGTGCTCCATCCCGGGCCCCCGCATCAGCAAGTCCATCCCGGCAACTCCCCCACCTCGGCAATGCACGCCTTAGCAAGCCCAGACACTCCACCTCGGCAGGATCCACTTCGGCAAAGCATCCCACTTCGGCTGCCCAGCTCGGCGACAGTGCCAGCCCCTTCCACTTCGGCAACAGTGCCCTGACCCTACATCTCCGCCAGGTCTCACCCGGCACGACACTCCATCCTGGCCAAGCGCCTCATATCTATGAAAGTACTGAGCACTGGCAGCTGTCCTCCCATGGACGCTCAAGCACGCTATGGCCCGTGCGACAAGACAAGGGGATAGCCCGTATCTCCTGACAGATCACCGTCCACAGCTCCCAAGGCGCCAGGATATGGCCTAACGGGACAAGACAGGCTACGACGGGACCAGACAGGCTACGATGAGACCGCGCCTCCCTAGTACCTGACAAAATGGGCTACGACAAGACAGCCAACTACTCCTTTGCCTCCTCTTCCTCTACATAAACGCAGCTACAGCTCCAGAGAAAGGGGGGACGCCATTACCACTCTGGTATGCCATCTTCTTCCCCAAAAATCTCCTCCTCCCTCTGCTTAGTTCATATACTAACTTAGGCATCGGAGAGCCTTGCGCCGCCCAGGCCAGGGTCCTCTGACCTACGTTTCTCCTTCCTTTTCTCAGGCTCCAGGCGCAGGCATCGGTGTCCCTAATCTCACTTGGGTAAGTCCTCTAAGGCACCCCCCATTATTGTGGGTCATTATTTTTTGCACCTACAGGTACATTCACCACCTTCAACTTCCACCTTCGTCCTTATCTCGAAAAGATATACTTGGATGAAAAAGAGCAAGACATTGTAATGAATAAGCATTTCCATAGGGCCAATCTCAATGATCAACGAGATGGGACAGTGAATCTTTTAGAAGAGGGCACTTTCTCTCGCCTACACGGTCAGATATTCTACTTTACCTAATTAGTTAAAATAGGCCTGAAGTAAAGCATCAAATAATGAAAGAATAAAATGTAAGTGGGTTATGACTATATTTTGTCTTTAGTTGTTTGGTAGAGGATATTTTTTAATTTTTGTGTAAAAAAGTGGGTGCTTTTTTATCTTTTAGTGGAGAAAGGAGGGTGTGTTTATTTTAGAAGGATGGAATTTAAAAATATTTACTTTTGATGTAACCCTTTGTCTGAAAAAGGAGAGGATTTATTTCACTTCACTCTAATAGTGAAGCTCCCAAATTGGCCTAGGTGGGCTTTTTTTTGTCCAGCTTCTTTTGTAATCATCTTTTGGAAGCCTAAAGGTGGAATATATATATATAGGGAAATAATCAAGTTCTCATGGTTCAAACCATGAAACTATGGGTGGGGCCCACCTATCACCCAATCCAAAACCTGCAATTGGACAGGTACCCTTTTATAGTCACACGCCCGAGAGTTGGGCACCAATGCGAATGAACTGGACCGTTGGATCGACTATACATCCATACGATAAATTAGACTTGTTGGCCATGGATGAAGGGGTTATGGACAAACTTGATATTTGAGGTGGTCCCTTATAGATCTTTCAAACCCCACCGATCCCATCCCAAAATGAGATCCCCATGGGCTCCACAAGAAATTTCTCATGATTCTCAGTGAGAACAATTAGATCATCATCGCCTTTCTTCTCTCAATCTCTCCATCATCGTTGCCCTCGATTTTTATCACTCCATATTACATGAGAAGTCTCATGGCCTTCATTCGATCTTTCCATCCCAATGCCTTTCTTCTCTATCGCCTTCTTTTCCAGCTACCCTTTCTCTCGCTTTCTCTTCCTCTCCCTAGATTCGATTCAACTTCAACACTTTGAAATGGGAGAGGAGAAATCAAAACCAAGCGGCGTCTGGCCTACAATCAAGCCCTTCGTCAATGGAGGAGCTTCTGGAATGCTCACTACCTTTGTCATCCAACCCATTGATATGATCAAGGTAACTAACCAAACCATCCTCTTTTAAATCTCATACATTTACGTTCTGGGTCATCTCAAAATCGTACATTTTCTGGTAAAAATTCAACTTTTTGGAGGAATTGTGCTGTTTAGATGGTCAAATGTGATGATGCCTAAATTAGTTTCGGATACCACCGGTCAAGTAATAAATGATGAATGCAGTAATTAAAGAGGAGAGAGAGATTATAGTGGTTCGGTCAGTGTGACCTACGTCCACTTCAAAAGGGCAGAGGTCGCCGGATGTTTTATATCTCGAGTGTGCAGATATTACAAGGTAGGAGAATAAAAGGAAGTGTGTAGAAGGGGAAATATTTCTTGCCCCTCAAGTGCTGGTGGTGCTCTTCTATTTATAGTCTTCCCCTAACAGATGGGGACGACTTTACAGCAACGTTCGCTCTACTTTGATGGAGTTTTCGAACTAATCCTTAATGGACGAGGCAGGTGAGATATTCTCCGCAGGACTTGGTAAAAGCAGGAAAAACTCTTTCTGAAGCGACGTGGGTTGCCTTGACGTGGCCAGACTTCGTAGATTTGGGCCCGGACCTCAACAGACTAAACGGATCTTCACAGATTTAGGCCCTGACTCGTCATGGACTGGGTCACTTGGACCTGACTCATCATTTGCCCCTCAATGCCCCACTCCCAAAGAAGCTTTGAAAGGGGGGCATTTCGAATATCTAGGTCTCTCATCCCTTCCAAGAATTTCTTGCAGTCTTTCATTTTTCTACTCAGATGTGCTTTTGGGAGAGTCCTGTAGTTTGGGGCTTATCTTGAAACCCTAGGCTATAAAACTCATTCTTTGAAAACCCTAGGCATTCCAAAGAGAAGGAAAAAGTTGGAGTTTTCAAAGTAATGGAGCACCGAAGTGGAGAAGGGTCATCCCAGAAGAAGAAGATGAACCTGCAACTTGTAGGAAAAAATGCCCCAGTCGTTGTCAGCGACCAGGCTTGTGCAGTGGAGAAGATCCCCTTGGGCGCCGGTGTGAGAAAAGAAATAGCAGTGGGTGTCGTAGCCCGCCTGGCTGTGGCAGCAGGCGAAAGGACAGTAGGTGCCGCCCGCTAGGGGGCAGCAGCGCCATGCCCGGCGGCCGGCGTCGCCTAGGTCGGCAGGCGTGGGGGCAGCAGCACGATGCCCGACGGCGGGCGTCGCCCAAGTCGCGGCAGCCGGCGCGACGCCCGGAGGAGGGCGTCGCCCAGGTCGCGGCAGCGGGCGAGGCCGTGGGCGAGGGGGCAGTAGCGCAAACGCCCGGCAGGCAGGCGTTGCCAAGGTCGCGGCGGCGAGCGCGGGAACAGGCGTGGGAGCAGCAACGCGACACCCCTGCGGCGGACATCGCCCAGGTCGCGGCAGCAGGCGCGGGGGCAGCAGCACGACGCCCGGAGGCGGGCGTCGCCCAGGTCGCAGCCGCGGGCGAGGCCGTGGGCGAGGGGGCAGCAAGCGCGACGCCAGGCTGCGGGCGTCGCCCAGGTCGTGGCAACGGACGAGGGGGGCCCCTGCTGTGGGCGCCGCAGCCCCGGTGGGTGTGGGCATCACTTGCCGAGCGGGCGCTGGCGTCGCTTCAAAGGCGGGGATGGTTGCGGCTCGTGTTGGCGTGGCGGGCGCCTCTGTTGCTGGTCCATTGTGTATGAAGGAAATTGGAGACAGCCCTCCTACCAATGTGTTTAGGAAGTTGCATCCTCGCCGTAAAAAATTTCGAGGAAAAGTTGTTGTTGACGATGACGGATCCAAGGTGAGCACTCTTTTTAGTGTGTTTAACACTGATGGTGACATTTTGAATATTGTAGTTTTATTATCATATTCCTCCCATCGTGTTGTGTCGCCAGGCCGAGATGGATGAGCCTGCTTGCGATGACTCCTCTGGTGACATTGTCATCTATGAGGAGATGGTCTAAGCTGGGCTGAGGTTTCCCATGTCCTCCTCCATTTGCCGCATTCTCCATTGATTTTCATTAACACCGGGGCGGTTAGCACCCAATGGCTGAAGGGTTGTGCTCGACTTTCTTGTACTGTGGAGGAAAGTACATCACAGGACGCTTCTCCAGCGGAGTTTCATGCTGCCTATAGTTTGATTGAGTCTCAGGCCCCTAACAGGGGATGGTACTATTTTACCTCCAGGTGTGGCAAGCTGCTCATAGGATTGCGTTCCAATTGCCACATGTTGACACCAAAAATGTCACTTTGCCTCTTCAAGATCTAAAGAGCTACATGAAGTCGCAACCTGCCATAAATAGGCAATGCTGCTTCCAAAAATCAAATCTTGTCAGAATCAAGCAAAAACTGCAAGATTCTTCCAGACAGCCAAAAGAGGAGTACACAAGAAGTTTCGGGCCATTTCAAAATCATTTGGCCTAACTTCGCTTCTCCGACAGCCGAAAAGGAGCTCTCGGCGGCAAAAGCATCGGAGACACCAAATCTTCGATCAGGGCCGATGGATGGTCTCAAAATACTTCCAAAAGGCCCCACGTCAAGTTCCGAGTCAAACCGACAACGTTTGACCCTACATCAACCCTTGAACAGCTAAATCAAGCCTCTCGGCGGCGAGAACCACCGAGGCCATTACTCATCAGATAGAGCACATGGACGGCTTCAAAATGCTTATAAAGGGCTACACGTCAAATTTCAGGTCATTTCCACAACATTTGACCATAGTTTGACGCTCGGAAGCCAAATCAGGCCTCTCGGCGGCAAAGCTCTCCGGGACCATGGTTTCCAAGACAGAGCCTATGGATCATCTTAAAATGACTCCAATAGGTTCCCTGTCAAATTTCAAGTCAATCGGACATCGGTTGACCGCACATCAAACCGCGACATCTTCATCGCGACAAAAAGTAAGTCTACTGGTGATAGGACCCCAAACGGCTTCAAAACTCAAACAAAAGCCTATGGTTGGTCTTATTTATTACTCAGGAGGCTTCACACCAAATTTCAGGTCATTCCGACATCGTTTGACCCAGTTTCAGCTTCTGACGGAAAATCGGCAGCTCTGCGCGACAAAGTCTTCGGCTTTCTCAGGAAATTGGAAACTTTGCAAAATAAAATGCAAGGATTCTCATCAGGTTTCCTACAAAGAAATCAGGCCAATAAATGGTCAAAATGTCAAGGAAAAATACAGAAGGAAAAAGAATCGAAAAACAGCAAAACCGGACACAAAACGGGACACAAAGGGGGGAAAACCCCCCCAGGGTCGCAGACCCCTGCGACCCTGGCCCAGGGTCGCCGGCGACCTTGGAGCCCGGGGTCGCCGGGAAGGCCCCGGAAACCCCGGTTTTCGCCGTTTTTTCGCGATTCGAAGAGCCCAGCCTTTGGTACTTTCCAAAATTCATGCTTTTGAGACACCAAGTCCTCTGACATCCATCCAAAACACGGGTCAATCATCAAGAGTATCGAAAACAATATTGATCGCCACCCGGTCAACCAAAAAAGTGTGCTTTCTCCCCGACCGATCGAGAAATCGACAGGACAGATGGCACCGACCCGCTGTTGGCAACAAACACCTGAAATTACATGGTCATCTGATGTCGATCTATATGAAGATCCATCGATGATCATCGACAGAAGAATCCCAAAAGATGTGGCACGGCCCGCGACTCTTCAGCTGCTCGGCGACCACTTAATGCGATTAATTGACTAGCTTTATTACAGTCATTAATCCATTTCTTTGGACGGCCCAATCAGAAGCAAGCATTCGGGAGTTACAAGTCAAGAGATTCATGGCATTTAACCCATAAAACTCCTCCCATCATGGCGATTAAAGGCGATTAAATGCCCTCAATCTCCTCCGGCCAATCAGAAGCCAAGAAAAAGGAGTTACAAAATAAAGAATTCAATTCTGTAACTCCTCCCTTTATGTAGCTTTATGACAATCAAAGCTCATAAACCCTCCTAAATGGCCACCTAAAAGCCTATAAATAGGAGAGCTCTCCAAGAAGAAAAAAAGAGACAGATCATCAGAAAAAAGCACAAACACACAGACAGACAGAAGCACAGAAATCCAGAGAAAGGAAAAAGAGAGAAAACTCTGCGGAAGTTCTACACCGGCCACCGCAACAAGGTGACAAAAGTCCCTTGGGGGTACCCCCCCAAGGTCCTTGCCTTCTCCTTCTGCCGCCAATGGCTTAGATGTGGTTTTTCAGCCTGTCTACTCGGCTTTTCATTGGACATAGGACCTTCTTTTGGTCTTTGTTCTCTAAAAACCTGAGGTTATAGCCAAGTCAAGCGAATCAATAGCATCCTCTGTTCTCATCTGCATGGATGATGGCGAAGCCCACATATGGCTTGCGACCGTCAATCTAAACGGGTCCCCCACAATCTCCTGAGAAGTTAGATCCTCCTTTTCTTGCTTTTCATTGTAGTTTGTATTTTTTCAAAAGAGACAAAAAATCACAACTCTTGTCTTTCATTATTGATAAGGATTGTAAATCGGCTATAAACGCCAAAATCGGCTATAAACGCCAAAAATCGGCTATAAACGCCAAAATCGGCTATAAATGCCAAAAAAATCGCCTTTCACGGCAAATCAAGAAAATGTCTCTTTTCTTAAATATATGTGCAATGGAAAACTTGAAAGAAGTTGATTTCCTTTTTACTTGCGAAGGTTGATCTCCGGATCACCACTTGCAATTCCAAGTAAAAATAGAAAATCTGGCACACCCACACAAAAAAAAAGAAATGTTGATGCATGCCCCTGCCCCCTGGTTACGAAAGGGTCGGAACCAAACGGACTCCCACGTCCGCCGACCTCGGTAGGAACCGAGCATTGGAGCGCGGTCCATCAAGCTGGCACCACCCGGTGGGACCCGTTTATTTGGGAACACGATGCTAGAAATGAAATATTTGCATATCATATATTTTGCTCTATGCTTATATTTCTTTTCTCGATTCCTTGGCTACTTTATAATTGGTGGCCTATGTTGAATTCCGCATCTAAAAAAAATGAGATGAGATTTTTGTTTGGAAATTTCTAATTCTTTGAATTTATTTCCTCTCTTTCTCTTTTCAAAAAAAAAAACCAAAAAAAAAACAAAAAAAAAATCAGATTTTTCAGTTTGGATTCAAAATTGAGAAACTTTGATCCTCTCCCTTCTGGGCACTGGCGCTCACGGAAATCGCTGAGACCGTGTTCGGATCGGGGGTTGGGCCATTGTTTCTCTTCGATGAGTTCATTAAAGATCTAAAAAAAAAATATATATATATAATATATATAAAAAAAAATTTTAGATTTCTCAATTTGGATTCAAAATTGAGAAACCTTGATCCGTTCCTATCGTTCATCGCGCTTGCAGAAATGTTGAGCCTGTTCGACTAAGGTTTTGGGCCATCGTTTCTCTTCGATGAGTTCATTAAAGATCTAAAAATATATATATATATAATATATAAAAAAAAATTTAGATTTCTCAATTTGGATTCAAAATTGAGAAACCTTGATCCGTTCCTATCGTTCATCGCGCTTGCAGAAATGTTGAGCCTCTTCGACTAAGGTTTTGGGCCATCGTTTCTCTTCGATGAGTTCATTAAAAAAATAATAAAATAAAAAAAAATAAAAAAAAAAGACATAGACCACTAAGGTTAAACCAACTGTGTTCTTTGATCATGGTTGATTCAAAGAAAAGCCTTGTCCAGAGTGTGGAGACAGCTTGACTGTTCTAGGCAAGGGTCCTCCAAACGGGTTCATTAAGTAATCCTATCCTTACCTGGGGGCAATTCTATCAATCAAGATTTCATAAGACCGGGTTAGGAGGCCTATGTGTACTCTCTCGTCTTTTAAATAAATTAAAAAAATAAATAATTTTTTTTTAAAAAAATAAAAATTTTAAAATAAAAAAAATTTTCAAAAAAAAAATCTTAAAAATAAAAATAAAAAAATAATAAAAAAAATAAATAAAAAAAAGATTTTTAAAAAAAAAAAAATCTTCAAAATCTTCAAAAAAAAAAAAAAAACTTCCGTCATTTTGGGTTTAGATTGGAGAAATCTTGGTCTTCTCCTTTCTGAGCACTGGCGCTCGCGGAAATCGCTGAGCCCGTGTTCAGATTGGAGTGCCTTTTGCTCTCTTTGATGAACCCGATATTGACTTTTCAAAAAAAAAAACTCGTCATCTTTAGATTCAGATCCGAGAAATTATGGTTCATTTCTTTCTGAGCACTGGCGCTCGCGGAAATCGCTGAGCCCGTGTTTAGATCGGAATACCATCTGCTCTCTTTGATGAATCCAATCTTGACCTTTCAAAACAGAGAATCTCATCTCATGGATGCGGTCTCAAAACATTTGTGTCTAGCGGTACTAGTACGCCCTTTCAGGGTCTACTGTGTCGCGACCGGCACATCTGTAACTCCAACTTTATATTCTTCTTACCTCGAGCAAGCTCTGCTTCTCGATAAGTCGAATTTAAGTTCACAATTGCTTCTAGCAGTCACTGGGACGCTCATTCTGGGCTTACCATACCTGCGATCAGAACAATTGTACCTTCTATGGCATTTTTCCTTCCTCATATTGCTTGGGTCATCTACCTCGAGCAATTTGAAAAGACGAAACCATAGAACTTCCCATTTATGATCATTATATTCTTGTGATTACTAATGGATGTGGTCTTGTTTCAGAAATTTTCGAAAACTAACAATGGCCACTACACCATTTCAGGGCTTTTACAGCGTTAAATGCGCGCCGTAAATGTAGGTTTACGGCTCACGGGGGTCATGCCGTAAAAGCGCCTGCCGTAAAAGGTTTGAACTATTTACAGCGTGCATATACAGGCCGTAAGTATGATTAATGCACGCCGAAAATGATGTTGTTAGGACTTTTTGGACCAGATTTATGGCCTATTAAGCAGGCCGTAAATGCTAAACTTTTACGACGCAAACTGAGTGTCGTTAAAGTATTAGTGTGCTTAAGTTTATGGCACACGTGGTACGCCGTGAATACTTAAAACGAAAAATGTTTTACACAGCTTGCATTTGTGGGCTATAAATGGGTTGTGTATAATCTGATTAACGGCTCCAAATGCACGCCGTAATTGAGTATATATGTTTTTACGACTTGCAAATGCGGGCCATTAAAGAATTGGCGAGTTTTAATTTACGGCTTGCAAGGCGCGCCTTAATTAATTTTTTTTATATAAAAAAAATTAATTATTTTCTAATTAAAAAAAATTAAATCCATATTTTTTTTATTGCTACAAATACAAATTAATAAACTAAAATAAAAAATGTAAACCGAATCTGCAAATAAACACAGGACCTGCAGTTAAAAACAAAAACACTGGACTTACCGTCAATGCAAGCTAGATAGGCCATGGGAAAAAAAATACATGAAAATGACCATTCATTCAAATCAATACCAAAACAATGAGGGAATTCTTGTTTGTTCATTTACAAGAATCACACACTTTTTGTCTTCTTCCATTAAGATTTATTCGCAAAGGTACCTACCATTACATGAAAGTAAACTCCATCGTTGTCGTGTCATCATTGAATCATAAGAAAAAAAAATACATGAAAAGGATCAACCATTCAAATCTTCCACACTACAAACATAGCATCGTCAACGTTGCTTACTAGAATCTGAGGAAGCAGAGATTGACAAAAGCTATATGCCCAAATCATCTCAAAAACTCCATATCTTAAATCATGACGAAACGAACACGTCCGGCATATGTATACATCCATTGCAGTTTATGTACACGTCCGGCAGTGATTTTGGAACTCCACATTTTGGGTTTGATCTACAGAAAATGTGCAAAAAATCAATCTCCCTGAGAAGAAAGAAGAGTGCATGACATGATTGTCAACTAAAAAAAAAACACATAAAAAAAGCCAAAGCAAAGAAGTGTTATGTCACATATAATTATTATCTTAAGGAGTCCCTTGGGGTGGGGGCACACCAATAAGAAATCAATCACCTACCCAAATAATCATTGAACCAATGCTCAGAAAATCACTCCAGAGAAGAAGAATCCACAATTAAGTGATTAATGGCTCACCCAAGGAATCCGTTGACTAAAATCAGATAAACACTAAAAAAAATAGCCAGAAAATCCAATCTCTTACCTGTAACTTATTCAGAGAGACTAACGTGACATTTTCAACTTCAGAGTGCATCAACCAACTGTATCAGCCTCATCATCATCTTGCAGAAGAAAAATCAATTGCAAAAGGCACAAATTTGTGAAATATATGACAAATTTAGACACTTTTCTAATATCAAAAAGGGTACTTTTACTCCTGAAAAAAAACCGCAGAGACTCAGAATAATGATGATGACCAAAACTCTTAATAATCTCTGATGCCGGGTGGTTCAACTCTAAAGTTTCCAACCTGACATGAAGATGATTGTCAAATAAGTCCACAAAACTGAGACTGGGAATCCAATGAAGTGGAATGGTCTCATTGGTGTCGGCCAACAAATAAATGTTTCATATCTAAATTCTCTAACAAAAAGAAAAAGAGCAAGAGACATTAATTCAAGTATAGGGAGGCTAACTGAAAGATTCAAAATATTACCAGTGTCATAATGAGAACAAATTCAGAGGACTCAAAATGAAATAAAAAAAACATGGTCCTGCATGGAGTTGAAGAAAGCAATTGATTTCTTTTATTTTCTTTTTTTGAATGATAAAATCAGGTCAAATTTCCATAGGTCAGACTCAATCCACATTCAATAAACATTTATGGCCCACTAGTGGGCCACCCTTATTTTGGTGTTAGGGCATCTACATGGTGAGGCTGCATGATGATGTTACCTGGAAGTTGGATCTCGTACATAGAATATATCCCCATAAGTGCCATTTGGACTAACCACAAGGAACAAGAAGCATGCACATCTTAATACTTCCTTGCTAAAAAGAAAAAAAATGGAACAATGATCTGCCCACAAGACCATCTTGTTTATGGATCTTTTTAGTGGTCTCTTAAAAATACCATCCTTTAATAAGAAGGATACCATATCCAGATTAACACACTCTTAACTCTACATAAAAGTATGTATTGGAAGGGTTCCGGCAGTTTAAAAATAAAATTTGAAACTCCATATGCATATATCCAAACTTCCTACAAAATGCACCACAGTGGATTGCTACTGTTAAATATTAGCAATTCGTCTAAAGGATAAGTAAAAATAATTTATGCAAAACACTACCCCTAGAAAGTTTGTGTGAATGTGTGTGTGTGTGTGTGTGTGTGTGTGTGTGAGAGAGAGAGAGAGAGAGAGAGAGAGAGAGAGAGAGAGAGAGAGAGAGAGAGAGAGAGAGAGAGAGAGAGAGAGAGAGAGAGAGCAGTTTTCCCTACATTAATAAACAAGAAGAAGATGAGTTTTATTGAATAGTAACTAAAGAAAAGTGTCATACTGTGGAACTTTTTTTTCTTGCACACACCTGAGATAATAGCTACGGAGAAGGTGATAACTATAACTATTTGCTCTTAAATTCAATACTCAGAAAATAGTTTCTTGATACCTACAAGCGGCTCTTCACATGAGCTAGTGTCAGATACTTCACATTCATCAACTCCAAAACTGATTTGGGTGTCGTTCCTATGATAACAATTTTCAAAAGAAAGAGCTTAAAACAATGGACATTGTCTCCTAAAATCAATGGCATATTATTTGAATTACCTTTAAGTGAAGTCTTTATAGTTGTCTGAAACATGGTGGGAGTCCACTTGATGAATGGCTTTAAATGAAAGGTCAGTGCTGCCTGTAAAATTGTAATTCAACCCCCAAAAATCCAAGAAAAAAAATCCAAGAAACACATGCCAAAATGTAGGATGAACATAAAGTAACCCAATATGATTCATCACCAAACAGAGAAAAGGAAATGAATTTATTAGTGCATTATATATAAGTATTACAATCCAACATAGATTAGAAAGATAGAATGAGTACAAAAAAATGAAACATATTGTCCCATCTCTCCTCCCTCCTCCCTCTCTCCCATCTCTCTTCTACAGAAAGAATGCAAGTACATTGTGTAATCAAGTACACTGTGTGCAAGTACACTGTAGGCTCTAGCCTTTAAGTTTGCCTAAATCAAAGAATGTCTTTCTCTGAACAAGGTATCTGTATATGTACAACCCAGAGAAAAGCAAGCCAAGGAGTTTCAAAAGGCAAAAGCTAGTAGGAAGCAGTGCAGCCTCTTTCTTTTTGGCCGGTATGACACTGTAACAATGTAGTCCAAGAAGTGTGGAGTAAACATACCTTTCTGAAAAAAGGGATGCAAACATTATTCATCTATATCCAAAAACAAGTCTGATGGTTTGACTTTCTTTTGAGAGAATATGAATAAAAAAGTGCACACAATCGGCTATCTGATGATCAAAGAAAATTACCAGCCGACCAATACGACCAAAATGGGGGAGTACCATAGTCTGCCATACATCAGACAGAGAAATGTGTTACTAGCAGGGGAAAAAATGTATTAACATTACACCATGCCATCATCTCAAATAAATAAAACAATTGCTACTTTGGAAAGTGGAAGTCATATCAAACATTTCTTTATGAGAAAAAGAAGCTCACAAGTTTCTCCTTCTCCTTCACCCATTTTCGACCTTGTTCTGGCCACAAATAAAAACAACATGTCCTGATAGGTGATCAAGCATATGATAATTGCTTAACATAAAAACAACAGGTCCTGACAGGTCTCCTCCTTTTCCAGCAACAAAACAACTCAACCCATTTGTCGCCTTCCAAAGCAAAAAGGAGAGAAGGAAGATGAAGAAAAGGAGGAGTTGGTTGCTGTCCTCTCTCTCTCTCTCTCTCTCTCCTACCTAAATGTTTCAGAGGGCATCATGCCCAGCCTCTCTCATCTTCTTCCTCCTTCAAAACCATTAAAAAAAATTAGAAAAGGAAAAGAAAAGGGCCTAACAGAATGTAAGCAGACCTTTTTAAGTGAAAGATGCATTCGGGTTGCATCATTGACTGAACCAAATAATTCAATAATTTCAGCCGAAACAAATCAATATCCATAACTATGCTCCCAACACAATTGTCACACTCAATCTTGTCCCTCCATGGAGGGTTGATTGACGTGGAGTCTTCACAGATATTTAAGCAATGCCAATGGAGTCTTCAGCTATGATGCACGATTATCATGCCTCTATTCAGCATGTTCAGAATTAAGTTCTTAAGTTACTAACCCTCGTCGTTAATTGGGCTTGAGATGATCTTCTTAGACCTTCTTTGATAAGTAGTTTTTGGTCCATGGCCTGAATCATCCCTTCACACATCTTGTGTAATTTTAATATATAATCATTACGGAAGAATTTTTCTTCAATATCTGCCAAATTAAATGTCTCATCATATTCCTACCATAAGCTTTCTCTAAATCAACAAAAAGTATATGTGAAGTTCATCTCTTCTCACTGTGTATTGATTTAATAGAAAACGACTTTTGTAGATCAGCTTGGCATAAACCTAAGCTGGTTGTCTGAAAAATGTGATGCTTGCCATATGCGTTGTTTGATTACTCTCTCCTAAATATTTCATCATATAGCTTGTATGTTAGGTAGCTTGGCAGATTTGCAGTTCTTAGTTCTTTCTATCCCCTTTCTTATTGTTTAAAAACATAAGCACAGGGAATAAAAATAACAAAGGTCCAATCATCATTCAATGGTCAAATGGAAACGTATCCCTTCCAGGTAGATAGTTAATCGCATGGTATTTAACATACAACAAGACATGAAATCAGTTTGCAATTAAACAAGCTAACTCCAAACAATGGTGTGCATGCATATGCTTTTGTGTATGCTTGTACTTCATGGACATCCTCATGTATTGAAAACAAACAAAGAATATAAGCATCAAAAATGAGAGAATGCATGTGTGTGAATTTCACATTTAGACACTTGTCTTTTTTTTTTACATGTTATCCTTCTTAATATCATTCCAATTGCATCGAATGTCTCCCAAAGAATCAGTTTGAACGCTTCAGCATAATGAATTGTCATCTCTCCAAAAATTCTTCCTTTATATTCAATACAAAAGATGATCGTTTTTATTTACCAATATCAATTCAGGACAGAAAACACAGAAATAATCAGAGCCCAATTTCCGGTGGGAAATATACAAATCAGATATTGACCAAACAAACAAAACCCAGTTTGCCATAATCGAATAGGATGATCATCTGTCCAATAATTCAATTTAGGCAGCATAGAAACCAAAACCACACTAAGCATGAAACTCTTATTCTACTAAAAAACGTGATGATTTCCATTTGCAAACATCCATTTGCAACAGAAAACATAGAATTAAACAGAACCCACTTCCCAGTATGAAGCATCCAAACCAATTATAATTCAAACTACATCTAAACACTCATAGAAAAAAAAATTAACAAAACCCAGCAGGGCTCAATTAATCAATCGATATCGACAAACCAAGCAAAACCCAATTTGCCAAAATTGAAAAGAAGGGTACCTCCAGATCCAACTGCATTGTCTCAGCAACATGGCGCATAATGGAGTGGACAAGCTTGCTCTTGTTGTAGCGCTCCTCGCAGGCATGGATATCTTCCTTGGAGACACGGCGCTTGCTGAGATCGATGTAACCCTTCTCCTTGTCAACCCGGAGGACCATGACCGACTCCTGGGAGTGGGACCATAAGCCACTGTCGAGGGAGTGGGAATTAAAAAAGAGACAAATTGACTTGAGTTATTGCAAAAAAAGGCAGACCTTGTATATACATATATAGCTTTAGCCAATCAGAAGAACGCAAAAAATTATCCAGACCCAGATGAAAATAAGCAACACACAACATTAAACAAACATCAAAAGAGAAGAAAACCAAATGAAAATATGCGACGTAACCCAAATTTCAGACATAATTGACAGAGAATCAGTAGCAGAACCCTAGAAAGTTTCTGTTTCTGTTGTTTCTGTTTGAAACCCTAAATCCCTAAATCCCTAAATCCCATCTCAAACCCCATCATCTGCATCTCCCAAAATTTTGCCAACACCACCAACCAACTCCCACAATCCCTCCGTTTGAAACCCCACCCAACAGAAAAATAAATAACAGAGCTAACAAAACAAATGTCCTGTTTTGCAATATCTTCTTTACAGATAAAATAGAAACAACAATTGGAAGCCACCAATCAAAATAAATAATAATGATAACTGGAAGCCCACAATGGAAATTAGAATGAAAGAGTTAACAAAAAAACATCAGTGACGGTGTTCTTTTTTCCCTCTTTTACATACATGGTCAAACTATATCAACTCTTGGATACCGCCCACCCACAGGCCCAACCATGGAACATCTGATTGTCAAACATTACCCATCAATGGTGGGTACCGCAAAACACAAGGTCAAGATCAATGAGTCCATGAAGCACCAACAAAGAATGCTAGACCAGTAGACCGGATGAAAATCAAATCCGGAAAACATACAGCATATGATTTTGGCCTAAAATCCATTTCTTTTTTTTTATCTACTCATTAAGATACCCAAATCATGGATTTCAGCATCTACCCAACCCTTTCCAACAGATCGAATAAGAAAACATAAATACCCAAATGCATGACAACCTCACAATGGACCCCAACAGATCAAAACAAAATGAAAGTTACATGCATAATAATCAGACAACAACATCGAATTAGTGTATGAAATCAAAGAGATTTTAAAGAAGATGGAAGAACACAGAAATGCATTCAACTAGAAGATAAAAGTGAATCTTACAGAAGGAAGAGTTTTAGGGTCTGTCGATCTGCTGCTCCTCAAAGAGATTGGCGCGAACAAACGGCAGCTCTGCTGCTTGCTATTGTTGGGTTTCTGCACACGGGCTAGGTCAGAATCGACCAAGAACTGGACAAAACCTGGTCTAGCCCAGGCTCGATCTTCTTCCTTCTTCGTTTTCTATTCTGTCTGCAGTGAGAGAGATGGAGGGGTGCGCAGGAGAGAGATGGTGAGAGAGTGAGAGAGATGGAGGGCTGCGCAGGGGAGAGATGAGCGAGAGAATGAGAGGGCGAGAGAGAGTTCCAGTGTTAGAGTGAGAGAGCGTGAGGGAGATGACCGAGAGGGATAAATTAGGGTGGGGATAAATCCTAAGGCGGGAGGGAAAAAGAGAGCAAGGGCGGGAGCATAGACATTTGGGAACAAAAAGTCTACATGGAATAACTCATAGAGTTAGTCCATAGACTAACCCATGGTTCTCATTCAAATATTGGATGAGAACATCTAATATTTAGATGAGAACCATGGAATTAGTCCATGGTTCTGTCCATGAGTTAGTCCATGTAGCAGGACTCATTTGGGAATACCCAAAACTTTTAGCTAGTTTTACGAGCCGAATACCAAAACTGATATTAAAAAAAAAACGTGATTTAAGAAGAACCGATATAAAAAGATAATAGATGTGATATTGGTTTTGGAAAACTATATAATATCGGTTTCATAATAACCGATATAAAATATATCAATTAATATCATATATGTGCTAACCGATATTATATATAGCGATTATTATATCGGTTACTATGTAACCGATATAAAAAAAATTGACCGATATAAAAATGGGGCGTGCACAGTGGAATGTTATTTTTGGGGCTGAATTGATTTTGAAGGCCCAAGTTAACTTTTATTCTTCCAAAACAAAAATAATGAAAATATAATTTTTCAAGTTAAATAAGTTATCAAAATTTGGCAAATTGACATTTGCCGGCGATATAGGTATTTCACCGGCAAAAAATACATCATTTGCCGGCGACACAAATATTTTGCCGGTAAAACATAACCTTTGCCGGAGAGAGAGAGAAGAGCGCGCAAGAGAGAGAGAGAGAGTGAAAAGAGGGGTTTCGGTGGCGGGAGAGGGAAGAAAATTGGGAAATTTACCGACGATTATTTTTCGTCGCAAAAAATAGAAATTTTCATTGGTAAAAATTAATTTATTTTTTTTTGAAAAAAAGTAAAAAAATCTACCAACCTTTACTGATGTTTTATATTAAATGTCGGTGATAAATTTTCCGAAGCTAATTTTCGTCGGTAAAAAAGAATTTCCGACAAGTTTTGTCACGGGCAGACACGGGCGAGGCAAAATGAGATTTGTTGCCACTAACTCTATTGGTGGTGGCAACAAGTAAGAAATAGCCACAAAAACACTGGCCGCAGCAAAAAGTTCGACGCTAAAAGTCATTTTTTTGGTAGTGTGAGCAATGGGTTCTCGGTGGGTATCGTGAGAAAAAGGTGTGCGGAATTTTTTTGGTGTCAAGATTTGGGTTCTCAATGGGTATCGTCTATCCCTAATTTGGGGTTAAATTTTGAGTGTCAAAAAAAGGGTGCGAAATATTTTTGGAATATTAGTTTGGCGGGTTTCTTTTTTTACGGCATACGAAATGTGGGCTGTGAAAGCTGATTAATCTTACAGCTTCTCAAAGCAGGCCGTGAACCTAATTTGAATGGCTTGGCCTTTTACAGCGTGCAACATGTGGGCTGTGATACCCTAGTATTTTTACGGCTTGCGAATGTGGGCCGCAAATGCTCAATAATTTACGGCGTCCTAAATGCACGTCGTAATTGATAAGATCTCACGGCGCGCAAAATGCACGCCTTAATAAAGAGAAGAAAAAGCACTTTTGCGGCTCGCATTTCATGCGCGCCGTACTATTATATCATTTACGGCTTGCATTCAATGCATGCCGTAAATGACGCGCTGTAAAAGCCCTGAAATGGTGTAGTGGGCAGCTTCACTAACCATTACTTTCGGTGAAAACAAGCACCAACTCATGCTTCAACAGAAGCAAACCACGCGCACCTACAAGCGCCCAATCAGCTGCCGAAGCGTCAACTCCCTCGGCAACTCTCTGAACTCCGGGTCGACCTCGACTCCCCGGACTATTGTCTTTGGGACGTTGGGACCATTCCCACTTCCTGAGAAACAAACTGCTCCCTCCAAGAAGCAGAAACTCGCCTCTCAACGTGTCACTACCGTGACACCAAAGGCGAGCACCAGAAGGCCTGAAGCCCGTGGCAGCCCCACGAAGCCTCGACCTGCAAACAACCAGGTCTACCCCAAGACTTGGTCCCCAAGACCTTCACCAAAACAGAGAAGGTCCCAGACATCCACTAAGCCAGCATTCCTGGCCCCACTCAAGGAGAACCAGTTCTATCCTCTTGCCTACATGAAAGAGGAGAGACCCATCTCCGACTTGACTTCCAAGTCATCCCAGCATGAGCCGGCTTGTTCCTACAAGCCCAAAATCAAGTCATGCATCACAAGGCCTCTACAAGCACCTGCTAAGGCCTACAAACCTGCAGTTCGACCCTTCATCTCTACAGGGGCCGAACTTCAAAAATTCAAAGCTTCGCTGCAACAGGCGAAGGACAGGGTTCGCATCCTGTCCTTGCCCAGCTACAAAGAAGACAGGCTTGGCTGCTGCGCCCGAGGGAGCACATCCTTCATCGTCAAAGCCCAGTCAGAGCTGACCGAAGCTCAAATTGCTCGTCGTATACGCCGCCGCGCGTCATACCGACAAAAGAGACTAGAGAAGCAAAGGACCCAGCCTCCCACACTTCAAGTCTCTCCCAAATGGGTCGAAAAAGAAAGACCAAACCAAGTTGCTGCCATCCATATGGTTGGAAAAACCAGAAGGCGCCAAAAATCAGCAACAAAAATCCATGTCCAACGTCTGATGACCCGCAGCGTCTCCAGGACAAGAAGACATTCAGAAGAATCCCCTGCTCCTTCAAGCAAAGGACAGCAGAGTGATCCTTCCTCAAGCTCTTCTTCAAAAAGAATGAGCCCCAGCTCAGTCACCAGGACAGTTTCTTCATTCGAATCACGAAGGATGAATGTCTTGGCTACAAATTCTGAGCCACCACCCCCGCAATCCACCTCCAGAAGATGCGATCACCCGCATCCAGCAGTTGGAACAGGGCCAGCAGAGGATTGAAACTCTGATGGAAAACCTTCTCCTCGCCTTCCAAAATCAGGCGAACAATGAACCTCCTCCGAATCATCAAAACGACGAGGTAAATGGAGAAGAAAATGAGTCACGCGCCCTTACCAAAAAGGACGTAGACGGTATCCTCGCCAAAGCAAAAGAAGAGGATATACTCAAGAAGCATGGGATCAAGCCACCATATCCCTTATGGATGGACTCGGTCCCGTTCCCCACTAAATTAAAGCATCCTACTCTCCAAACATATACGGGGAAAGGATCAGCCAGACAGCACGTCATCCACTTCAAGATCCTGACGGGAGCTATCGCGGATCAAGATGCACTCAAGATCCGCCTCTTTGCAAGTACCCTAAAAGGTACGGCCTTCGATTGGTACTCCACTCTGCCGGAGGACTCAGTCCAAAACTGGGCCATGCTAGAGACACGCTTCCTGACTCACTTCAAAGGTGAAGATCATCCTGCTACTATGGCTCAGCTGTGCAGCCTAAAACAGGGGGAGAATGAATCAACATATGACTTCATTCACAAGTGGAAAGCAATGGCATACAAATGCTCTGATGTATTGCCACAAGCGTCGCTAGTCGACATCTGCCGAAACAACATGAGAGCCAGAATCCGCTCCATGATCATCGGCAACAAATCAAAAAACCTGGGAGAACTCCTAGAAGCTTCCATGGAAGCTGAAACGGTGATTAAGGACCTCAACAGTCAGAAATCATCAAGAAAAGAGCCAACCGCCATTACGACCTCAAAACCAAAGAAGAAAGAAGTCCTCAATGTGCAGACCAAGTCAGCTCCTCAGCCACCAAAGAAAGCTGAAAACAAAGCTGTTGGTAAGAGACCTGAACTCTCTGATGCCTTCAAAGAACGAGTAGAGAAGAAATACCCGTTTGATGAAGATGTTGATGAAATCTTCGGGGCTCTTGTGGCAAACGGCAAGCTCACCTTGCCTGAACCAAAAAGACCGGGTGATGTTTGCAAAACCAACGATCCTCGGTACTGTCCATACCACCAGATGATCTCGCATCCTCTCAATCAATGCTTCGTTGTGAGAGAGAAAATAAATGAGATGTGGAAAAATGAAGTCATCACCTTTGACAAAAACTATGGGTCTGCCTCCGTCAATATGGTGACATGTGGACAAACATCAAAATCACCGAAGAAGAAGATCACTACTTCATTCAAGGTGATAAACTCAATCCAAGCATCCGAGCAACTGGTTCCTTACCCAACACCAGACGGACAACCGATATGGGTACATCCCGATCTCCTGGAAGATGAAAATTGGAAGGTCGGGAAAACAAAGCCTACAGCTCAACAGCGAAGGCAGGCTAGGAAACATCTCCTCAAGCTCAAACGGCAAGAGAAGACCCAGCCAAAACTAGAGGTCAAAGAAAAGGCAGAGGCTTCCTCTACCGCTTCACTGGAGGTAACAAAAACATCCCTTCCAGAGACTTCAAAGGGGGTAAGGAAATTCACTCTCAGTGATTTCATGCCACCACAATTCAAAGAAGACATGCAGGAGGCATCATACTCTTGCAATTCGGTAGTTGGATTCTCCATTGATGGAAACGAGTCCAGCGACACCGATGATGGATTCGAATCCAACTACACAGATGAGTGGGAGTAGTCCCTTGAAACAGGAGAATATCTCTCCGATGAAGAATGCGTTCCTGAGTCTCATCTTATGCCAGTAATCTGGTATAACCCCCTACAGCCACAAGGATCCTGGTCTGATGATGAAGAAGACCAAGAGGCTGTACAAGAAAATGCTGCTGACCCAGCACCTCTCATTACTCCAGTGGAAATCAACAATGTTGAGCCACAAAGAGATGATGAAGAAGAAGATCCGGCTCCCATGCCTGATCTTGAAGAATATGTAAGGATCTTGCAGCGACTCGCTCTAGAACAAGAGTAAGAACGCGTCAACGAGCCTCCTCGCAATCCAGAGCCTGAAGTCCCTGAAGACCACCAGGTACATCCTCCCTTAACTCCTGAAAATGGAGAAAATTGCTGGATAGACGATCCTCTCACATCCGAGGATGAGTCTGACTCCGATCAGGCAACGTCTCCCGTCAGAGCTTCCTGTAATGTGATAATTCGGGAATATAGCTCTTCCGAAGCATCGTCTGATGAGAGCACTTACACTCCGGCGACGCCTAGCAATATATCTTCTGGAGCCACCTCGTCTCACGTGACTTTCACTGAGATGACACCCTCTCAGGTTTCTTCTCCTGAGACTGTGACTTCAAAGTTCACACCCTTCCTGACTGAAGAATTCCCAGCCATTGATGCTTGGGACGTTGAATTAGTCAACGAAGAAGAAAGATTGCTGGATGCTGTTCAGGACTTGTTCCCGGAAAATGCTCCATGCAACACAATCACTGAGGATGGTAACTCTGCTGCTGATACATCCTCAGCAAATGAAAAATGACAGCCTCTTGATCCTGAAGACAATCTTCCAAACGAAGACCCTTCTCAAGAAGCTCTCGAAGTTGGTAGAGGCACCCGCTCTGGCCGGGACTACCACAAAAATTACAACCAATCTTCCTTTACATATGTAAATCCTTCAGGAAAAGATGTTGTAAGCGTCCCTAGTGGCAACAATGATGAACATGCAGGCCCTAAGGAGGCTTTCAAGTATGACTTGATTGAACACTTCAAGCACATACCTGCACGTCTGCACATCCTAGATTTGTTGCGAATGTCTCCGCACACTCGTGATAATCTCATTTCGGAATTACAAAAGCTGAATGAGGATGTCGACAAACATGCCCCGCAAGTCCTCCAAATTGAAATGGATTACCGGGTCAAAAACTCAGAAGCCTCCTCAAAGGGAGAAAAGAAGAAAACTGAGGGATCATGCATTCAATGCCTCTCGGTTAAAAAAGCAGCCAGTGCAACCATCGCCTTCACAAAGGACGACCTCCTGCTTGGAGAAACCAGGCATAACCGACCCCTATACTTCACAGGATATATCAAGGAAATGCCTATGCACAGAGTTCAGATCGACCCAGGTTCTGCACTCAACCTCATCTCCACTTCGGCTCTTGAAGAGTTGGGCATCCCACCCAGCAAACTAAGCCACACATCTGTATCTATCTTTGGATACGATGGGAGTACTCAAAGGCCTATCGGTAAAATCAGGTTCAAGTTGCAGATCGGTGATCTTATCTCTGAGGTCACAGTGTATGCAATAAAGACCCCTTCATGCTACAACATCCTTCTCGGACGCCCTTGGATCCATGAGAATAGTGTTGTCCCTTCAACTCTACATCAATGCATCAAGTTTGTTGGCGACGACGGCATGATACATCGAGTCTTTGCGGACAGAAAACCCTTCAAAGGTAAAGAAGTCCACTTCGCAGACTCACAGATGTATGAAGGTGAAAAAGAAGAAGAGGAAAAGCACACAGCATCCTTTGCCGAAAATCTCCAGAAAGATAAAGGCAAAGCTCCTCAACAATCACCGAAAGAAAACAAACCATCCGGTAAATCTGAAGAGAGCATTCAAACTCCCTTCATCATCTCCCTCAAATCTTCAAAGCCTTTGGTCATCACAACTAAAGTGAAGAAGGCAAAACAAAAGCCTGGGGGCAAATTTGTTGTCTCTTTCGTGTCTATCATGCAAGACACGGACTCGGATTCAGAACAAGAAGACGACACATCGTCAAGCCAAACTGACACTCAGCAAGTTCAGCCTGCTCTTACTCCAATGGAGACAACTTCTGACATAGAAGATCCTACGTCAGCTTCCTTCGTTGTTCCAGCAACTTCAACAAAGGAAAAGCCGATCTTCTTCCATAGATCGGATGCTTCTTCATCAAACTCCATGCTTGAACCTTTCCAAAATAAAGGTACGCCTCAACTATCCTTATACAGTTCTGTGGCACAAGCTATTATGAAGAAAATGGGCTATGACGCTCAAAACCCAGTCGGTTTGGGAGAAGGACGCGGTATTCTCACGCCATTGGGGCCCGTCTTGACCAAAAGCCAGCTGGAAGATTGGAGACTCTACGGCTATGTAGAAAAGTCTTCACACGGGTTAGGGTATGATCCTGACACTCCCTTGAGACAGTTGACACAAAGGCTTAAAAGTCAATATACTGACCAAGCCTCAACATCTCAAATCCATGAAGACATCGATCTCCCTGGATATCTCTTTGATGAGTCACCTGACAAAGATCCAGGAAGCTCATCCAAGTGGCACGATTTCTCCGAAAATGAAGAGGAGTTGTCCGATGGCACAGACGTGTGGACTTCTGACCCAGAAGAATCCTCATCTCCAAAAGAAGTAGCCTACTTCGACTCGGTTTCAACAGGCGATTGGGATCATCTCATAGCAAGCCTTGGGAAAATTACCGATCAAGAAGACCCGTGGAAAGGAACAAAACCTTGGTCTGGAAATGCCCTTGAAACCCCAGAAGGTTTCGTTGAGCTGGAAGCCTCCGAAAATATTGTGGAGGAACCACCTTCGAACCTTCCAACAGAAGATCCTGTTCAAAAGATAGACTTGGGAACACCAGATAACCCACGTCCTGTATTCATAAGCAAGAATATAAAGGATGATGAGTTACCCGAGTATATCGCCTTTCTTCGTGAGTTCGTTGATTGCTTTGCATGGTCTTACGCTGAAATGCCAGGCTTAGACCCCAAAATAGCAGTTCACAAACTCAATCTTCAAGAAGACATCAAGCCTGTCAAGCAAGGCCAAAGAAGATTCCGTCCAGATGTGATGGATAAAATTGAACAAGAAGTTCAAAAACTCAAAAGCGTCGGCTTCATCCGTGAGGAACAACATCCTGAATGGTTGGCCAACATTGTCCCCGTGACAAAGAAAAATGGGCAGATCAGGGTCTGTATTGATTATAGAGACCTGAATGGCGCATGCCCAAAAGATGAATTTCCGCTCCCCATACCAGAGGTAATGATTGATAATACCTGTGGATTCGAGCGAATGACATTCATGGATGGTTTCTCTGGCTACAATCAGATAAAGATGCATCCTGAGGATGAAAAACATACATCCTTTCGAACCCCATTTGGCGTGTATTGTTACACTGTCATGCCATTTGGTCTGAAGAATGCTGGTGCCACATATCAAAGGGCTATGATGAAAATATTCCAAGATATGCAGCACAAGACGGTTGAATGTTACGTTGATGACCTCGCCATCAAAAGCAAAAGAAAAGAAGATCATCTCGAAAACCTTCGAGAAGTCTTCCTCCGGCTTCGCAAACACAAACTGCGAATGAATCCATTGAAATGCTTCTTCGGCGTCTCGTCGGGTAAGTTCCTCGGATTCTTAGTTCGGAAAGCTGGAATAGAGCTTGACCCCATAAAAGTCAAAGCCATTCTAGAAATGCCCTCTCCAAGAACCTTGAGAGAACTCAAAGGGCTTCAAGGGAGATTGGCCTACATCAGACGGTTCATCTCCAATCTTTCGGGGAAATGCCGTCCATTCTCCCGGTTGATGAAAAAGGGTGTAAACTTTGTCTGGGATGCTGATTGTGAAGCTGCTTTCCAAGACATCAAGTCATACCTGACAAAACCTCCAGTGTTAGCTGCTCCTACCACTGGAAAACCATTCATCTTGTACACAAGAGCCCTTGATCACTTTTTGGGAGCTCTGCTTGCACAAGAAAATGATCAAAGAAAAGAAGCTGCTCTATATTACCTCAGCCGCATGTTAGTAGGTGCAGAGCATCGCTACTCTCCAGTCGAAAAAGAATGTCTTGCAGTGATGTTCGCCGTACAAAAGCTGCGTCACTACTTGCTTTCCAACACAGTCTACCTGGTCTCGAGGGTCAACCTCTTGAAGGTCCTTGTCACAAAGGCAGGTTCTCTCAATGCTCGACTGGCAAAATGGTCCATCCTTCTGTCACAATTTGATATTAGGTATGTACCACAAAAAGCAATCAAAGGGCAAGCTCTAGCGGACTTCCTCGCAGAGCATCCATTGCCTAAAGAGTCTCCACTCAGAGATGATCTCCCAGACGAGCCAGTCTACAATGTGGAGACCTTCTCACAAAGTGCCTCCTGGGACATGTACTTTGACGGTGCAACCAGGACAAATGAAAAAAGACAGCTGATCTCGGGAGTTGGCATCCTCTTTGTTAGCCCCAACAAATACATGATTCCACACGCTTTCTCGCTACTGGAACCATGCACAAACAATGCAGCTGAATATCAAGCTCTGATCTTAGGATTGGAACTCGCCATCGAATCCGGTATCACCATGCTAGAAGTCTTTGGAGACTCTCAACTGATCGTCAACCAGATGAATCAGAAATTTGAAGTCAGGAAGCCAGATTTGTTGCCCTACTACAACAAGGCACAATCACTTCAGCAAAAGTTTGACATCTGTCACATCACCCACATTCGTAGAGGTGAAAACATACGTGCAGATGCCCTAGCCGGACTTGCCGCATCCATGGCAATCCAGGAAGGGGAAAACATGCAAATCACGGTGTGCGAAAGGAGAATCCTTCCTCCTCTTAACACACACCAAGCAGTTGCTGAATGCCACCAGGTGGTTGGAAGTAGGATTTCAATCCTTCAAACTTCAATCGACGACTGGAGGGATCCGTTCATTGATTACATTATGTTCGGAATCCTACCTAAAGATCCAAAAGAACGGGTAAGCATCCAAAGGCGAACCCCAAGCTTTCATTTGGATATTCCTTCAAAAATCCTTTATAGGAAATCCTTCAACGGAGTACTTCTACGCTGCTTGTCACGACAAGAGGCTGAAGAAACATTCAAAGAAGTTCATGCTGGTCTTTGCGGAGCTCATCAGGCCGGTCCCAAGCTCTATGATCAGATAAAAAGGTTAGGATATTACTGGCCTACCATGGTAGCTGACGCAATGCAATTTGCTAAGCGCTGCCAACAATGCCAAGTTCATGGAGATAACATTCACATGCCTCCAGAATGGCTGCATCCTACAGCGATCTCATGGCCTTTCGAAGCCTGGGGTATGGACATCATAGGTCCTATTTCTCCCCTTTCAAGCAAAGGTCATCGCTTCACCTTCGCCGCTACGGATTACTTCTCCAAGTGGTCAGAAGCATTTGCGTTTAACGAAATGAAGACCTCATCAGTCCTCCAGTTCCTACGCACCAACATCATTTGTCGTTTCGGCATACCCAAAAGATTCGTCCATGATAACGGACCACAGTTCTGGGATCATCGATTCTATAGGTTCTGCGACAAATACAAAATCCAAAGCTGTCCTTCGACTCCATACAATCCGGCAGCAAACGGGTTAGCAGAAGCTTTCAACAAGACACTCTGCAAAATCCTCAAAAAAATGGTCTCTAGTCACAAAAGAGACTGGAGCGACAAAATGTCTGAAGCTTTGTGGGCCTATCGAACCACCGTTCGAGGACCAACCCATAGCACACCATTCTCCTTGGTCTATGGATGCGAAGCTGTCGTGCCCTTGGAAGTACAAATTCCTTCCTTGAGGGTATCCTTGCAAAATGACATGACTCAAGAAAGCAATGTCAAATTGCGACTCCATGAGCTGGACAATCTCGATGAGAGACGGCTCGAAGCTCAACAAAGCATTGAACTTTACCAAGCACGTATGGCAGGATCTTTCGATAAAAAGGTCAGGCAACGCGCCTACAAAAAGAATGACTTGGTTCTTGCGGTAAAAAGACCAATGGTCTTCGCTCATAAGTCCAAAGGCAAATTTGAGCCAAAATGGGAGGGGCCCTACGTCATCGACAAGGTTTTCTCTAATGGCGCATACGCACTCCTAAACATGGAAGGTGACAGATGTATGCTGCCCATCAACGGCAAGTTCTTAAAGCGGTACTACCCTTAAAGACTTACCCAACTGGGGTAAGAGCAACGCCTGCACGGCCAAAGCCGGTTTCCAGGTACACGCTCGCTAAACCCACCCTTTTTTTAGAATTTTCATATCAAATGTTGAAATTTCTAGAAATCTAAAACAATGCTTACTTTCATCGTTTCATTGTTCAAAAAAAAATCCAAGTTTAGGAACCTTTCCCTAACTTGACCAAAACTTTCAACCCTTGAACCCAAAATTCATGGTTTGAAACAAAATCCGGATTCAGGGATTTCCACCCTAGTCCACCTGCCTTTTACCGCCAAAATGGTTTTAGGTCAAAACTTATGACCCTCGTGTCTTTAAACAAAAAAAAAATGGTTTTTCAAAAACCGCGAGGAAGCGACGCTTAGTCGATACTCGCACAAATCGGAAGTAAGCGAACCACATTCGACACTTCCAAAATCGCAGGGAAGCGACATTTCGTCGGTACTTGCAAAATCCAAAACTGTGGAGATGCAACATTTCAGTTGATATCCACAACCCAAATTTCAAAGGTTCGAAAAAAACCTAAAAAACTGTGGAGACGCAACATTTCAGTTGATATCCATAACCCAAAGGTTCGAAAAAACCTAAAAAACTGTGGAGACGCAACATTTCAGTTGATATCCATAACCCAAAGGTTCGAGAAAACCACAAATTTCAAAAATCGTGGGGAAACGACATCGAGTCAGTACCCGCAAAACCAAAATTTTTGAAAAGCAAGGATGCAACATTCCATCGATACTTGCACCCAAATCCGCGAGGATGCGACATTCCATCGATACTCGCAACCGAATGAGCAAGGATGCGACATTCCATCGATACTTGCAAGAACATTCAGCAGGGAGGCGACTTTTAGTCGATACTTGCATTTTTTGAAAACCAAACCGGCTATAAATGCCATCAAAACAGGCTATAAATGCCACAAACCGGCTATAAATGCCATCAAAACAGGCTATAAATGCCACAAACCGGCTATCAATGCCACCAAAACAAAACCGGCTATCAATGCCACAAACAAAAAACTTGGATTTCAAAAAAAAAAAAAACGGCTATCAATGCCACCAAAACAAAACAAACCGGCTATCAATGCCACCAAAACTGGCTATAGATGCCACAAAAAAAAACTCGGCTATCAATGCCACAAGAAAAGCTGGCTCTCATGCCAAAATTGGCTTCCATGCCACAAACAAAAACCTGGCTTTCATGCCAAAACAATCACTTGACAAAAGATTTTCACAAAATGACAACCTTTTGATCAAATCCCATTTAGCAATTACTTTTATCACAAAAAGATTCAAGTGAGCGTAGGGATAACAAAAAAAGAGCATCCCATTTAGCAATTACTTTTATCACAAAAAGATTCAAGTGAGCGTAGGGATAACAAAAAAAAAGAGCATCCCATTTAGCAATTACTTTTATCACAAAAAGATTCAAGTGAGCGTAGGGATAACAAAAAAAAAAGAGTGTTCACAAGCACTACAAAAAAAAAGTACCAAAAAAAAATACAAGTGGTACCAAAAAAGAGAAAAAGGGATAGTTTCTGTTATAAAAATATATATATACAGGAGCTCAATCAAAAATGGTCTCCAACCAAGAGTTCAGCTCCTTAAGCAAGCTTTTGGCCTCATCCGTCAAGGATTCCAAGGCACGCTTCTTCAGGAACCTGCCATGAGATGCTGGGGTGGGCTGTAACCCTTCTTTCGCACTGGGAAGCTTCGCTCGAGCGGTTTTCCATTGTTTGTTCTCATCAGACTTCCTTTTGAGAACTCGATTGGCATCCGCAACTCGGTGAATCAGAGCAGTCTCCCTTTCACGAGCCTCTGTTATTTCAGTCCACTTGGCAGCGACTTGTGCCTGCAGATGCTCAAGACGTTTCCTGGCCTCATCGACCTCCCTATAAAGGACGTTAAGGTCATGTGTCAGCCCAATGATGGTTAGCTCTTCTAAGTTCCTCTCTCGGACTGCCTGCTTCTTGCTTTCTGTAGCCTCATCCAGGTTAGATTGAGCCTTATCCGCAGGGTCCAAGAACATCTCCTTGAAGAACTGATCGTCAGGAAAACCCATGGTCTCAAACCACTTGTCACCCAGCTCAATGATCCTATTAACGATCGCCCTGGCATCTGTGACATCCAGACCAGCCTCTTCAGCATCACCGAGAATCTCACGCACATGCTGGATCATGCTAAATCCGGCTTCCAAGTGCCCAGAAAAGAGAGTCTCAATCCAAGAGCTCAGAACTCGCACCACCACCTTCTTCGCAAAAAGAAGAGATGGCCCAGCTGAAGATTCGCCCAACTCCGTTGGTCGGCCGCTCATGTCATCATCTGTTGAAAGAGTAACAAAAGAACTCTTTCCAGTTGAAGCTGCTCCTGCTCGGGAAGGAATCTCAGCGCGAGAAATCTCCTCAACATTGTCAAAGCTGATCCCAGGAATCTCTACCTCTGGATTAACCTCTGGCATCCCTTGCTCTGGAAGCGACGGATCCTCCTCTGTCACTTCAAAACCTGCCAAAAGAAACACAAAAAGGTATGAATATAATCCTGTTTGAAAATCATTATCAGGGTTATAACTACAAAATACCTTCTTCGACGACTGGCGGAACACTTTCTTCCTCCATGAACTCATCGGAAGCATCATCAACATTTGCGTCCATCGATGGTTCAAAGTCATCGGAATCCTGTGGCAAGTCAGCTGGCAAGAAATGTGTTAGCAAACCAAGTCACAGACAAAAAAAAGAAAAGAAAAAAAAGAGAAGTCATACCAATTGGAGACTCTGGAATCACTCCAGAGTCCCTCGGTTCTTTTTCGGGTGCCTCGACAGGATCCGTCACCACCTCATCGACTGGAACCTCAGGCATCATCAAGTCTTCCTCTGCTAAAAAAAAAAAAAAAAAGAGAAAAGCAGAAACAAGAAGCAAATCAGAACATGGAAAAAATCCCATGAAAAGAAATGGAAAGAGAAAAAGGAAGAATCATACCTTCACCGACGGTCTCTTCTTCTCGACTTCTCTTTTCTGGAGGCTCGTCAGCATCCACTGGCACATCCTCATTGATAGTAAGAGGAACTTCCAGGTCAGGAGAATCCTCATGCTGCCCCTTGCTGCGATGATGACTCCTCCCCCTCTTACCCCGGCGGGCTCACTTCTTAGAGGAACCTGCCCCACTGTCAGAGTCAGGTTTCCCACTTGACTCCTCACTGGATGGTCTACTCTTGCCAGTAGACTCCACGGAAGCTTGCCTCTGTGCCGTTTGCATCCAAGCACCAAGTTCGGCTTCCTCCTGTTCTAGCTGCTCTAAAGCCTCATCAGGTATTTCTCGAACAGCTTCAGAACCAATGACGCCCTGGTCACCGAGAAAGCCTATCTTGTGCTTCTCTCCAGAAAGGAAGGCCCAAACTTCCTCTCGCCGGATGCCATCCGACTTTCCAAGGCCCTTTCCAGATGCCAGCTTCACATCAAGCTCCTTCTTGGAAAGCCCCCGATATGCCGAAAAGCTCTCCGCGAACCACTTCGCAAAGCCGGCAGTCCGAGAATTCAGCAACACAGGATAAGAAATCATGGCTGTAGTGTCTTCAGCACTATAGAAAGCCCATGCATTTCTCCCGTCCTGTAAGCCTCCAAAGCGCTTCACCATGCTTGAAGGCGCTCCAACAACGCCTTGAGAAAAGCCCAGCTGCAAAGCAAAGCGATAGGGTACATACGGCTGGATGTCGACGAAAAGATGTCTACGGTACACCATCGTGCCGACACGTATGCTGAAAAGCCACTCTCTCTCTGCATTTGTCAAGGAATAATGCCTTCCCGACCCCGCCCTGGTAGAGTCTCGGGAGGCACCAAAATCAAAAGCCTTCTTCCGCAACTCCGGAGAAAGCTTCACTGAAGACTGCCCCATCTCGACGTCCCTGAACCGTCGGATCCTCATGCGGGCAAACAAAAGTGATTCGGACACGGCTTTGCCCTTAGCCAGTCGAATCATCAGAGGATCATCATCCTGTGCAGCACCCAGCCGATGGAAGCCAGGACAGTGGTATACATACCACGAATAAAAGATATGGGCTGAAAATACCCTATTCATGGGAAGCCCAAGCCGAACCAAAAAAGCAGCAGCCTACAGTTCGGTACACAGGTAGGAGTAAAGAGCTGGCACCAAAGCAAGCTGCTCTCCAAACGCCATCTGACAAGCCGGAAAAATACAATGCGGCCTGATGTGCGTTCCATCTCCTCCAGCAAAAACAGCCTCACCAAGCCAATAAGTGAGGTAAACAGCGAGATCTCTCCGCAGTGCAATGTCAGGACATATGGCATTTGTACTTGCACAGAAATCTTTCAACTCTTCTTGCATGGCCAAGATCTTCTTTGAACTTGGATCCTGAGCTCCGGCTTCTTGGGTCACGCTATTAGAAGACTCCCTGCTATCAGAAAAGTTGGGGAATGAAGAGCTAAAACTCTTCCAACTGCTGGATCTAACTTTCAAACCCCCCTTCTCCTTCAAAAAATCATAGAAGGCGACGAGCTGAAAGTATAGAAGCCTGAACTCCTCAGACTGCCCCTCGAGGACGCTGTCAATCGGCATAAACTCCTCATAGAGTTTGCCGAGGATGGGCAATCCAGTAATGGCGCTCAGCTCCTTCAAAGAAAAACCAATCTCGCCATTTGTCACAACGAAGGTATTGGTTTGTAGGAGGAATGACTCCAGCATAGCCATGAAGGCCTCATCGGAAAAGATCACAGTCTCCCTAAAGGCGCGGACCGCATCAAAAATCCCGGCTTCCTTCAAAACGGCGCCACCAATCAGCAGGACGCGATCAGTCCACGACTTCCACTCGGAGTCAGCATTGAAATGGCCTCGAAGTCGAAAAGGCTTGATCCAATTGCTACCGTCACCGCTGAAAATACCAAGGCCCACCGGTCTCAAATCGACCGACGGATAATCAGAGCCCTGGTAGCCGCTGGATGGCATCAACAGGTCCATATCAACAGGCGACCTCTCCGTATATCCAGGAGAACCGCCAACAAAAACCCCGGTCTTGATTACATTTTTCCTTCTCACCCAGCTTGGAGGATCTTCCCTCTTATGGCACGTGGGGGCAAGGCTCAGAATCGAGACGGTGCGATCAAACGTCGACAGGGTAGCAACAGTCTTCTTCTCACCATCTGCTGTGAAAGAAAACTGAAAACATCTCCTCTGGTATGTCATGTCATCAAGGACTGCATCACCAAAGAAGAAGGTAGGCTTGGGCAAAACGCTCTGATCTTCCATCACCCATGGACGACTGCTTACCATGATCTTATAGAATTCCTCTCCCTTGAGAGCGATCAGTCGCTGCCTCATCTCATCTCTGTTGAGGGAGTCGCACTCTTCCAGATTTCTCTCAACATACCGGACCTTCTCAAAAGCCTGCTGAACGGCCGGATTAGAAGATCTAGAAGATCGACGAGGTACGCTTGTAGCAGGCTCTTTACCCTTGTTCGCTCTAGAGGAACCACCTGAAAAGGATGGAAAAGAAAAAGATCAAACATCAAAATGACAGAATCTCGCTAAAAAAAAATCTGGCGAAATTTTGACATGATGACGGGGCAATTCCGAAGAAAAGGAACTATCCCGAAAGAAATAGAAAGCTTGAAGATGGGTTCAACATCGCTGCGAGCTCCGAAACTCCAAACTTTCGAAACCTCAAAGTCTCCGCAAAATCAGGAAGGGCTCAACATCACTGCGAGCTCCAAATTCCCAAATTTGCGAAAACTTTCAGGTATGCTATCACATCATGCTACAAATTTAATTTACAATTGAATGCATGCATGAACATCTAGGTTTGCCAAAAAAGAGGGGCATTATCATGATGAGCAAAAAAAAAAGAAAAGAAACTTTCTCAAAAAAAAAAAAAAGGGAAAGAAAACAAAAAAGAAAAGAAAAGAAACTTTCTCAAAAAAAAAGGAGGGAAAGAAAACAAAAAAAAAAAGGAGATGGCCCACAGGCCATGTGGCCGTACGGCCAGATCCGTACGGCCCACAAACAAAAAAAAAAACAAAACAAAAAAAAAAGAAAAAGAAAAGAAAGCAAAAAAAAAAGAAAACGTGTGAAAAAAAAAGAAGCAAACACGTGAAAGAAAAAAAAAAAGAAGAAAAGAAAAGAAAGAAACAAAAAAAAAGAAAGAACTTTTTTCCTACAATGGGGTTTTCTTGAAAAAAGGGAACTTACTTGATGCCATTGATGGAGAAGAAGAAGAAAAGTCTTGAAGATCTTGAAGAAGAAGAACTCTTGGTCTTGAAACCCTCTTGAGATTATTGCAAAAGAAAGTAATAAGAGCAAGAGATCCAACCTTCTCCTTGCTTTTATAGAGAAGAGCAAACCAAAGAAGGAAAGAAGAAAGAGGTAAGTGTTACTAATTAGTAACCTTACCAAAAGAAAGAGATTATAAAGATTCTTTCCCAAAAGAAAGATATATTGAAGGATTTTCTCCCAAAAAGAAATCGATGACGGATTCTTTCCCAAAAGAAAGATACCTTGAGATATCCTATCCCAAAATAAAGGGATCATGAGAGATTCTCTCCAAGTAAAGATATTCTTAGATATTCTCTATCCAAATGAGATATTTTTGGATATTCTTTACAAAAATGACACCATATGAGATCTAAGCCATTTCAAAAGCTTAAGGTCCCATGGGTTAGCCCATATGAGCCAGGTTTGACCACCTAGGCACAAAAAAATAATAATATTATTTTGGGCTTTTAGTCAAAGAGAAATCCCTCTTACCAAGAGCATACAAAAATGGTTCCATGCCTCTTTTGAGTTGATTGGACCATACAAAAGAAAATTTCAAGCCCCATGAGCTTCCAAAAATCAAACCATCCAGCCTCATCTACCAAATTGAGCCAAAATCTTGAAATTGACATTCCACAAAAATCAAACCAAATCCTGGTCCCCTAACTTGCCACATACAGCCTGTTAGGTCACAAGACCAAAACCAAAAACCAAAACCTGATCCCCTAACTTGCCACATACAGCCTGTTAGGTCACAAGATCAAAACCAAAATTGATCCCCCAACATTCCACATACAGCTTGTTGGGTCACACGATCAAAACCAAACCCGACCCCCTAACCTGCCACATATAGCCTGTTAGGTCACAAGGTCAAAACCCAAATCCACATCCCTGATGTCATCTTCAAAACTTTGCCTCGAGATGGTACGTGATCCCTTTCACTACCATAAAATTCCCCTGGAAGCTCAAAAGGCTACAAATACCAAAAAGAAAGACTACTCAAAGACTCTTGGTCAAGTCACAGGCTCTCCTTCAAAAATCTTTTCGAGGCACATCGACTACAAAAGTTAAGCAACTCGTCGCTGTACCTCGAGGGGGCATTTGTTGACAACAAAAAGGTCACTTTGCCTCTTCAAGATCCAAAGAGCTACATGAAGTCACAACCTACCATAAATAGGCAATGCTGCTTCCAAACATCAAATCTTGTCAGAATCAAACAAAAACTGCAAGATTCTTCCAGACAGCCAAAAGAGGAGTACACAAGAAGTTTCGGGCCATTTCAAAATCATTTGGCCTAACTTCGCTTCTCCGACAGCCGAAAAGGAGCTCTCGGCGGCAAAAGCATCGGAGACACCAAATCTTCGATCAGGGCCGATGGATGGTCTCAAAATACTTCCAAAAGGCCCCACGTCAAGTTCCGAGTCAAACCGACAATGTTTGACCCTACATCAACCCTCGAACAGCTAAATCAAGCCTCTCGGCGGCGAGAACCACCGAGGCCATTACTCATCAGATAGAGCACATGGACGGCTTCAAAATGCTTATAAAGGGCTACACGTCAAATTTCAGGTCATTTCCACAACATTTGACCATAGTTTGACGCTCGGAAGCCAAATCAGGCATCTCGGCGGCAAAGCTCTCCGGGACCATGGTTTCCAAGACAGAGCCTATGGATCATCTTAAAATGACTCCAATAGGTTCCCTGTCAAATTTCAAGTCAATCGGACATCGGTTGACCGCACATCAAACCGCGACATCCTCATCGCGACAAAAAGCAAGTCTACTGGTGATAGGACCCCAAACGGCTTCAAAACTCAAACAAAAGCCTATGGTTGGTCTTATTTATTACTCAGGAGGCTTCACACCAAATTTCAGGTCATTCCGACATCGTTTGACCCAGTTTCAGCTTCTGACGGAAAATCGGCAGCTCTGCGCGACAAAGTCTTCGGCTTTCTCAGGAAATTGGAAACTTTGCAAAATAAAATGCAAGGATTCTCATCAGATTTCCTACAAAGAAATCAGGCCAATAAATGGTCAAAATGTCAAGGAAAAATACAGAAGGAAAAAGAATCGAAAAACAGCAAAACCGGACACAAAACGGGACACAAAGGGGGGAAAACCCCCCCAGGGTCGCAGACCCCTGCGACCCTGGCCCAGGGTCGCCGGCGACCTTGGAGCCCGGGGTCGCCGGGAAGGCCCTGGAAACCCCGGTTTTCGCCGTTTTTTCGCGATTCGAAGAGCCCAGCCTCTGGTACTTTCCAAAATTCATGCTTTTGAGACACCAAGTCCTCTGACATCCGTCCAAAACACGGGCCAATCATCAAGAGTATCGAAAACAATATTGATCGCCACCCGGTCAACCAAAAAGGTGTGCTTTCTACCTGACCGATCGAGAAATCGACAGGACAGATGGCACCGACCCGCTGTTGGCAACAAACACCTGAAATTACATGGTCATCTGATGTCGATCTACATGAAGATCCATCGATGATCATCGACAGAAGAATCCCAAAAGACGTGGCACGGCCCGCGACTCTTCAGCTGCTCGGCGACCACTTAATGCGATTAATTGACTAGCTTTATTACAGTCATTAATCCATTTCTTTGGACGGCCCAATCAGAAGCAAGCATTCGGGAGTTACAAGTCAAGAGATTCATGGCATTTAACCCATAAAACTCCTCCCATCATGGCGATTAAAGGCGATTAAATGCCCTCAATCTCCTCCGGCCAATCAGAAGCCAAGAAAAAGGAGTTACAAAATAAAGAATTCAATTCTGTAACTCCTCCCTTTATGTAGCTTTATGACAATCAAAGCTCATAAACCCTCCTAAATGGCCACCTAAAAGCCTATAAATAGGAGAGCTCTCCAAGAAGAAAAAAAGAGACAGATCATCAGAAAAAAGCACAAACACACAGACAGACAGAAGCACAGAAATCCAGAGAAAGGAAAAAGAGAGAAAACTCTGCGGAAGTTCTACACCGGCCACCGCAACAAGGTGACAAAAGTCCCTTGGGGGTACCCCCCCAAGGTCCTTGCCTTCTCCTTCTGCCGCCAATGGCTTAGATGTGGCTTTTCAGCCTGTCTACTCGGCTTTTCATTGGACATAGGACCTTCTTTTGGTCTTTGTTCTCTAAAAACCTGAGGTTATAGCCAAGTCAAGCGAATCAATAGCATCCTCTGTTCTCATCTGCATGGATGATGGCGAAGCCCACATATGGCTTGCGACCGTCAATCTAAACGGGTCCCCCACAATCTCCTGAGAAGTTAGATCCTCCTTTTCTTGCTTTTCATTGTAGTTTGTATTTTTTCAAAAGAGACTAAAAATCACAACTCTTGTCTTTCATTATTGATAAGGATTGTAAATCGGCTATAAACGCCAAAATCGACTATAAACGCCAAAAATCGGCTATAAACGCCAAAATCGGCTATAAATGCCAAAAAAATCGCCTTTCACGGCAAATCAAGAAAATGTCTCTTTTCTTAAATATATGTGCAATGGAAAACTTGAAAGAAGTTGATTTCCTTTTTACTTGCGAAGGTTGATCTCCGGATCACCACTTGCAATTCCAAGTAAAAATAGAAAATCTGGCACACCCACACAACAAAAAGAAATGTTGATGCATGCCCCTGCCCCCTGGTTACGAAAGGGTCGGAACCAAACGGACTCCCACGTCCGCCGACCTCGGTAGGAACCGAGCATTGGAGCGCGGTCCATCACCACAGTTGGAAATCCCGTTTCTTCTTCATTGTTGGAGAGTGGGTCTCTGAGGTAGATCGGCCTTTGGTGCCCATACGATGGGCTGACGCCAAAAAACTCGGTACGTTCTTTGATTGCTTCTTCTTCTATATTTTTTATGCATGTACATGATCATTGTCTTCTTCCAGATTTGCCAGTGCTTTCCGCAGATCAGGAGCAGAAGCTACAGGCTGTGAGAGCTCACCCTGACAAGGACTTGGGAGTTCTCCTTCCCAAAGAGAGTGGTAGGACTAGTGCACCCCCTCTGGATCCTTCTTCTTTTGGTAGGATTGGTGGACCCCATCCGGGATCTTCTGCCAAAAGAAAAGGTATGCACTTCTGTTTTAGCAATAGTTTTTCATTTACCTGATATTCTGTATCTAAGTAACATCATTGTTTCTGCAGCAATAGACAGACAGGTGATTTTGGCCCGCCTCTCTGGTAGGAGTACCCCTCCCTCCAAGGCGGCGAGGATAGATAACGCCTCTCCAGGGACCTCTCCACCCGCAACTTTGGAGGTGAGCTCTCCTCTATCCACCCCTGCTACGGGGCCTTGGGCGTGTCCCCATCGGGTGGGCTCTCTCGTGGTGCCTTCCCAGCCAACGACCTCCTCAACCAAGACTGTTACTCCGGAGTCTTCCTCTCGGGCCACACCTTCTGCCCCTCGTTTGTGTCCTCCACAGTCGGGGACTTCTACAGGGGCACTGGCATGGGCTGGCCCCATGCTGGGCAAACCGCTCGTGATTCGGGAAAAGCTCGGGAGATTTGTGTTTCCGCCGGAGGTTACGCAGATTAATGCTTTAGGCACCGAGGGGGTTATAAACATGTTTTTGGAAGGTGTGGCTCAGGTAAAGGTTTACTGTTCCTCTTTCTCCAGATTTTTTTTATATGTACTATCTCGTTTCCTTTGTTCCTCTTTTTCAGGCCTCCACTGCATCCGTCTGTTTGTTATCAAGGGCCCGATCTCATAGTCAGCTGAAATAGGATAATGAGACTATGCAAAAGGAGCTCTCCGCTGCTCAATGAAGGATTACTGCTCATGAAGCTGCTAGAAGGGCTTCCGAGGTTGATCTTACGGCGGCCCGCGAGAGGGCGACCAGGCTTGAGACTGAGCTCTCAGCCGCCCACAAGAGGGCGGCCAAGGCAGAGGCTGAGCTTGTGAAGGCCCGTTAGAGGGCTTCGCTTAGTGAGGCTGAGCTTGTGAAGGCCCGTGAGAGGGCTTCGCTTAGTGAGGCTGAGCTTGCACAGACCCGTGAGAGGGTGAGGCTCCGAGAGACTATTGTGGAGTCAGAGATGAAGGCGGCACATGAGAGAGCTTCTCAAGCTGAGGAGAGGGCTGCCTTGGCTGAGAGGGACTTAGCGAATGGCCTCGCTGATGCCTTTATTATGGCGGCCCGAGTGAGGGCGACTGTATTTGGTCGGGTTCCTACGGTTCGGAGGAGGCTTCATCTTCCCAGGCCATTTTATGGCGGGGTCATCTTGTATCTGGAGCAAAATGTGCCCAACAGCGGCATTGATAGGAGTGAATATTTGTCAGTCTTTCTACGGAGCAGGACCGAGTCGGTCTCTGACAGAGATTACCCTCTCTGTCCTGCTTCGCTTGTTGCTTGTATCATTCTTTTTGTCTCTGTCCCGCTCCTTCCCCTTATCCTCTGTTCTAAAGGATTCCCCTCGCCTGGCCCTTGTGATATCCTCAGCATTCATGTACTTCTGGGCCTTTGTCAGTAACTCCGGCATGCTCTTTGGTAGGCGCTTCATTACTGAGAAGAGGAAGCTCGATGAGCGGAAGCCTCCTAAGAAGGCTGTCATGGACACTTTGTCGTCGGGTTCTTCGACCTGAAGTACATCCTCGTTAAAACGAGTGAGGTAGCTCCTGAGGCTCTCGCTCTTGTCCTACTTTATGCTGAGTAGGTGTGTGGCATGCTTCTGGTCGGCGCCCTCTAATAAAGTGTGACAAGAAAGACTTGCTCAATTCCCCAAAGGTGGCGATGGAGGCTAGGGCGAGATTGGCAAACCACTGTTGGGCAAAACCCTTCAGTGTGGTTGGGAATGCCCTTCACATAATCTCGTCAGGGATATTATGCAACTACATTATAGTTTTGTAAGTTTTCAAGTGGTCCAATGGATCCTTCACTCCATCAAAGGTCTCCATGGATGACATTTTGAACTTCCGAGGAAGTGGATAGTTTACCACGTCGGGCTTGAATGGTGTGTCTGTTCGCCTGACAAGGTAATCCACTGTCTCTGGTGCTTGTGCTCTTATGGTGTTGAAGACATCACCCAGCTGATTTTGCATCTCCCTGATCTTTTCGTCCCAGCGATTGGGGGCTTCCCTAGACGGATCATGGAAAATAACTCCCGTCTTCCATGCTTTGGTTTTCACTCTCCCCTTCTTCGAAATGAGGATCCTCCCCATTAGAAGAAGAGGGAGGAGGTGGAAGTCCTCCATGATTCGCTCCCCCAGGAGGTAGGGGTCCTCCAAACTGGGCTCCACCGGGAACTCCATGACTCCATGAGGGGCGCCCTGGGGAACTTCCTGGGTGCCCGCCCTGGGGATGGATGCTCAGATGGGGAGCTCCCCGGCATGGAGCTCTTGGAAGTCCCTGGCGCGGTGCTCATTGAGGTACCCCTCCAAATTGTGCTCCTCCTTGCCCTGCCAGCATGAGTTGTATGATTTACTAGTTTTGGGTCATCAGCTGCTGCATGGTCTCTAATGTTTGTTGAAGAGTAGGAGCAGGAGCATTTGGGGCAGGATTAGTCAATGGAGGATCATCCTCGCCCTCTGCTCGTCTTGTCGATCTAGTGGTGATCACCATAATTTTGAAAGAAGAATGAGAACTTTTATATCTTCCCACAGACGACGCCAAACTGATGATGCCTAAATTAGTTTCGGACACCACCGGTCAAGTAATAAATGATGAATGCAGTAATTAAAGAGGAGAGAGATTATAGTGGTTCGGTCAGTGTGACCTACGTCCACTTCAGAAGGGCAGGGGTCGCCGGATGTTTTATATCTCGAGTGTGCAGAGATTACAAGGTAGGAGAATAAAAGGAAGTGTGTAGAAGGAAAAATATTTCTTACCCCTCAAGTGCTGGTGGAGCTCTTCTATTTATAGTCTTCCCCTAACAGATGGGGACGATTTTACAGCAACGTTCGCTCTACTTTGATGTAGTCTTCGAACTAACCCTCTATGGACGAGGCAGGTGAGATATTCTCCGCAGGACTTGATAAAAGCGGGAACGACTCTTTCCAAAGTGACGTGGGTTGCCTTGACGTGGCCAGACTTCGTAGATTTGAGCCCGGACCTCAACGGACTAAACGGATCTTCACAGATTTAGGCCCTGACTCGTCATGGACTGGGTCACTTGGACCTGACTCATCAAAATGTATCTCTGGTTGGCATTATCCTTAAGATCTTCTTGCATTTTCGTTTCTCGATCATCCCAAAATCGTCCATTTTAGAGTAACATTCGGATCTTTTGGAGCATTTCTACGGTTTGTCAGATGGGTATCCTCCGGTTTGGCCTTTTAGTTCAGTGATTGGCTTGAGGTGGGTGGTTTTTGTAAGTGAAGTCCTTGATTTTTTTAATTTTTTTTTCCTCAGGTGAGAATTCAACTCGGCAAGGGTTCGGGTGTCCATGTTGCCAGAACGATTATCTGTGAAGAGGATTTGGGCGCTTTTTATAAGGTTTCCGCTTCTGAACTTTGTTGGATTTCTATTTTTGTGTGTCCTTTTTGGTTCATTTGGAGTTGGGTTGCTTGTTTTTTATTATTTGTTTAACAGAAAACAAAAAAGACTTCCGGAGATTTTGGATCTATTTTTTTTTCTATGTTTTGGTGGATGTTGGATTGGTAGGTGAACTTTTTCACATTTGATGTAATTACAAGAAAATGTGGAAAGAGGATTTTGAATGAACATGGTTTGCTTATTCTCTCGGGGCATGTCCCATGGACTATTGCTACATTTACCCAGTTCAGAGTTTGGAATTTCAACCTTCAGACGTTTGGGAGCTTTTTGAGACTGTAGGAGATGAACCTTTGAAAATAGAGCACATAGAGTACATGCAAGTGATTTTACCTGGTATTAATTTTCCTTGGAAAGTACTATTAATTTTTTTTTCTTGAAAATCAAAATATTGTTTGCTATTGTAATATGTTAAGCTAGAAATGTTTCAATTTATGAACTGGACTCCAATTGGAGCTCAACTTTGATTTCAATTGCGAAATTGAAGCTCAAGTTTTGATTTCTATTTTGATTGGAGAGAAATTTTAAGATTTACATAGATAGTCTACTTTTATTAACCTTCTTTATGTGAGTTTAAGATTTTAATAAATTTATTATGGATAGGAGATTAAAGAGTCCGGATGATACAAGAACTCCACCTTGCTCAATAACTCTATCCAGCAAAGTTAAAATGAGTATTCTTTCAGTAAATTTAAAATTTTAATATATCTATTATAGTTAGGAAATTCTAAAGGTTTGTGATCTTAAAAGTGGATCCTAGATAGTGATTTATACATAGAGCTCCACGTACAACAATCTTTTTTTTTTTTTTCAAACTAAGCCTCATATTCTAATTTCTAAAAGTGGGACCACATGCCATAATTTCTAAATATGGCCCTCCATCCCAATCCCTAAAGATGGCCCATGTTGGAAGCTTTAAAGTTGGCCTCATCATTACGATAATTTCTATTTTTTTTCTTTGTAGTAGAATTTGGAGAATTTATTCTTTTAAAATTTTCGTCACTTTTTAATATATTTTGTATTGATTTCATTTTTTTCTGTTTTTATAATGACAAATTGTTATTTATTAAAGTAGTAAAAGTTCAAAACGATGAGATTACTTTAATTTATGATGTGATTTCACCAAAAAAGTTTAAGGCTTACCTTTTTCCTATGCTACCCCATTTCCGATTAAGATTTTATGGCTGCAATATAAAAAACAAATTGATAAATAATTTTATAATTTATTTAAAAAATAAACTCGTCATATTTATGGAAGATGTTCAAAAGTATGAGATTAAGAAAACTCAAAATAGTATCAGCATAAACCGAAAAAACATATATGAAAACAAACAAAAATATAATCAAGTATTTTTCATATATAAAATAATCCTTTCAACATGCTCCATTGATTTTCAAAAATATGTTCTACTAATAAGCTGGATTCAAGCCATATTTGTATCCTTATTCAACTTTTAGTATATCTATTTGGAAAATAAATAAGTTCAAGTTCATTTTGTTTAAAGGCAATTAATATACTTTAACTTGGATCTATGTTCACTACAACAAAAAACACCTTTGGTGACATGAAAAAATGTCACCAAAGGCCCATTTTTTGTCACCTATTATCTTTGGTGACACGGGATGGGGTGTCATTGTATCCATGACACTAAAAGTCAATGGTGACAAAATTTGTGCACTTGTCACGAAATGATGTCAACGGTGACAAAAACATGGTGTCACGGAAGAAAGATTTTCCGTGACATAGTAGGGTGTCACTAAAAGCAATGGTGACAAAAGTACAGGTGTCATAGAAAAGATATCTTTTGTGACAAAAATTGTCACTAAAAGTATTTTTCTTGACAACCAAATGAGTGTCACCAATAATATTACCAGGTTGACACTCAATGGTGACATACTCTTTTTGTCACAAAAAAATACAATCAAAATATTTGTGCCACCCAAATTATCATTTCACACCTGCTTACAAAGTTTCAAATATTTATATCCAGATACACCCATTAACAAAACTTATACCACAAAAGATGCAAACTATCATTCAAATCAAATATCCAACAAGTCAACATTCTAATATCCAAGTTCACAACCCTTCAAAATATTCATCATTCAACAATAAACACTTCAAAGTTAATAGCTTTAACATAACTACAAAACAACCATACAAGGTGTGTCGGTTCAAATTAATTACAAAAATAATTCAAAACAAGTAACTCCATGCATCTTGGTGATCATCTTGGTTAACTGCCAAAAAGTCTTCAACTCCATCTTCGTCATCTTGGTTAACTGCCAAAAGTAACTCCATCTTGATAGTTACCTACCTGTATAAAATCGCAACAAAAAAATGTAATTATTTAACACTAGAATTGGGAGCTTTCTTCCCTGAACATAAATCTTATTGAGAACTTTTTTTTTTCGTTTTTTGAAGAATGACGATATATTGCATTTACTTATTATAACTAGGAATGAAACTATACCTCGAGATATTCACTCGACAAAGTCAGAGTCTTGATATGTGAAAGACCAAGCAGAGGCTTGATTGGATCAAAAGGAGGAACCTGCAGGGCAAAGGGGCCATTGTAATCAATCATGACATCAACCAAAATTTACTAAAGCCGTCAGAGTCTTGATATGTGAAAGACCAAGCAGAGGTTTGATTGGATCAAAAGGAGGAACTTGCAGGGCAAAGGGGCCATTGTAATCAATCATGACATCAACCAAAATTTACTAAAGCCATCAAATACACATCCACAAAAGTTATTTACCATTAAACACCATTGGAAGGTCCAAACAGAATGTTCAAAAACCGCCCCCAGGGAAGCATACTACCTGTTATCAAAGAATTATAACTTGAGAAGTAAGCCTACATACCAAATTACTAACAAGCACGCAGGTCATTAACAGGTGGCTCAAAATTCAAGTTTTTTGATAAAGGTGCAAATTTATGCAAAACATAGTGCTAACCTAAAGTATCCATCCATGAAACAGCACAATAATGCAACAAAGTTGTGACTCTAATAAAGTAGATTAAAGTATACTAGATTAAAGCACAATAATGCAGGCAGCTGAAACATACAACCCAATGAGACAGATGCATGCCCAGGTGTCTAAGAAAATGGTGGACCATAATCACTGTTCATCTCCGTGCTGATCAGCTGTGTTCACTGACATGAAAACTCCACCTATCTACCGTTTGGTACGTTGATAAACCTAACATATACCGACTCATTGTCTGCCAAGGACTGGAAAGATAAAAAGGTATGTCATTCTTGGAAAAGTGTAACATAGGCTTTCCCGTCTGTCAAGCCCTTGTGCCACTAGACTAACCCCAAAATAGGAGACACTGGTGCACCCACAAGCACTCACTTGGTGAAGAGAGAATGCAGAAAATGCCCAGCTGCAGAAATTAAAGGAAAGGGACGTGTAACTAAAGTGGGCTCCTGGTTGCTCATTGGGTACATTATGAATGGGGCTGTTTGGATGTGGAAGAAAGGTGGATAAAATGGAATGAAAAAGTTGTCTCCTCCTTTTTACTCTTACCTATTTTCACACCCTTTTTATTAAAACGACTCCAATAATGAAGCACCTAAAGAGAAAAAAACCCTTCAGCACCATGGGAATTTTTATGTATCCAAAGCTCAACATATAGATTGCATCAGTCCTCCTGCTGTAAATCATGAAGCTTCAAAGTTGTAATAATCATAGAAACAAAGTTGTAAAGGAGATAGATAGCATACTTCAAGCTAGCAAACTTAATGAACATGGTTGATGTACCTTTGGTATCTATATTAAATGTTGCATTTTATTTTTTAAACAAGAAGAGGTGCTGTTTAAGAACACAGGGGAAATTATGTACCTTGTAAAACATAATAGAAAGCATTGCTAAGTGATCAAACAGTCCACAAAAATGTTCATCTAATCGCCCAAATGATGAATGTCTATGAATCTGGAAATCTTTTGGGATATCCTCCATCAGAGGGGGCTAAAACATATAAAGAATTTAGATCATGATGGTGAACCTTGGGCCCTGCATGTAAAGAATACCAAGGTGCAGCCGTACATTTGATGTGGCAAAATGGAGGACTAGGTTCTCCAAAAAAATAAACACAGAAGCTTTATTTAATTCTCTATCAATGAGCATAAATGCCACCTATGAAGCTGGGAAAATTAGGTGTTAGATTTGGAGTTATACTATAAACTACTGACCTTTCAGCAAGCACAGCAGATCCTTCCTCAAATATTTCTTCTACCAAGTCCGACTCATAAAATTTAGACTTAATACAACCATTTAAAACTGCAGAAATAGAAATAGAAGATGATACCAAAACAATAAATCCTCAACAGTAAAACAATAACAGCAACAGCAGTAGCAGCCCATTAATATGTAGAAACCAACAGTCCAACACTTGACTACTGTCAGAAAGCTACAACAGCTAAGATAGTAGAGTTATTACCTCACAGAGAGCATTTGCATATGAACACATGTCTATTAGTATGACTAAGACATGTTTCCCACATTCATAAGCTAGATATTCGGCAGTCATCAGAGCAATGCGGGGAGTGATGAACTGATGATGCGCTTGATTGTGGGATCATTGGCCTGTAGCACATTATCAGAAATATGCACTACAAGAACTAGTATCAACTTCTCAACAGTTATAACTAAGATGAACAATTGCCATGTTGCAAGTCATGATGAATTTGAATACCTTAAATAGAGTATAACAACGGGCCATGTCAGATTCAAACAACATACCAAGTTTAGAAATAGGGTCATTCTTTCCATTGAACCATTCTCTTCAAAATCACATTTGAAGAACTGGGTTGTCTCCATGTTTACTCCCATTGCTGCAAATACAATGGCAAAAAGTGTTCCTCAATCAATCATATTTCCTCCCTTGTTTTCATGCCGCCAAACAAATCCTTGAAAGAAGGAAATATGAATTACACGAATTCAAATTAACAACAGAAAAAATCAGATCTTGAATCCAGAGGATGAAAACCTCTTCAAATTAAAGCAATCACATGATAAATTGGATCAAATCCCTAGTAAGATTATCAAACCACAGGTCTGACCAAAATCAATAGATCCGTAACCAATATCAACATCTAACAATTCAAAAAAAAAAAATCATCTAACCACAATCCAATCAAAACCACAAGATCTACGGCCAGTATCAATATCTAACAATTCGAAAAATACCGTTTGAAAAAAAAAAAAAAGCAACCATAAAAACCCAGGTTAGCAATCAGAAAAACAAACTCCATTTCCATTTCAAACAATGGACGCTTCCTATGATCCGCCCAATCCCTCAGAAAACACAAACCCACCATTCCCAATCTAACACTGAACTGACTACATCAAGCATTGATTGAATCATGATAAATAATGCACTAATAGAAGCATTAAATCATGAGCCTAGAATCATGGTGATGATAATGCACTAACCCACCACATCATCTCATCCCTTCTCTCGTTTGATTGGCAATTGTCATGTATTAGATAGTATCCACACAAACTGGGCGGTGCTTAAAAAAAATGCAAATCCAGGTTTTCTATAGCCACCTTTAATAAAAGATCATCCAATTGCTTTTGTTCTCCATATGTATTGACATACATATGCATTTTGTGAATCTAAAGACTAGAAAAGCTCCATCACTAACCAGGTTAGTGGGGCCCACATGATCATGGCCATGGGGGACCCACTCCAACATTGCTGGTATATCAACATGATCAAACAGTCCAAATGACGGCCTAGATCATCATCTCACATCTTTATTTTAGATCTGGACCGTCCATCCGATCCACATACATCATCCATCAACATCAAAAGTAAGATTAAAATAAATTTTGATTTCAAAGTTTGGCAGTCAATTATCAATATTATATAGAGATTATCCAACGGTATGCATCAATAAAGGTGAAGTCTTTATCTCGTTTTGGATTGAAACTTTCAAAGAAAAACCCTAAAAAGCACTCACCAGTCACCACAGAGACAGAGACGCTGCAGCTAAAGCACCTCTTCTTCTTCTTCTTCTTCTTCTTCTTCTTCTTTTGATTGCTGAGATAGATTTTTCAGCATAGAAAGAAAGAAAGCTTTTGAAAGGTGAAACGAGGGGAAAATCAATAGAAGAAAGAACTTAAAAGAGATGGTATTCTTCTTAAAGAGGGAGAGAGTGGAGTTTTTGAAAATCAAACCTGAACTCTTGATTAGTCAATTGATGATGGCTTCAAACAACATCTAGATGCGTCGATCGATGAACCACAAAACCCTAGAACTCCATCGACAGGTGACCTTCTGCAAATGTGTAGATCCTGCGTTCGAATCTCTTCAATGCTCAAAACTCAATGACCAAGCGAAGGAGATAGGGAGAGAAGGGGGAGAGGGAGAGGGAGAGAGAGAGGCGATGCAATGACATAGAAGTACCATTAAAAAGACTAAAAGAGAGATAGAGTCGACAGAGAAACGCAGAGGGAGAGTGAGGGAGAGAAAGAGAGATCGACAAAGAGAGAAGGAGATAAATTTACCTGAAGCTGAAGAGCGATTGTCACAGCCTCACAAGCATCCGACGAGAAGCGATTCGTGCACTCGAAAGAGAGGAACAAACGAAGAAGGGTTAGTGGCTGGCTGAGGTTTTGAGGAGTGAATAACAGAGTAGGGTTTTCTTTTCATCCATCGATGGATTATACATGTGGGGGCGTGGGCTTTCATTCATGTGGGACGTGGGCCAGTGTCCCAATACAATTTTAAGGGGAATTGCAAGTTTGATCTGGGGCGACCGCCCCAGATACAAACAACATGGGCCAGTGTCCCATTTTTTTTACTGTCTCCATTTTGTCCAAATCTGCATTTTGCAAAGATTGCATGAAAAAAATAAGCATCTAAAGGTGAAAAAAAAATGGAACCTTTGAGAAATGTTTATTTGCGTGGATGATAGTTAAGGGTGTCTCTTTTTTTTTCGCTTTTTTCCTTTGTAGAACCCACATCAACAATTTCACATTTCTGGTTGGTAGCAACAGAGGTAGAAACCAGAACCGATGGTCACCAACATAAAAAGAAAAAAAATCCAATGACTAGGATCTTTCTATTTCTCTGCAAATCTACGGTGGGTCCCACAAAATCAGTCAACATGGACCCAGGAAGAGGATGTTGATGCTTGTCCCCAATAGGAACGCCAGCACTGGGCACACACACAAGAATGATTCCTTCTTAGTTCTTACTGTCACTCTCTCTCTTTACCCTTTTTCCTCAAGCCCTCAGAGGCTCAGATACAACAGCGTTACATTGCATTACAGTTGTGAGTCTGGGCCTTTTTTTTTTGTCCCTATCTTCTTCCCCTCGCCATTTGCAACAAACACACAGAAGAAAACCGAAAAGACCCAAATAACTAAAACCCAAAATAAAAGAACCCCATTTCCCCCTTTTCCTCTTTGCAGATACTACAACAATCAAATGCTGTGAGAGAACATGAACAAAACACAAAAAGATGCAGAGATTATGATGTTGAAAACTTCAGAGAAACGAAACAAATGAAAATGCAGAGATTATGATGTTGAATCGATCTTACCTCAAAAGAGATGAAGAAAACACGGCTGGGGTTCTTCGTGTTGTCAAGGCTGCCGGCTGGGGATGAAGAAAACACAAGGGAGGGAGAGAGAGAGAGAGATCGAAGAGATGAGAGAACCTGAGAGGGAAGGGTTTTCACTATTCTCGCCAGCGGCTAGGGTTTGGGTTGTGAGATGAATGGATTTCTGCGGTAGATATGTTATATTTCACATTTGACCCCTTAAAATTTGATGGGAGAGGGAAAGGATTGTTTACCAACGAGAGAATGATACCGAGAGACAGTTTTAGCCTTTTAGGGATTAAGAGATGGAAAGGGGAAAAAGGGCTTGGAGAGGGAAAACGTGGTTGTGGAGGCGGGAGAGGGTAAAAATTAGGCCATTGCATTGGTGACAAAAAAATTTTGCCACCAAATCTATTGGATCGTTTGGTGACAAATTTTTTTGTCACCAAATCTCCTCTCTATTTGGCACCTAAGCTAAAGACTTTTCGTGACAAGCAAAAAAATTTTTTGTCACCGTTGTGTGCATTCCGTGACAACATTGATTTTTTGTCACCAAAGAGTGTCACCAATAGTGCATTTTGTTGTAGTGGTTATTTGATTGTAGCTTAACTGATTAAAGACTATAAGAAAATAAGAAAATATGTTTAATTATATAAATATTATATGATATTCTATTTTTTAATATATGCATAATATAATATATACATAAAAAGTAATGAGTATAAGTAAAACCTTTGAAACAAAAATGATTAAAGAATTCATATAGTCTTTGACATAGACTCAAGTCTGATTTGGTTAATATCATATATAATTGTTAAAGCTTGATTTAGTTAATACGATGCACTAACTTTTCAAAAAATGAAATAAAATTAGGTAAGGGTGGGAGACTAATATATGAAAAATGAATAGGAGTGTTTATATTAAATGGAAGAGCATACCCTATTTATTAGCTAAAGAAGTCATAGATGATTGACAAGTATTAGAATTGTGACTCCAAATGTCACTCATTTAAACTTCCACACAAAAAAGATGATAACAAGTGCTATGAAAAGATGATAGTCTTAACATAGGAAGTTAGTGATTGGGAAGTGACATTTATCAAATTGTATAAATAATCAATGACAGCAGCCTTTTCATCGGAGAGCGACACGTGGCATGCTCTAGAAGTTTTTAACACTTTCCAATAATGTCCAACACTCTCCAACAAACCTTCTCTTTGCCCGCCCCCCAAAATCATTTTCCTATATTACACTGACCATTTACCTTCAATGGGCTCTATAGATTATTAAACTAACAATAAGAAAAAATGTCCCTTTGGCTTTGATAGTGAGCCCTATATACTAATGAAAAATATAGAGATCAAGTTGGCTATGATTTCAATCATACGATGGCCACTTTCAAAGGCGGTATTTTGCTACCTTTTCTCTTTATTTGTCATTTTTGATTTTGGTAGGGTTAATCTATGGCAGGGCCGGCTCGAGACAATTTGAGGCCTAAAGCGACAATCCTAAACGAGGCCTCAAATTATCTATTCTTTTTTCTCTTTTATTTGTTTTTTAAGTTTTGAGCATCTGGATTCGTATTTTCTAATAGATACATTTTTCATTTATAAATTATAACTAGTAATATTTATAAATAAAATGAACACTAACTAAAATAAACATACAATACGAGCATGGAATTAAAAAAATCTTAAAATCATAAAACAATAGAACCTGTTTTAGTGATTTATCATTATTGGCCATAGAGATTGTAGATGTAGATGAATTTCGAATTTGATCCAGCTTTTTCATTATGAAAAAAATGGGTTATATTTGAGTTAGTGGGTTATGATTAACATATATTATAAAAAAGACTCACATATATTATCAGAATATATCCACTTATATTATTAAAAAGAAGACAAAACCATATCAATAAATCTTTAAAGATGATTTCTTTAAAAATAAAAAAATAATATTTATAGAGAAAAGGCAATCTATGAGAGAGATAGAGGATACTGAGAGAGTAAAGAGTGCGTGAGATGGAAAAGCGTTGGTGGATAAACATTTATTCAAAATACCTCACTGGTGAGGCGGTAAGGAGGTTGTGTTGAGATTTGTTGGGATTTAAAATGACACTGTGTAGAGAAAAAGAATGATGACACTTGCTTTAATGCTTTGTTTAAATGTGAAAAGATGGCTTTAATGAGATGTGATACTAATTACTATTATGGGGCTTTGGGATAAAAAAAACTATGAAAGTTGCTTGAATGCTTTTTTAGAATTTGAAAAGATGATTTTTATGAGGCCTTATTTTTTGGGGGGCCTAAAGCAAGGGCTTTTCTTGCCCAATGGTCGACCCGTCCCTGAATTGTGTGGGGCCCATTGTGAAGCCAATTAATTTCAAAACCCACATTGAATTTTGTAATAACACTCAGCTTATGCCTAAGCACAAACATAATCAAACCAGGTCCTAAAATCTCTACTACTTGATCTTCTCCTAATTTTTTTAAGTTGCCTAAAACTTATCATTTACATTTACTAATTTTAACCGAATAAATTTATGGGTCCCAGTGTCAAAACCATGTTATTTTTTTCTTTCCAAACTCACAATATACAAGGGAGACGTTCATAGGTTGTATCTTGTTGCTTTCTTCTCCTTATTTCTCTTGCAATATTCAGTTGGATTAATCTACAGAGCCCATTGTGGAAGCCAATAAATATCAATACCCACATTTGATTTTGAAATCAACACTCAATTCTATGCTTAAGAATAAATATAATAAAATCAAGGTCCTAAATATCTACTATTTATGTGATCTTGCCCTAAAATCTCTCGGGCCCCAAAAACTGCTCTCACGATTTTTCATCTTTATCACAACTTTTTTTATTATCATTTAAACTTAATAGTTTAACTAAATAATAAATATGGAGAATCAAAGAAATAATATAATTTGGCAAACGAAGATGTTGGACCAAGCAATAGATAGAGTCTTTAAAGTGTGAACGGTTTTTATAAACTAATTTACTCTTCGTACGATCAACAATTCAAACTGATTTTTTTAATATGTTTTCTTCCTCCTCATATATTATATTACATAATTACTCTTCCACTTTTTCTATTTTCTTTGACCCGTTATTCTATGTATTTGACTTATTCTTTCAATATCATGTATTAGATAATTTGGTTAGATTATTTTACTTATTTTTCTCTAAAACTTTGATTTTTCAAGTTTAGTTTTAATTGTATTATGAAATATATATATATTAATATTTATTTATAACTTATTTAAGTATTTATAAATATTTATTATTAAAATTTTAATTATTTTTTATCATGTTGCACTAGTTGCTATAAACGAAACTTGATTGCAAATTATTATCATGGGCCTCCTTGATAGTCGCACGTCCAAGGATTCGGCACCAATGTGAAAGAATTGGACCGTTGGATCGACTATATAGCCATACAAATGGACTAAACTTGTCGGTCATGGATGAAGGGATTAGGAGCATGGGATTGGGGCCGAACTTGATATTCAGGGTGGTTCCATATAGATCTTTCAATCACCATTGGTCCCATCCGAAGATGGGACCCCCTGTGGGCCCCACAAAAAAGTTCTCACGTAGACTCCGTGAGAACATTTCTCACTAGATCAAATCCCATATATATGGGAAAAAATTAGGTGAGAAGTGTCTTTACGGTTCAAATCATGAGAACTATGGGTGGGGCACACCTTCACCCAATCCAAACCTTGCAATGGACAGGGACCTCCTTGATAGTCACACGTCCCAAGATTTGGCACTAATGCGAAAGAATTGGACCGTTGGGTCGACTATATACACATACAAATGGACGGGACTTGTCGGTCATGAATGAAGGGGTTAGGAGCATGGGATTGGTGCCAAACTTAATATTTGGGGTGGTCCCATATAGATCTTTCGATCACCGGATGGGCCCCCCAATGGGCCCTACAAAAAGTTCTCACGGTGACTCCGTGAGAACAGTTCTCAATGAATCAAATTCATATATATATATATATATATCTGTGTGTACGTGTGTGTTTGTGTGTAAAATGATATATTTTGTGAACCATTGATATCATGCTCTTCATCAAATTATAAGTATATCTATTTGGTTTCTCCCTACAGGCTTGCCCAATTGCATCGCGTAGAAACAAGTTTCAACCCTTTATTGCTCTCAACTATATATGTTCTAAAAAAAACTATGGGGTCTCGATTCAGTAGTTTTTTCCTGTCCTAGTTATAAGCCCAATCCCTGCTAGGTGAAATAATTAATAAAGAAGGATAAGAACAAAGAAGCAGCCAAATGAAAGGAACCACTCAAGCCTCTAAAACAACTCATAGCCCAAAGAGAGAGAGAGAGAGAGAGAGAGAGAGAGATTTTAACAGAAATCGGAAAAGTTAAAGTCGATTTGGAGGGTTTTTAATTTCAGTTTATTGACCACAATTAAAAAAATTTTGGTCAGCTCGACCATAAGGGACAAAAATTGGCAATTTGGGATTGTACCCAAAATCTGAAGTCCAGTTGGATATTTTGGCCGAATACCACCACCTGTTCTATTATTTACGTAGGTGGCCCAAGAAACTAGTTATTTACCCAAAGAGAATCTTTTTCTCCCCTTGAATTTCCTGCCCCGATAAGTATTTGACATTTTTTTGGGTCCAATCAATGCTCAAAACATTGGTCTGGCCAGAAGATAATCCTGCCTACCCTGTAGGCATACTTTAAAGCATTATATCCATGTAGATTTCCTGAGTTTAGTCTTTGTTTAGCTGGGCTCATTGCTTCTGAATTCTTGAGGAATGCTCATTGTCCCATGTTTCATTTCATGATTTTTATTATTTTATATTCTAATTATGGAATCATGTTCCCTTTGTTGTTGAGTCACATTTGAAAATAATTTATTTTCTAGCTCATTCTCCATGAAGGCTTGATGGTGCAGTGTGACAAGTTTTGTTGTTGAGTCACATTTGAAAATAATTTATTTTCTAGAACTTTGCAATATGTAATGAATGTATTTTGGTTATGGGATGTCGATTTTGAGTTACTAGTTTACATCACTCCTCGTTTATGGTTGAAAAATGCTAAGATCGTGTTGCATGTCCCAGTCATGAGGGCAGCCATTGTAGATCCTTTCTTTTTTATTTCTGAATGGTTGCAATGTTCTACCTTCTTTTATGGGTTATTTTGGATACTAGGATTTCTGACAGGGATTTCTTAAATTGCATGGATTTTAGAGTCCGTCTAAGGTATTTTGCTTATTGATGGAGATTTTAACGATGGTATTAAAATTTAGAACTTTGAGTAAGGTCCAGTCCAGTTGGGTTGATTGGAGTTGGGCAGGGATGAAAACATTATGGCTTATGTCAGTTCTGGTGGTGAGAGAGAGAGAGAGAGAGCGAGCTTGTTTGATGAACCTTATGGCGGAAATTTGATCTATTCGGAGAGAGAGAGAGAGAGAGAGAGAGAGAGAGAGCTTGTTTGATAAACCTTATGGCGGAGATTTGATCTGTTATAAAGAAACTCAACCGGCCCTGGTAATCCATTTCTGCTTCGGGCTCTATTCTTCCAAATCGGAGGCCAGCCCCAGGTGATGTGGCTATCATATTGGAGGTTGGCAATATTGAAAAGATTTCAACTGGACTTAAGGGTATGCAAAATATCAAACCCACTAGATCATCCTTTAGACCAACAATGCTAATGTCTAATGATCTCCAAACTCTTCCTAGATCTCAATCTAATGATATGCAATGGATGGTCAAATTTGGATAAATGTCAATTCATTGAATGGATTTGGGAAGGATATGGGGTGGGCGCATGGGGTGTTCCAAGTGTTTTTGAGGGTTTAGTTTAGTGCGGGCAAGTTAATCATAAGTGGGCTACTTGGCAAACCCATTGCACTCTAAGGTGCATCAACGGGAAAGAACTTTTCTAAAACAAAAAAACAAAAAAACAAAGAAACAAAGAAACAAAGAAAGAACTGCTGGTACTACCACAATAAAGCAAAGGGCCTAAAATGAAAAATCACAACCCAACAACAACAATTAATTAACCAAAGGGCCTAAAATAACAGCCCAAAGTCGTGGCTAATGAGTGTCCGTCTTAGGTTAATCCGAAGCAGTCACCCAAGAATTTATTCTGTTATCCTCTACAATATTTCTTTGAAATATCTTTTCATATCTTATCTCAATAAAATTAATTTATCTCCAAAAATTATTTTATCTCGTTACTTTCACAATATTTTGTGATGAAGTATTGATAAAACCGAAGATGGAGGTGGGGGGTTTTATCACAAAAAAAAAAAAAAAAGAAAAAGGATAAAAACCATTTTCATCCATTTACAGAGTTAAACCAACATGATTTTTTGTTACACCCCATTCCGAGTTAATTTTGATTAACTTTAATTAATCGAGATTAATGTGGATTAAGCATGATTAATCGATTTAAATGTGATTAATGATCAAAGTAAGTTGAAGTAGTTTTGGAAGAATGAATTAAGCCTAATGAAATAATTTGGAAGGCATTAAGTTAATTAAGTTGAGTTTTAGACTCAAATTAGTGAAATGAAGGATTTTTCCGTACATACGGAGTTATACATATTTCGTCAAATGAGGTGAAATTTGATATCATCGTGTGTATCTCGATGAGTACATCAATTTTGATAATACACATGAAGTCATTTGACTTAAAATAGATTCAATAGGTCTTAGTTTGACCTCAAATGTAAATTCAATAAGAAATGTGTTTCACTTGCAAATTAAGAAACCAGGTGTCATGTGATGGAATGGTTTAGTACATGCAATGTTAGAGAAGCCAAATGCTCAACAGAAAGTGTTCCAGCACAACATCTGTAAAGAACAAAGCTACACCACCCAGTCCATCTCCTTCATCGTTCTTCTTCCCTAAGCTTGAATCAAGTACTTGGAAGAAGAAGTTACAAGTGGGTTCTTCTGAGAGAATCATCATCTTCTATGTTTCTTCTCTATATTCATTGAGCAAGTGTTTTTAGAATGGATATTACAAGTGTTTCACAAAGAGGAAAATGAGTGCTGTCATCTTCTTCCTCTCTTTTGCTTGAGTTCTCTTGAAGCTTGGCATTTGGAAATCTTGGAGTTTTCTTGGTAGAGCATCCAAGTTCTATTGGCAGTAATTGTCCTCTTAAACCACAAGTGAACAAAAAGGGTTTTTGGATTCAACTTCAGTAAAGGCAAGTATAAACAAGTATATATGATTAGATGCTATTGCATGTTGGTTTCTTTGAGTTTCTTTGTGAATTTGAGTTCAGCTCTTTATGATTATGTTAATCGTTGTGTTAGAATTGATGGAATGATATGTTTATGGAGTTGAAGTATTGGTTTCATGTTAATATGTTGTATATATGAGAGGAGAACAGAGGTTCCAAGTGATTTCTGTAGGTTGGAAACAAATCAGAATGAAGCAGAATTCGTTTATGAATTCTGCAGTTCTGGGTGATTTCGGTCAGCCGAACACTATCGGTTAGCCGAAAGCTAACCGAAATTCTGACCGTCAGTGTAAAAATCTGGAAAATTAACGTCTCTGGTTTTCTGACCGAAACAGGTCGGTCAGCCGAAGTAGGCATTTCGGTTAACCGAAATGTCCATTTTCTGTATTCAGAGAAATGTTCTTTGGATTTCGAACCGAACCACGATCGGTTAGCCGAACACTATCGGTTAACCGAAAGGTAACCGAAATGGTAACCGAAAATTGGGATTTTCATATTTAATTTCTGATTCTCTAATTAGAAGCCTCTTGAGTTAATCAAGGTCATTCGCATTGGTTATACCTCCAATAGGTGTTAATTAAAGGAGTTTAATGTACACCTTTTCATACGAACTGTAATGTCTATCGAGCATAACACATGTACATTAAATCACTGAGAAGTACACCCATTTGGTTGGTAATTATTTGAATCATCTTGACACTATAAAGATTGAATCGTTGTTGACACAAAAAAAATGTGTCACTTTGCTTCTTCAAATCCAGAAAGCTACATGAAGTCGCAGCCTGCCATAAATAGGCAATGCTACTTCCAAAAATCAAATCTTGTCAGAATCAAACAAAAACTGCAAGATCCTTCAAGATAGTCAAAAGAGGAGTACACAAGAAGTTTCGGGCCATTTCAAAATCATTTGGCCTAACTTCGCTTCTCCGGTAGCTAAAAAGGAGCTGCTGGCGACGAAAGCATCGGAGACACCAAATCTTCGATCAGAGCCGATGGATGGTCTCAAAATACAATCAAAAGGCTCCACGTCAAGTTCCGAGTCAAACCGACAATGTTTGACCCTACATCAACCCTCGAACAGCTAAATCAAGCATCTCGGCGGCGAGAACCACCGAGTCCATCACTCATCAGATAGAGCACATGGACGGCTTTAAAATGCTTACAAACGGCTGCACGTCAAATTTCAGGTCATTTCAACAATATTTGACCCGACTTTGACGCTCGGAAGCCAAATCAGGCCTCTTGGCGGCGAAGCTCCCCGGGACCATGGTTTCCAAGACAGAGCATATGGATCATCTTAAAATGACTCCAATAGGTTCCCTGTCGAATTTCAAGTCAATCGAACATCGGTTGACCGCACATCAAGCCGCGACATCTTCATCGCTACAAAAACAAGTCTACTGGTGATAGGACCCCAAACGGCTTCAAAACTCAAACAAAAGCCTATGGTTGGTCTTATTTATTGCTCAGGAGGCTTCACCCCAAATTTCAGGTTATTCCGACATCGTTTGACCCAATTTCAGCTTCTGACGGAAAATCGACAGCTCTACGCGACAAAGTCTTCGACTTTCTCGGAAAATTAGAAACTTTGCAAACCAAAATGCAAGGATTCTCATCAGGTTTTCTACAGGGAAATCAGGCTAATAAATGATAAAAAATGTTAAGAAAAAATATAGAAGAAAAAAGAATAAAAAAATATAAAAAACGGACACAAAACGGGACAAAAAGGGGGAAAACCCCCCAAGGGTCACAGACCCCTGCGACCCTGGAGCCCGGGATCACCGGGAGGGCCCCGGAAGCCCCGTTTTTCGTGATTCGAAGCGTCCGACCCCTGGGATTTTCCAAATTTCATACTTTTGAGACACCAAATCCTTTGACATCCATCAAAATCACGGGTCAATCATCAAGAGTATCCAAATCAACATTGATCGCCAATCGGATAACCAAAAAAAGTGTGCTTTCTACCCGACCGATCGAGAAATCGACAGGACAAATAGCACCGACCCGCTGTTGGCAACCAATACCAGAAGTTACAAGGTCATCCGATGTCGATCTACATGAAGATCCATTGATGATCTTCACCAGAAGAATCCCAAAAGACGCGGCACGGCCTGCGACTCTTCAACTGCTCAGCGACCACTTAATGCGATTAATTGAGTAGATTTATTACAGTCATTAATCCATTTCTATTGACGGCCCAATCAGAAGCAAGCATCCGGGAGTTACAAGTCAATTGATTAATGACATTTAACCCATGAAACTCCTCCCATCATGGCGATTAAAGGCGATTAAATGCCCTCAATCTCCTCCGGCCAATCAGAAGCCAAGAAAAAGGAGTTACAAAATAAAGGAATTAAATCCTGTAACTCCTCCCATTATGCGGCTTAATGACAATAAAAGCCTATAAACCCTCCTAAATGGCTACCAAAAAGCCTATAAATAGGAGAGCACTCAAAGAAGAAAAAAAAACAAGAAGAACAGACTGCAGAAAATCCGGAAATTCAGACAGAAAAAGGCATCTGAAACCTAAGAGAAAGAAAGAGAGAAAACTCTGCGGAAGTTCTACACCGACCACCGCTACGAGGTGACAAAAGTCCCTTGGGGGGTACCGCCAAGGTCCTTGCCTTCTCCTGATGCCTCCAATGGCTTAGACGTGGCTTTTCAGCCCGTCTACTTAGTTTTTTATTGGACATAGGACCTCCTTTTGGTCTTTGTCCTCTAAAAACCTGAGGTTATAGCCAAGCCAAGCGAATCAAGAGCATCATCTGTTCTCATCTGCATGGATGATGGCGAAGCCCACATATGGCTTGCGACCGTCAATCTGAACGAGTCCCCCACAATCTCGTGAGAAGTTAGATCCTCCTTTTCTTGCTTTTCATTGTAGTTTGTATTTTTCCAAAAGAGACAAAAATCACAACTCTTGTCTTACATTATTGATAAGAATTGTAAAATCGGCTATAAATGCCAAAATCGGGTATAAATACCAAAAAATCGCCTTTCACGACAAATCAAGAAAAAATGTCTCTTTTCTTTAATATATGTGCAATGGAAAACTTGAAAGAAGTTGATTTCCGTTTTACTTGCGAAGGTTGATCTCCGGATCACCACTTGTAATTCCAAGTAAAATAGAAAATCTGGTACACCCACACACAAAAATGTTGATGCACGCCTCTGCCCCCCGGTTACGAAAGGGTCGGACCCAAACGGACTCCCATGTCCTCCGACCTCGGTAGAACCGAGCGATAGAAGCTGTGTGGGGAGATTTCCAGAACTCCAGGATTACGCTAATCACAGCCATCAGATGAGACTAAGCATCCCCACGTGCCATCCGCGTGCCATCCACGTGGCACCAAACTCACCCCGGCTACCAGGGCAGAGGCCTCAGCCGAAGTCAAACAGCTCCGGCCCGCTAGTGCCGAGCTCGGCTACCCCATGTGCCCATTTCGGCTAAGAGCTCCACCTCGGCTGAAGGAGCCGGGACGAAAGCCGAAGTGAGAAAGAACCTCCACTCGCACCCCTCATCCCCCACGTCATCAGGCACGTGGAGGAATGGGGGCGCGAGCTAGTGAGACAGATGCGACATCCAGCCATCTACAATCTTCGCCAGATCACTGACAGGGCGGCATCCAGCGGCTGAAGCCACATCAGGGCAAGGCCCGAGGGCGGATCCGATGGTACCCCAACCGTCAAAGGCGCCCAACACAATCTGGCCTAACACGACGCGCATTTAATGCGATGTGGGCTGATCCGACTGGCATTAAATGCAGAGTGGGCTGGATTGGACCGCATTTATTACTTTGTGGGCTGATCATGACTTCCCAGTCGAATCATGGGACCCACACCAAGATATCCTCCAACGATACGACCCAAGCCTCTATAAATAGAGCTTCATATCACACGCAAGGTACGCACAATTCAACCCACAGAGCTGTTACTCTGCCTCTCTTCTTCCTCTCCTTCCATTGTTCCAGTTCACTCACTGACTTTGGCATCGGAGAGCCTTGCGCCGCCCAGGCCAGGGTCCTCTGACTGTTTCCTCTTCTCTTTCAGGCTTTCGGACGGTACCCAGTCATCACCAGGTTGGATAAGTCCTCTAAGGCTCCCCAGTTATTGTGGGTCATTATTTTCTGCACCTACAATTGGCGCCGTCTGTGGGAAAGCAATATCCCAACCTTCCCAACCTTCTCAACCTCAATCTCCCAGAAGCCATGCCTCCGAAAGCTAGGAAAGGCGGAGAATCCTCGAGAGCAGCGCTCGAGCAGCCAGCACCATCGGCAGACGTCCCTCCTCAAGGGCGTTCCCGAACGGTGCATGGCACATATGCAGGCGAGGGCCGCTTAGGCTCGCAGCTTTACGTCGAGGTCCCCCTCCAAGAAGGACTCGAGGCCTCATTCTCAGCAGACGAAGTTACGCCACCCCGACGCGACGAGCGTCGGTATGAGCGTCCTCGCAAAGATAAAGCCGTTGCCGTAGAAGAGACGCATCGCGTTCAACCTCCCGCCGCTGGAGGAGATGCTGCAGCTCAAAATGCTCTCCTCCAGAAGCAGGAGCGGTTAATCCGCGAGCTCCAGCAGCAGCTGAGGGCAGCGCAAACTGCCTCGTTGAGGCAAGTCTCTGATCCTCAAGGAAAGAAGGGGGACGCCCCGAGCAGGGCAGCCCAGCCTCCTCGTGAGGATCTCAGGAACCATCTGGACCATAAGCGAAGCCAGATCCATGACGAAGGCTCGAGCAACAGCCGAAGTCATCATAGCCGCGATGGCCGAACCCATAGCCATCACAGCCCGAACCACTCCAAGCGAAAGTCAAGAGCCCGGACTCCAGAAAAGGACGACGAGCAGGAGCGATTTGACAAACGCGTCAGGTTGGCTCTTCAGCGCAACCTGGACGTGCGGGACCAGAAGCAGATCTGTGGCCACACTGATCTAGGGGCCTCGCCCTTCACGAGGGACATCGAGCGCACCCCCTTGCCCAAAAGGTTCTCTGTCCCGCGGTTCGTCCCCTATGACGGACTGTCCGATCCATCCGCTCACCTCCGTCACTTCTCCCAGAAGATGTCCATCTGGGGAAACGAGGGCCACCTCAACTGTAAAATCTTCTCCTCCAGTTTGGGTGACCTCCCTCTGAAGTGGTTCTGCGCCCTCCCAGAGAAGTCGATTTCGAGTTGGAAGGAGCTCCAACTCTCCTTTCTGAAGAAGTTCCAAGCTTACAGCGCCGTCCCCAAGAAAGAAGGGGACCTTCTCGCCCTGAGAATGAAGCAGGGTGAGACCCTCGCCAAGTTCGCCCGATGATTCTGGGCGGTTTACAGCCAGATCGAGGGCACTAGGGAAGAGATGGCAATCTACGCCTTCCAACATGCCCTGATCCCCAGCCACGACCTCCGGAAGGACTTGGTCGGAGACCCCCCAGAGTCCATGCCAGCGCTAATGTCCCGGATAAAGCGCTTTGTCGCTCGGGAGGAAGACGAAATCCAGGCTCGGGAGGAGGACGAAAGACCGGAGCCCGAGCACAAGAGCAGCCAGCCTCGGCAGAGAGGCGGGAGGTCCTTTCAGAAGCAGGAGCCCAAGCAGGCCTGGGCCGTCAGTTCGGCGAACCCTGCGTCGTCCCGGTCTGGGGGCACCTGGAGGCCCAGACCTCCCACCAGCGCCGATCAGAGCGTCAACGTCGTCTTCAAGGAGCCGATATACCGTATCCTGAGCAAGATAAAGACCAAGCCGTTCTTCAAGTGGCCTCCACCCTTGAGGAATGAGCCCACCTCCGGCAGCCGAAGCAAGCTCTACTGCTCCTACCACAAAGGTAACGGGCATAAGACCGAGGACTGCAAGTCCCTGAAGTGGTACCTGGAGAAGCTAGCCAGCGAGGGCCACATTCCAGAGTTCGTCAAGGCAGAAGAAGCCGGCGGCAGCGAGGGCCGAGTTCACCAGAGCGCGGCTCGGGAGCCAGACAGTGAGGATTCCGAAAAGATCATTAACGTGATCCATCTGGCGTCCTCAGTTCCCTATCCCTCGTCTCGTGGGGGCTCGCGGGCCCACGCCGAGGCCAGGCGAGCGTCGCACGGGAAGGAGGTGATGAAAGCCGAGCTCGCACCGGCATCCAAGAGAGCTCGCCGCGACTGACCCGCGATCTCGTTCTCGGACAAGGATCTAGAGGGAATCCAGCTCCCTCACAATGACCCCCTGCTCCTCACAATGAAGCTAAGAGACTTCACCGTGAAGAGGATCCTCGTCGACTCCGACAGCTCTTCCGAGGTCCTCTACTACGATTGCTTCAAGAAAATGAACCTCTCGGAAGCAGACCTCACGGAGGTCCGTGCACCCTTGCTAGGGTTGTCTGCCACGCCAGTCTATCCCAAGGGTAGGATCACCCTGGAAACCCGAGTCGGCGGAGCCTCCGTGTTGGCCGACTTCCTGATCGTGGACGCCCCTTCTCCCTACAACGTCATTTTAGGCAGAACGTGGCTCCACAAGTTGGGAGCAGTCCCTTCTTCCCTCCACCAGAAGCTGAAGTTCGTCCACGAGAACAAGGAGGGCAAAATGGAAGTGGTCACAGTGGAGGGAGATCAGCAGCAGGCCAGGCAGTGCATGCTGGCCGCGGTCCCAGCAGTGAAGGAGCCAGAGCGCGTCAACCTCGCCGAATTCGAGAAAGGCCTAGATGAAATCGGCCGAGACCCCGAGGAGAAAAGCATTGAAGACCTGGCCGAGGTCAGGCTGAACTCGGCAGACCCAGATAGGTTCTTCCTGATCGGTACCCAGCTGCCAGACGAGGAGAAAGCCGAACTCTCAAGGTTCCTGATGCAGAACGTCGACGTCTTTGCTTGGAGCCCAAGCGAAATGCCTGGGGTCGACCCCGAGGTCATGTGCCACAAGTTAAATGTGGACCCCAGCCACAAACCAGTAGTGCAGAAGGCCCGAAGGACAGGTCTGCAGCAGACAGACGCGGTCGTCAAAGAGGTCGACAACTTGCTGAAGGCAGGAGCCATCCGGGAAGTCCAGTACCCGGTCTGGCTGGCCAACACGGTGGTGGTCAAGAAGAAAACTGGTAAATGGAGGGTGTGCGTGGACTTCACAGACTTGAACAGGGCCTGCCCTAAAGATAGTTTCCCCCTTCCAAAGATTGACCAACTGATCGACGCCACCGCTGGTCACGACCGAATGAGCTTCCTCGACGCCTACAGAGGCTACCACCAGATCCCACTATACGAGCCTGACGAGGAGAAAACGTCATTCATAACCCCCTACGGCACTTACTGCTACAAGGTGATGCCCTTCGGGCTAAAGAACGCGGGGGCGACCTATCAGCGCCTCGTGACAAAGATGTTCCAGGCTCAGCTCGGCCGAACGGTAGAGGTGTACATCGACGACATGGTCGTCAAATCAGTGCACTCCAGTGACCACCTGGCGGATCTTGGCCATGTCTTCGACATCCTTCGCGCGTACAAGCTCAAGCTAAATGCTTCCAAGTGCGCCTTCGGCGTAGCCTCTGGCAAGTTCCTCGGCAACTTGGTGACGCGGAGTGGGATAGAGGCTAATCCGGACCAGATCACCGCGATCCAGGGCATTCAGGGCCCCTCTACCACGAAAGAAGTCCAGAAGCTCACGGGAATGGCTGCAGCACTCAATCGCTTCATCAGCCGGTCATCAGATAAGTGCAGGCCTTTCTTTCAGCTTCTAAAGAAAATTTTAAAATTCCAGTGGACCCCTGGGTGCGACCAGGCATTGGCCGCACTCAAAACCTATTTGATGTCACCACCCTTACTCTCCACCCCAACTCCGGGGGAGGTTTTGTATTTATATCTTGCGGTCTCGGATCACGCAGTGAGCTCCGTCCTCATCAGGGAGGACGAGGGAATTCAAAACTAATTTATTATACGAGCAAGACCCTGCTCGATGCCGAGACCAGGTACCTTTTATTGGAGAAGCTTGCGTTGGCTCTCGTCAGTGCTTCCCGCAAGCTCTCCCATTATTTCCAATCCCACGCCATTGTGGTGATCACGGAGCATCCACTCCGTTCAATATTCAAAAAGGCTGACTTTTCAGGGCGAATATCAAAGTGGGCAGTTGAACTGGGGCAGTATGATATACAGTACCGTCCCCAAACTGCGATCAAAGCCCAGATTCTGGCAGACTTCATCGTCGAATTCGTCTCGCCCAACCCGGCTCCGACCCAGCTCGGCACGGCACTGGGGGGCATAGGGCACGATCCAGAAGTAACTGAGGTCGAACAGTCTCCCGCCTCGGCATGGAAGATCTTTGTCGACGGATCGTCCACCGCCAAGAGAGCTGGCGCCGGCATAGTCCTCCAATCGCCAGAGGGTCTGGTCATAGAGCAGGCTTTCACCCTGGACTTCAAAGCAACAAACAATGAGGCAGAGTATGAAGCACTGATAGCAGGGTTGAACAGCGCCCAGATCCTCGGAGCCCAGCACCTGGTGATCTTCAGCGATTCTCAACTGGTAACTAGCCAGCTCGCTGGAGACTACCAGGCCAGGGACGACAGGATGGCGGCCTACTTAGCCCTTGCGAAAAAACTGCTGTCTCATTTCCAGAAAGCCGAGGTCAGGCAAATATCCCGAGATACCAACACGCATGCAGATGCGCTTGCAAACCTGGCCTCTGCCGTCTAAGTAGGGAAGAAAAGGACCGTTGAGGTTGGGTCAATATCAAGGTCAAGCTTAAAACTCCATTCATCTCGGCTTGTCCTCTGTGCTGACCTCGACCCAAGCTGGATGGATCCAATCGTCGCCTACTTGAAGGACGACCAGCTCCCTGAGGACAAGACTGAAGCCCACCGGATAAGACTCAAGGCAGCTCAATTCTGGCTCTCTCCCGAAGGCAAACTCTACAGGAAATCCTTCACAGGTCCATACCTCCAATGCGTCCACCCGAGCAAGGTGGACGACTTCCTGTATGAGATCCACGAAGGAATCTGCGGCAGTCACATAGGAGGTCGATCACTAGCCTACAGAGCAATAAGCCAGGGTTACTGGTGGCCCTACATGCAGAAGGACGCGCAGGTGTACGCCAGGAAATGCGAGAAGTGCCAGAAGTTCTCCCACTCTCTCCATCAGCCAGCGCAAGATCTGAGTCCCCTCTCTAGTCCATGGCCCTTCGCTCAATGGGGCCTGGACATTGTGGGGCCTCTTCACCGAGCTCCAGGGAACAAGAGATGGCTGATAGTCGCTACGGAGCTTTCGCCATGTCATCAATCTGTCATCTCTCTTTGACTGACTCCGGCAGCTCTGGGTCTACCGCCCTGGAAAAGGCCTCGAGTTCGAACACTCGGCCGATTCCTAAAGTTCGGGTTTTACCCCACTCAAGGGTCTACCGCCCTGGAAAAGGCCTCGAGTTCGAACACTCGACTGATTCCTAAAGTCCGGGTTTTACCCCACTCAAGGGTCTACCGCCCTGGAAAAGGCCTCGAGTTCGAACACTCGGCCGATTCCTAAAGTCCGGGTTTTACCCCACTCAAGGGTCTACCGCCCTGGAAAAGGCCTCGAGTCCGAACACTCGGCCGATTCCTAAAGTCCGGGTTTTACCCCACTCAAGGGTCTACCGCCCTGGAAAAGGCCTCGAGTTCGAACACTCGGCCGATTCCTAAAGTCCGGGTTTTACCCCACTCAAGGGTCTACTGCCCTGGAAAAGGCCTCGAGTTCGAACACTCGGCCGATTCCTAAAGTCCGGGTTTTACCCCACTCAAGGGTCTACCGCCCTGGAAAAGGCCTCGAGTTCGAACACTCGACCGATTCCTAAAGTCCGGGTTTTACCCCACTCAAGGGTCTACCGCCCTGGAAAAGGCCTCGAGTCCGAACACTCGGCCGATTCCTAAAGTCCGGGTTTTACCCCACTCAAGGGTCCACCGCCCTGGAAAAGGCCTCGAGTCCGAACACTCGGCCGATTCCTAAAGTCCGAGTTTTACCCCACTCAAGGGTCTACCGCCCTGGAAAAGGCCTCGAGTTCGAACACTCGGTCGTTTCCTAAAGTCCGGGTTTATACACCCCTCAAAGACCGTTGCCGAACTCATGCTCACATAGCCGGGACCAGTGGAATTTTGGATCCATCTCGGCGCAAGGCAGTTCGTCTCGGCCAAAGCCAGCCATTTCGGCCAAGGTCAGTTTTTAAGAAAGAAAGAGCTGTGCAAGCACTGAAGCACAAAAAAGCAGCACAAAAACATAAGTATTCCAAAACAGTGCAAGGAAAGTAAAAGAGAATGCAAAAGCACTGTACACAGTTTGAGTGATCGCAAAAGTCTTTCTTTTTATTCATTGTAAACTGCCTCATTACAAAGGTTTCAGAAAAGAAAACAAAGTACAGAAAGGAGGATCGCAGTCCTCTAAAAGCAGAAAATAAAGTGAAAGCTGGGAGACTCTGATCTTCACCGACTCTTCAGGCTGCAAGCTCGAAGACGCCGGTTCATTGCCTGGAGGTTCTGAGGGATCCCGAATTTCACCGAGCTCTACAATACACTGTGGTTGGTCAGACCAAAGCGATTGCAGAGCCCCTCCAGTTCGGAGGCCCTGGACCTCGCTGAGCTTTTCAACACCCTCCGGCCGGTAAGACCAAAGTTTGAAGAGCCCCCAGGTCCAGCGGGCCTCAATCCCACCCTCAGCTCGGCGATCCTGACACGGCGCAGGGGGCTCACGGGGAGCGCGATGTCACCCAGGACCCTTGAGGATCGCTATACGCAGAGGGCGCCACCATCCCACAGTTGCAGAAGACTCCCCTGCAACCGGACCAGGGACGGTCGGCCATGAACCCGCGTTCAGAGAGCGCGCGGTCCACGGGGAATTCCTTCAGAGAGCGCGCGGACCACGACGGGCTTCCCCCCTTGGAGAAAGCCGTCCACAGGCACAGGGGTTCCCCCCGGATCAAAGGTTCCAAGATGTCTACCAGACATGGCTTCTACGACTATGTGAATTAAACTATCCTAATTCCTTTTCTTTTCTTCTCCCATGGCGAGCCTACCACCTCTACTTATAGGAAGAAGAAGGGCTCAGTCTCCGAAGGAAGTTAAGGGGCGAAGTCTCCCACGCGTTACATGGGACGCACGTCTTCCTGTCTGTTGACCAGCGACTCCTATGGCGCCACGTGGAGACGTCCGCCCGTCTCCCTCATCGGCCGTATCACCATGCTTATTGCTATTTATGGTCTCCAGAATACAGAGAATCGGCACAGACAGCTATGAAGGCGTTTGACTCTCTCTACCTCGAGGGTCACGCATCACATTAAAGACATTCAATACCATTCAATAGCACATTCAGAAACGAAAGAGAGAAAAATGCACAAGTAAAGAAGCTCCGTTCTCATTCAAAGCAAAGGATATTACAGGGCTGAAAAAAGCATTACATATAAAAGGCCAAGAGAAGAAAAAGAAGCAAGGCTACTGTGGCTTCGGCGACTCCACCAGGTCGATCACCGTATCTGCTGGACCTGCAGCATCGGCCGCGACCGTGACCTTGCTTGGGGCGTCATCGGCAGAAGGGGCTTCAACCGGTACCTCACCCGAAGCAGGGGCAGAAGAGGCCTCGCCTTGAGGCACGGCCGAAGCGTCGCTGGCGACCGGGGCATCGCTCGGGGCCGGGGCAACTGGAGCGTCGTCTGGAGAAGGAACGACTGCAGGAGCTTCGACTGGGGCACTTTCAGCTGCAGGAGCAGGGTTCGGCTCAGGAGCCGGGTCCGAGTACTTCGGCAGGTCCCGATAGACGGGGTGGTCTTCAGGGACCCCCGCACGTCTCAGTGCGGCCAGGCATCCTTCCTCAAACAGAATGGAGGTGATCTCCTCCACCTGCTTCTCATACAGCTCTGTGGCGTGGTCCACCCCATTTTGGAAAGCGGATTGGGCCTCGGACAGAAGGGAGGCCTTCTCCTTTTCCAGCTCGGCGTTCGCCATCTTCAGCTTCTCTCTTTCAGCGCGCCCGGCCAGCACCTCCCCGCGCAACCTCGTCCCCTCGGCCGCCGATTCAGACTTCGATCTGGCCAGCTCCGACTCTAGCTCGGCGGTCCTCTTGTTCCTCGCCCAGACCTCGCCTTTCAAATGATTAGCTCTCGACGTGAGTTTGGCGACATCAGCCAGAGCCGACGCCAGCCGAGCAGTCTCTTCAGCGCTGGCCTTCTTCAGCCCGTCCATTCCCTTCCTTAGCTCTTCCAGCTCCTTCTTCAGCTTCTCCCTCTCAGACTCCAGCTGAGTGACCCTCGCGGCGGTCCTGTCACTCCTCCCCACCACGATCAGGAGCCTTTGCACGTTCTGCAGATGGAAAAACTGGGTCAAACCGGGGCAGTCGAGCTAAATTACTTGAAGAAGAGCGCTGAAAACACTTACCAGAAGGTTAGCCTGGATCGCCGAAACCATCAGGCTTTCGTTATCGAACCTCTCGTGCGTCTCCATGTCTCGCGGCAGAGCGCAGACTTTGGCAAGAGCTCCGATGACGTCGGCATTCCCCATCAACCGGTCCTCGACGTTTAGAGGCTTACCGGGTTGCGTCTCCATCCTCGGTCTCCATGGCGCTGGGGCAGTTCGAGGTCCGGAAGCCGATCCAGACCCTTGCCCCACCGAGATGGTGAGCTCGCGGGTCGCCCCGCCGGTCGACTTGCTGGCCGGCGCACTATTCTCAGTTGGAGCCTTGACTCCGGGGGCCCGCGCAGGGGTTTTACCCTTCGGAGGCTGTTCAGCCCCCGAGTCCTTCTCCCCCGCCTTGGACTTCTTCCTGGGCGGGGACCCCTCCCTCGGGCGCTCCGGCGAGCGTCGCCGCTGTTAGGTTTTTGTTTATTGCAATTTGATGGATGCATCATTCATTTTATTCATCTTTTGAATTCACACACATGCATTGATTTAGAAAATCTTGAAATCTGGTTTTATACATGCATTGTTTTAAATATTGCAAATCTTATAGTATGTACTGTTTTGGATTTAAATGTTGGATGCATTTTATTTGAAAAAGAGTTTTATAAATCAAGCAAGCCTATAGTTTTAAGACTTTCTAATCATTTTTGGCTTTTTATATTTCATGTTTTTAAACCTCTTAGAATGATTTAAAATCATATTTCCATGCGTGATTTAATGGCCCAAAAGAATCCCGTCAAGAATCACTTTAAAGTATGAGAAAAAAATGGGAATTCTGGTCCCGGGTCGACCTGCAGTGTACCAGGTCGACCTGCCCATGGACCAGGTCGACCTGGCACACTGCAGGTCGACCGGGCAGAGGGCCGTTGGCTCTCCAACGGTCATATTTGTGACCGTTTGTATTCGGTCGACCGGGGATGGTATGGGGTCGACCGAAGACACGTTGATACTCACTTTTTGAGTATAAATATGAGTTCATTCCCATGAGAAAAGTGTTGAAGATTTTAGAACTCTTAAGCCTTCCTTGAGGTGTTTGGAGACAAGGAAAAGGGGATGAACTAAGAGAGACCAAGAGGGTCATTAGTAAAGCTCAAGCTTGGATTAATGAAGTTAAATCACTAAGTAAGCTTTACCTCTCTTTATCATTTGTTATATGCTTTGTTTTAAATCTTTGGTAAATGATCTTTAGCATGATAACAATGATGTTTTGAATCCTTATCATATTTAATCTTTGATCTATTTGTATTGGATTCTACTTCTTGATTCAAACCAAGTTTGTTTTATAAACTTTGTTAATCATGTTTTGTCAAAACCTTTGATTTGTTTTATAAACATGTTTCATTAACTTGTTTGAATCATCTTTGTTGTTTTCATTCATTTGATCTTTAGTTAAACTTTCATTTTGAAAACAACATTGCATATGCATCACATGTTTAAGATAAATTAATTTCATACAACTTGTGTCATTTTGATTTTCATAAATCATTAACAAGTTTGCATTTTATACATGTGATTTGCATTACACTTCAATCAAATCTTTTTATGTGCATTAAACTTTTAAATGCTTTTAGCATATATTGATTGAGCTTAATTTTAAACTTGATTGAAGTCTTCACACACACACATCATGAGCATTCATCTTTGCATTACTTAGTGTGTTGTGTGAGTTTGTATTATTCACTTTCATATCCGCCTATCTTAGAGGCAAATTTATTGAGCTAAATTGTAATCTCATAAGAGTGTTTTGTGAAGACACTTTCCTTGAGAGAAATCTTTTATGTATTAAGGTTATTGCTTAGCCTAAGAAAAGCATTGTGTAAAGGTTATTGCTTAGCCTATAAAAGCACATTGTAAGGTTATTGCTTAGCCTAGAAAAGCATAGTGTTGAGGTTATTGCTTAGCCTTTTGGAAAAGCATAAATAGTGGAAATCCGGTGGGGTGTGAGGAACACAAGCCGGTAGTGGATGTAGGCATTGAGGCCGAACCACTATAAATCTTGTGTTGTGGTGATTGCTTTTGTGGTGATTATTTTGTTTAGCTTCCGCATTATGTATGTTAATCATCACATGTGACTAGTTTGTTTTAATTAAGTTAAAATTGGTCATAATTAGTCATTAACTGTAGATCACCCTATTCACCCCCCCTCTAGGGTTAGGATCCCAAGGACTTTCAATTGGTATCAGAGCCTCGTGCTCTATATTAGGATCAAGTGTTTGGAACTCTTGATTAGGTGTAAAAACCTAGAGTTAAAACCCTAGTGTTGTGCCTCCATGAAAATCATAAGAATGGATTCCACTAGTTTAGACTTTGTAGATTCTTTGGTAGATTCTTCTAGACCCCTCCTTCTTCCCACTATTGGAGACTCAAACAATGAATTTAAAGAATCTCAATTTGAATTAAAAGAGGAAAAAAAATGATGAAAATGATAATGACATTGAAAAAGCTTATGAGGATTTGTGCACATTATCCTTAGAGCTTTCTAAGAAGAATAGAAGATTAAAAGAAGAATCTAAAAGACTAAACCAAGAATTAGTCTCTTCAAAAGATGAACTTAGAGAAAAAGAAGAATTAATAAATTGTGCAGAATCTAAGTTCATGATCTCTTTGCATAATCTATCTAATATTAAAGATGATCTAAGAGAATCAAAGATAAATTATGATAATCTTAATAAGGAAAATTCAAAACTAAGAGATCAATTAAAAAGGCAAGATGAAAACATTAACAACCTAGAATCCAAGTTAACCATTTCTATGGAAAATTTATCTAATGCACAAATTAAGATAAAAACTCTAGAACTTGGATCTAATGTTATCAATGAAGTTAAATTTGAATTAAAACTTGCCCATGAAGAGCTAAACAAATTTAAGGGAATTGAAAATGAACTTACAAAAGTTAAAAATGAAAATTCAACCCTTAAAGAACAAGTCACTCAACTTGAAACCTATAAACAAAAGTATGAGTGCAAGTTTACCCAAAATGAAGAAAGATTTGAAAAGTTATTGAAATTGGGTAAATCTCAAAGAGATAGGACGGGTCTTGGATATGATAGGAATATTACACATGACCCTAAATTCACCAACACATTTGTGAAAGGTGAGTCCTCATTCTCTAGCACTCACACTTCTTTGCCCATGACTAAATGCAATTATTGTGGCATTGAAGGACATTTTAGGTTTGAGTGCAAACAAAGAAGAAGCTATGTGTCTAAACCCATCTTTGAACCAAAAAAAGTAAAATCAAACTCTTTGATGGATAAGACACTAAAAATCAAGGAAGACTCCAAGAAGACTAAACAAGTTAAACCTATTAAAAAGGAGTCTCCTAAGATAGATTCTAAAAAGTTTAAACAAGTTAAACCAACTCTAAAAGAATCTATCAATAAAAAGCTTCTCAACCTACCTCCCATAACTCAAATAAAAGAACTTTTGAATAAAGTTGCAAAGTTAAATCTAAAATTCAAAAGTCAAATTAAGGGAGGAAATAAGAAGAAAAGAAAAGAGAATTCATCCCCTAAGAAGAAAAGTCACCAACCTCAAAAGACTAATCACCATCCTAAGCCAAATTTAGTTAAATCTAAACATCATGGTGATAAGTCTAAATTGAAAATTTATCAAGTCAAATCTCCAATAGTTGGTAAGACTTTTAAGATGGACCTCAAAGACCAACTCTCCCAAGACCTTAGGTGGATTCCAAAAGTTATTTACATAGTCAATCCTTAAGGCCTTGGACCTCATTGACCAACCTATCCTTTATAGGTAAATCCTTTTGTTGGTCATATTGCATTTGCATTTTGTTCTTTCTTAGTTACATTTATTAAAATGCAATGTTTATTAGTAATCAATTGATTTTGTCTTCATGTACTTATCTAGTTACATATCATGGTTTTCAAAATCATTCGATTATATTTTCAACATGTTAGATTTGCTTCTTGTTCATTTAGTTATATCTCTTGCAATTCTATACATGTTCAATTGATTATGGTTTCAAAGCTGTATTAGCTAGATCTTTCATAATCAATTGATATTGTAAAATCATTTGTTTGGATGTATTAGTAAGATTTGTTTTGAAAAACAAATGATTTGAAACAATTTAGTTTTTCCATAGATTTCTAAGTTATATTTTCATATGGAAAATTATTGTTTTGAAAAACCAACTTGTATGTGTTTCAAATAAGTTATATCTTTTAAAATGCAAGTTGAAAAAGTGTTATCTTCAAAATCATCCTCTTTATGCTCATTGTTGGATTTTGTGTATTGAAATGATTTGAAGATTGTATGAATTGAAAATGTTTTTCAAGCTTTGTTAGTTATATTCATTGAAACATTTTCTTTTGAGTATATTTCCTTGTGCTAATAAATATATGATTTAGAAGGAAATACTTGTTATATGCTATTTGCAACTTTGCCCATTTAGTTTCATTCTTGATGTGCAAATATCATATAGTTTCTTGTATGGTTGCATTATTAGTTACATTTGTAGAAACCATACTAGAACTCTAAAATCCATCCGTTATACTTACTAGTCAATTTTTTTAATGGATGGTTATGATGTTGATTCATGTGTATTTTTCTTATTGATATCATTCTTTATACATGTTTCAACTTCATAGTAGTGTGCTTGATCATATGAACCTCTTTGAAATCCATTCCTTGTATTTCTTAGTTATATCTATTGTTTGATGGATGTCTTAGATGTTGAATTCATATGATCTTGACACTTTGAAAATTGCATGCTTTACCTTGGTATATTTTTTTTAAATGCAATTTCTCATGTTCATCACTATGCTCTTTAGTTATATCATTAGAAGTGATGAATAATCATTTTATGATGCTTTTTGGAATTTTGTGTTTGTCACATACTTACTCTTAATCATGGTTCATATTCAATTGGTAATCAATCGGTATCATTTTCATTTAGTATCATATCCAATTGATATCTTGAGAATGTGATAGACCTTGTGTACATTGGATTGAACTTGATGGTAATATGTTTATGTTCCATGTCACATCCCATTAGCATCATAGTTTTTCATGTTTGCCTCCTCTCATGCTCACCTAGGTAGATCTCATGACCACCATGTTTATGTGTTCATAATCTTGGTTGGTTAATGGTTGAGGTAGGCTTCATGTTTTTGAACTTCATTTCATTCATCTTGCACATGATAGTCATATTTTATTATTGGATGAAATGATTTCAAAATATCCATAGCATATGATTTTCATAGTTATATTGATTGATGCTATGTTTAGTATATCCCAATGACCTTGCCCTTTACTTTGGTAATTTGATCATATTGAGCTTTATAGTCAAATATTATTATCAATTGAATCTAATCCTTCACTTGAAGTTGACCCTCAATTGGTTAAACCATCTTCTTCTTGTACCTATTAGTTAAATCCTTGTCAAAAGTTTGACAAAAGAAGAGTATGGATTGAGGGGGAGTAAATCTTCATAGGAAGTATTAGTTTTGATCAAATTCACCCTTATATTGGCTCTTGATACCCTTATAGCTTATTACCCATGCATGATAACCTGTTATATATTACATTTTTTATTTTCTTTGTTAACAGGTGCTACTGAAAGGTATTTTCTTGTTTCATGTGTGTAGGTACCCCCTCTTCAATTGATACCTTTGCAATTTAATGGCAAAGGGGGAGAAAGTTCTCAAGCTTAATGGCAAAAAGGGGAGAAAGAATTAAGGGGGAGAAAGTGCTAAAGGTGGAGAGAATGCACATCTTGCCAAAAGAAGAGTGCATGGTCAAAAGGGAGAAATGAAGAGAAGAAAGCTTGGGAGCTAAAGAAGTTGATTGGCCAAAGAAAGGAAGATGGAATGAAAGCTTGAAGAATGATCAAGCTCCAAGCATCAAGAAGAATGAAGAATGAAGCTAGAGCCCAAGCTAAATGAAGAAGCATCCAAAGAGATTTCAAGAATTGTCCAGCCAAGGAGGAGCTGAAGACTGTGTGTGAAGTTTTAGTGTTGAGCAAGGTTTGCCAACATATTGAAGGTTTGCCATCAAATTGCAAAGGGGGAGATTCCAATTGAAAGTCCTGGGGATCCTAACCCTAGAGGGGGGGTGAATAGGGTGAGCTACACTTAGTGACCAATTATGACCAATTTTAATTTCTTTAAAACAACTAGTCACATGTGATGATTAAACAAACAATATGCGGAAGCTTAAATAAACAATCACCACATTGCAATCACCATAACACCATCATTTATAGTGGTTCGGCCTCAATGCCTACATCCACTACCGGCTTGTGTATCCAACACCCCACCGGATTTCCACTATTATGCTTTTCAAAAGGCTAAGCAATAACCTCTACAATATGCTTTCCAAGGATAAGCAATAACCTTACAATGTTGTTTTTCAAGGCTTAACAACAACCTATACAAGATGCTTTTCAATGGCTAAGCAATAACCTTACAACAATAGATTTTTCTCAAAGAAAGTGTCATCACAAAACACTCTAAGAGATTACAATTTAAGCTCAAGTAAAATGCCTCTAAGTAGGCGAATATGAAAATGAAAAACTAACTCACACACCACAATGAAATGCAAAGATGAATGCTCATGATATGTGTGTGTGGATACTTCAATCCAGTTAAAAATGCAAGGTCAATCAATTTATGCTAATAGCATTTAAAAGTTTAATGCACATAAAAAGATATGATTCAAGTGTAATGCAAATCACTTGTAGAAAATGCAAACTTGTTAATGATTATGAAAATCAAAATGTCACAAGTTGAATGAAACTAATTAAGATTAAAACAAGTGATGCATGTTCAATGTTGTTTTCAAAAATAAATTTGTTTAACTAAACTTAAAATAGATTGAAAACAACAAAGAGGATTCAAACAAGTTATAGAAACATGTTATTAAGGAGATCAAAGATTTTGACTAAACATGTTTAAGAAGTTTTCTAAAATAACCTTGATTTGAATCTAAGTGAAGAATCCAATAAAATCAAAGATTATAAGAAGAATGGATTCAACACATCATAGTTATCATGCTATTAAACATTTCCCAAAGATTTAAACAAAGCATATAACATATGATTAGTTTAAGCAAAGCTTACTTAGAGATTTAACTTCATTAATCCAAGCTTGAGCTTTACTAATGACCCTCTTGGTCTCTCTTAGTTCATCCCCTTTATCTTCTCTCCAAACTCCTCAAAGATGGCTTGGAAGCTCCAAAATGTTCAACCCTTTTTCAATGGGAATGAACCCCTTTTTATACTCAAAAAGTGAGTATCAGCGTGTCTTCGGTCGACCCCATACCATCCCCGGTCGACCGAATACAAACGGTCACAAATATGACCGTTGGAGAGCCAACGACCCTCTGCCCGGTCGACCTGCAGTGTGCCAGGTCGACCTGGTCCATGGGCAGGTCGACCTGGTACACTGCAGGTCGACCCTGGGACCAGAATTCCCATTTTTCATATACTTTAAAGTGATTCTTGAGGGGATTCTTTTGGGCCATTAAATCAAGCATGGAAACATGATTTTAAATCATTCTAAGAGGTTTAAAATCATGAAATATAAAAAGCCAAAAATGATTAGAAAGTTTTAAAACCATAGGCTTGCTTGATTTATAAAACTCTTTTTCAAATTAAATTGCATCCAAGATGAAAACCAAAACATGCATGAAACATAGGATTTACAAGATTTAAAACAATGCATGTGTAAATTAAGATTTCAAGAATTTCTAAATCAATGCATGTGTGAAAATTCATGAGATGAATAAAATGCTAATGCATCCATCAAATTGCAATAAACAAAATCCTAACAGCCGCACTCCCTCGCTCGGAGCAGGAGCAGGAGCAGGAGCAGAAGTGAAGCCAGCACCTCCCGAGCCCGAAGCTGCGCGGGTACTGGCAGATGATGGCGTCGCAGAGGAGGAAGACCCCCGCCTGAACTTGGCCGCCAGATCCTTAACAACTGGCGCCCTCGAGCTTCCCTCCATGTCTTCTTCCCGATTGGAAGAATAAGCGTCCACTATCTGCGTCAGGTTCGGTGGCTCCGAACTAGAGGTGGACGCCTCGGCACCAGACGCAGCTCGGTTCGCAGCAGGATCGGTCAAAGGGATCCCGGCAGGCACGGCAACGGAGACGGTTGGACGATCAGGGTGCGCCTCGTCCACCTCGGCTACTCCGGTCCTCCTGTAGTGACCACGGTACCTCGGCGTATACCCGAGCAGCTTCCAAGCCCACCTGGTATCGTGCCCCTTGTATCTCTCAACCTTATTGACGTCGTCAACGTTCCTCCTCCAGCCTTCACTCGCAGCTCGGCGTCGCCTCGCGCCTGCCTCTGCACAACAGACAATAAGAGTGTCAGCCCGGCATCAACAAGATCAACCAAAGCGAGTAAGAGAAAAGAAGCGGTGTTTACTTGGGACAGTCCCGGGGCGACGAGGGACCATCAACCTCCTGCTCTCGCCAGCGCCGAACTCCCAGTCCCCCGACACATAGAAGAAAGTTTCCTCGGCATTCTTACTCGAATCCTCCAAGGCCAGGACGAAGCCTCTTCGCTGCGGCTTCACTCGGAGGTAGTATTTCCCTTCCCCAGCCTTGCAGATATCGTAGGTGTCCTCGATATTGTGGACACCCAGGTCGGTCCCCAAAATCTCGTTCAGCTTCGCCGTGCCCATGATGACCTTATAGCCATTGGGCATCAGCTGGCACGGGGTGATGGACCAGGTACTGAGGCAAGCCCTAAGCAAGGGGTGCAGAGGAAATCTGACCCCGCCCTCGATCACGGAGATCAGAGGGAACGACATCCAGCCGCAGGACCAGCGCATCATGGCATAATCGACGGAGTCCGCCGGCTTGAGGAGGACTCCCTCCGGAATATTGAAAGCGGCCCTAAATCTGGCTATGCCCTCTTCAGTATCTAAATCGAACCTAGGGGTGCCCATGTCTAAAAAGGGTGACAGCAAAAGTTAAACCCTAAAGGTCGCGAAACCCCAAGAAAAAGCTACATAGAGGCACGAAGCAACTTACAGAGACAAATGGGGCGACTCAAGAACAGATCTGGGCACGTCCTATGGTCGTCCTCGCTAGAGAAATCTCGAGTAGCAGAGCAGAAATCGAAGATGAAGGCGAAGGCGAAAAGAAATCAGAAGCAAGAAAGGAAGAAGATGACCCTATTTATGGAAAGGGAACCCTCGATGCGCGCTACTTTCGAAATTCGAAAGGATGGATTTCGCGATCCGCGCCCGTTCCATCAATAAGACAGCGCAATCAGTGAAGAGGCTACGCGTGTAGCCGTCGACTCGCTTCCCAGGACAGATAGGGCAGAGCATTTATTGCTTCAGAAAAGTTGAAACGACACCAGGCAATGATCGCCGCAGCCCCAGACGAGTTTTTCTAGCTTTCGACCACTAAAGGCCGCTTAAAAGGTCAAAAGCTAGGGGGCAATTGTGTGGGGAGATTTCCAGAACTCCAGGATTACGCTAATCACAGCCATCAGATGAGACTAAGCATCCCCACGTGCCATCCGCGTGCCATCCACGTGGCACCAAACTCACCCCGGGTACCAGGGCAGAGGCCTCAGCCGAAGTCAAACAGCTCCGGCCCGCTAGTGCCGAGCTCGGCTACCCCATGTGCCCATTTCGGCTGAGAGCTCCACCTCGGCTGAAGGAGCCGGGACGAAAGCCGAAGTGAGAAAGAACCTCCACTCGCACCCCTCATCCCCCACGTCATCAGGCACGTGGAGGAATGGGGGCGCGAGCTAGTGAGACTGATGCGACATCCAGCCGTCCACAATCTTCGCCAGATCACTGAGAGGGCGGCATCCAGCGGACAAGGCCCGAGGGCGGATCCGATGGTACCCCAACCGTCAAAGGCGCCCAACACAATCTGGCCCAACAAGACGCGCATTTAATGCGATGTGGGCTGATCCAACTGGCATTAAATGCAGAGTGGGCTGGATTGGACCGCATTTATTACTTTGTGGGCTGATCATGACTTCCCAGTCGAATCATGGGACCCACACCAAGATATCCTCCAAAGATACGACCCAAGCCTCTATAAATAGAGCTTCATATCACACGCAAGGTACGCACAATTCAACCCACAGAGCTGTTACTCTGCCTCTCTTCTTCCTCTCCTTCCATTGTTCCAGTTCACTCACTGACTTTGGCATCGGAGAGCCTTGCGCCGCCCAGGCCAGGGTCCTCTGACTGTTTGCTCCTCTCTTTCAGGCTTTCGGACGGTACCCAGTCATCACCACGTTGGATAAGTCCTCTAAGGCTCCCCAGTTATTGTGGGTCATTATTTTCTGCACCTACAGAAGCGCTGTCCATCAGGCTGGCACACGCGGTGGGACTCGTTCATTTGAGAACACGATTCTAGAAATGAAATATTTGCATATCATATCTTTTGCTCTATGCTCATATTTCTTTTCTCGATTCCTTGGCTACTTTCTAATTGGTGGCCTATGTTGAATTCCGCATCTAAAAAAAAATGAGATGAGATTTTTTGGAAAATTTTAATTCTTTGAATTTATTTCCACTCTTTCTCTTTTCAAAAAAATAAAAATAAAAAAATCAGATTTCTTAGTTTGGATTCAAAATTGAGAAACTTTGATCCTTTTCGTTTCGTCGCAGTGCTCGCGGAAATCGTTGAGCCCGTTCGAATTGTGGAAATGGCCATTGTTTTTCTTCGATGAGTTCATTAGAAATTAAAAAAAGGAAAAATCAGATTTCTCATTTTGGATTCAAAATTGAGAAACTTTGATCCTTTCCTTTCGTTCGTGTGCTCGCAGAAATTGTTGAGCCTGTTCGAATTAGGATTTGGGCCATCGTTTCTCTTCGATGAGTTCATTAAAAAATCTAAAAAAAATAAAAGTAAAAAAAAAATAAAAAAAGAAAAAAAATAAAAAAAGAAAAAATTAGATTTCTCATTTTGGATTCAAAATTGAGAAACTTTGATCCTTTCCTTTCGTTCGTGTGCTCGCAGAAATTGTTGAGCCTGTTCGAATTAGGATTTGGGCCATCGTTTCTCTTCGATGAGTTCATTAAAGATCTAAAAAAAAATAAAAGTAAAAAAAAAGAGACATAGACCACTAAGGTTAAACCAACTGCGTTCTTTGATCACGGTTGATTCAAGAAAAGCCTTGTCCAGAGTGTGGAGACAGCTTGACTGTTCTAGGCAAGGGTCCTCCAGACGGGTTCATTAAGTAATCCTACCCTTACCCGGGGGCAATTCTATCAATCGAGATTTCATAAGACCGGGTTAGGAGGCCTATGTGTACTCTCTCGACTTTTAAATAAAAAAAAATTTTAAAATAAAAACTTTTAAAATAAAAAATAAAAAAGATTTTCAAAAATAAAATCTAAAAAAAATAATAAATGAAAAAAAAAATAAAAAATAAAAAAAAATTTCAAAAAAAATCTTAAGAAAAAAAAAAGATTTTTTCAAAAAAAAAAACTTTCGTCATTTTGGGTTCAGATTGGAGTGCCTTTTGCTCTCTTTGATGAACCCGATCTTGGCCTTTCAAAAAAAAAAAAACTAGTTATTTTTGGATTCAGATCAGAGAAATTATGGTTCATTTCCTTCTGGGTACTGGCGCTCGTGGAAATCGCTAAGACCGTATTTCGATCGGAATACCATCTGCTCTCTTTGATGAATCCAATCTTGACCTTTCAAAACAGAGAATCTCATCTCATGGATGCGGTCTCAAAACATTTGTGTCAAGCGGTACTAGTATGCCCTTTCAGGGTCTACTGTATTCGCGACCGGCACATTTGTAACTCCAAACTTATATTCTTCTAACCTCGAGCAAGTTCTGCTTCTCGATAAGTCGAATTTAGGTTCACAATTGCTTTTAGCAGTCAATGGGACGCTCATTCTGGGCTTACCATACCTGTGATCAGAACAATTGTACCCTCTATGGCCTTTTGCCTTCTTCATATTGCTTGGGTCAAAAGACAAATTCCATAGAACTTCCCATTTATGATCATTATATTCTTGTGATTACTAATGGATGTGGTCTTGTTTCAGAAATTTTTCGAAAAAACTAACAATGGCAGCATCGCTTACCATTACTTTCGATGAGAGCAAGCACCAGCTCATGCTTCAACAGAAGCAAATCACGCGCACCTACTGTAAGACACCGACCCGAGAGACCTCGCTTAGAGTTGATTAAGTTGTGTTTTAGTTTTGAGTGTGTTTAGTGGTTTTGATTAAGTTTGGGATTAGAATAGCTTTTATAATAGCTTTGGGGAATTTGGAGAGGCTTTTTACTTGTGGGACCCTTTGGGGGTTCTTGTTACGAATTGTGTGAGATTGGGGGTTTACCGATGATTTCAAAAAAATCGTGTTTTTAACCTCGTTGGACTCATCTTGCTAATCCCTACAACTTTCATGTTGACATCGTTTCCATTCGAGGATCCTAAGCCTGACTTTTCGCAATTGAGGGCAAAATGGTCTTTTTACCCAAAATCTGGACACCGATTTCAATGTCACCAAAATGTGCAAAATATATACTTTTTAGAAACTAGAAATTTTGCCGATCAACTTTGTCTTCTTCGTCGAATTTGTTTGAAGCCCCGAAAACCATGTTTTGAGCCCGAGAAGTCTTTTAAGTTGTGGGCCCCATCCTCACTTACTATATATAGAAAGCTTCTTCTTCATTTTTCCCATTTCTGGCAAAAACCCTCGAGGAGAAGAGAAATCCCAGCCCTAAGGGTTTTCCCTTACCCTTTTTCTTGCTTCTTCATCTTCAATCCCCCGCTAAGCTAGTGCCAATGGAAAATTAGAGGCTACAATCTTCTTTCTCATCTCAAGGGCTTCATCTTGACACCATTTTTGAAGAAAACCGCCCACTCCAAGACTTCCTTTGGACAACACCTTGCTTTTGAAGATCTTCTTTGTAAGTAATCTTCCTAAAAGTTTTATAATCCTGTTTTTTTAGCCCTTGGGAAACTCCATTTCATTTATTGGAAGATTCTGTTTTGTTTTACTTGGATTTTGATAATCTAGGGTTTGGATTTGGGGGTTTTGTGTATAGGTGTTTGATTGTGGGCTTAAAAGGTGATTAGAGCTCAATTTGATTTGCATTGGACCCAAGGCAAGTGGATGAAATGATTCTCATGTGTTTTATCATGTTTTATGCAAAAATCTTGATTTGTTTCCATTGATAGTTTTAATAGTCTATCATGTTTGATAGTTTGGTACTATTGATTTTGAATGATGATTTGATGAGATAAGGAGGTCAAGGAATAGCCCAATTATTCATGAAGTTATGTTTGGAAGAAGGGGAAAGAAAGGAAATGGATAGGAGTTGGACAAGAGAAGAATTCAACCAAATGGGTTGAGATTCGTTGCAGGACCGATCGATCGCTCATCAGGTCCGATCGATCGGACTGTAAATAACTGAGAGTGTTTTCAGGAACGATCGATCGCCCATCAGGTCCGATCGATCGGACTGTAAATAACTGAGAGTGTTTTCAGGACCGATCGATCGCCCATCAGGTCCGATCGATCGGACTGTAAATAACTAAGAGTGTTTTCAGGACCGATCGATCGCCCATCAGGTCCGATCGATCGGACTGTAAATAACTGGGGACGATTCAGGATCGATCGATCGGCCAATGAGTCCTATCGATCGGACTTAAATGAGATGAACTGTAAAATAAAAGAATTGAGGGACTATTCTCCAAATTCATTTCAAGCCCATACTCAAGTCCAATTCAACTCTATCCCTTCTCTTCTTATTTAAAGACATTGAACCTGTAATGATGCATTTAAACCCATGAAAGATTTGGGTAAATTGTGAAGGGTTGTAGTGGGGAGGTATTGTTTGGAGCCCCATTGTTATTTAAGGACTTGTGAAGTATTGCGTGAAGTCTGAAGGAAAGGGGAAACTTATCATGGAGACTCTATGAGATTTTATAGATTGACCAATGTGTATAAGGACCCGGAATGTCCCGAACTCTTAAAGAGTACCAAAAATTTCATCATGATCGACATACGGGACCCTATTCACACTGATTAAATTCTAGAAACCCTATTGTTAGCCTGTAAAGGTATTGGAAACTATTTGTATTTGATTTTCAACCAATCCCCTATTTTGGGATTTCAACCTGTGATTTGTGAGTACTCTTGAACCGAGAACATTGTGTTACCATATTGTTAATTTGTTTAGACCCGTCCCGACTTTTATACGTTTTGTACCTATGGGTTCCCGCCCCGTTATGTGTATTTATTTGCTTTGATTTTCGCATGTTACCTATGAGTCGGCACCACTAAGCTTGGATAACCTTATCGGTTTGATCCACCGGTTTGGATATCCCCCTTCAGTTATACCCGCTGCAGCATGGTTCCCGCCTCGCCTCGATATACCCGGTTCGCTACCGTGGTCCCGAAGAGTATTATATGTATTTATTATATAAAAATCGTTGATTCTCCTCACCTCGTGTGACTGAGGTCAACGTCGTTGATTCTCCACACCTCGTGTGACTGAGGTCAATGTCCCGATATGCTCTTATCACTTTTGTGAGAGAGGATTTGGCTTTGTGTGGTTGCCATCTTGTTAGTCCCTGAATCATTGGTACCTTTACATGATTTTATCGCATACGTATCTCTTTTAAATGATGCATTCTTCTTTTATGAAAATTCATTATTTATCTAGATTCTACTATGTTTCTAAAGGCATCATTGTTTTGAAGTATTGTTATATCCTTTCACCCACCTGCCAGACCGTCGTGTCTGACCCATTTATTTTGGTACTCAGGTCCCGAGCTTATTGCCATTGAGGAAGAGCCAGAGGAGGCGGTCGGTGAACCGCAGCGAGTGATTGAGTGGCAAGCCGATGATGTCATGTAGACATTCGATCTTGCCTTGAGAACGATACATTTTGGGAACTTATGATATCTTTATTTTGGGTTTCCTTTGGTTGTACGGTCTTTGTTGACCGTTATTTTGGGGCATTAATCAACTGATATTTTGTAAATACACTTAAATTTACTTTTGGGGAAATATGCTTTTGATCATTGCTCATTCTGATATCTTGTTATGTTAATCATAAATCAGTCTTGTTTATGGAATTGAATAGTATTAATATGGTTTGCTACACGCTTCCGCAATCTTGAGAATGCGTTCGATATGGTTGTATGTGAGAGGATGTGTAAAGATAATCCTCACCGCAGAACCCTGTGGGAAATTACGTGCACGGGCAAATGTTCTTTTAATTCCGTGTGCGGTTTAGCCAAAGAGATGCACGTGGCGCGGCATCACCCCCGTGTCCCGATCCCGGATTCGGATCCTCCCCTAATCTCGGTCCGGGGTCGCGACAGGACTGGTATCAGAGCGGGACATGTTTCAGGCAATTAAAAGAAACTAGAAATCTTAAGTACGTGGCGAGTATTCGTTAGATAGAATCATGTGAGCAACGTGTGACCACCCTGTACTTGATTTATATGTGCTAACAATTTGTTTTGCAGCGTTATGCCACCTCGCAAAAGAGTAGCAAACAGTAATCACGTTGCCAGTAACAGTGAGAATACAGGGCCTACTGCAGAGGAACCACAAGACAACAACATGCAGAACCAATTCCAACAGATGATGCAGGCTATGATTGACCAACAACGCCAGGCAAATGAGAACCAGGCTAGGCTCCAAGCACAAGCATATGAGACACAGACCAGATTGCAAGAACAGATGCTTAAGAAAGACGAGGATCATGCTTGGGAGATAGCTCAAATGCAAGCACAGTTATTAGGGATATTAGAAAGGCGACCGGAACCAATTCCAGTTGCACCACCTGGTCTGGTAAACATTAGAGGAAATGATCCTAATGTGTTGTATGAGCGGTTCAGGAAGAGAGGACCGAAAGAATTTTTGGGGACTGAGGATCCAATGGCAACAGATGATTAGCTTGAGCACACCGAAACATATTTGAGATCTTCATATGTACGGGTGTAGAACGAGTACAGCTTGCAGCCTCGATGTTCGCGGGTTTAGCAGATATTTGGTGGAAGACCATCAAGGCAGAATACAGGACAATGGCTGATGCAGAAGCTTGGGTTAACTTCAAGAGACAGTTTGGAGAGAAATATGCACCTGCACATGTCAAGAGACAAAAGGCAGCAGAATTTGAGCAACTTGTGCAAGGGAACATGACGGTCCTCGAATACCTTACCAAATTCGAGAGATTGTCAAGGTATGCTCCAGAGCTGATAGACACGGTTGAGAAGAAGATAACCAAGTTCCTTGAGGGACTTCACCCGATTATTGAGAGGGATGCTACCGGGGTTGTACCACCCGTTACCTTTGAAGAAGCTGTCAAGAGAGCATACAAATTTGAGAACTTCCACAACAAGATCATCAAGAACCAAGGAAAGGGTCAAGGCCAGCAGCAGAACTAGCAGCAAAGAAACAATCAGAACAAAAGGCCAAGGCAGGAGCAGAATGCGCAGAATCCAGTGGTTTGTATCCACTGTGGGAAAAACCATGAGAGTGCCAATTGCCGTTTTATTACGGGAGCATGCTTTAGATGTGGCTCCATGAACCACCAAATGAAGGATTGTCCAAGGCCAGATAGACATAATAGGCAGGAGCAAGGAGCACAGCGTCAGGCACCACCTCAGAATGCATTAGTGGTCCAGAATCAGGCAAGGCCACTACAACAACAGGCACCTCAGCAACAGTTTAGGCCACAGCAACAACAGCAACAACAGGCCCGTCGGCAAAGGCAAAATCAGAACCAGAATCAACATCCTCAGAATCAGAATAGAAACGCACAACAGGGCAGACAACAGCAAGGACAGAACAGGCCACAACAGAGGGCACAACTCTATGCTGTCAATAGAGCTGATGCAGAGGCTGAAGGCAATGTAGTGGAAGGTACACTTCTCGTCTGTGGTTTTGATGCTAGGGTTTTGTTTGACCCTGGCTCTACTCACTCATTCCTATCTCCAAAATTTGCTAAGTTGATTGATATGCATGCTAGAGAGTTGAGTTTCATTTTGACTGTGACTACCCCTTTAGGTAAGGAAGTTGTTTGTAGAACTTTTTTACCCTAGTTGTCCAGTCATGATAGGAGAAGTAGTATTACCGGCAGATCTCATTTTATTGGAGATGCAGGATTTTGATGTCATCCTAGGGATGGATTGGTTAGCAGGATACCATGCTACTATGGATTGTTTCCATAAGACCTTAACTTTTAAGTTAGAGTAGACCCAAGCAGGGGTGTTGTTTCAGGGAGAGAGGAGTAATTCTGGTGCAGGGTTTATTTCAGCGTTGAAGGCTGATAGACTTCTAAAAAGTGGTTGTGAGGGTTATTTGGCGTTTATCACGGAGGATAAACGATCCCAAGGGGTGGAGGAGATCCCAATTGTTTGTGAATTTTCAGATGTTTTCCCAGAGGAGATACCAGGATTGCCACCCATTAGAGAGATAGACTTCACTATTGAGTTGTTACCGGGGACCGCTCCGATATCTATCGCACCCTACAGAATGGCCCCGGCAGAATTGGGAGAGTTGAAAATGCAATTGCAAGAACTTTTAGACAAAGGTTTCGTGAGACCTAGTGTGTCACCGTGGGGAGCACCAGTTTTGTTTGTGAAAAAGAAGGATGGTTCCATGAGAATGTGTATTGACTATAGAAGATTGAACCAAGTGACCATAAAAAACGAATATCCATTGCCAAGGATAGATAAACTGTTTGATCAGTTGCAAGGAGCTGCTTACTTTTCTAAGATTGATTTGAGGTCAGGCTACCATCAGTTGAGAGTTAGAGATTCAGATGTACAAAAAACAGCATTTCGGACAAGATATGGACACAATGAGTTTCTAGTGATGCCGTTTGGTTTGACTAATGCATCGGCAGTTTTCATGGCATTGATGAACAAAATATTTGCGGAGTATTTGGATCAGTTTACAGTGGTGTTTATTGATGATATTTTAGTGTATTCCAAGACCAAAGAAGAGCACGAAGAACATTTGAGGATAACACTCCAGCTTTTGAGGGAGAATCAGTTGTTTGCAAAACTTAGTAAGTGTGAATTTTGGTTGGACCAAGTCACATTTTTGGGTCATATCATCTCCAAGGAAGGATTATCAGTGGACCCGTCCAAGATTGAGGCAGTTATGAATTGGGACAGACCGAAGAATGCATCGGAGATCAGGAGTTTTCTTGGATTGGTAGGATATTATCGGAGGTTTGTGCAAGGATTTTCGTCAATTGCGTCACCTTTGACGAAGTTGACAAGGAAAAACACACCATATGTGTGGACAGACAAGTGTGAGGCTAGTTTCCAAGAGTTGAAGAAGAGATTGACTACAGCTGCAGTCCTTACTTTGCCATCTGGGAGCAGCGGTTTCACCATTTTTACCGATGCTTCCAATGTTGGGCTTGGATGCGTGTTAATGCAAGATGGGAAAGTAGTTGCATATGGATCCCGGCAGTTGAAAGATCATGAGAAGAACTATGCAACACATGATCTCGAGTTGGCCGCAGTTGTTTTAGCTTTGAAGATGTGGAGACACTACCTCTATGGAGAGAAGTTTGAGGTTCACTCCGATCACCGTAGTCTACAGTACTTGTTTTCTCAGAAGGAGTTAAACATGAGGCAGAGGAGATGGATGGAATATATTAAAGATTATGATTTTCCAATCAAGTATCACCCGGGGAAAGCGAATGTAGTTGCAGATGCCTTGAGCAGAAAGTCAGTGAGCATGGCGAGTCTTCGGGGAACTTATGTTGTACAGCAGTTAGAGGAGATGGGAGTAGATTTTCAGCCACTAAGAGAGGGTGTCATGTTGGCAAACATGTCAGTGTCAGAACCTTCGTTCATTCAGAAGATCAAAGAGAATCAGTTACAAGACCCAGGTTGGCTAAGATTTCAGAACATAAAGCAGATCGCCCAGATTTTCGTGTTGTAGATGGAGTTTTGTACTACCGAGACCGCCTGTGTGTGCCTAACTTGGAGGACTTGAGAAATGATATCATGTTTGAGGCTCACAATACCAAGTATTCCATACACCCGGGCAGTACGAAGATGTACCAGAATTTGAAGGACAGATTCTGGTGGAATAATATGAAGAGAGAGATAGCAGCTTTCGTCTCCAGATGTTTGACATGTCAGTTGATCAAGGCGGAACACCAGAAGCCTCCAGGGTTACTACGGCCATTAGAGATTCCAGAATGGAAATGGGAGCACATTACCATGGATTTCATCTCGGGGTTACCGAAGACTAGCAAGGGCAATGACGCTATTTGGGTCATAGTGGACCGTCTCACTAAGTCAGCTCATTTCCTACCGATGAAGACTGGGAAGAAAATGCATATGTTACCTTTGGCACAGTTGTTTGTCACAGAGATTGTCAGTCGTCATGGACAGCCAGTTTCCATCACATCCGATAGAGACAGCAGATTTGTCTCAAGATTTTGGAAGACATTGCATGAGTCTATGGGTACGAAGTTACAGTTCAGAACAGCCTATCACCCACAGACCGATGGTCAGTCGGAGAGGACAATTCAGACACTTGAGTATATTATCCGAGCTTGTGTATTTGATTTCAAGACTCAGTGGGATGAAGCCTTACCGTTGTGTGAGTTCGCTTACAACAATAGTTTCCACGCGAGTATCGGTATGGCACCTTTTGAGGCTTTGTATGGCAGAAGATGTAGAACACCTATTTGTTGGGAAGAAGTTGGTACTCGCAGTTTCCATGGACCGACCATTGTTAGTGAGACAAGTGACAAGGTCAAGTTGATCCAAGAACGTCTGAAAGTGGCTCAGAGTAGACAGAAGAGGTATGCAGACTCTCACAGAAGGGATTTACAGTTCAAAGAAGGAGATAAGGTTTTCTTGAAAGTGTCACCTACTCGTGGAACTTTGAGGTTTGGACAGAAGGGCAAATTGTCTAGGAGGTACATTGGACCGTATGACATTATGAGTAAGATTGGTGATGTGGCTTACAGGTAAGCCTTACCACCCCATCTTTCTGGCGTACACAATGTTTTCCATGTATCTATGTTGAAGAAGTACGTTCCCGACAGACTACACATACTCCGTTATGAACCGTTGGAAATCCGAGAAGATGCTACTTATGTTTAGAAGCCGAAGCAGATCATTGACACCAAGGAACAAGAATTGAGAACTCGGACTATTCAGTGGGTCAAGGTACTTTGGGAGAATCATGGACCGGAAGAAGCAACATGGGAATTACGGGATCAAGTTCAGAAGAAGTACCCATATCTCCTACCGGAGGTGAGTTTTAATTTCCATTTGGAGGACCAAATGTCCTAAGGGGTGGAGGATGTAAGACCCCGACCCGAGAGACCTCGCTTAGAGTTGATTAAGTTTTGTTTTAGTTTTGAGTGTGTTTAGTGGTTTTGATTAAGTTTGGGATTAGAATAGCTTTTATAATAGCTTTGGGGAATTTGGAGAGCCTTTTTACTTGTGGGACCCTTTGGGGGTTCTTGTTACGAATTGTGTGAGATTGGGGGTTTACCGATGATTTCAAAAATATCGTGTTTTTAACCTCGTTGGACTCATCTTGCTAATCCCTACAACTTTCATGTTGACATCGTTTCCATTCGAGGACCCTAAACCCGACTTTTCGCAATTGAGGGCAAAATGGTCTTTTTACCCAAAATCTGGACACCGATTTCAATGTCACCAAAATGTGCAAAATATATACCTTTTAGAAACTAGAAATTTTGCCGATCAACTTTGTCTTCTTCGTCGAATTTGTTTGAAGCCCTGAAAACCATGTTTTGAGCCCAAGAAATCTTTTAAGTTGTGGGCTCCATCCTCACTTACTATATATAGAAAGCTTCTTCTTCATTTTTCCCATTTCTGGCAAAAACCCTCGAGGAGAAGAGAAATCCCAGCCCTAAGGGTTTTCCCTTACCCTTTTTCTTGCTTCTTCATCTTCAATCCCCCACTAAGCTAGTGCTAATGGAAAATTAGAGGCTACAATCTTCTTTCTCATCTCAAGGGCTTCATCTTGACACCATTTTTGAAGAAAACCGCCCACTCCAAGACTTCCTTTGGACAACACCTTGCTTTTGAAGAACTTCTTTGTAAGTAATCTTCCTAAAAGTTTTATAATCCTGTTTGTTTAGCCCTTGGGAAACTCCATTTCATTTATTCGAAGATACCGCTTTGTTTTACTTGGATTTTGATAATCTAGGGTTTAGATTTGGGGGTTTTGTGTATAGGTGTTTGATTGTGGGCTTAAAAGGTGATTAGAGCTCAATTTGATTTGCATTGGACCCAAGGCAAGTGGATGAAATGATTCTCATGTGTTTTATCATGTTTTATGCAAAATCTTGATTTGTCTTCATTAATAGTTTTAATGGTTTATCATGTTTGATAGTTTAGTATTATTGATTTTGAATGATGATTTGATGAGATAAGGAGGTCAAGGAATAGTCCAATTATTCATGAAGTTATGCTTGGAAGAAGGGGAAAGAAAGGAAATGGATAGGAGTTGGACAAGAGAAGAATTCAACCAAATGGGTTGAGATTCGTTGCAGGACCGATCGATCGCCCATCAGGTCCGATCGATCGGACTGTAAATAATTGAGAGTGTTTTCCGGACCGATCGATCGCCCATCAGGTCTGATCGATCGTACTGTAAATAACTGAGAGTGTTTTCAGGACCGATCGATCGCCCATCAGGTCCGATCGATCGGACTGTAAATAACTGAGAGTGTTTTCAGGACCGATCGATCGCCCATCAGGTCCGATCGATCGGACTGTAAATAACTGGGAACGATTCAGGACCGATCGATCGGCCAATGAGCCCGATCGATCGGACTGAATTGAAATGAACTGTAAAATAAAAGAATTGAGGGACTATTCTCCAAATTCATTTCAAGCCCATACTCAAGTTCAATTCAACTCTATCCCTTCTCTTCTTATTTAAAGACATTGAACCTGTAATGATGCATTTAAACCCATGAAAGATTTGGGTAAATTGTAATGGGTTGTAGTGGGGAGGTATTGTTTGGAGCCCCATTGTTATTTAAGGACTTGTGAAGTATTGCGTGAAGTCCGAAGGAAAGGGGAAACTTATCATGGAGATTCTATGAGATTTTATAGATTGACCAATGTGTATAAGGACCCGGAATGTCCCGAACTCTTAAAGAGTACCAAAAATTTCATCATGATCGACATACGGGACCCTATTCACACTGATTAAATTCTAGAAACCCTATTGTTAGCCTGTAAAGATATTGGAAACTATTTGTATTTGATTTTCAACCAATCCCCTATTTTGGGATTTCAACCTGTGATTTGTGAGTACTCTTGAACCGAGAACATTGTGTTACCATATGGTTAATTTGTTTAGACCCGTCCTGACTTTTATACGTTTTGTACCTATGGGTTCCCGCCCCGTTATGTGTATTTATTTGCTTTGATTTTCGCATGTTACCTATGAGTCGGCACCACTAAGCTTGGATAACCTTATCGGTTTGATCCACCGGTTTGGATATCCCCCTTCAGTTATACCCGCTGCAGCATGGTTCCCGCCTCGCCTCGATATACCCGGTTCGCTACCGTGGTCCCGCAGAGTATTATATGTATTTATTATATAAAAATCGTTGATTCTCCTCACCTCGTGTGACTGAGGTCAACGTCGTTGATTCTCCTCACCTCGTGTGACTGAGGTCAATGTCCCGATGTGCTCTTATCACTTTTGTGAGAGAGGATTTAGCTTTGTGTGGCTGCCATCTTGTTAGTCCCTGAATCATTGGTACCTTTACATGATTTTATCGCATACGTATCTCTTTTAAATGATGCATTCTTCTTTTATGAAAATTCATTATTTATCTAGATTCTACTATGTTTCTAAAGGCATCATTGTTTTGAAGTATTGTTATATCCTTTCACCCACCTGCCAGACCGTCGTGTCTGACCCATTTATTTTGGTACTCAGGTCCCGAGCTTATTGCCATTGAGGAAGAGCCGGAGGAGGCGGTCGGTGAACCGCAGCGAGTGATTGAGTGGCAAGCCAATGATGTCATGTAGACATTCGGTCTTGCCTTGAGAACGATACATTTTGGGAACTTATGATATCTTTATTTTGGGTTTCCTTTGGTTGTACGGTCTTTGTTGACCGTTATTTTGGGGCATTAATCAACTGATATTTTGTAAATACACTTAAATTTACTTTTGGGGAAATATGCTTTTGATCATTGCTCATTCTGATATCTTGTTATGTTAATCATAAATCAGTCTTGTTTATGGAATTGAATAGTATTAATATGGTTTGCTACACGCTTTCGCAATCTTGAGAATGCGTTCAATATGGTTGTATGTGAGAGGATGTGTAAAGATAATCCTCACCGCGGAACCCTGTGGGAAATTACGTGCACGGACAAATGTTCTTTTAATTCCGTGTGCGGTTTAGCCAAAGAGATGCACGTGGCGCGGCATCACCCCCGTGTCCTGATCCCGGATTCGGATCCTCCCCTAATCTCGGTCCGGGGTCGCGACACCTACAAGCGCCCCTTCAGCTGCCGAAGCGTCAACTCCCTCGGCAACTCTCTAAACTCCGGGTCGACCTCGACTCCCCGGACTATTGTCTTTGGGATGCTGGGACCATTCCCACTTCCCGAAGAACAAATTGTTCCTTCCAAGAAGCAGAAGCTCGCCTCTTAACGTGTCACTACCGTGACACCAAAGGCGAGCACCAGAAGGCCCGAAGCCCGTGGCACCCCCATGAAGCCTCGACCCGCAAACGACCAGGTCTATCCCAAGACTTGGTCCCCAAGACCTTCACCAAGACAAAGAAGTTCCCAAACATCCACCAAGCCAGCATTCCTGGCCCCACTCAAGGAGAACCAGTTCTACCCTCTTGCTTACATGAAAGAGGAGAGACCCATCTCCAACTTGACTCCCAAGTCAACCCAGCATGAGCCGGCTTGTTCCTACAGGCCCAAAATCTAGTCATGCATCACTAGGCCTTTACAAGCACCTGCTAAGGCCTACAATCCTGCAGTTCGACCCTTCATCTCTACAGGGGCCGAACTTGAAAAATTCAAAGCTTCGCTGCAACAGGCGAAGGACCGGGTTCGCATCCTGTCCTTGCCCAGCTACAAAGAAGACAGGCTCGGCTGTTGCGCCCGAGGGAGCACATCCTTCATTGTCAAAGCCCAGCCAGAGCTGACCGAAGCTCAAATTGCTCGTCGTATACGCTGCCGCACGTCGTATCGACAAAAGAGACTAGAGAAGCAAATGACCCAGCCTCCTACACTTCAAGTCTCTCCCAAATGGGTCGAAAAAGAAAGACCCAACCAAGTTGCTGCTGTCCATATGGTTGGAAAAACCAGAAAACGCCAAAAGTCAGCAACAAAAATCCATGTCCGACGTCTGATGACCCGCAGCATCTCCAGGATAAGAAGACATTCAAAAGAATCCCCTGCTCCTTCAAGCAAAGGACAGCAGAGTGATCCTTCCTCAAGCTCTTCATAAAAAAGAATGAGCCCCAGCTCAGTCACCAGGACAGTTTCTTCGTTCGAATCTCGAGGGATGAACGTTCTGGCTACAAATTCTGAGCCACCACCCCACAATCCACCTCAAGATGATGCGATCACACGCATCCAACAATTGGAACAAGGCCAACAGAGGATTGAGACTCTAATGGAAAACCTTCTCCTCGCCTTCCAAAATCAGGCGAACAATGAACCTCCTCCAAATCATCAAGACGATGAGGTAAAAAGAGAAGAAAATGAGTCACGCGCCCTTACCAAAAAGGACGTAGACGGTATCCTCGTAAAAGCAAAATAAGAGGATATACTCAAGGAGCATGGGATCAAGCCACCATATCCCTTATGGATGGACTCGGTCCCGTTCCCTACAAAATTCAAGCATCCTACTCTCCAAACATATACGGGGAAAGGATCAGCCAGACAGCACGTCATCCACTTCAAGATCTTGACGGGAGCTATCGCGGATCAAGATGCACTCAAGATCCACCTCTTTGCAAGTACCCTAAAAGGTACGGCCTTTGATTGGTACTCTACTCTGCCAGAGGACTCCATCCAAAATTGGGCCATGCTAGAGACACGCTTCCTGACTCACTTCAAAGGTGAGGATCATCCCGTTACTATGGCTCAGCTATGCAGCCTAAAACAGGGGGAGAATGAGTCAACATATGACTTCATTCACAAGTGGAAAGCAATGGCATACAAATGCTCTGATGTATTGCCACAAGCGTCGCTAGTCGACATCTACCGAAACAACATGAGAGCTAGAATCCGCTCCATGATCATCGGCAACAAATCAAAAAACCTGGGAAAACTCCAAGAAGCTTCAATGGAAACTGAAACGGTGATTAAAGACCTCAACAGTCAGAAATCATCAAGAAAAGAGCCAACCACCATTGCAACCTCTAAACCAAAGAAGAAAGAGGTCCTCAATGTGTAGACCAAGTCAGCTCCTCAGCCACCAAAGAAAGCTAAAATCAAAGCTGCTAGTAAGAGACCTGAACTCTCAGATGCCTTCAAAGAATGAGTAGAGAAGAAATACCCATTTGATGAAGATGTTGATGAAATCTTCGGGGCTCTTGTGGCAAATGGCAAGCTCACTTTACCTGAACCCAAAAGACCGAGTGATGTTGGCAAAACTAATGATCCTCGGTACTGTCCATACCACCAGATGATCTCGCATCCTCTTAATCAATGCTTCGTTGTGAGAGAGAAAATAAATGAGATGTGGAAGAACGAAGTCATCACCTTTGACAAAAACTATGGGTCTGCCTCCGTCAACATGGTGATGTTGGGATTGGTGTATGCCCTAAAGCCCACTAGCTGCATTCCCATCTTTTGTTACTGGATATTTAACTGGTTGTTTAATGAAAAGACTCTTTTATGCTTAAACATGTATATATGTATGGTTGTGTAAGGCCCATTGTTTCTAGTAAATGAATTAGGTGTGTAGTGTCTACACACAGATAGGTCTAATTCATGGACAACTGGAAACATCATATTTGTTCATAACTGAAAGATGGAGCTGGGCACTTCATCTTGGTAGAAGTTATAATGAGATACTCTCCTATATAGGGTGACATACCTAAGTTACGGGAGGGCTTTCCCGGATCTATCTCATTAGTGCATGTGTCATGCATTGAACAGGACCATTGTAGGTGTGATCTCTAAAATAGTACTATCACAGAAAAGAGATCAAGTCACCTCATGCTACTAAGTAACCGGTGCTCTTAATCTTGAGCATTTGTGGATGAACTGACGAAGTCAAGTTCTTGTGCTTTGATTCACTATGGGTGAGATTCTTTTCATGGGTCAACAGCTCTGTGTTTTGGGTACTCGGACTTGATCAGTTGGGACGTGCAAATGCAATATAGAATCTATGCCATCTGATGATGGAATAATCGTCCCCTTAGAATTATCCGATTAATCATCAAAATCTAAGATCTTAGTATATGGATGTTCCATATGGATATTGAAGTTGTGGGTCGCTCCCTGGATCAAGAGAATGATATTCGAATGATGATTATGTTTAAGGATATGAAGTTCTAAGGTTTAGATGTAATCGGGAAGGTTGATAGTACAATTGATAACCTGACTCGATTATGGATGTTACATAGAGGGGCATTCAGGTCATTACACTTAGTAGGTCGAAGACAACCGTCATCTAATGACGAGCTTATTATATTATATATTTGTCCTTGGAGTTCAACCATAACTCTCTAGTGGAATGAGTTAAGGTTAAAATGGTCTTAATGTTGCTATGGGTTTAGCATGGACATTTTGGTCATTTTGGGAGCCAATGGCAAATATGTCTTTTGGTCCCTTCTCTAGTCACTTACCAAGATTGGCATGGTTTCCTAAAATGTTTAGATAACATAAGGATGAATTATTTTAGTGGAAAAATAATTTTGAGTTTAAATTCAAATAGGCCTTTGATGGCATACATGAATTTAAGTCTAGATAAATTGTATGTGGGCCATGGTGTGCATTGATATGTGGGATGTCCATAATAGGATTTCCATGGGTAAGGTTTCCAACTTTGAGTAGGACTCTACTTGGAAAGTTGGACTCCTCTTTGGATTAGTATTCCTATGAGTTAGTTTCCTTTTTGGATTAGGAACTTAAAATTAGTAAGTGTTCTACAACTAGTATTACTAATTGTATGGAAAGTTCTTTTTAGTTTCCTTTTCTAATTGGAGTGTTTCTTAAAGGAAGTGAGTCTTTCTTGGACATCCATGAGAATTAGGAAAGATAAACTTCTAGGAAAGGTTTCCTAAGTTTCTATAAAAGGGAGAGAGCCTTCCCTTGGACGTCCTACACCATAACAAGGAGAATTACAAAGGTTGCACACATCCAACACACTTTGTGAAACACTTTGCAAGTATCCTAAGAGTGCCCCACACGTCCAGCCCTTGGTTGCTTCTCTTCTTGATTGAAGAAGGCTTAAGGTCTGAGATTTTCCCTTGGAGAAATACTTCTTAATTCCTAGATTAAGATCCCACCATCTTAGCCAATCAGATTTGGAAGTGAGATAGAGGAGAAGATCAAAGGCAATACTAGTGCAGAAAATTCCAGCAACTTGTTTGCAAATTGCAAGTCTGAGTTCGGGCCTTTGGATCTATTTTTTCAGAGGTTTGAAGTCTACAAATCTTTGAGGTATGAGTCTTCTTCATTCTCCTTTAATTATACACTTGTTGGTCATGATTTAATGGAGTTTCTATGCAATTTTTTATGGCTGATTTCCGCTGCATAGTGCAGAAATCAGATTTTTTAAAATCTGTCATGCTTTGCATCAGCCATAGTAGTCTCTTTATGAGAAGTTTCAGATCTGAATCGCAATTTCTTTCAGTGGTATCAGAGCCACTCCATGTGAAATCATGATCCCATGTTGTGTGTAATTAATCCTAGATTGATTATGGGTATGGTGGCACCCTATTAAAGTTATGTTGTGATGCATGTTGTGTGCAAGTTTCATTAACATTGCTGGAATTTATTTTCCAGATTTGTTTAATGATGCACATAGTGAGTTTGCATGCACTAACCTCTTTGTTTGCAGCCATAATTAGCATCCTTGATGGTTCGCATGAATGTTGTGTGGATTTGGATGTTTTTTAATTAGTTGGAAAGTGTACGATTGCGCGGTTAGCAATCATAGGAAGTTGTAAAGTTTCCTTAATGTATTCCAACTAGTCTTGATGTAAGCTTTCTTGAAAAGCATAGGAATCTCCAATGTAATTTTGGTTTTGTTTTTCATGGGTTTGCTTGTATAAATCAATTTATGGAAACGAGCAAGAAAAGGAAAGTTTCAAGACAAGAAGGTTGCAAGAAATTGGAGTCCTTGGAGATGAAGGAGTCAAGACTTCTAGATGCATGAGGAGTCCTAATTCGATTAGGATTTGAAATCCTAAGAGCAAGGAGCCATCAAGGATTGCATACTTTTATTTGCTTTTATATATGGAATGCATGGATGAATGCTTTATATAATTGCTATAATTGTCACCTAGAAACATGGCCACCCTTAGGCTCTAAAATTGGCATCTTTATTGTATTAGATTGTTTTTAGTTTGGCAAATTGTTTTAAACGGAACTTAGACCAGCACCTTCTATTTGTCTAAGGTTTAAAATTGGATAGGGTTTGGTTTATCTTGGTACCCTTGGTTTCCAAAGGAGGCTAAACTAAAATCTAATTAGATGCTACCTATGGGTTTTCATAACCCAAGATAGGTTTTTGGTTCTTTGAAGGGATTTTTCACAAATGTTTTAATGCAAAGGTTATTTACTTTCAAGATGACTTGAGTCATTAAGTCATGAATTTAATTAACCAAGTTTGCTAGATTTAAAAAGAGCTTTTGAGAAAACGAAGTAAAGATCAATGGAAAGTTTATAAACCCTAGTGATAAATTATCAAGTGGGAGAGGGGTTTAGGAAAAACCCCACGACCTTCCATTCTCGGTTCATATTAATCTCATTAGAAGTGTTAGTGGGAGCAGCCATCCCTTCGGTGGAGTTCTTTACTAAAGATCACTTTGATGGGTTAGTGGGTGAATTAAAGTGAATGTTCGTAATGAGGTGTTAGTAGGAGCGGCCATCCCTTCGGTGGAGTTCTTTACTAAAGATCACTTCTATAGAATGTCGATGAAGTCTTGGTGGGAGCGACCATCCCTTCGGTGGAGTTCTTTACCAAAGCTCACTTCTAGATTAGGACATTCTGGGAATTTTCATAAGAGATGGTAACACACTTGACATAAGGCGGTAATAACCTCTCCTACCAGTTAAAGTTATTTGTCTTATGAGGTCAAACCAATCAGTGATTGGACTACCACTGGATGCGTATCCAGATAGTGATAATCCAAATAAGTCTGCCTTAATTCAACGTGACTGTAGGCTCGGCCATCCCTTCGGTGGAGGGTCTATGAGGAGGTTGAAACACTGATACATTATGATTGGGGTTGAATATGTAAAAAGTTTAGTGCTTTGTTTTTCCTTTTGTAACAAGCACCATATGCATATTACATATATACTGCATGTCTAATTATAAACCGTTTTATATCCAGAGAGAGATGGGTAAAGACTCTTTTAGTCCGTTGATGTGCATTCTTCGTGAGAATAAACTGACTGGCCCTAACTACGTAGATTGGAAAAGAAATCTTGACATAGTACTCACAGCTGAGGAGTACAAGTATGTCTTGCTGGAAAACTGTCCCGATATTGATACTAATTCTACTGATGACCAGCGAGAGGCTGAGAAGAAATGGAAGAAAGCGAATAGCATGGCTAAATGCTACATGCTCGCTTCCATGTCCAACGTGTTGCAAACACAGCACGAGCAAATGGACACAGCCTATGAAATCATTATGTCCTTGTCTGAGATGTTCGCAGACAAGAGCAGGCCAGCTAGGCAAGCTGCTATGAGGACCATCATGAATGCTAGGATGGCTGAGGGAACACCTGTCAGAGAGCATATGCTCAAGATGATAGATTGTTTCAATGAAGCTGAGATTCTAGGGGCTGAGATTGATGCAGGGAGTCAGACTGACATAATTCTCGAAACTCTGCCGGAATCGTTCAATCAGTTCAAGCTCAATTTCAATATGAGCAAGATGGACATGACTCTACCTGAGTTAATGAAAGAACTCCAGGCGGCAGAGGCTATCATGAAGCCCAAAGCCCAAGCTCATTTTTTCCAGTCTTCCTCTAAACTGAACCCGAAAGGGAAGAAGTCCAAGAAGAAGCAGAATAAGGGAAAAGGGCAGAAAAAGGACAATGCTGGTAATAAGAAGGACAAGGGTACAGATGGAAAGCCCAAAGGGAAATGCTTCAAGTGTGGCCTGAAAGGTCATTGGAAGAAAGATTGTCCCAAGTTCCTAGCCTCAGTTAAGAAAGGTACATCTTTTTCATACTACATTGAAACTTGTCTAGTGGTTGATTCTACTGACTCATGGATAGTAGACTCAGGAGCCACTAATCATATCTGCAATTCATTGCAGGGGTTTTAGATAATGCAGAGAATTGAGAAAGGAGAATTTGCCTTTAGAGTCGGAACTGGAGCTAAAGTTTGGGCAGTTGCAGTAGGAGTTGTTACCTTACATTTTCCATGTAATAGGATATTAGTTTTAAATAATGTTTTCTATGTTCCGGACATGAGGAAGAATTTAATTTCAGTTTCCAGATTAATTGAATTTAATTATTCAGTTTCTTTCCATTCTGGTATTGATATCAGTAGAGATGGAAATATTATGTGTTCCGGTAGAATACATGACAACTTATTTTATATATATCCTGTTGCTCCTACACTGCATAATGTACAACAAGAAAGCTCAACTTCCCTTAAGAGGAAGGTATCTTCAATCAATGACACATATCTTTGGCACTTACGTTTGGGTCACATTAACCCAAAACGGATTCAGAGGTTGGTAGAAGATGGGCCCTTGAGCTCGTTAGATTTCGAACCTTTTCCTCAGTGCGAATCTTGTCTCAAGGGAAAGATGACCAAGCGGTCATTCTCTGGAAAGGGACTAAGGTCAAAGGAGTTGTTAGAATTGATTCACACTGATGTGTGTGGTCCTATGAACAAACCGGCTCGAGGAGGGTATGAGTATTACATCACCTTCACCGATGATTACTCTAGATATGGATATGTATACCTAATGCGACGCAAGTCTGAGGCGTTTGATAAGTTCAAACAATTCAAGGCTGAGGCGGAGCTACAACTAGGAAAACATATCAAAGCCCTTCGATCTGATCGAGGTGGCGAGTACCTCCTGGGTGAGTTCAAGGAGTACCTCACACAACATGGGATTGTGTCTCAGTTGTCTGCACCGGGTACACCCCAGCAAAATGGTGTAGTGGAGAGAAGAAACCGTACCCTTCTTGATATGGTAAGGTCCATGATGAGTCATGCAACCCTACCGATATCTTTTTGGGGATATGCCTTAGAAGCAGCAGCATACATTTTAAATCTGGTACCATCTAAGTCAGTACCTAGGACACCACAAGAAATATGGACAGGTCGAAAACCTAGTTTAAATCATATCCACATTTGGGGTTGTCCAGCCTATGTACTGAATGATAAAGCTACCAAGCTAGAACCCAGATCGGAAATGTGCTACTTCATTGGGTATCCTAAGGGAACGAGAGGTGGCATCTTTTATCATCCAAAAGAGCAAAAAGTGCTCATCAGCACTCATGCTAGGTACTTGGAGGATGATTGTATGATGCACCAAGAGCTTAGTTGTAAAGAAACCCTTGAGGAGATTCTTCCGGGATCTCCTATAACATCTGTACCAGATCCTGAGACAGTAGATGAACAAGATATTCCTTTAAAAGCCTCGTCGTAGTGGGAGAATTTCTAGACAACCAGAAAGATATCTAGGAGTGTCTTTTAAGATAGACTCTGAAGATCTGGTTGAGGATCCTACTAGTTATGATGAAGCAGTAACGGATATAGATGCTAACATGTGGCAGCAAGCGATGAAATCTGAAATGGATTCTTTGTATTCCAATCAAGTCTGGGAACTTGTAGATGCACCTGAAGGGATTAAACCCATAGGGTGCAAGTGGATCTACAAGAGGAAGAGAGGAGTGGATGGGAAGGTGGAAACCTTCAAAGCAAGACTGGTGGCGAAAGGATATACTCAGAAAGAGGGTATCGATTATGAGGAAACCTTTTCACCAGTGGCTATGCTTAAGTCCATAAGGATTCTCTTGGCCATCGCATGTCATTATGACTACGAGATATGGCAGATGGATGTCAAGACAGCTTTTTTTAATGGAAGTCTTGACGAATGCATCTATATGATGCAACCAGAGGGCTTCATTGCTAGTGGCCAAGATAACATGGTTTGTAAACTTAAGAAGTCCATTTATGGACTTAAGCAAGTATCTAGAGCATGGAACGTCAAGTTTAATCAGGCAGTCAAATCCTTTGGCTTTGATCAAAACATTGATGAACCATGTGTGTATAAGAAAGGAAATGGGAAAGCAGTTGCATTTTTGGTTCTATATGTAGATGACATATTACTCATAGGAAATGATGTAGGTTTATTGTCATCCACAAAGGTTTGGTTATCCTCTCAATTTCAGATGAAGGATTTGGGTGAGGCCAGCTATATCTTAGGGATCAAGCTTTTGCGTGATCGCAAGAATAAGATGTTAGCCCTATCCCAATCTTCTTACATTGAGAAGATATTGGTCAAGTTTAACATGCATGACTCTAAGAAGGGCCTCCTACCTTCTAGACATGGAGTACCACTGTCTCGAGATCAATGTCCAAAGACATCTGAAGAGATAGAGAGCATGAGGAGAGTTCCATATGCATCCGCTGTTGGAAGCCTCATGTATGCTATGTTATGTACTAGACCAGATATTTGCTTTGCCGTTGGCATGGTTAGCAGATATCAGTCAAACCCTGGACCTATGCATTGGACAGCTGTTAAGCATATATTCAAGTATCTTCGGAGAACGAAAGATTATATGCTAACCTTTCGAGCAGATGATCTAACGCCATTGGCGTATACAGACTCTTATTTCCAATCTGATAGTGATGCCAGAAAGTCTACCTCAGGGTACGTCTTTACTTTGTCAGGAGGGGCTATATCATGGAGAAGTGTCAAGCAATTCTGTATAGCTGATTCTACCATAGAAGCAGAGTATGTGGCGGCATCGGAAGCTACGAAGGAAGCGGTATGGCTCAGAAAATTCCGGTTGGAATTAGGAGTTGTTCCTGCAGTGCATAAACCGATTGTCATGTACTGCGATAACACTGGTGCTGTAGCACAGTGCAAAGAGCCCAGGAATCACAAGAAAGGCAAGCACATTCAGAGAAAGTACCACTTGATCCGGGAATTCATTCAGGATGGAGAGATAGTGGTGGAGCATATTGCTTCAGCAAATAACTTAGCTGACCCATTCACTAAGACTCTTACTGAGAAAGTCTTCACTTCTCATGTTGAGTCTATGGGTGTTAGGTTAGGAAGCAGTGATCTTTAGTGCAAGTGGGAGTTTGTTGGGATTGGTGTATGCCCTAAAGCCCACTAGCTGCATTCCCATCTTTTGTTACTGGATATTTAACTGGTTGTTTAATGAAAAGACTCTTTTATGCTTAAACATGTATATATGTATGGTTGTGTAAGGCCCATTGTTTCTAGTAAATGAATTAGGTGTGTAGTGTCTACACACAGATAGGTCTAATTCATGGACAACTGGAAACATCATATTTGTTCATAACTGAAAGATGGAGCTGGGCACTTCATCTTGGTAGAAGTTATAATGAGATACTCTCCTATATAGGGTGACATACCTAAGTTACGGGAGGGCTTTCCCGGATCTATCTCATTAGTGCATGTGTCATGCATTGAACAGGACCATTGTAGGTGTGATCTCTAAAATAGTACTATCACAGAAAAGAGATCAAGTCACCTCATGCTACTAAGTAACCGGTGCTCTTAATCTTGAGCATTTGTGGATGAACTGACGAAGTCAAGTTCTTGTGCTTTGATTCACTATGGGTGAGATTCTTTTCATGGGTCAACAGCTCTGTGTTTTGGGTACTCGGACTTGATCAGTTGGGACGTGCAAATGCAATATAGAATCTATGCCATCTGATGATGGAATAATCGTCCCCTTAGAATTATCCGATTAATCATCAAAATCTAAGATCTTAGTATATGGATGTTCCATATGGATATTGAAGTTGTGGGTCGCTCCCTGGATCAAGAGAATGATATTCGAATGATGATTATGTTTAAGGATATGAAGTTCTAAGGTTTAGATGTAATCGGGAAGGTTGATAGTACAATTGATAACCTGACTCGATTATGGATGTTACATAGAGGGGCATTCAGGTCATTACACTTAGTAGGTCGAAGACAACCGTCATCTAATGACGAGCTTATTATATTATATATTTGTCCTTGGAGTTCAACCATAACTCTCTAGTGGAATGAGTTAAGGTTAAAATGGTCTTAATGTTGCTATGGGTTTAGCATGGACATTTTGGTCATTTTGGGAGCCAATGGCAAATATGTCTTTTGGTCCCTTCTCTAGTCACTTACCAAGATTGGCATGGTTTCCTAAAATGTTTAGATAACATAAGGATGAATTATTTTAGTGGAAAAATAATTTTGAGTTTAAATTCAAATAGGCCTTTGATGGCATACATGAATTTAAGTCTAGATAAATTGTATGTGGGCCATGGTGTGCATTGATATGTGGGATGTCCATAATAGGATTTCCATGGGTAAGGTTTCCAACTTTGAGTAGGACTCTACTTGGAAAGTTGGACTCCTCTTTGGATTAGTATTCCTATGAGTTAGTTTCCTTTTTGGATTAGGAACTTAAAATTAGTAAGTGTTCTACAACTAGTATTACTAATTGTATGGAAAGTTCTTTTTAGTTTCCTTTTCTAATTGGAGTGTTTCTTAAAGGAAGTGAGTCTTTCTTGGACATCCATGAGAATTAGGAAAGATAAACTTCTAGGAAAGGTTTCCTAAGTTTCTATAAAAGGGAGAGAGCCTTCCCTTGGACGTCCTACACCATAACAAGGAGAATTACAAAGGTTGCACACATCCAACACACTTTGTGAAACACTTTGCAAGTATCCTAAGAGTGCCCCACACGTCCAGCCCTTGGTTGCTTCTCTTCTTGATTGAAGAAGGCTTAAGGTCTGAGATTTTCCCTTGGAGAAATACTTCTTAATTCCTAGATTAAGATCCCACCATCTTAGCCAATCAGATTTGGAAGTGAGATAGAGGAGAAGATCAAAGGCAATACTAGTGCAGAAAATTCCAGCAACTTGTTTGCAAATTGCAAGTCTGAGTTCGGGCCTTTGGATCTATTTTTTCAGAGGTTTGAAGTCTACAAATCTTTGAGGTATGAGTCTTCTTCATTCTCCTTTAATTATACACTTGTTGGTCATGATTTAATGGAGTTTCTATGCGATTTTTTATGGCTGATTTCCGCTGCATAGTGCAGAAATCAGATTTTTTAAAATCTGTCATGCTTTGCATCAGCCATAGTAGTCTCTTTATGAGAAGTTTCAGATCTGAATCGCAATTTCTTTCAGGTGACATGTGGACAAACTTCAAAATCACCGAAGAAGAAGATCACTACTTCCTTCAAGGTGATAAAATCAATCCAAGCGTTCGAGGAACTGGTTCCTTACCCGACACCAGACGGACAACCTATATGGGTACATCCCGATCTCCTGGAAGATGAAAATTGAGAGGTCGTGAAAACAAAGCCTACAGCTCAATAGCGAAGGCAGGCTAGGAAACATCTCCTCAAGTTCAAACGGCAAGAGAAGACCCAGCCAAAATAAGAAGTCCAAGAAAAGGCAGAGTCCTCCTCTACCACTTCACTGGAGACAACAAAAATGACCCTTCCAGAGACTTCAAAGGGGGTAAGAAAATTCACTCTCAGTGATTTCATGCCACCTCAATTCAAAGAAGCCATGCAAGGGGCATCATACTCTAGCAATTCGGTAGTTGGATTCTCCATTGATGGATACGAGTCCAGCGACACCGATGATGGATTCGAATCCACCTACACCGACGAGTGGGAGGAGTCCCTTGAAACAGGAGAGTATCTCTCCGATGAAGAATGGGTTCCTGAGACTGATCTTATGCCAGTAATCTGGTTTAACCCCCTATAGCCACAAGGACCCTGGTCTGATGATGAAGAAGACCAAGAGGCTGTACAAGAAAATGTTGTTGATCCAGCACCCCTCATTGCTCCAGTGGAAATCAACAATGTTGAGCCACAAAGAGTTGATGAAGAAAAAGATTTGGCTTCTATGCCTGATCTTGAAGAATATGCAAGGATCTTGCAGCGTCTCGCTCTAGAACAAGAGCAAGACCGCGTCAACGAGCCTCCTCGCAATCCAGAGCCGGAAGTCCCTGAAGACCATCAGGTACATCCTCCCTTAACTCCTGAAAATGGAGAAAATTGCTGGATAGACAATCCTCTTACATCCGAGGATGAGTCTAACTCCGATCAGACAACGTCTCCTGTTAGAGCTTCCTGTAATGTGATAATTCGGGATTATAACTCTTCCGAAGCATCGTCTGATGAGATCACTTACACTCCGACGACTCCTAGCAATGTATCTTCTGGAGCCACCTCATCTCACGTGACTTTCACTGAGACGACACCCTCTCAGGTTTCTTCTCCTGAGACTGTGACTTCAAAGTTCACACCCTTCCTGACTGAAGAATTCCCGGCTATTGATGCTTGGGACGATGAATTGGTCGACGAAGAAGAAATGTTGCTGGATGCTGTTCAGGACTTGTTCCCGGAAAATGCTCCGTGCAACACAATCACTGAGGATGGCAACTCTGCTGCAGATACATCCTCAGCAAATGAAAAACGACAGCCTCTTGATGTTGTGATGGACCGCGCTCCTGCTCGGTTCTACCGAGGTCGGCGGACGTGGGAGTCCGTCGGGTCCGACCCTTTCGTAACCGGGGGGCAAGGGCGTGCATCAACATTTCTTTTTTTGTGTGGGTGTGCCAGATTTTCTATTTTACTTGGAATTGCAAGTGGTGATCCGGAGATCAACCTTCGCAAGTAAAAAGGAAATCAACTTCTTTCAAGTTTTCCATTGCACATATATTTAAGAAAAGAGACATTTTCTTGGTTTGCCTTGAAAGGCGATTTTTTTGGCATTTATAGCCGATTTGGCGTTTATAGCCGATTTTTGGTGTTTATAGCCGATTTTGGTGTTTATAGCCGATTTACAATCCTTATCAATAATGAAAGACAAGAGTTGCGATTTTTGTCTCTTTTGAAAAAATACAAACTACAATGAAAAGCAAGAAAAGGAGGATCTAACTTCTCAGGAGATTGTGGGGGACCCGTTTAGATTGACGGTCGCAAGCCATATGTGGGCTTCGCCATCATCCATGCAGATGAGAACAGAGGATGCTATTGATTTGCTTGGGTTGGCTATAACCTCAGGTTTTTAGAGAACAAAGACCAAAAGAAGGTCCTATGTCCAATAAAAAGCCGAGTAGACGGGCTTGAAAAGCCATGTCTAAGCCATTGGCGGCAGAAGGAGAAGGCAAGGACCTTGGGGGGGGTGGGGTACCCCCCAAGGGACTTTTGTCACCTTGTAGCGGTGGTCGGTGTAGGATTTCCTCAGAGTTTTCTCTCTTAGATTTCTGATGCCTCTTTCTGTCTGAGTTTCCGGATTTTCTGCAGTCTATTGTCTGTGTGTCTGCTGTTCTTTCTTCTTGGAGAGCTCTCATATTTATAGGCTTTTAGGTAGCCATTTAGGAGGGTTTATGAGCCTTGATTGTCATAAAGCTACATAAAGGGAGGAGTTACAAAATTGAATTCTTTATTTTGTAACTCCTTTTTCTTGGCTTCTGATTGGCCGGAGGAGATTGAGGGCATTTAATCGCCTTTAATCGCCATGATGGGAGGAGTTTCATGGGTTAAATGCCATGAATGTCTTGACTTGTAACTCCCGGATGCTTGCTTCTGATTGGTCCGTCTAAAGAAATGGATTAATGACTGTAATAAAGCTAGTCAATTAATCGCATTAAGTGGTCGCCGAGCATCTGAAGAGTCGCGGGCCGTGCCGTGTCTTTTGGGATTCTTCTGGCGATGATCATCGATGGATCTTTATGTAGATCGACATTGGATGACCATGTAATTTCAGGTGTTTGTTGCCAACAGTAGGTCGGTGCCATCTGTCCTGTCGATTTCTCGATCGGTCGGGTAGAAAGCACACTTTTTTTGGTTGACCGGGTGGCGATCAATATTTTTTTGGATACTCTTGATGATTGACCCGTGTTTTGGACGGATGTCAGAGGATTTGGTGTCTCAAAAGTATGAATTTTGGAAAATACCAGAGGCTGGGCGCTTCGAATCGCGAAAAAACGGCGAAAACCGGGGTTTCCGGGGCCTTCCCGGCGATCCCGGGCCCCAGGGTCGCAGGGGCCTGCGACCCTGGGGGTTTTCCCCCCTTTTGTCCCGTTTTGTGTCCCGTTTTTGCTGTTTTTCGATTCTTTTTTCTTCTGTATTTTTCCTTGACATTTTGACCATTTATTGGCCTAATTTCCCTGTAGGAAACCTGATGAGAATCCTTGCATTTTATTTTGCAAAGTTTTCAATTTCCTGAGAAAGCCGAAGACTTTGTCGCGCGGAGCTGCAGATTTTCCGTCAGAAGCTGAAACTGGGTCAAACGATGTCGGAATAACCTGAAATTTGGTGTGAAGCCTCCTGAGCAATAAATAAGACCAACCATAGGCTTTTGTTTAAGTTTTGAAGCCGTTTGGGGTCCTATCACCAGTAGACTCGCTTTTGTCGCGATGAAGATGTCGCGGTTTGATGTGCGGTCAACCGATGTCCGATTGACTTGAAATTTGACAGGGAACCTGTTGGAGTCATTTTAAGTTGATCCATAGGCTCTATCTTGGAAACCATGGTCCCGGAGAGCTTTGCCACCGAGAGGCCTGATTTGGCTTCCGAGCGTCAAACTATGGTCAAATGTTGTCGAAATGACCTGAAATTTGACGTATAGCCCTTTATAAGCATTTTGAAGCCGTCCATGTGCTCTATCTGATGAGTAATGGCCTCGGTGGTTCTCGCCGCCGAGAGGCTTGATTTAGCTGCTCGAGGGTTGATGTAGGGTCAAACGTTGTCGGTTTGACTCGGAACTTGACGTGGAGCCTTTTGGAAGTATTTTGGGACCATCCATCGGCTCTGATCGAAGATTTGGTGTCTCTGATGCTTTTGCCGCCGAGAGCTCCTTTTCGGCTGTCGGAGAAGCGAAGTTAGGCCAAATGATTTTGAAATGGCCCGAAACTTCTTGTGTACTCCTCTTTTGGCTGTCTTGAAGGATTTTGATTCTGACAAGATTTGATTTTGACAAGATTTGATTTTTGGAAGTAGCATTGCCTATTTATGGCAGGTTGCGACTTCATGTAGCTCTTTGGATCTTGAAGAGGCAAAGTGACATTTTTAGTGTCAACATGTTGAAGACAATCTTCCAAATGAAGATCCTTCTCAAGAAGCTCTCGAAGTTGGTAGAGGCACCCGCTCTGGCCGGGACTACCACAAAAATTACAACCAATCTTCCTTTACATATGTAAATCCTTCGGGAAAAGATGTTGTAAGCGCCCCTAGTGGCAACAATGATGAACATGCAGGCCCTAAGGAGGCTTTCAAGTATGACTTGATTGAACACTTCAAGCATATACCTGCACGTCTGCACATCCTAGATTTATTACGAATGTCTCTGCACACTCGTGATAATCTCATTTCAGAATTACAAAAGCTGGATGAGGATGTTGACAAACATGCCTCGTAAGTCTTCCAAATTGAAATGGACTACCGGGTCAAAAACTCAGAAGCTTCCTCAAAGGGAGAAAAGAAGAAAACTGAGGGATCATGCATTGAATGCCTCTAGGTTCAAAAGGCGGCCAGTGCAACCATGGCCCTCAAACCTTCAAAGCCTTTGGTCATAACAACTAAAGTGAAGAAGGCAAAGCAAAAGTCTGGGGGTAAATTTGTTGCCTCTTTCGTGTCTATCTTGCAAGACACGGATTCAGATTCAGAGCCAGAAGAGGACACATCGACAAGCCAAGTGATGGACCGCGCTCCTGCTCGGTTCCTACCGAGATCGGCGGACGTGGGAGTCCGTTGGGTTCGACCCTTTCGTAACCGGGTGGCAGAGGCGCGCATCAACATTTTTGTTGTGTGGGTGTGCCAGATTTTCTATTTTACTTAGAATTGCAAGTGGTGATCCGGAGATCAACCTTCGCAAGTAAAAAAGAAATCAACTTCTTTCAAGTTTTCCATTGCACATATATTTAAGAAAAAAGACATTTTTCTTGGTTTGCCGTGAAAGGCGATTTTTTGGCATTTATAGCCGATTTTGGCGTTTATAGCCGGTTTCTGGCGTTTATAGCCGATTTTGGCGTTTATAGCCGATTTACAATCCTTATCAATAATGAAAGACAAGAGTTGTGATTTTTGTCTCTTTTGAAAAAATACAAACTACAATGAAAAGCAAGAAAAGGAGGATCTAACTTCTCAGGAGATTGTGGGGGACTCGTTTAGATTAACGGTCGCAAGCCATATGTGGGCTTCGCCATCATCCATGCAGATGAGAACAGAGGATGCTATTGATTCGCTTGGCTTGGCTATAACCTCAGGTTTTTAGAGGACAAAGACCAAAAGGAGGTCCTATGTCCAATAAAAAGCCGAGTAGACGGGCTGAAAAGCCACATCTAAGCCATTGGAGGCAGGAAGAGAAGGCAAGGACCTTGGGGGGGTACCCCCCAAGGGACTTTTGTCACCTTGTAGCAGTGGCCGGTGTAGAACTTCCGCAGAGTTTTGTCTCTTTTCCTTCTCTGAATTTCTGTGCTTCTGTCTGTGATTCGTTGTCTGTGATTCGTTGTCTGTGTGTCTGCTGTCTGTCCTTTCTTCTTGGAGTGATCTCCTATTTATAGGCTTTTTGGTAGCCATTTAGGAGGGTTTATGGGCTTTTATTGTCATTAAGCCGCATAATGGGAGGAGTTACAAAATTGAATTCTTTATTTTGTAACTCCTTTTTCTTGGCTTCTGATTGGCCGGAGGAGATTGAGGGCATTTAATCGCCTTTAATCGCCATGATGGGAGGAGTTTAATGAGTTAAATGCCATGAATCTCTTGACTTGTAACTCCCGGATGCTTGCTTCTGATTGGTCCGTCCAAAGAAATGGATTAATGACTGTAATAAAGCTAGTCAATTAATCACATTAAGTGGTCGCCGAGCAGCTGGAGAGTCTCGGGCCGTGCCGCGTCTTTTGGGATTCTTCTGTCGATGATCATCGATGGATCTTCATGTAGATCGACATCAGATGACCATGTAATTTCAGGTGTTTGTTGCCAACAGCGGGTCGGTGCTATCTGTCCTGTCGATTTCTTGATCGGTCGGGTAGAAAGCACACTTTTTTTGGTTGACCGGGTGGCGATCAATATTGTTTTCGATACTCTTGATAATTAACCCGTGTTTTGGATGGATGTCAGAGGACTTGGTGTCTCAAAAGCATGAATTTTGGAAAGTACCAGAGGCTGGGCTCTTCGAATCGCGAAAAAACGGCGAAAACCGGGGTTTCCGGGGCCTTCCCGGCGACCCGGGGCTCCAAGGTCGCCGGCGACCCTGGGCCAGGGTCGCAGGGGTCTGCGACCCTGGGGGGGTTTTCCCCCCTTTGTGACCCGTTTTGTGTCCGTTTTTGCTGTTTTATGATACTTTTTTCTTCTGTATTTTTCCTTGACATTTTGACCATTTATTGGCCTGATTTCTTTGTAGGAAACCTGATGAGAATCCTTGCATTTTATTTTGCAAAGTTTCCAATTTCCTGAGAAAGCCGAAGACTTTGTCGCGCAGAGCTGCCGATTTTCCGTCAGAAGCTGAAACTGGGTCAAACGATGTCGGAATGACCTGAAATTTGGTGTGAAGCCTCCTGAGCAATAAATAAGATCAACCATAGGCTTTTGTTTGAGTTTTGAAGCCATTTGGGGTCTTATCACCAGTAGACTCGCTTTTGTCGCGATGAAGATGTCGCGGTTTGATGTACGGTCAACCGATGTCCGATTGACTTGAAATTTGACAGGGAACCTATTGGAGTCATTTTAAGATGATCCATAGGCTCTGTCTTGGAAACCATGGTCCCGGAGAGCTTTGCCGCCGAGAGGCCTGATTTGGCTTCCGAGCGTCAAACTATGGTCAAATGTTGTGGAAATGACCTGAAATTTGACGTGTAGCGCTTTATAAGCATTTTGAAGCCGTCCGTGTGCTCTATCTGATGAGTAATGGCCTCGGTGGTTCTCGCCGCCGAGAGGCTTGATTTAGCTGTTCGAGGGTTGATGTAGGGTCAAACGTTGTCGGTTTGACTCGGAACTTGACGTGGAGCCTTTTGGAAGTATTTTGAGACCATCCATAGGCTCTGATCGAAGATTTGGTGTCTCCGATGCTTTTGCCGCCGAGAGCTCCTTTTCGGCTGTCGGAGAAGCGAAGTTAGGCCAAATGATTTTGAAATGGCCCGAAACTTCTTGCGTACTCCTCTTTTGGCTGTCTTGAAGGATCTTGCAGTTTTTGTTTGATTCTGACAAGATTTGATTTTTTGGAAGTAGCATTGCCTATTTATGGCAGGTTGCGACTTCATGTAGCTCTTTGGATCTTGAAGAGGCAAAGTGACATTTTTGGTGTCAACAAATGCCCCCTCGAGGTACAGCGACGAGTTGCTTAACTTTTGTAGTTGATGTGCCTCGAAGAGATTTTTGAAGGAGAGCCTGTGACTTGACCAAGAGTCTTTGAGCAGTCTTTCTTTTTGGTATTTGTAGCCTTTTGAGCTTCCAGGGGAATTTTATGGTAGTGAAAGGGATCACGTACCATCTCGAGGCAAAGTTTTGAAGATGACATCAGTGATGTGGATTTGGGTTTTGACCTTGTGACCTAACAGGCTATATGTGGCAGGTTAGGGGGTCGGGTTTGGTTTTGATCGTGTGACCCAACAAGCTGTATGTGGAATGTTGGGGGATCAATTTTGGTTTTGATCTTGTGACCTAACAGGCTGTATGTGGCAAGTTAGGGGATCAAGTTTTGGTTTTTGGTTTTGGTCTTGTGACCTAACAGGCTGTATGTGGCAAGTTAGGGGACCAGGATTTGGTTTGATTTTTGTGGAATGTCAATTTCAAGATTTTGGCTCAATTTGGTAGATGACGCTGGATGGTTTGATTTTTGGAAGCTCATGGGGCTTGGAATTTTCTTTGTATGGTCCAATCAACTCAAAAGAGATATGGAACCATTTTTGTATGCTCTTGGTAAGAGGGATTTCTCTTTGACTAAAAGCCCAAATTTTTTTTTTTTTTTAGTGCCTAGGTGGTCAAACCTGGCTCATATGGGCTAACCCATGGGACCTTAAGCTTTTGAAATAGCTTAGATCTCATATGGTGTCATTTTTGTAAAGAATATCCAAAAATATCTCATTTGGATAGAGAATATCTAAGAATATCTTTACTTGGAGAGAATCTCTCATATTCCCTTTATTTTGGGATAGGATATCTCAAGATATCTTTCTTTTGGGAAAGAATCCTTAGGATATCTCAAGATATCTTTCTTTTGGGAAAGAATCCTTCATCGATCCTATCTATTAGGAGAAAATCTCTCATTGATTTCTTTTTGGGAGAGAATCCCTCAAGATATCTTTCTTTTGGGAAAGAATCTTTCTAATCTCTTTCTTTTGGTAAGGTTACTAATTAGTAACACTTATCTCTTTCTTCAAACCTTCTTTGGTTTGCTCTCTTCTATAAAAGCAAGGAGGAGGTTGGATCTCTTGCTCTTATTACTTTCTTTTGCAATAATCTCAAGAGGGCTTCAAGACCAAGAGTTCTTCTTCTTCAAGATCTTCAAGACTTTTCTTCTTCTTCTCCATCAATGGCTTCAAGTAATTTCCCTTTTTCAAGAAAACTCCATTGTAGGAAAAAATAAAAAGTTCTTCTTTCTTTTTTTTTGTTTCTTTCTTTTTTTTTTACGTGTTTTCCCTTTTTTTTTCACGTTTTTTCTTTTCTTTTCTTCTTTCTTTTTTTTTTCATGTTTTTTTTTTGTTTGTGGGCCGTACGGACAGATCCGTACGGATCTGGCCGTACGGCCACGTGGCCAGTGGGCCACGGCCTGTGGGCCAGCCCCTTTTTTTTTCTTCTTTTCTTTTTTTTTTGTTTTCTTTCCCCTCTTTTTTTTTGAGAAAGTTTCGTTTCTTTTTTTTTCTTTTGCTCATCATGATAATGCCCCCTTTTTTTTTGGCAAACCTAGATGTTCATGCATGCATTCAATTGTAAATTAAATTTGTAGCATGATGTGATAGCATACCTGAAAGTTTTTGCAATTTTGGGAATTTGGAGCTCGCAGCGATGTTGAGCCCTTCCTGATTTTGCTGAGACTTTGAGGTTTCGAAAGTTTGGAGTTTCGGAGCTCGCAGCGATGTTGAGCCCATCTTCAAGCTTTCTATTTCTTTCGGGATAGTTCCTTTTCTTCGGAATTGCCCCGTCATCATGTCAAAATTTCGCCAGATTTTTTTTTAGCGAGATTCTGTCATTTTGATGTTTGATCTTTTTCTTTTCCATCCTTTTCAGGTGGTTCCTCCAGAACGAACAAGGGTAAAGAGCCTGCTACAAGCGTACCTCGTCGATCTTCTAGATCTTCTAATCTGGCCGTTCAGCAGGCTTTTGAGAAGGTCCAGTATGTTGAGAGAAATCTGGAAGAGTGCGACTCCCTCAACAGAGATGAGATGAGGCAGCGACTGATCGCTCTCAAGGGAGTGGAATTCTACAAGATCATGGTAAGCAGTCGTCCATGGGTGATGGAAGATCAGAGCGTTTTGCCCAAGCCTACCTTCTTCTTTGGTGATGCAGTCCCTGATCACATGACATACCAGAGGAGATGTTTTCAGTTTTCTTTCACAGCAGATGGTGAGAAGAAGACTGTTGTTACCCGGTCGACGTTTAATCGCACCGTCTCGATTCTGAGCCTTGCCCCCACGTGCTCTAAGAGGGAAGATCCTCCAAGTTGGGTGAGAAGGACAAATGTAATCAAGACCGGGGCTTTTGTTGGCGGTTCTCCTGGATATACGGAGAGGTCGCCTGTTGACATGGACCTGTTGATGCCATCCAGCGGCTACCAGGGCTCTGATTATCCGTCGGTCGATTTGAGACCGGTGGGCCTTAGTATTTTTAGCGGTGACGGCAGCAATTGGATCAAGCCTTTTCGACTCCGTGGCCGTTTCAATGCTACCTCCGAGTGGAAGTCGTGGACTGATCGCGTCCTGCTGATTGGTGGCGCCGTTTTGAAGGAAGCCGAGATTTTTGATGCGGTCCGTGCCTTTAGGGAGACCGTGATCTTTTCCGACGAGGCCTTCATGGCTATGCTGTTAGTTTTATCGACTCAATCCAGTAGATGATATAATAAATTGATTAAATTCTTTATTTATTCATATATTCATGCTTTCCTTTCATGAGATGAATGGTGATTTATTATATACTTGCACATAACAAATACGAATGACATGCTGGTTCATGAGATGAACCGGGGTCCACAAGTATATTAGATGTAATACATGTGTATGGATGAGATCCACATACGGGAGACATGTATGACAAATCTTATACTTAAATATTATCACAACCAGTGATGAGACTGGACATCTCATACTGATAAGGTTGCAGTACTTTGATCACTATGAGATAGTGTGATTTGTCTCGATCATCAGAATGGAAGATTCTGGATCATAGTGCTGGTACATTGGATGTATTGAAGGACCATGAGAAGCACCTTATAAACACTGTCTTTATTTTAAGGTCTGCTCTCATAATTCCCTAGCAATAGGCTCTCAATCCTGAGACATTAATGAACTCAAGTTTCTATCTATTCATTTGCTTTGAGTCACCAATGAGTGAGGCCAACTGTAGGTCAACACCTCGGTGATTTGGGTACATGGTAGTAGCGCTGTGGGAACATTCAATAGTCAAGAAGGAATCTATCTCTAATATCCCATTCTGCCAATTAATGGATTTATCATTGGTAAGTGCGCACCCATTCCGATTAAGAGTTAATTGGAAAGGTACCTATTGATCATTATAATTAATTGGGGCTCAAGGATAATAAGATATGGATCTATTTTGGAAGACAGGTCCAATTGATCCATGGATATTGATAGAGGGGTCTACTTGTGGTAATGTGGAAGTTTAGGGTCTTCTATGTAATATTCCTAAGACTGGAGTTCAATTGCATTTATATAGTGGAGTTATTTGCAATTAACTGTGGGCCCGGATTACACATGAGATGTGGGGTCGCGAGTCCCAGTTGGAGCCAGCTTTCTAAGGAATCCCTAGTGGTCCCCACGCTAGCCCAATTATTAGAAAGTATCCAATTCTAGTTGAACTCTAAAAGGAAAGTTACTATTTCTATTTGAAGTTAACTTCTAATAGTGGTAATAGTAGACTTACTAATTTTAGTAGAAGTGAGACTTCTATTTTAATTAGAAAGGAATTAGAAAGATACTAATCATATTTGAAGTGAGACTTCTAATTATGATATGGTAAGTTACTAATTAATGGAAGTAAGACTTCTATTGTAATTAGTAAAGAAGAGACAACTTGCAAAAGTTATAAATAAGAGGAGAGGATGCCTTGGACGTCCATGCTTGCTCCTTCCATTGGGATTCACGCCCAAGGCTCTGTAAGTGCAAGTGTTGCACGAGCTCTTCTCCTCTTCCCTCTTCTAGTTCTCTTTCTAGTTCCTCCCTAGAGTTCCTAGTAGTTTTCTCTTGGAGATCCCACCATCTTCTTGAGAAAAGGAGAATCTGATACGGGTCATAGCGTGGAAGATCAAGAGGTCTTGGAGATCCTTATTTGATTAGTGAAAGCGTTTCATCATCAAAGAAAGACGCAACTTCTCCATTAGAGCACAACCGAGCTCCAAAGGTATAATCCACTTCCTTGCATGTTGTAGATTATTATGGATGCTTGTTAGTTGCTGTTTCTATCTTCTAGATAGATTGTATTTACTGATCATGATGACTGAGATTGAGGACATGGATCTTGGATTGGGTTTTATAGCCTTCTGGATAGTTGATCCCTGCGTCAAGTGGGTCAAAAGTTTTTGAAACCTATCCTAGAGGCCCACCCTATTTCCAACAATTGGTATCAGAGCCTTACCTCATCTCTTATCATGTTAGATCAGTAAGCTTGATCTAATCTTTACATGAGATGCGAAGAGGATGGATCAAGGGCTATGTACGGATCAGTTTTAATGGTTTTGCTTGGATAATTAGTAAGTCCATGTTTGGATAGTCACAAAAGGGTCTAACAATGATGGAATGATGGTAGGAAGCCATTGGGAATCTTCAGAAGAGTTTTGGAGATGGTTGGACACGAAATACAAAAACCCAACTTGCAGATTTCCGTCAGGCAGGTCGACCGAGCCCTCTGGCAGGTCGACCGAAGACACTGAGGCCGGTCGACCGAGCCCTCTGGCAGGTCGACCGAACACACTGACATATGAGATCTCAATTTTTGTTTTTGTCTCGGGGGCGCTGCCCCCGAGCCCCCGCCGGGGGCGCTGCCCCCTGGGCCCCCGCGAGCTGACCGGGCAGCTCGAACCCCGCCGGGGGACACCCCCGGACCCCCTCTGCGTAGGGGGCATGAATCATAGTAGTGGCAATATTTGGCATCCTGTCTTTCCATTATTGTTTGGTAACCCGGCTTTGTGAGTTGCTTTGCTAGTATGAGATACTAATATGCAGGTTATCATGTTCTCTCCATATGGCCCACAAGTCTTTTTTACTTTCTTTGTTGAATGTTTATTTTTGGCAAGTTGTAAAGGGCATCATGGTTTCCTTGTTTTCCCGGTTTAGGGCAAGGCATGGTGAAATTCCCTATGAAGCCTTTTTATTTCCATTAATAGATTATCATGTAAGTCTCATCGTAGAGACATAGGAATTTATGTAATTTTCTAAATTTGTAAATTCTGGCGATGTCCGAGACTAAGAAGGAAAGTGAAGTTGGACTCCTAATCAAAGAGTTTGAAGATTACCAAAGGTGTTTTGGAGTTTCCCAAAGTGTTTGAGGAATTCCAAATTTTTTGGAAAGTCTAGAAGTCAAAGAAGTCTATTCCGCTTGGGCCATGTGGAGGAGAGGACTAGTTTCTAATTTTAGCGTTTCCTATTTATAGTTGAATGCTTTATTTAGAATGTTTCCAAATCTGATCCAAACATAGCAAGTTACTAATATTGGTCAAATCAAATTAATTTTTGGAAAGAGTTCTAATTAGTGTTGATGTCCCATGAGATGGACACATTGGTAACACTAATTTAAGAAACTGGACTTTCCTTAAAATAACTTGACTTGGAACCAATCTTAGATCATATCATGAGATGATTTGATGATTCATATATTTATATATGTGGGCCCTAATACCTTAAAAGGAAATCCTCAATTGTAAAATATTAAGTGGGAGCGGGGCATTTAATCCCCATGGTTTTCCACCATAGGTCCATTGTAAGGAAAGTATTAGCCTCGCGCCACCAAGAGTGTGGCCGTTCCTTCGGAGGGCTTTTACTTGTCTGGTTACTAGATATGGATCTCCTATGGATAGTGTTGGTGAGACGGGGTGGGGGCTTACTCCCTTAGGAGGAGCTACTCACAACGGTTGTCATGCAATGCTAGTTGGTGGGTCACACTTAACTAAAATAATGATGTAGTATCCCCTAGGATTTGCCTCATGTATTTTAGAAACCAAAGCAAATCGGGAGTCATACATTATTTGGTATGAGATACCTAGATGATAATGAATGATGGGGATCATGGATACTTAGTCTTAATTCCAATTTTGACGAACTTTGATCCGCACCAATCCAAGGACATTTGCACTCCCCTAGGAGGCATGCCCTAAGGGATTGGGATTCCGATGTATTCTAAATTCAGTGCTTATGAGGATTCCCATATGAATTTGGTAGAATACTAAACCCTAATGTCATTTATATTCTTTCATTGAATGTATGGTTATGTGCTTTTATTTATACAGCATGAATTCAAATACTTTCAATCCACTTGCGACCATCCTCAACCAGAACAAGTTGATGGGATCCAACTATGTAGACTGGAAAAGGAACCTAGATATTATCTTGACATCTTCAAGTTGCAAATATGTCCTTCTAATACCCCCCCCTTCCTGAGCCTGAGCCTGATGCACCACAGATTGTGAAAAACTTTTACACCAAGTGGACCAAAAACAATGAGATAGCCAGATGTTTTATTCAGGCATCCATGTCTACTGTTTTGCAAGAACAACATCAATCCTATAAGTCAGCATACGATATTATATCGAACTTAAAGGAGATGTTTGCAGACCAGGTCAGCCCTGCTAGGCAGGCTGCTATAAAAGTGCTGATGGAGACAAAGATGGCTGAGGGAACCCCAGTACAAAAACATTTGTTACAAATGAAGTTGGCATTGAATGAGTTAGATGTACTGGGGACTACGTTTGATACAGAAACGCAGATCCACATGATCATTCAATCACTACCAGACTCATTCAAACATTTCGAGATCAATTATAGTAAATTGGAAATGACCATAGCTGAGCTGTCTCGCCAGTTGGTAGTGTTTGAGGAAATCATGAAGAAAAGACCAACTGCCCTCATGACAGAAAAGTCATTTGCTAAGTCTAAACCGAAAGGCAAAGACCGGGATAGCAAGAAGAAATCAGTCATCAAAGGTCCTAAGGTGGAGTATGGTTCCACTAGTGGTGTGGCCAAGGTCAAGGGTATGGGAACAAAAAGGAAACTGTTTCCACTGTGGTATGACAGGACATTGGAGGCGGAATTGTCCAAGATTTCTGTCAAAGGAAAAGACCTCAGGTATGATTGAGTCATTTGTTTCTGAAGTTAGTTTTACAACTAGTACTTCAGAATCTTGGTTTGTAGACTTCGGTGCAACTAATTACATCAGTAATATGTTGTAGGAGTTACAGGTAATCAGGAGGATTAATGACGGGGAAATCAGTATTAACCTGGGATCGGAAGTCAAGGCAGAAACAGTGTCAGTATGAGTAGTAACTTAGTTATTTTCAGATATTAAGTTGATTTTGTCAGATACATTATATGTACCGTTTTAAGACGGAATTTTAATTTCTAGTATGATGAATAAGAGTTATTCAGTTACTTTTGGTAATTAAATCGTCTTAAAAGAGGAGCGGTACTCTTATATATTCTGACAAGGTAATCAATGGCTTTTATTTGTTAACTCCCACAATGTATGAGATACATGACGCTGATGTTAATAATAGACCATCATTAAAGAGTTAGTCACCTTCATCTAATCCAACAAACTTTGGCACCTAAGAGGCTAGGTCATATAAACCTAAACAGGATTGACAGGCTAGTGAAAGATGGTATCTTGCCTTCATTAGTGGTAGAATCAATGCCTGTCTGCAAATCCTGTCTGGAAGGCAAAATGACCAAAAGACCCTTACTCATCTAAGGGCAGTCGGGCCAAAGATTTATTGGAGTTAGTACTGATGTGTATGGACTCATAATATTAGAGTGAGAGATTGATACGAGTATTTTATCACTTTCACCGATGATTACTCGAGATATGGATACATATACCTTATGCACCGCAAGTCCGAGATTTTTGAATAGTTCAAAGAGTTTCGAGCGGAAGCGGAAAAGCAATTAGGTAAAAGTATAAATACTCTTCGATAAGATCGATGAGGCGAATATCTCTCCGCTAAGTTTATGGGATACTTATCAGTAAATGGGATTTGATCCCAGTAGTCTGCTCCTGGTTTGCCTCAACAGAGTGGAATAGTAGAAAGAAGGAACAAGACTCTTTTAAATATGATCAAGTCTATGATTAAGTTTCTACTGATTACCTATATTTTGGGATATGGAAACTGAAATATATATACTAAACCTCATTCCATCTAAGTCTATACTTGAGACTCCCAGGGAGTTATGGACAGGGCGAAAGCCTAGTCTACAACGTTTTCAGGGTTGTCTGGCACACGTGCTGAAGGATAAGACGGATTAGTTGGAATCGAAGTCGGAAGTATATATGTTTATATTCTATCCTAAAAAGGAACTAAAGGTTGGTTGCTCTATAATCCCAGAGAGCAAAAAGTGCTTCGCAGCACCAATGCGGTTTTCTGGAGGGAGATTATAAGATTAACTGGAAATCTTTAGAAATGGTTATCTTGGAAGAAATTTAAGAAAGAACAATTCCAAATCCAAGAATAACCAAACTTTAAGAAAATCCGCCATATTTGACCCAGTAGTTACACCAGTACCTTGTCGTAGTGGGAGTATTGTCAGGACCCTTGACAAGTTCTCGGTCTAGGGAAAGTCTTACAAGGCAATCCCGGTGTAACCGGAACAAGATCCCTATAACTATGATAAAGCCGTTAATGACATAGTTTTGGGACGTTGGTTAGATGCTATGAAAGCTGAGGTGGAGTCTTTGTACTCTAATCAGGTCTGGATACTTGTGGGATTGCCTGCCAATAGCAAACCTATTGGGTGCAAGTGAGTCTACAAAAGAAAATGAGAGCCAGATGGAAGAGTTCCATCCAGATACTCTTATCTATTGCGGTTCATCTCGGTAACGAGATTTGGCAAAAGGATATCAAGACAGCGTCTCACGACGGCAATCTTGAGGAAGACATCTATATGATGCAACCAGATGGTTTTATAGCTAATAACCAAGTGCAAAGAGTTTTGCAGGCTGCATAAGTTCATTTATGGATTAAAGCAGGTATCCCGAAACAGGCACATCCATTTTGACAAGGAAATCAAGTCACTTGATTTTTGTCAGAATCCGGATAAGTCATGTGTAAATGAAAAGTCAAGAACGCAGGGTAGTTTTTCTGGTATTATATGTCGACGATATCCTTCTCCCATGGAGTGACATAGGGATATCGTCAACAGTAAAAGTTTTGGTTGGCTAAGACTTTTGATAATAAAAGACTTTGGAAAAGCCAGGTACATCCTAGGAATCAATTTCCATTGAGACCGGAAAAATAGGATGATAAGGCTTATCCCAATGATGTGTACATAGATAAGGTTCTGGTACGGTAACCTATGCTTTGTACTAGACCGGATATCTATCACGTAGTACGCCTAGTCAGCAGATATAAAGTCTAGCCCAGGTCTTTATCATTGACTGCTGTACGATGTGTTCTCGAATACTTGAGAAGGACTAGAGATCACATGTTGAGTTACAGCAGTGATGAGTTAATTCCAGTCGGTTACATAGATACTGACTTCTAGTCAGATCAGGATTCCAGGAAATCAACTTCTGAGTATGTGCTTATGTTGTAGCAGCTTGAGAAGTAGCTAAGGTAGCATATTGACTCAAAAGATTCCTTATGGAACTTGGAGTGGTATTTTTGGCAGGACAGCCAATCACAGTTTACTGTGATGACAGCAGGGCAGTCATTAAGTCCAAATAACCCAAGAGCCAAAAAGTATGTACAGAGGAAGTTATACATGGTCAGATAGATTGTGCAGAGAGGTGATGTACGATCACCTAGATAGCCTCTGTAGACAATCTAGTAGATCCCTTTACTAAGCCTTTGACTACCAAAGTCTTTGAGCTATATGTGAAAAGGATGTGCATGAGATGCAAATCTAACTGGCATTGAGCCCAAGTGGGAGATTGTTAGTTTTATGGACTCAATCCAGTAGATGATATAATAAATTGATTAAATTCTTTATTTATTCATATATTCATGCTTTCCTTTCATGAGATGAATGGTGATTTATTATATACTTGCACATAACCAATACGAATGACATGCTGGTTCATGAGATGAACCGGGGTCCACAAGTATATTAGATGTAATACATGTGTATGGATGAGATCCACATACGGGAGACATGTATGACAAATCTTATACTTAAATATTATCACAACCAGTGATGAGACTGGACATCTCATACTGATAAGGTTGCAGTACTTTGATCACTATGAGATAGTGTGATTTGTCTCGATCATCAGAATGGAAGATTCTGGATCATAGTGCTGGTACATTGGATGTATTGAAGGACCATGAGAAGCACCTTATAAACACTGTCTTTATTTTAAGGTCTGCTCTCATAATTCCCTAGCAATAGGCTCTCAATCCTGAGACATTAATGAACTCAAGTTTCTATCTATTCATTTGCTTTGAGTCACCAATGAGTGAGGCCAACTGTAGGTCAACACCTCGGTGATTTGGGTACATGGTAGTAGAGCTGCGGGAACATTCAATAGTCAAGAAGGAATCTATCTCTAATATCCCCTTCTGCCAATTAATGGATTTATCATTGGTAAGTGCGCACCCATTCCGATTAAGAGTTAATTGGAAAGGTACCTATTGATCATTATAATTAATTGGGGCTCAAGGATAATAAGATATGGATCTATTTTGGAAGACAGGTCCAATTGATCCATGGATATTGATAGAGGGGTCTACTTGTGGTAATGTGGAAGTTTAGGGTCTTCTATGTAATATTCCTAAGACTGGAGTTCAATTGCATTTATATAGTGGAGTTATTTGCAATTAACTGTGGGCCCGGATTACACATGAGATGTGGGGTCGCGAGTCCCAGTTGGAGCCAGCTTTCTAAGGAATCCCTAGTGGTCCCCACGCTAGCCCAATTATTAGAAAGTATCTAATTCTAGTTGAACTCTAAAAGGAAAGTTACTATTTCTACTTGAAGTGAGACTTCTAATAGTGGTAATAGTAGACTTACTAATTTTAGTAGAAGTGAGACTTCTATTTTAATTGGAAAGGAATTAGAAAGATACTAATCATATTTAAAGTGAGACTTCTGATTATGATATGGTAAGTTACTAATTAATGGAAGTAAGACTTCTATTGTAATTAGTAAAGAAGAGACAACTTGCAAAAGTTATAAATAAGAGGAGAGGATGCCTTGGACGTCCATGCTTGCTCCTTCCATTGGGATTCACGCCCAAGGCTCTGTAAGTGCAAGTGTTGCACGAGCTCTTCTCCTCTTCCCTCTTCTAGTTCTCTTTCTAGTTCCTCCCTAGAGTTCCTAGTAGTTTTCTCTTGGAGATCCCACCATCTTCTTGAGAAAAGGAGAATCTGATACGGGTCATAGCGTGGAAGATCAAGAGGTCTTGGAGATCCTTATTTGATTAGTGAAAGCGTTTCATCATCAAAGAAAGACGCAACTTCTCCATTAGAGCACAACCGAGCTCCAAAGGTATAATCCACTTCCTTGCATGTTGTAGATTATTATGGATGCTTGTTAGTTGCTGTTTCTATCTTCTAGATAGATTGTATTTACTGATCATGATGACTGAGATTGAGGACATGGATCTTGGATTGGGTTTTATAGCCTTCTGGATAGTTGATCCCTGCGTCAAGTGGGTCAAAAGTTTTTGAAACCTATCCTAGAGGCCCACCCTATTCCCAACATATGCTGGAATCATTCCTCCCACAAACCAATACCTTCGTTGTGACGAATGGTGAGATTGGTTTTTCTTTGAAGGAGCTGAGCGTCATTACTGGATTGCCCATCCTCGGCAAACTCTATGAGGAGTTTATGCCGATTGACAGCGTCCTCGAGGGGCAGTCTGAGGAGTTCAGGCTTCTGTACTTTCAGCTCGTTGCCTTCTATGATTTTTTTGAAGGAAAAGGAGGGTTTGAAAGTTAGATCCAGCAGTTGGAAGAGTTCTAGCTCTTCATTCCCCAACTTTTTTGATAGCAGGGAGTCTTCTGATGGCGTGACCCAGGAAGCCGGAGCTCAGGATCCAAGTTCAAAGAAGATCTTGGCCATGCAAGAAGAGTTGAGAGATTTCTATGCCAGTACAAACGCCATATCTCCTGACATTGCACTGCGGAGAGATCTCGCTGTTTACCTCACTTATTGGCTTGGGGAGGCTATTTTTACTGGAGGAGATGGAACGCACATCAGGCCGCATTGTATTTTTCCGGCTTGTCAGATGGCGTTTGGAGAGCAGCTTGCTTTGGTGCCAGCTCTTTACTCCTACCTGTGTACCGAACTGCAGGCTGCTGCCTTTTTGGTTTGGCTTGGGCTTCCCATGAATAGGGTATTTTCAGCCCATATCTTTTATTCGTGGTACGTGTACCACTGTCCTGGCTTCCACCGGCTGGGTGCTGCACAGGATGATGATCCTCTGATGATTTGACTGGCTAAGGGCAAAGCCGTGTCCGAATCACTTTTGTTTGCCCGCATGAGGATCCGACGGTTCAGGGACGTCGAGATGGGGCAGTCTTCAGTGAAGCTTTCTCCGGAGTTGCGGAAGAAGGCTTTTGATTTTGGTGCCTCCCGAGACTCTACCAGGGCGGGGTCGGGAAGGCATTATTCCTTGACGAATGCAGAGAGAGAGTGGCTTTTCAGCATACGTGTCGGCACGATGGTGTACCGTAGACATCTTTTCGTCGACATCCAGCCGCATGTACCCTCTCGCTTTGCTTTGCAGCTGGGCTTTTCTCAAGGCGTTGTTGGAGCGCCTTCAAGCATGGTGAAGCGCTTTGGAGGCTTACAGGACGGGAGAAATGCATGGGCTTTCTATAGTGCTGAAGACACTACAGCCATGATTTCTTATCCTGTGTTGCTGACTTCCCGGACTGCCGGCTTTGCGAAGTGGTTCGCGGAGAGCTTTTCGGCATATCGGGGGCTTTCCAAGAAGGAGCTTATGTGAAGCTGGCATCTGGAAAGGGCCTTGGAAAGTCGGATGGCGTCCGGCGAGAGGAAGTTTGGGCCTTCCTTTCTGGAGAGAAGCACAAGATAGGCTTTCTCGGTGACCAGGGCGTCATTGGTTCTGAAGCTGTTCGAGAAATACCTGATGAGGCTTTAGAGCAGCTAGAACAGGAGGAAGCCGAACTTGGCGCTTGGATGCAAGAGGCACAGAGGCAAGCTTCTGTGGAGTCTACTGGCAAGAGTAGACCATCCAGTGAGGAGTCAAGTGGGAAACCTGACTCTGACAGCGGGGCAGGTTCCTCTAAGAAGCGAGCCCGCCGGGGTAAGAGGGGGAGGAGTCATCATCGTAGCAAGGGGCAGCATGAGGACTCTCCTGACTTGGAAGTTCCTCTTACTATCAATGAGGATGTGCCAGTGGATGCTGACGAGCCTCCAGAGAAGAGAAGCTGAGAAGAAGAGACCGTCGGTGAAGGTATGATTCTTCCTTTTTCTCTTTCCATTTGTTTTCATGGGATTTTTCCATGTTTTGATTTGCTTCTTGTTTCTGCTTTTCTTTTCTTTTTTTTTTTAGCAGAGGAAGACTTGGTGATGCCTGAGGTTCCAGTCGATGAGGTGGTGACGGATCCTGTCGAGGCACTTGAAGAAGAACCGAGGGACTCTGGAATGAATCCAGAATCTCCAATTGGTACGACTTCTTTTGCTTTTTTTTTGTGTCTGTGACTTGGTTTGCTAACATTTTTCTTGGCAGCTGACTTGCCACAGGATTCTGATGACTTTGAACCATCGATGGACGCAAATGTTGATGATGCTTCTGATGAGTTCATGGAGGAAGAAAGTGTTCCGCCAGTCGTCGAAGAAGGTATTTTGTAGTTATAACCCTGATAATGATTTTCAGACAGGATCATATTCATACCTTTTTGTGTTTCTTTGGTAGGTTTTGAAGTGACAGAGGAGGGTCCATCGCTTCCAGAGCAAGGAATGCCAGAGGTTGATCCAGAGGTAGAGACTCTTGGGACCAGCTTTGACAATGTTGAGGAGATTCCTCGTGCTGAGATTCCTTCCCGAGCAGGAGTAGCTTCAGCTGGAAAGAGTTCTTTTGTTACTCTTCCAACAGATGATCATATGAGCAGCCGACCAACGGAGTTGGGCGAATCTTCAGCTGGGCCATCTCTTCTTTTTGCGAAGAAGGTGGTGGTGCGAGTTCTGAGCTCTTGGATTGAGACTCTCTTTTCTGGGCACTTGGAAGCCGGATTTAGCATGATCCAGCATGTGCGTGAGATTCTCAGTGATGCCGAAGAGGCTGGTCTGGATGTCACAGGTGCCAGGGCGATCGTTGATAGGATCATTGCACTGGGTGACAAGTGGTTTGAGACCGTGGGTTTGGCTGATGACCAGTTCTTCAAGGAGATGTTCCTGGACCCTGCTGATAAGGCTAAGTCTGACCTGGATGAGGCTACAGAAAGCAGGAAGCAGGCAGTCTGAAAGAAGAACTTAGAAGAGCTAACCATCATCGGGCTGACACATGACCTTAACATCCTTGATAGGGAGGTCGATGAGGCCAGGAAATGTCTTGAGCATCTGCAGGCACAAGTCGCTGCCAAGTGGACTGCCATAATAGAGGCTCGCAACAGGGAGAGTGCTCTGATTCGCCTGGTTGCAGATGCCAATCGAGTTCTTGAAAGGAAATCTGAAGAAAGCGAACGATGGCAAACTGCTCGGGATAAGCTTCCCGGTGTGAAAGAAGGGGTACAGCCCACTCTAGCATCTCATGGCAGGTTCCTGAAGAAGCGTGCCTTGGAATCCTTGACGGCTGAGGCTAAAAGTTTGCTTGAGGAGCTGAACTCTTGGCTGGAGACCATTTTTCATTGAGCTCCTGTATATAAATTTTTTTTTACAGAAACCATCCTTCTCTCTTTTTTGGTACCACTTGTATTTTTTTTTGTACTTATTTTTTTTGTAGTGCTTGTGAACACTTTCTTTTTTTTGGTACCACATGTATTTTTTTTTTGGTACTCTCTTTTTTTGTATTTATTTATCCCTACGCTCACTTGAATATTTTTGTGATAAAAGTAATTGCTAAATGTGATGCTCTTCTTTTTTGTTATCCCTATGCTCACTTGAATCTTTTTGTGATAAAAGTAATTGCTAAATGGGATTTGACCAAAAGGTTGTCATTTTGTGAAAATCTTTTGTCAAATGATTGTTTTGGCATGAAAGCCAGGTTTTTGTTTGTGGCATGGAAGCCAATTTTGGCATGAGAGCCAGCTTTTCTTGTGGCATTGATAGCCGAGTTTTTTTTGTGGCATCTATAGCCAGTTTTGGTGGCATTGATAGCCGGTTTGTGGCATTGATAGCCGGTTTTTGGTGGCATTGATAGCCTATTTTGTTTTGGTGGCATTGATAGCCGGTTTTGTTTTTGAAATCCAAGTTTTTGTTTGTGGCATTGATAGCCGGTTTTGTTTTGGTGGCATTGATAGCCGGTTTGTGGCATTTATAGCCTGTTTTGATGGCATTTATAGCCGGTTTGGTTTTCAAAAATGCAAGTATCGACTAAAAGTTGCCTCCCTGCTGAATGTTCTTGCAAGTATCGATGGAATGTCGCATCCTTGCTCATTCGGTTGCGAGTATCGATGGAATGTCGCATCCTCGCGGATCTGGGTGCAAGTATCGATGGAATGTCGCATCCTTGCTTTTCAAAAATTTTGGTTTTGCGGGTACTGACTTGATGTCGTTTCCCCATGATTTTTAAAATTTGTGGTTTTTTCGAACCTTTGGGTTATGGATATCAACTGAAATGTTGCGTCTCCATGGTTTTTTTTTTAGGTTTTTTCGAACCTTTGAAATTTGGGTTGTGGATATCAACTGAAATGTTGCGTCTCCACAGTTTTGGATTTTGCAAGTACCGACGAAATGTCGCTTCCCTGCGATTTTGGAAGTGTCGAACGTGGTTCGTTTGCTTCCGATTTGTGCGAGTATCGACTAAGCGTCGCTTCCCCGCGGTTTTTGAAAAACCATTTTTTTTTTGTTTAAAGACACGAGGGTCATAAGTTTTGACCTAAAACCATTTTGGCGGTAAAAGGTAGGGTGGACTAGGGTGGAAATCCCTGAATCCGGATTTTGTTTCAAACCATGAATTTTGGGTTCAAGGGTTGAAAATTTTGGTCAAGTTAGGGAAAGGTTCCTAAACTTGGATATTTTTTTTTTGAACAATGAAACGATGAAAGTAAGCATTGTTTTAAATTTCTAGAAATTTCAACATTTGATATGAAAATTCTAAAAAAAGGGTGGGTTTAGTGAGCGTGTACCTGGAAACCGGTTTTGGCCGTACAGGCATTGCTCTTACCCAGTTGGGTAAGTCTTCAAGGGTAGTACCGCTTTAAGAACTTGCCGTTGATGGGCAGCATACATCTGTCACCTTCCATGTTTAGGAGTGCGTATGCGCCTTTGGAGAAAACCTTGTCGATGACGTAGGGTCCCTCCCATTTTGGCTCAAATTTGCCTTTGGACTTGTGAGCGAAGACCATTGGTCTTTTTACCGCAAGAACTAAGTCACTCTTTTTGTAGGCGCGTTGCTTGACCTTTTTATCGAAAGATCCTGCCATGCGTGCTTGGTAAAGTTCAATGCTTTGTTGAGCTTCGAGCCGTCTCTCATCGAGATTGTCCAGCTCATGGAGTCGCAATTTGACATTGCTTTCTTGAGTCATGTCATTTTGCAAGGATACCCTCAAGGAAGGAATTTGTACTTCCAAGGGTACGACAGCTTCGCATCCATAGACCAAGGAGAATGGTGTGCTATGGGTTGGTCCTCGAACGGTGGTTCGATAGGCCCACAAAGCTTCAGCCATTTTGTCGCTCCAGTCTCTTTTGTGACTAGAGACCATTTTTTTAAGGATTTTGCAGAGTGTCTTGTTGAAAGCTTCTGCTAACCCATTTGCTGCCGGATTGTATGGAGTCAAAGGACAGCTTTGGATTTTGTATTTGTCGCAGAACCTGTAGAATTGATGATCCCGGAACTGTGGTCCGTTATCATGGATGAATCTTTTGGGTATGCCGAAACGACAAATAATGTTGGTGCGCAGGAACTGAAGGACTGATGAGGTCTTCATTTTGTTGAACGCAAATGCTTCTGACCACTTGGAGAAATAATCCGTAGCGGCGAAGATGAAGCGATGACCTTTACTCGAAGGGGGAGAAATAGGACCTATGATGTCCATACCCCAGGCTTCGAAAGGCCATGAGATTGCTGTAGGATGCAGCCATTCTGGAGGCATGTGAATGTAATCTCCATGAACTTGGCATTGTTGGCAGTGCTTAGCAAATTGCATTGCGCCAGCTACCATTGTAGGCCAGTAATATTCTAACCTTTTTATCTGATCATAGAGCTTAGGTCCCGCCTGATGAGCTCCGCAAAGACCAGCATGAACTTCTTTGAGTGTTTCTTCAGCCTCTTGTTGTGACAAGCAGCGTAAAAGTACTCCGTTGAAGGATTTCCTGTAAAGGATTTTTGAAGGAATATCCAAATGAAAACTTGGGGTTCGCCTTTGGATGCTTACCCGTTCTTTTGGATCTTTAGGTAGGATTCCGAACATAATGTAATCAATGAACGGATCCCTCCAGTCGTCGATTCAAGTTTGAAGGATTGAAATCCTACTTCCAACCACCTGGTGGCATTCAGCAACTGCTTGGTGCGTGTTAAGAGGAGGAAGGATTCTTCTTTCGCACACTGTGATTTGCATGTTTTCCCCTTCCTGGATTGCCATGGATGCGGCAAGTCCAGCTAGGGCATCTGCATGTATGTTTTCACCTCTACGAATGTGGGTGATGTGACAGATGTCAAACTTTTGCAGAAGTGATTGTGCCTTGTTGTAGTAAGGCAACAAATCTGGCTTCCTGACTTCAAATTTCTGATTCATCTGGTTGACGATCAGTTGAGAGTCTCCAAAGACTTCCAGCATGGTGATACCGGATTCGATGGCGAGTTCCAATCCTAAGATCAGAGCTTGATATTCAGCTGCATTGTTTGTGCATGGTTCCAGTAGCGAGAAAGCGTGTGGAATCATGTATTTGTCGGGGCTAACAAAGAGGATGCCAACTCCCGAGATCAGCTGTCTTTTTTCATTCGTCCTGGTTACACCGTCAAAGTACATGTCCCAGGAGGCTCTTTGTGAGAAAGTCTCCACATTGTAGACTGGTTCGTCTGGGAGATCATCTCTGAGTGGAGAATCTTTAGGCAATGGATGCTCTGCGAGGAAGTCCGCTAGAGCTTACCCTTTGATTGCTTTTTGTGGTACATACCTAATATCAAATTGTGACAGAAGGATGGACCATTTTGCCAGTCGAGCATTGAGAGAACCTGCCTTTGTGACAAGGACCTTCAAGAGGTTGACCCTCGAGACCAGGTAGACTGTGTTGGAAAGCAAGTAGTGACGCAGCTTTTGTACGGCGAACATCACTGCAAGACATTCTTTTTCGACTGGAGAGTAGCGATGCTCTGCACCTACTAGCATGCGGCTAAGGTAATATAGAGCAGCTTCTTTTCTTTGATCATTTTCTTGCGCAAGCAGAGCTCCCAAAGAGTGATCAAGGGCTCTTGTGTACAAGATGAATGGTTTTCCAGTGGTAGGAGCAGCTAACACTGGGGGTTTTGTCAGGTATGACTTGATGTCTTGGAAAGTAGCTTCACAGTCAGCATCCCAGACAAAGTTTACACCCTTTTTCATCAACCGGGAGAATGGACGGCATTTCCCCGAAAGATTGGAGATGAACCGTCTGATGTAGGCCAATCTCCCTTGAAGCCCTTTGAGTTCTCTCAAGGTTCTTGGAGAGGGCATTTCTAGAATGGCTTTGACTTTTATGGGGTCAAGCTCTATTCCAGCTTTCCGAACTAAGAATCCGAGGAACTTACCCGACGAGACGCCGAAGAAGCATTTCAAAGGATTCATTCGCAGTTTCTGTTTGCGAAGCCGGAGGAAGACTTCTCGAAGGTTTTCAAGATGATCTTCTTTTCTTTTGCTTTCGACGGCGAGGTCATCAACGTAACATTCAACCGTCTTGTGCTGCATATCTTGGAATATTTTCATCATAGCCCTCTGATATGTGGCACCAGCATTTTTCAGACCAAATGGCATGACAGTGTAACAATACACGCCAAATGGGGTCTGAAAGGATGTATGTTTTTCATCCTTAGGATGCATCTTTATCTGATTGTAGCCAGAGAAACCATCCATGAATGTCATTCGCTCGAATCCACAGGTATTATCAATCATTACCTCTGGTATGGGGAGCGGAAATTCATCTTTTGGGCATGCGCCATTCAGGTCTCTATAGTCAATACAGACCCTGATCAGCCCATTTTTCTTTGTCACGAGGACAATGTTGGCCAACCATTCAGAATGTTGTTCCTCACGGATGAAGCCGACGCTTTTGAGTTTTTGAACTTCTTGTTCAATTTTATCCATCACATCTGGACGGAATCTTCTTTGGCCTTGCTTGACAGGCTTGATGTCTTCTTGAAGATTGAGTTTGTGAACCGCTATTTTGGGGTCTAAGCCAGGCATTTCAGCGTAAGACCATGCAAAGCAATCAACGAACTCACGAAGAAAGGCGATATACTCGGGTAACTCATCATCCTTTATATTCTTGCTTATGAATACAGGACGTGGGTTTTCTGGTGTTCCCAAGTCTATCTTTTGAACATGATCTTCTATTGGAAGGTTCGAAGGTGGTTCCTCCACAATATTTTCGGAGGCTTCCAGCTCAACGAAACCTTCTGGGTTTTCAAAGGCATTTCCAGACCAAGGTTTTGTTCCTTTCCACGGGTCTTCTTGATCGGTAATTTTCCCAAGGCTTGCTATGAGATGATCCCAATCGCCTGTTGAAACCGGGTCGAAGTTGGCTACTTTTTTTGTAGATGAGGGTTCTTCTGGGTCAGAAGACCACACGTTTGTTCCATCGGACAACTCCTTTTCATTTTCGGAGAAATCGTGCCAATTGGATGAGCTTCCTGGATCTTTGTCAGGTGACTCAAAGAGATATCCAGGGAGATCGATGTCTTCATGGACTTGAGAAGTTGAGGCTTGGTCAGTATATTGACTTTTAAGCCTTTGTGTCAACTGTCTCAGGGGAGTGTCGGGATCATACCCTAACCCATGTGAAGACTTTTCTACATAGCCGTAGAGTCTCCAATCTTCCAGCTGGCTTTTGGTCAAGACGGGCCCCAATGGCGTGAGAATATCGCGTCCTTCTCACAAACCGACTGGGTTTTGAGCGTCATAGCCCATTTTCTTCATAATAGCTTGTGCCACAGAACTGTATAAGGATAGTTGAGGCATACCTTTATTTTGGAAAGGTTCAGGCATGAAGTTTGATGAAGAAGCATCCGATCTATGGAAGAAGATCGGTTTTTTCCCTGCTGAAGTTGCTGGAACAACGAAGGAAGCTGACGTAGGATCTTCTATGTCAGAAGTTGTCTCCATTGGAGGAAGAGCAGGCTGAACTAGCTGAGTGTCAGCTTGGCTTGACGATGTGTCATCTTCTGGCTCTGAATCCGAGTCCGTGTCTTGCATGATAGACACGAAAGAGACAACAAATTTGCCCCCAGGCTTTTGCTTTGCCTTCTTCACCTTAGTTGTGATGACCAAAGGCTTTGAAGGTTTGAGGGAGATGATGAAGGGAGTTTGAATGCTCTCTTCAGATTTACCGGATGGTTTGTTTTCTTCCGGTGATTATTGAGGAGCTTTGCCTTTATCTTTCTGGAGATTTTCGGCAAAGGATGCTGTGTGCTTCTCCTCTTCTTCTTTTTCACCTTCATACATCTGTGAGTCTGCGAAGTGGACTTCTTTACCTTTGAAGGGTTTTCTGTCCGCAAAGACTCGATGTATCATGCCGTCGTCGCCAACAAACTTGATGCATTGATGTAGAGTTGAAGGGACAACACCATTCTCGTGGATCCAAGGACGTCCGAGAAGGATGTTGTAGCATGAAGGGGTTTTTATTGCATACACTGTGACCTCAGAGATAAGATCACCGATCTGCAACTTGAACCTGATTTTGTCGATAGGCCTTTGAGTAGTCCCATCGTATCCAAAGATAGATACAGATGTGTGGCTCAGCTTGCTGGGTGGGATGCCCAACTCTTCAAGAGCCGATGTGGAGATGAGGTTGAGTGCAGAACCTGGGTCGATCTGAACTCTGTGCATAGGCATTTCCTTGATATACCCTGTGAAGTATAGGGGTCGGTTATGCCTGGTTTCGCCAAGTAGGAGGTCATCCTTTGTGAAGGCGATGGTTGCACTGGCTGCTTTTTTAACCGAGAGGCATTCAATGCATGATCCCTCAGTTTTCTTCTTTTCTCCCTTTGAGGAGGCTTCTGAGTTTTTGACCCGGTAATCCATTTCAATTTGGAGGACTTACGGGGCATATTTGTCGACATCCTCATTCAGCTTTTGTAATTCCGAAATGAGATTATCACGAGTGTGTGGAGACATTCGCAACAAATCTAGGATGTGCAGACGTGCAGGTATGTGCTTGAAGTGTTCAATCAAGTCATACTTGAAAGCCTCCTTAGGGCCTGCATGTTCATCATTGTTGCCACTAGGGGCGCTTACAACATCTTTTCCCGAAGGATTTACATATGTAAAGGAAGATTGGTTGTAATTTTTATGGTAGTCCCGACCAGAGCGGGTGCCTCTACCAACTTCGAGAACTTCTTGAGAAGGGTCTTCGTTTGGAAGATTGTCTTCAGGATCAAGAGGCTGTCGTTTTTCATTTGCTGAGGATGAATCAGCAACAGAGTTGCCATCCTCAGTGATCGTGTTGCACGGAGCATTTTCCGGGAACAAGTCCTGAACAGCATCCAGCAACCTTTCTTCTTCGTTGACTAATTCATCATCCCAAGCATCAATGGCTGGGAATTCTTCAGTCAGGAAGGGTGTGAACTTTGAAGTCACAGTCTCAGGAGAAGAAACCTGAGAGGGTGTCATCTCAGTGAAAGTCACGTGAGACGAGGTGGCTGCAGAAGATACATTGCTAGGCGTCGCCAGAGTGTAAGTGCTCTCATCAGACGATGCTTCGGAAGAGCTATAAGCCCGAATTATCACATTACAGGAAGCTCTGACGGGAGACGTTGCCTGATCGGAGTCAGACTCATCCTCGGATGTAAGATCGTCTATCCAGCAATTTTCTCCATTTTCAGGAGTTAAGGGAGGATGTACCTGGTGGTCTTCAGGGACTTCAGGCTCTAGATTGCGAGGAGGCTCGTTGACGCGTTCTTGCTCTTGTTCTAGAGCGAGTCGCTGCAAGATCCTTGCATATTCTTCAAGATCAGGCATGGGAGCCGGATCTTCTTCTTCATCAACTCTTTGTGGCTCAACATGGTTGATTTCCACTAGAGTAATGAGAGGTGTTGGTTCAGCAGCATTTTCTTGTACAGCTTCTTGGTCTTCTTCATCATCAGACCAGGATCCTTGTGGCTGTAGGGGGTTATACCAGATTACTGGCATAAGATGAGACTCAGGAACCCATTCTTCATCGGAGAGATATTCTCCTGTTTCAAGGGACTCCTCCCACTCATCTGTGAAGTTGGATTCGAATCCATCATCGGTGTCGCTGGACTCGTATCCATCAATGGAGAATCCAACTACCGAATTGCAAGAGTATGATGCCTCCTGCATGGCTTCTTTGAATTGAGGTGGCATGAAATCACTGAGAGTGAATTTCCTTACCCCCTTTGAAGTCTCTGGAAGGGATGTTTTTGTTGCCTCCAGTGAAGCGGTAGAGGAAGCCTCTGCCTTTTCTTTGACCTCTAGTTTTGGCTGGGTCTTCTCTTGCCGTTTGAGCTTGAGGAGATGTTTCCTAGCCTGCCTTCGCTGTTGAGCTGTAGGCTTTGTTTTCACGACCTCCCAAATTTCATCTTCCAGGAGATCGGGATGTACCCATATCGGTTGTCCGTCTGGTGTCGGGTAAGGAACCAGTTCCTCGGACGCTTGGATTGAGTTTATCACCTTGAAGGAAGTAGTGATCTTCTTCTTCGGTGATTTTGATGTTTGTCCACATGTCACCATGTTGACGGAGGCAGACCCATAGTTTTTGTCAAAGGTGATGACTCCATTTTTCCACATCTCATTTATTTTCTCTCTCACAACGAAGCATTGATTGAGAGGATGCGAGATCATCTGGTAGAATGGACAGTACCGAGGATCGTTGGTTTTGCCAACATCACCCGGTCTTTTTGGTTCAGGCAAGGTGAGCTTGCCGTTTGCCACAAGAGCCCCGAAGATTTCATCAACATTTTCATCAAACGGGTATTGGTGTATGCCCTAAAGCCCATTAGCTGCATTCTCATCTTTTGTTACTGGATATTTACTGGTTATTTAATGGAAAGACTCTTTTATGCTTAAACATGTATATATGTATGGTTGTGTAAGGCCCATTGTTTCTAGTAAATGAATTAGGTGTGTAGTGTCTACACACAGATAGGTCTAATTCATGGACAACTGGAAACATCATATTTGTTCATAACTGAAAGATGGAGCTGGGCACTTCATCTTGGTAGAAGTTATAATGAGATACTCTCCTATATAGGGTGACATACCTAAGTCACGGGAGGGCTTTCCCGGATCTATCTCATTAGTGCATGTGTCATGCATTGAACAGGACCATTGTAGGTGTGATCCCTAAAATAGTACTATCACAGAAAAGAGATCAAGTCACCTCATGCTACTAAGTGACCGGTGCTCTTAATCTTGAGCATTTGTGGATGAACTGACGAAGTTAAGTTCTTGTGCTTTAATTCACTATGGGTGAGATTCTTTTCATGGGTCAACAGCTCTGTGCTTTGGGTACTCGGACTTGATCAGTTGGGACGTGCAAATGCAATATAGAATCTATGCCATCTGATGATGGAATAATCGTCCCCTTAGAATTATCCGATTAATCATCAAAATCTAAGATCCTAGTATATGGATGTTCCATATGGATATTGAACTTGTGGGTCGCTCCCTGGATCAAGAGAATGATATTCGAATGATGATTATGTTTAAGGATATGAAGTTCTAAGGTTTAGATGTAATCGGGAAGGTTGATAGTACATGTGATAACCTGACTCGATTATGGATGTTACATAGAGGGGCATTCAGGTCATTACACTTAGTAGGTCGAAGACAACCGTCATTTTATGACGAGCTTATTATATTATACATTTGTCCTTGGAGTTCAACCATAACTCTTTAGTGGAATGAGTTAAGGTTAAAATGGTCTTTATGTTGCTATGGGTTTAGCATGGACATTTTGGTCATTTTGGGAGCCAATGGCAAATATGTCTTTTGGTCCCTTCTCTAGTCACTTACCAAGATTGGCATGGTTTCCTAAGATGTTTAGATAACATAAGGATGAATTATTTTAGTGGAAAAATAATTTTGAGTTTAAATTCAAATAGGCCTTTGATGGCATACATGAATTTAACTCTAGATAAATTGTATGTGGGCCATGGTGTGCATTGATATGTGGGACGTCCATAATAGGATTTCCATGGGTAAGGTTTCCAACTTTGAGTAGGACTCTCTACTTGGAAAGTTGGACTCCTCTTTGGATTAGTATTCCTATGACTTAGTTTCCTTTTTGGATTAGGAACTTAAAATTAGTAAGTGTTCTACAACTAGGATTACTAATTATATGGAAAGTTCCTTTTAGTTTCCTTTTCTAATTGGAGTGTTTCTTAAAGGAAATAAGTCTTTTCTTTTTGGACATCAATTAGAATAAAGAGAGATAACTTTATGGGAAAGGTTTCCATAAAAGTTTCTATAAAAGAAACTCATTCCCTTTGGACGTCCAACACTTTGTAACACATTAAGAGAGCCACACGCCCAGCCCTTTGAAGGTTCTCTTCTTGATAGATGAGAGCTTAAGGTCTGAGTTTTTCCCTTGGAGAAATAGTTCTTGTTTCCTAGATTAAGATCCCACCATCTTAGCCAATCAGATTTGGATTTGAGATAGAGAAGAAGATCAAAGGCAATACTAGTGCAAGAAAATTCCAGCAACTTGTTTGCAAATTGCAAGTCTGAGTTCGGGCCTTTGGATCTATTTTTTCAGAGATTTGAAGTCTACAAATCTTCGAGGTATGAGTCTTCTTCATTCTCCTTTAATTATACACTTGTTGATCATGATTTAATGGAATTTCTATGCGATTCTTTATGGCTGATTTCCGCTGCATAGTGCAGATTTTTTAAAATCTGTCATGCTTTGCATCAGCCATAGTAGTCTCTTTATGAGAAGTTTCAGATCTGAATCGCGGTTTCTTTCAGTCACCATGTTGACGGAGGCAGACCCATAGTTTTTGTCAAAGGTGATGACTCCATTTTTCCACATCTCATTTATTTTCTCTCTCACAACGAAGCATTGATTGAGAGGATGCGAGATCATCTGGTAGTATGGACAGTACCGAGGATCGTTGGTTTTACCAACATCACCCGGTCTTTTTGGTTCAGGCAAGGTGAGCTTGCCGTTTGCCACAAGAGCCCCGAAGATTTCATCAACGTCTTCATCAAACGGGTATTTCTTCTCTACTCGTTCTTTGAAGGCATCTAAGAGTTCAGGTCTCTTACCAGCAACTTTATTTTCAGCTTTCTTTGGTGGCTGAGGAGCTGACTTGGTCTGCACATTGAGGATCTCTTTTTTCTTTGGTTTAGAGGTTGCAATGGCGGTTGGCTCTTTTCTTGATGATTTCTGACTGTTGAGGTCTTTAATCACCGTTTCAGCTTCCATGGAAGCTTCTAGGAGTTCTCCCAGGTTTTTTGATTTGTTGCCGATGATCATGGAGCGGATTCTGGCTCTCATGTTGTTTCGGCAGATGTCGACTAGCAACGCTTGTGGCAATACATCAGAGCATTTGTATGCCATTGCTTTCCACTTGTGAATGAAGTCATATGTTGATTCATTCTCCCCCTGTTTTAGGCTGCACAGCTGAGCCATAGTAGCGGGATGATCTTCACGTTTGAAGTGAGTCAGGAAGCGTGTCTCTAACATGGCCCGATTTTGGATTGAGTCCTCCGGCAAAGTGGAGTACCAATCGAAGGCCGTACCTTTTAGGGTACTTGCAAAGAGGCGGATCTTGAGTGCATCTTGATCCGCGATAGCTCCCGTCAGGATCTTGAAGTGGATGACGTGTTGTCTGGCTGATCCTTTCCCTGTATATGTTTGGAGAGTAGGATGCTTGGATTTGGTGGGGAACGGGACCGAGTCCATCCATAAGGGATATGGTGGCTTGATCCCATGCTCCTTGAGTATATCCTCTTCTTTTGCTTTGGCGAGGATACTGTCTACGTCCTTTTTGGTAAGGGCGCGTGACTCATTTTCTTCTCCATTTACCTCGTCGTTTTGATGATTCGGAGGAGGTTCATTGTTCGCCTGATTTTGGAAGGCGAGGAGAAGGTTTTCCATCAGAGTTTCAATCCTCTGCTGGCCCTGTTCCAACTGCTGGATGCGGGTGATCGCATCTTCTGGAGGTGGATTGCGGGGTGGTGGCTCAGAATTTGTAGCCAAGACATTCATCCTTTGTGATTCGAAAGAAGAAACTGTCCTGGTGACTGAGCTGGGGCTCATTCTTTTTGAAGAAGAGCTTGAGGAAGGATCACTCTGCTGTCCTTTGCTCGAAGGAGCAGGGGATTCTTCTGAATGTCTTCTTGTCCTTGAGACGCTGCGGGTCATCGGACGTCGGACATGGATTTTTGTTGTTGATTTTTGGCGCCTTCTGGTTTTTCCAACCATATGGACGGCAGCAACTTGGTTGGGTCTTTCTTTTTCGACCCATTTGGGAGAGACTTGAAGTGTAGGAGGCTGGGTCCTTTGCTTCTCTAATCTCTTTTGCCGGTATGACGCGCGGCGTATGCGACAGGCAATTTGAGCTTCGGTCAGCTCTGGCTGGGCTTTGACAATGAAGGCTGTGCTTCCTCGGGCGCAGCAGCCGAGCCTGTCTTCTTTGCAGCTGGGCAAGGACAGGATGCGAACCCTGTCCTTCGCCTGTTGCAGCGAAGCTTTGAATTTTCGGAGTTCGGCCCCTGTAGAGATGAAGGGTCGAACTGCAGGCTTGTAGGCCTTAGCAGGTGCTTGTAGAGGCCTTGTGATGCATGATCTGATTTTGGGCTTGTAGGAACAAGCCGGCTCATGCTGGGATGACTTGGAAGTCAGGTTGGAGATGGGTTTCTCCTCTTTCACGTAGGCAAGAGGGTAGAACTGGTTCTCCTTGAGTGGGGCCAGGAATGCTGGCTTAGTGTATGTTTGGGACCTTCTTTGCTTTGGTGAAGGTCTTGGGGACCAAGTCTTGGGATAGACCTGGTTGCTTGCAGGTCGAGGCTTCGTGGGGCTGCCACGGGCTTCAGGCCTTCTGGTGCTCGCCTTTGGTGTCACGGTAGTGACACGTTGAGAGGCGAGTTTCTGCTTCTTGGAGGGAGCAGTTTGTTCCTCAGGAAGTGGGAATGGTCCCAGCGTCCCAAAGACGATAGTCCGGGGAGTCAAGGTCGACCCGGAGTTCAGAGAGTTGCCGAGGGAGTTGATGCTTCGGCAGCTGATGGGGCGCTTGTAAGTGCGCGCGGTTTGCTTCTGTTGAAGCATGAGTTGGTGCTTGTTTTCATCGAAAGTAATGGTTAGTGAAGCTGCCATTGTTAGTTTTTCGAAAATTTCTGAAACAAGACCACATCCATTAGTAATCACAAGAATATAATGATCATAAATGGGAAGTTCTATGGTTTCGTCTTTTCAAATTGCTAGAGGAAGATGACCCAAGCAACATGAAGAAGGCAAAACGCCATAGAGGGTACAATTGTTCTGATCGCAGGTATGGTAAGCCCAGAATGGGCATCCCAGTGATTGCTAGAAGCAATTGTGAACTTAAATTCGACTTATCAAGAAGCAGAGCTTGCTCGAGGTAAGAAGAATATAAAGTTGGAGTTACAGATGTGCCGGTCGCAATACAGTAGACCCTGAAAGGGCGTACTAGTACCGCTAGACAGAAATGTTTTGAGACTGCATCCATGAGATGAGATTCTCTGTTTTGAAAGGTCAAGATTGGATTCATCAAAGAGAGCAGATGGTATTCCAATCTGAACACGGGCTCAGCGATTTCAGCGAGCGCCAGTGCTCAGAAAGAAATGAACCATAATTTCTCGGATCTGAATCTAAAAATGACGAGTTTTTTTTTTTAAAAAGCCAATATCGGGTTCATCAAAGAGAGCAAAAGGCATTCCAATCTGAACACGGGCTCAGCGATTTCCGCGAGCGCCAGTGCTCAGAAAGGAGAAGACCAATCTAAACCCAAAATGACGGAAGTTTTTTTTTTTTTTTTGAAGATTTTGAAGATTTTTTTTTAAATCTTTTTTTTTAATTTATTTGTTTATTTTTATTTTTATTTTTTTTATTTTAAGAATTTTTTTGAATTTTTTTTTATTTTTTATTTTAAAATTTTTATTTTTAAAAAAAAATTTATTATTATTTTTTAAATTTATTTAAAAGACGAGAGAGTACACATAGGCCTCCTAACCCGGTCTTATGAAATCTTGATTGATAGAATTGCCCCCAGGTAAGGGTATGATTACTTAATGAACCCGTTTGGAGGACCCTTACCTAGAACAGTCAAGCTGTCTCCACACTCTGGACAAGGCTTTTCTTTGAATCAACCATGATCAAAGAACACAGTTGGTTTAACCTTAGTGGTCTATGTCTTTTTTTTTTATTTTTTATATATATATATATTTTGATTTTTAATGAACTCATCGAAGAGAAACGATGGCCCAAAACCTTAGTCGAACAGGCTCAACATTTCTGCAAGCGCGATGAACGATAGGAACGGATCAAGGTTTCTCAATTTTGAATCCAAATTGAGAAATCTAAGATTTTTTTTATATATATTTTTTTATATATTTTTTTTAGATCTTTAATGAACTCATCGAAGAGAAACAATGGCCCAATCCCCGATCCGAACACGGTCTCAGCGATTTCCGTGAGCGCCAGTGCCCAGAAGGGAAAGGATCAAAGTTTCTCAATTTTGAATCCAAACTGAAAAATCTGATTTGTTTTTGTTTTTTTGTTTTTTTTTTGAAAAGAGAAAGAGTGGAAATAAATTTAAAGAATTAGAAATTTCCAAACAAAAAATCTCATCTCATTTTTTTTTTTAGATGCGGAATTCAACATAGGCCACCAATTATAAAGTAGCCAAGGAATCGAGAAAAGAAATATAAGCATAGAGCAAAATATATGATATGCAAATATTTCATTTCTAGCATCGTATTCTCAAATAAACGAGTCCCACCGGGTGTGCCAGCTTGATGGACCGCGCTCCTGCTCGGTTCCTACCGAGGTCGGCGGACGTGGGAGTCCGTTGGGTTCGACCCTTTCGTAACCGGGGGGCAGAGGCGCGCATCAACATTTTTGTTGTGTGGGTGTGCCAGATTTTCTATTTTACTTAGAATTGCAAGTGGTGATCCGGAGATCAACCTTCGCAAGTAAAAAAGAAATCAACTTCTTTCAAGTTTTCCATTGCACATATATTTAAGAAAATAGACATTTTTCTTGGTTTGCCGTGAAAGGCAATTTTTTGGCATTTATAGCCGATTTTGGCGTTTATAGCCGGTTTCTGGCGTTTATAGCCGATTTTGGCGTTTATAGCCGATTTACAATCCTTATCAGTAATGAAAGACAAGAGTTGTGATTTTTGTCTCTTTTGAAAAAATACAAACTACAATGAAAAGCAAGAAAAGGAGGATCTAACTTCTCAGGAGATTGTGGGGGACTCGTTTAGATTGACGGTCGCAAGCCATATGTAGGCTTCGCCATCATCCATGCAGATGAGAACAGAGGATGCTATTGATTCGCTTGGCTTGGCTATAACCTCAGGTTTTTAGAGGACAAAAACCAAAAGGAGGTCCTATGTCCAGTAAAAAGCCGAGTAGACGGGCTGAAAAGCCACATCTAAGCCATTGGAGGCAAGAGGAGAAGGCAAGGACCTTGGGGGGGGGGTACCCCCCAAGGGACTTTTGTCACCTTGTAGCGGTGGCCGGTGTAGAACTTCCGCAGAGTTTTCTCTCTTTTCCTTCTCTGAATTTCTGTGCTTCTGTTTGTGATTCGTTGTCTGTGATTCGTTGTCTGTGTGTCTGCTGTCTGTCCTTTCTTCTTGGAGTGCTCTCCTATTTATAGGCTTTTTGGTAGTCATTTAGGAGGGTTTATGGGCTTTTATTGTCATTAAGCCGCATAATGGGAGGAGTTACAAAATTGAATTCTTTATTTTGTAACTCCTTTTTCTTGGCTTCTGATTGGCCGGAGGAGATTGAGGGCATTTAATCGCCTTTAATCGCCATGATGGGAGGAGTTTCATGAGTTAAATGCCATGAATCTCTTGACTTGTAACTCCCGGATGCTTGCTTCTGATTGGTCCGTCCAAAGAAATGGATTAATGACTGTAATAAAGCTAGTCAATTAATCACATTAAGTGGTCGCCGAGCAGCTGGAGAGTCGCGGGCCGTGCCGCGTCTTTTGGGATTCTTCTGTCGATGATCATCGATGGATCTTCATGAGATCGACATCAGATGACCATGTAATTTCAGGTGTTTGTTGCCAACAGCGGGTCGGTGCCATCTGTCCTGTCGATTTCTTGATCGGTCGGGTAGAAAGCACACTTTTTTTGGTTGACCGGGTGGCGATCAATATTGTTTTCGATACTCTTGATGATTAACCCGTGTTTTGGACGGATGTCAGAGGACTTGGTGTCTCAAAAGCATGAATTTTGGAAAGTACCAGAGGCTGGGCTCTTCGAATCGCGAAAAAACGGCGAAAACCGGGGTTTCCGGGGCCTTCCCAGCGACCCTGGGCTCCAAGGTCGCCGGCGACCCTGGCCCAGGGTCGCAGGGGCCTGCGACCCTGGGGGGGTTTTCCCCCCTTTGTGTCCCGTTTTGTGTCCGTTTTTGCTATTTTTCGATTTTTTTTTCTTCTGTATTTTTCCTTGACATTTTGACCATTTATTGGCCTGATTTCTTTGTAGGAAACCTGATGAGAATCCTTGCATTTTATTTTGCAAAGTTTCCAATTTCCTGAGAAAGCCGAAGACTTTGTCGCGCAGAGCTGCCCATTTTCCGTCAGAAGCTGAAACTGGGTCAAACGATGTCGGAATAACCTGAAATTTGGTGTGAAGCCTCCTGAGCAATAAATAAGACCAACCATAGGCTTTTGTTTGAGTTTTGAAGCCGTTTGGGGTCCTATCACCAGTAGACTTGCTTTTGTCGCGATGAAGATGTCGCGGTTTGATGTGCGGTCAACCGATGTCCGATTGACTTGAAATTTGACTGGGAACCTATTGGAGTCATTTTAAGATGATCCATAGGCTCTGTCTTGGAAACCATGGTCCCGGAGAGCTTTGCCGCCGAGAGGCCTGATTTGCCTTCCGAGCGTCAAACTATGGTCAAATGTTGTGGAAATGACCTGAAATTTGACGTTTAGCCCTTTATAAGCATTTTGAAGCCGTCCATGTGCTCTATCTGATGAGTAATGGCCTCGGTGGTTCTTGCCGTCGAGAGGCTTGATTTAGCTGTTCGAGGGTTGAAGTAGGGTCAAACGTTGTCGGTTTGACTCGGAACTTGACGTGGAGCCTTTTAGAAGTATTTTGAGACCATCCATCGGCTCTGATCGAAGATTTGGTGTCTCCGATGCTTTTGCCGCCGAGAGCTCCTTTTCGGCTGTCGGAGAAGCGAAGTTAGGCCAAATTATTTTGAAATGGCCCGAAACTTCTTATGTACTCCTCTTTTGGCTGTCTTGAAGGATCTTGCAGTTTTTGTTTGATTCTGACAAGATTTGATTTTTTGGAAGTAGCATTGCCTATTTATGGCAGGTTGCGACTTCATGTAGCTCTTTGGATCTTGAAGAGGCAAAGTGACATTTTTGGTGTCAACACCAAGCTAACACTCAGCAAGTTCAGCCTGCTCTTACTCCAATGGAGACAACTTCTGACATAGAAGATCCTACGTCAGCTTCCTTCGTTGTTCCAGCAACTTCAGCAAAGAAAAAACCGATCTTCTTCCATAGATCGGATGCTTCTTCTTCAAACTCAATGCTTGAACCTTTCCAAAATAAAGGCATGCCTCAACTATCCTTATATAGTTTTGTGGCACAAGCTATTATGAAGAAAATGGGCTATGATGCTCAAAACCCAGTCAGTTTGGGAGAAGGCAGCGGTATTCTCACATCATTGGGGCCCGTCTTGACCAAAAGTCAGCTGGAAGATCGGAGACTCTACGGCTATGTAGAAAAGTCTTCACACGGGCTAGGGTATGATCCCGACACTCCCCTGAGACAGTTGACACAAAGGCTTAAAAGTCAATTTACTGACCAAGCCTCAACATCTCGTATCCATGAAGACATCGATCTCCCTGGATATCTCTTCGATGAGTAACCTGACAAAGATCCAGGAAGCTCGTCCAATTGGTACGATTTCTTTGACAATGAAGAGGAGTTGTCCGATGGCACAGACATGTGGTCTTCTGACCCAGAAGAATCCTCATCTCCAAAAGAAGTACCCTACTTCGACCCGGTTTCAACAGGCGATTGGGATCATCTCATAGCAAGCCTTGTGAAAATTACCGATCAAGAAGACCCGTGGAAAGGAACAAAACCTTGGTCTAGAAATTCCCTTGAAACCTCAGAAGGTTTCATTGAACTGGAAGCCTCCGAAAATATTGTGGAGGAACCACCTATGAACCTTTCAATAGAAGATCCTGCATCCTACAGCGATCTCATGGCCTTTCGAAGCCTGGGGTATGGACATCATAGGTCCTATTTCTCCCCCTTCAAGCAAAGGTCATCGCTTCATCTTCGCCGGTACGGATTACTTTTCCAAGTGGTCAGAAGCATTTGCGCTCAACGAAATGAAGACCTCATCAGTCCTTCAATTCTTGTGCACCAACATTATTTGTCATTTCGGCATACCCAAAAGATTCGTCCATGATAACGAACCAGAATTCCGGGATCATCGATTCTACAGATTCTGCGACAAATACAAAATCCAAAGCTGTCCTTCGACTCCATACAATCCGGCAGTAAATGGATTAGCAGAAGCTTTCAACAAGACACTCTGCAAAATCCTCAAAAAAATGGTCTCTAGTCACAAAAGAGACTGGAGCGACAAACTGTATGAAGCTTTGTGGGCCTATCGAACCACCGTTCGAGGATCAACCCATAGCACACCATTTTCATTGGTCTATGGATGCGAAGCTGTCGTACCCTTGGAAGTACAAATTAATTCTTTGAGGATATCCTTGCAAAATGACATGACTCAAGAAAGCAATGTCAAATTGCGACTCCATGAGCTGGACAATCTGGATGAGAGAGGGCTCGAAGCTCGGGAGAGCATTGAGCTTTACCAAGCACGCATGGCAGGATCTTTCAACAAAAAGATCAGGCAACGCGCCTACAAAAAGGGTGACTTGGTTCTTGCAGTAAAAAAATGGTCTTCGCTCACAAGTCCAAAGGTAAGTTTGAGCCAAAATGGGAGGGACCCTACGTTATCGACAAGGTTTTCTCCAACGGCGCATACGCACTCCTAACATGGAGGGTGACAGATGTATGTTGCCCATTAACGGCAAGTTCTTAAAGCGGTACTACCCTTGAAGACTTACCCAACTGGGTAAGAGCAATGCCTGTATGACCAAAACTGGTTTCCTGGTACTCGCTCGCTAAACCCACTCTTTTTAGAATTTTCATATCAAATGTTGAAATTTCTAGAAATTTAAACAATGCTTACTTTCATCGTTTCATTGTTAAAAAAAAAATCGAAGTTTAGGAACCTTTCCCTAACTTGACCAAAATTTTCAACCCTTGAAAACCAAATTCATGGTTTGAAACAAAATCTGGATTCAGGGATTTCCACCCTAATCCACCCTACCTTTTACCGCCTAAATGGTTTTAGGTCAAAACTTATGACCCTCGTGTCTTTAAACAAAAAAAAATGATTTTTCAAAAACCGCGGGGAAGCGACGCTTAGTCGATATTTGCACAAATTGGAAGCATGTGAACCACGTTCGACACTTCCAAAATAGCAGGGAAGCGACATTTCGTCGATACTTGCAAAATCCAAAACCATGGAGATGCAACATTTCAGTTGATATCCACAACCCAAATTTCAAAGGTTCGAAAAAACCTAAAAAACCATGGAGATGCAACATTTCAGTTGATATCCACAACCCAAATTTCAAAGGTCCAAAAAACCTAAAAAATCATGGAGATGCAACATTTCAGTTGATATCCACAGCCCGAATTTCAAAGGTTCAAAAAAACCAAGATATCGTGGAGATGCAACATTGCAGTTGATATCCACAACCCATAGGTTTGAGAAAACCGCAAATTTCAAAAATCGTGGGGAAACGACATCAAGTCAGTACCCGTAAAACCAAAATTTTTGAAAAGCAAGGATGCGACATTCCATCGATACTTCACCCAAATCTGCGAGGATGCGACATTCCATCGATACTCACAACCGAATGAGCAAGTATGCGACATTCCATCGATACTTGTAAGACCATTCTGCAGGGAGGTGACTTTTAGTCGATACTTGCATTTTTGAAAACCAAACCGGCTATAAATGCCATTAAAACAGGCTATAAATGCCACCAAACCGGCTATCAATGCCACAAAACAAAACCGGCTATCAATGCCACAAATCAAAACTTGGTTTTCAAAGAAAAGAAAAACAACTCGGCTATCAATGCCACAAAGAAAAAAAAACTCGGCTATCAATGCCACCAAAACAGGCTATAAATGCCACCAAACCGGCTATAGATACCACCAAAACCGGCTATAAATGCCACAAAACCGGCTTCCATGCCACAAACAAAAATCTCGCTCCCATGCCAAAACAATCATTTGACAAAAGATTTTCACAAAATGACTAGCTTTTGATCAAATCCCATTTAGCAATTGCTTTCATCACAAAAAGATTTAAGTGAACGTAGGGAAACAAAAAAAAGTACCAAAAAATACATGCGGTACCAAAAAAAAAAGAAAGTGTTCACAAACATTACAAAAAAAAAGAGTACCAAAAAAAAATACATGTGGTACAAAAAAAAGAAGGATAGTTTCTTCTACAAAAATTAGGAGCTCAGCCAAAGATGGTCTCCAACCAGGATTTCAGCTCCTCAAGCAAACTTTTGGCCTCAGCCATCAGAGATTCCAGGGCACGCTTCTTCAGGAACTTGCCATGAGATGCTGGGGTGGGCTGTAACCCTTCTTTCACACCGGGAAGCTTATCCCGAGCAGTTTGCCATTGTTTGTCCTCTTGAAACTTCCTTTCAAGGACTCGATTAGCATCTGCAATCCGGCGAATCAGAGCACTCTCCCTATCGCGAGCCTCTGTTATAGCAGCCCACTTGGCAGCGACTTGTGCCTTTAAATGCTCAAGACGTTTCCTGGCCTCATTGACCTCCCTATCAAGGATGTTAAGGTCATGTGTCAGCCCAATGATGGCTAGCTCTTCTAAGTTCTTCTCTCGGACTATCTGCTTCCTGCTTTGTGTAGCCTCATTCAGGTCAGACTTAGCCTTATCAGCAGGGTCCAGGAACATCTCCTTAAAGAACTGGTCGTCAGCAAAACCCATGGCCTCAAACCACTTGTCACCTAGTGCAATGATCCTATTAACGATCGCCCTGGCACCTGTGACATCCAGACCAGCCTCTTCGGCATCACTGAGAATCTCCTGCACATGCTGGATCATGCCAAATCCGGCATCCAAGTGCCCAGAAAGGAGAGTCTCAATCCAAGAGCTCAGAACCCGCACCACCACCTTCTTCGCAAAAAGAAGAGATGGCCCAGCTGAAGATTCGCCCCACTCTGTTGGTCGGCTACTCAAGTCATCACCCGTTGGAAGAGTAATAAAAGAACTCTTTCCAGTTGGAGCTGCTCGGGAAGGAATCTCAGCACGAGGTATCTCCTCAACAGTGTCAGAACTGGTCCCAGGAGTCTCTACCTCTGGATCAACCTATGGCATCTCTTGCTCTGGTTCTGAAGGAAGCAACGGACTCTCCTCTATCACTTCAAAACCTGCCAAAGAAACACAAAAAGGTATGAATATGATCCTATTTGAAAATCATTATCAGGGTTATTACTACAAAATACCTTCTTCGACGACTGGCGGAACACTTTCTTCCTCCATGAACTCATCGGGCATCGTCAACATTTGCGTCCATCGATGGTTCAAAGTCATCAGAATCATGTGGCAACTCAGCTGATAAGAAAAATGTTAGCAAACAAAGTCATAGACAAAAAAATGAAAAGCAAAAGAAGTCATACCAATTGGAGATTCTGGAACCACTCCAGAGTCCCTCGGTTCTTCTTCTGGTGCCACGACCGGATCCGTCACTGCCTCTTCGGTTGGAACCTCAGGCATCGCCAAGTCTTCCTCTGCTAAAAAAAAAAGAAGCAGCAGGGGGAGAAAACAAATCAAGACATGGAAAAATCCCATGAAAAGAAATGGAAAGAGAAAAAGGAAGAATCATACCTTCACCGACGGTCTCTTCTTCTCGGCTTCTCTTTTCCGAGGGTTCATCAGCATTCCCTGGCACCTCCTCATTGATAGTAAAATGAAATTCTAAGTCAGGAGAGTCCTCATGTAGCTCCTTGCTGCGATGATGACCCCTCTTCCTCTTATTTCTGTGGGCTCGCTTCTTAGAAGAACCTGCCCCACTGTCAGAGTCAGGTCTCCCACTTGACTCCTCACTGGATGGTCTACTCTTGCAAGTAGACTCCACGGAAGCTTGCCTCTGCGCCGCTTGCATCCAAGCATCAAGTTCAACTTCCTCCTGTTCTAGCTGCTTTAAAGCCTCATCAGGTATTTCTCGAACAGCTTCAGAACCAATGACGTCCTGGTCACCAAGAAAGCCTATCTCATGCTTCTCTCCAGAAAGGAAGGCCCAAACTTCCTCTCGCCGGATGCCATCCGACTTTCCAAGGCCCTTTCCAGATGACATCTTCACATCAAGCTCCTTCTTGGAAAGCCCCCGATATGCCGAAAAGCTCTCCGCGAACCACTTCGCAAAGCCGGCAGTCCGGGAAGTCGACAGCATAGGATAAGAGATCATGGCAGTAGTGTCTTCAGCACTATAGAAAGTGTCACGCCTCCGGACCGAGGACCCGTTAAATAAGACCTTAATCCGGGGTCGTGGCGCGACGGGCCGGAAAATTCCGCCCGCACACGCTAGTTTCCCACAGGTTTCCGCGGTAAGGATCCTCGTCATTCTATCCAACAATGATTAATAAGGATCACATTCACACAAATTAATTACGCGGAAGCATTGTAACAAACATAGAAGTCCAAAACATAGGAGTATGATGAGAACGCTAAAGTCTAGTATCAAAATGAGAAACATTCTATAGGTAGGCCCCAAAGTTAGTTTCAAGTTAAATACAAAAGTTAATTAGTCAATAATTACATTTCCCCAAAAATAAGCCAACAATGGCTACCAACAAGTTCCCAAAATAGAATCCACCCCAAAATGTGATCGAAGCTCTAGAGTCAACCCGACGTCTAAGCGACATCGTCAGGCTGCCACTCGCGCTCCACAAGAACAACTGGGTCCGGCTCAAAGTGCGCCTCAACGGCAAGGGGCTCGACATCTGGCACCAAGCATAAAGGGTCAGACACGACGGTCTGGCAAGCAAATATAACATATAATAGGATGATGAAAAGAATAAAACATTTAATAAATAAGAACTACGATTAAAACCTAAATAACAGAAATGCCAAGATCAAAGATCGACATCTTAAATATGTATGAATCCAATCCTATGATAATTGAAATAAACAAGAACCATAAGATAAAACATTAAATGTATAAAACATTGGCAAACCACGTATAGCTAAACTCTCTTGTTACCGAAGTAACGGGAGCAGACAGAAACAGTAGCCACTAATCGTGGACCGGAACGAACAAGGTCATTATCAAACACAACCGTAGCCACTACGCGTGGGACCGGATATAAAACCGTTGCCATGGTCGGTACAGACAGAATCCAAACTGCAGTTGGCGAACAAATTAAAGATTCCAAGCCGGATGATCAGTCCGACGAGGTAACCTAAGCTTAGTGGTGCCATTAGAGTGAAAGTTCGAAACCTCAAAGTAATGCAAATCCGTTCATAAAATACATTTCCAAAATCGATAAGAAAACTACTCCGAACAAATACATATCTCACGTGCTGACAAATCCGAGCAAAATAAGATGAGTAGTCTTATCAATGTCCACTAATGTGGTAAACCAGCCCAAAGCATTCGAATAGATTTATAAAGGGAGTCCGGACAAAACCTTTTAACATGGAATTAATTTAGTGTATGATGATTCAACAGTCTAATGCGGGTCTTCTTGATGTACGTTTGACCCCCTCTTGTCATTAATAAATAGTAATTTGGTGCCACCGAACATCCTTGACAATTAAAAGGGATGAAGCGTACATTGAGACTTGAAAGATTCCCCAACTGGTTTTATTCATAGTTCAAATAAATTTACATAATGGTTCTATAATTTAAAAAGGGGCTGAATGGGCTTCAATTATAGAAAAGGGATTGGGCTGAATTGGACTTGAATGTGGGCTTGAAGTGAGCCTGAAAAACAATCCAATAAGTCCCCTTAAAGACCGGTTTAAACTTCTTTGGATCAGGCTTAAATCTGGACCTAAATCAAGCTCAAAACAGTTCTCAAACCTGGCCCAAAAAAGACCTTGAATTTGTTGACACCAAAAATGTCACTTTGCCTCTTCAAGATCCAAAGAGCTACATGAAGTCGCAACCCGCCATAAATAGGCAATGCTACTTCCAAAAATCAAATCTTGTCAGAATCAAACAAAAACTGCAAGATCCTTCAAGACAGCCAAAAGAGGAGTACACAAGAAGTTTCGGGCCATTTCAAAATCATTTGGCCTAACTTCGCTTCTCCGACAGCCGAAAAGGAACTCTCGGTTGCAAAAGCATCGGAGACACCAAATCTTCGATCAGAGCCGGTGGATAGTCTCAAAATACTTCCAAAAGGCTCCACGTCAAGTTCCGAGTCAAACCGACAACGTTTGACCCTACATCAACCCTCGAACAGCTAAATCAAGCCTCTCGGCGGCGAGAACCACCGAGGCCATTACTCATCAGATAGAGCACAAGGACGGCTTCAAAATGCTTATAAAGGGCTACACGTCAAATTTCAGGTCATTTCAACAACATTTGACCATAATTTGACGCTCGGAAGTCAAATCAGGCCTCTCGACGGCAAAGCTCTCCGGGACCATGATTTCCAAGACAGAGCCTATGGATCATCTTAAAATGACTCCAATAGGTTCCCTGTCAAATTTCAAGTCAATCGGACATCGGTTGACCGCACATCAAACCGCGACATCTTCATCGCGACAAAAGCAAGTCTACTGGTGATAGGACCCCAAACGGCTTCAAAACTCAAACAAAAGCCTATGGTTGGTCTTATTTATTGCTCAGTTGGCTTCACACCAAATTTCAGGTCATTCCGACATCGTTTGACCCAGTTTCAGCTTCTGACGGAAAATCGGCAGCTTTGCGCGACAAAGTCTTCGGCTTTCTCAGGAAATTGGAAACTTTGCAAAATAAAATGCAAGGATTTTCATCAGGTTTCCTACAAATAAATCAGGCCAATAAATGGTCAAAATGTCAAGGAAAAGTACAGGAGAAAAAAAATCGAAAAAGAGCAAAAACAGACACAAAACGGGACAAAAAGGGGGGAAAACCCCCCCCCCCCCCCCCCCGGGTCGCAGACCCTTGCGACCCTGGCCCAGGGTCGCCGGCGACCTTGGAGCCCGGGGTCGCCGGGAAGGCCCCGGAAACCCCGGTTTTCGCCGTTTTTTCGCGATTCGAAGCGCCCAGCCTCTGATACTTTCCAAAATTCATGCTTTTGAGACACAAATTCTCTGACATCCGTCCAAAACACGGGTTAATCATCAAGAGTATCGAAAACAATATTGATCGCCACTCGGTCAACCAAAAAAAAGTGTGCTTTCTACCCGACCGATCGAGAAATCGACAGGACAGATGGCACCGACCCGCTGTTGGCAACAAACACCTGAAATTACATGGTCATCTGATGTCGATCTACATGAAGATCCATCGATGATCATCACCAGAAGAATCCCAAAAGACGCGGCACGGCCCGCGACTCTTCAGCTGCTCGGCGACCACTTAATGTGATTAATTGACTAGCTTTATTACAGTCATTAATCCATTTCTTTGGACGGACCAATCAGAAGCAAGCATCCGGGAGTTACAAGTCAAGAGATTCATGGCATTTAACCCATGAAACTCCTCCCATCATGGCGATTAAAGGCGATTAAATGCCCTCAATCTCCTCCGGCCAATCAGAAGCCAAGAAAAATGAGTTACGAAATAAAGAATTCAATTTTGTAACTCCTCCCTTTTTGTAGCTTTATGACAATCAAGGCTCATAAACCCTCCTAAATGGCTACCTAAAAGCCTATAAATAGGAGAGCTCTCCAAGAAGAAAGGACAGCACACGGATTATCAGAAAAAAACACAAACACACAGACAGACAGAAGCACAGAAATTCAGAGAAGGAAAAGAGAGAAAACTCTGCGAAAGTTCTACACCGGCCACCGCAACAAGGTGACAAAAGTCCCTTGGGGGGTACCCCCCCCCCCCCCCCCATGGTCCTGGCCTTCTCCTCCTGCCTCCAATGGCTTAGATGTGGCTTTTCAGCCCGTCTACTCGATTTTTTATTGGACATAGGACCTCCTTTTGGTCTTTGTCCTCTAAAAACCTGAGGTTATAGCCAAGCCAAGCGAATCAATAGCATCCTCTGTTCTCATCTGCATGGATGATGGCGAAGCCCACATATGGCTTGCGACCGTCAATCTAAACGAGTCCCCCACAATCTCCTGAGAAGTTAGAACCACCTTTTCTTGCTTTTCATTGTAGTTTGTATTTTTTCAAAAGAGACAAAAATCACAACTCTTGTCTTTCATTATTGATAAGGATTGTAAATCGGCTATAAATGCCAAAATCAGCTATAAACGCCAAAAATCGGCTATAAACGCCAAAATCGGCTATAAATGCCAAAAAAATCGCCTTTTACGGCAAACCAAGAAAAATGTTTCTTTTCTTAAATATATGTGCAATGGAAAACTTGAAAGAAGTTGATTTCCTTTTTACTTGCGAAGGTTGATCTCCGGATCACCACTTGCAATTCCAAGTAAAATAGAAAATCTGGCACACCCACACAAAAAAAGAAAGAAATGTTGATGCACGCCCCTGCCCCCCGGTTACGAAAGGGTCGGAACCAAACGGACTCCCACGTCCGCCGACCTCGGTAGAACCGAGCAGGAGCGCGGTCCATCAAGCTGGCTCCACCCGGTGGGACTCGTTTATTTGAGAACACGATGCTAGAAATGAAATATTTGCATATCATATATTTTGCTCTATGCTTATATTTCTTTTCTCGATTCCTTGGCTACTTTATAATTGGTGGCCTATGGTGAATTCCGCATCTAAAAAAAATGAGATGAGATCTTTTGTTTGGAAATTTCTAATTCTTTGAATTTATTTCCACTCTTTCTCTTTTAAAAAAAAAAAACAAAAAAAAATCTGATATTTCAGTTTGGATTCAAAATTGAGAAACTTTGATCCTCTCCCTTCTGGGCACTGGCGCTCACGGAAATCGCTGAGACCGTGTTCGGATCGGGGATTGGGCCATTGTTTCTCTTCGATGAGTTCATTAAAGATCTAAAAAAATATTAAAAAAAAATATAAAAAAAATTTTAGATTTCTCAATTTGGATTCAAAATTGAGAAACTTTGATCCTCTCCCTTCTGGGCACTGGCGCTCACGGAAATCGCTGCGACCGTGTTCGGATCGGGGATTGGGCCATTGTTTCTCTTCGATGAGTTCATTAAAAAAAGAATATAATAAAATAAAAATATAATTAAAAAAAAGACATAGACCACTAAGGTTAAACCAACTGTGTTCTTTGATCATGGTTGATTCAAAGAAAAGCCTTGTCCAGAGTGTGGAGACAGCTTGACTGTTCTAGGCAAGGGTCCTCCAAACGGGTTCATTAAGTAATCCTACCCTTACCTGGGGGCAATTCTATCAATCAAGGTTTCATAAGACCGGGTTAGGAGGCCTATGTGTACTCTCTCGTCTTTTAAATAAATTTTTAAAAAAAATAAAATTTAAAAAAAAAATTTAAAAATTTAAAATAAAAAATAAAAAATTAAAAAAATTATCAAAAAAAAATCTTAAAAAAAATAAAAAAAAAAATAAAAAAAAATATTTTTAAAAAAAAAATCTTCAAAATCTTCAAATAAAAAAAAAATTCCATCATTTTGGGTTCAGATTGGAGAAATCTTTGTCTTCTCCTTTCTGAGCACTGGCGCTCGCGGAAATCGCTGAGCCCGTGTTCAGATTGGAGTGCCTTTTGCTCTCTTTGATAAACCCGATATTGGCCTTTCGAAAAAAAAAAACTCGCCATTTTTAGATTCAGATTCGAGAAATTATGGTTCATTTCTTTCTGAGCACTGGCGCTCGCGGAAAACGCTGACCCCGTGTTTAGATTGGAATACCATCTGCTCTCTTTGATGAATCCAATTTTGACCTTTCAAAACAGAGAATCTCATCTCATAGATGCGGTCTCAAAACATTTGTGTCTAGCGGTACTAGTACGCCCTTTTAGGGTCTACGGTATTGCGACCGGCACATCTGTAACTCCAACTTTATATTCTTCTTACCTCGAGCAAGCTCTGCTTCTCGATAAGTCGAATTTAAGTTCACAATTGCTTCTAGCAGTCACTGGGATGCCCATTCTGGGCTTACCATACCTGCGATCAGAACAATTGTACCCACTATGGCGCTTTGCCTTCTTCATGTTGCTTGGGTCATCTTCCTCTAGTAATTTGAAAAGACGAAACCATAGAACTTCCCATTTATGATCATTATATTCTTGTGATTACTAATGGATGTGGTCTTGTTTCAGAAATTTTCGAAAAACTAACAATGGCAGCTTCACTAACCATTACTTTCGATGAAAACAAGCACCAACTCATGCTTCAACAGAAGCAAACCTCACGCACTTACAAGCGCCCCATCAGCTGCCGAAGCGTCAACTCCCTCGGCAACTCTCTGAACTCCGGGTCGACCTCGACTCCCCGGACTAACTTCTTTGGGATGCTGGGACCATTCCCACTTCCTGAGGAACAAACTGCTCCCTCCAAGAATCAAAAACTCGCCTCTCAACGTGTCACTACCGTGACACCAAAGGCGAGCACCAGAAAGCCTGAAGCCCGTGGCAGCCCCACGAAGCCTCAACCTGCAAACGATCAGGTCTATCCCAAGACTTGGTCCCCAAGACCTTCACCAAAACAAAGAAGGTCCCAAACATCTACTAAGCCAGCATTCCTGGCCCCACTCAAGGAGAACCGGTTCTACCCTCTTGCTTACATGAAAGAGGAGAGACCCATCTCCAACCTGACTCTCAAGTCATCCCAGCATGAGCCGGCTTGTTCCTACAAGCCCAAAATCAGATCATGCATTACAAGGCCTCTACAAGCACCTGCTAAGGCCTACAAACCTGGAGGTCGACCCTTCATCTCTACAGGGGCCAAACTCCAAAAATTCAAAGCTTCGCTGCAACAGGCGAAGGACAGGGTTCGCATCCTATCCTTGCCCAGCTGCAAAGAAGACAGGCTCGGCTGCTGCGCCCGAGGGAGCACATCCTTCATCGTCAAAGCCCAGCCAGAGCTGACCGAAGCTCAAATTCTCGTCGTATACGCCGCCGCCCGTCGTATCGACAAAAGAGATTATAGAAGCAAAGGACCCAGCCTCCTACACTTCAAGTCTCTCCCAAATGGGTCGAAAAAGAAAGACCCAACCAAGTTGCTGCCATCCATATGGTTGGAAAAACCAGAAGGCGCCAAAAGTCAGCAACAAAAATCCATGTCCGACGTCCGATGACCCGCAGCGTCTCCAGGACAAGAAGACATTCAGAAGAATCCCCTCCTCCTTCAAGCAAAGGACAGCATAGTGATCCTTCCTCAAGCTCTTCTTCAAAAAGAATGAGCCCCAGCTCAGTCACCAGGACAGTTTCTTCGTTCGAATCACGAAGGATGAATGTCTTGGCTACAAATTCTGAGCCACCACCCCGCAATCCACCTCCAGAAGATGCGATCACCCGCATCCAGCAGTTGGAACAGGGCCAGCAGAGGATTGAAACTCTGATGGAAAACCTTCTCCTCGCCTTCCAAAATCAGGCGAACAATGAACCTCCTCCGAATCATCAAGACGACGAGGTAAATAGAGAAGAAAATGAGTCACGCGCCCTTACCAAAAAGGACGTAGACAGTATCCTCGCCAAAGCAAAAGAAGAGGATATACTCAAGGAGCATGGGATCAAGCCACCATATCCCTTATGGATGGACTCGGTCCCGTTCCCCACCAAATTCAAGCATTTTACTCTCCAAACATATACGGGGAAAGGATCAGCCAGACAGCACGTCATCCACTTCAAGATCCTGACGGGAGCTATCGCGGATCAAGATGCACTCAAGATCCGCCTCTTTGCAAGTACCCTAAAAGGTACGGCCTTCGATTGGTACTCCACTCTGCCGGAGGACTCAATCCAAAACTGGGCCATGCTAGAGACACGCTTCCTGACTCACTTCAACGGTGAAGATCATCCCGCTACTATGGCTCAGATGTGCAGCCTAAAACAGGGGAAGAATGAATCAACATATGACTTCATTCACAAGTGGAAAGCAATGGCATACAAATGCTCTTATGTATTGCCACAAGCGTCGCTAGTCGACATCTGCCGAAACAACATGAGAGCCAGAATCCGCTCCATGATCATCGGCAACAAATCAAAGAACCTGGGAGAACTCCTAGAAGCTTCCATGGAAGCTGAAACGGTGATTAAAGACCTCAACAGTCAGAAATCATCAAGAAAAGAGCCAACCGCCATTGCAACCTCTAAACCAAAGAAAAAAGAGGTCCTCAATGTGCAGACCAAGTCAGCTCCTCAGCCACCAAAGAAAGCTGAAAATAAAGCTGCTGGTAAGAGACCTGAACTCTCAGATGCCTTCAAAGAACGAGTAGAGAAGAAATACCCGTTTGATGAAGATGTTGATGAAATCTTCGGGGTTCTTGTGGCAAACGGCAAGCTCACCTTGCCTGAACCAAAAAGACCGGGTGATGTTGGCAAAACCAACGATCCTCGGTACTGTCCATACCACCAGATGATCTCGCATCCTTTCAATCAATGCTTCGTTGTGAGAGAGAAAATAAACGAGATGTGGAAAAACGGAGTCATCACCTTTGACAAAAACTATGGGTCTGCCTCCGTCAACATGGTGACATGTGGACAAACATCAAAATCACTGAAGAAGAAGATCACTACTTCCTTCAAGGTGATAAACTCAATCCAAGCGTCCGAGGAACTGGTTCCTTACCCGACACCAGACGGACAACCGATATGGGTACATCCCGATCTCCTGGAAGATGAAAATTGGGAGGTCGTGAAAACAAAGCCTACAACTCAATAGCGAAGGCAGGCTAGGAAACATCTCCTCAAGCTTAAACGGCAAGAGAAGACCCAGCCAAAACTAGAGGTCAAAGAAAAGGCAGAGGCTTCCTCTACCGCTTCACTGGAGGTAACAAAAACATCCCTTCCAGAGACTTCAAAGGGGGTAAGAAAATTCACTCTCAGTGATTTCATGCCACCTCAATTCAAAGAAGCCATGCAGGGGGCATCATATTCTTGCAATTCGGTAGTTGGATTCTCCATTGATGGATACGAGTCCAGCGACACCGATGATGGATTCGAGTCCAACTACACAGATGAGTGGGAGGAGTCCCTTGAAACAGGAGAATATCTCTCCGATGAAGAATGGGTTCCTGAGTCTCATCTTATGCCAGTAATCTGGTATAACCCCCTACAGCCACAAGGATCCTGGTCTGATGATGAAGAAGACCAAGAAGCTGTACAAGAAAATGCTGCTGACCCAGCACCTCTCATTACTCCAGTGGAAATCAACCATGTTGAGCCACAAAGAGTTGATGAAGAAGAAGATCCGGCTCCCATGCCTGATCTTGAAGAATATGCAAGGATCTTGCAGCGACTCGCTCTAGAACAAGAGCAAGAACGCATCAACGAGCCTCCTCAACAATCACCGGAAGAAAACAAACCATCCGGTAAATCTGAAGAGAGCATTCAAACTCCCTTCATCATCTCCCTCAAACCTTCAAAGCCTTTGGTCATCACAACTAAAGTGAAGAAGGCAAAACAAAAGCCTGGGGGGCAAATTTGTTGTCTCTTTCGTGTCTATCATGCAAGACACGGACTCGGATTCAGAGCCAGAAGACGACACATCATCAAGCCAAGCTGACACTCAGCAAGTTCAGCCTGCTCTCACTCCAATGGAGATAACTTCTGACATAGAAGATCCTACGTCAGCTTCCTTCGTTGTTCCAGCAACTTTAGCTGGGAAAAAGCCGATCTTCTTCCATAGATCGGATGCTTCTTCATCAAACTCCATGCTTGAGCCTTTCCAAAATAAAGGTATGCCTCAACTATCCTTATACAGTTCTGTGGCACAAGCTATTATGAAGAAAATGGGCTATGACGCTCAAAACCCAGTCGGTTTGGGAGAAGGACGCGGTATTCTCACGCCATTGGGGCCCGTCTTGACCAAAAGCCAGCTGGAAGATTGGAGACTCTACGGCTATGTAGAAATGTCTTCACACGGGTTAGGGTATGATCCTGACACTCCCTTGAGACAGTTGACACAAAGGCTTAAAAGTCAATATACTGACCAAGCCTCAACTTCTCAAGTCCATGAAGACATCGATCACCCTGGATATCTCTTTGATGAGTCACCTGACAAAGATCCAGGAAACTCATCCAATTGGCACGATTTCTCCGAAAATGAAGAGGAGTTGTCCGATGGCACAGACGTGTGGACTTCTGACCCAGAAGAACCCTCATCTCCAAAAGAAGTAGCCTACTCCGACCCGGTTTCAACAGACGATTGGGATCATCTCATAGCAAGCCTTGGGAAAATTACCGATCAAGAAGACCCGTGGAAAGGAACAAAACCTTGGTCTAGAAATGCCTTTGAAAACCCAGAAGGTTTCGTTGAGCTGGAAGCCTCCGAAAGTATTGTGGAGGAACCACCTTCGAACCTTCCAACAGAAGATCCTGTTCAAAAGATAGACTTGGGAACACCAGATAACCCACGTCCTGTATTCATAAGCAAGAATATAAAGGATGATGAGTTACCCGAGTATATCGCCTTTCTTCGTGAGTTCGTTGATTGCTTTGCATGGTCTTACGCTGAAATGCCAGGCTTAGACCCCAAAATAGCAGTTCACAAACTCAATCTTCACGAAGACATCAAGCCTGTCAAGCAAGGCCAAAGAAGATTCCGTCCAGATGTGATGGATAAATTGAACAAGAAGTTCAAAAACTCAAAAGCGTCGGCTTCATCCGTGAGGAACAACATCCTGAATGGTTGGCCAACATTGTCCCCGTGACAAAGAAGAACGGGCAGATCAGGGTCTGTATTGACTATAGGGACCTGAATGGCGCATGCCCTAAAGATAAATTTCCGCTCCCCATACCAGAGGTAATGATCGATAATACCTGTGGATTCGAGCGAATGACATTCATGGATGGTTTCTCTGGCTACAATCAGATAAAGATGCATCCTGAAGATGAAAAACATACATCTTTTCGGACCCCATTTGGCGTGTATTGCTACACTGTCATGCCATTTGGTCTGAAAAATGCTGGTGCCACATATCAGAGGGCTATGATGAAAATATTCCAAGATATGCAACACAAGACGGTTGAATGTTATGTTGATGACCTCGCCGTCAAAAGCAAAAGAAAAGAAGATCATCTCGAAAACCTTCGAGAAGTCTTCCTCCGGCTTCGCAAACACAAACTGCGAATGAATCCTTTGAAATGCTTCTTTGGCGTCTCGTCGGGTAAGTTCCTCGGATTCTTAGTTCGGAAAGCTGGAATAGAGCTTGACCCCATAAAAGTCAAAGCCATTCTAGAAATGCCCTCTCCAAGAACCTTGAGAGAACTCAAAGCGCTTCAAGGGAGATTAGCCTACATCAGACGGTTCATCTCCAATCTTTCGGGGAAATGCCGTCCATTCTCCCGATTGATGAAAAAAGGTGTAAACTTTGTCTGGGATGCTGACTGTGAAGCTGCTTTCCAAGACATCAAGTCATACCTGACAAAACCTCCAGTGTTAGCTGCTCCTACTACTGGAAAACCATTCATCTTGTACACAAGAGCCCTTGATCACTCTTTGGGAGCTCTGCTTGCGCAAGAAAATGATCAAAGAAAAGAAGCTGCTCTATATTACCTCAACCGCATGCTAGTAGGTGCAGAGCATCGCTACTCTCCAGTCGAAAAAGAATGTCTTGCGGTGATGTTTGCCGTACAAAAGCTGCGTCACTACTTGCTTTCCAACACAGTATACCTGGTCTCGAGGGTCAACCTCTTGAAGGTCCTTGTCACAAAGGCAGGTTCTCTAAATGCTCGACTGGCAAAATGGTCCATCCTTCTATCACAATTTGATATTAGGTATGTACCACGAAAAGCAATCAAAGGGCAAGCTCTAGCGGACTTCCTCGCAGAGCATCCATTGCCTAAAGATTCTCCGCTCAGAGATGATCTCCCAGACGAACCAGTCTACAATGTGGAGACTTTCTCACAAAGTGCCTCCTGGGACATGTACTTTGACGGTGCAACCAGGACAAATGAAGAAAGACAGCTGATCTCGGGAGTTGGCATCCTCTTTGTTAGCCCCGACAAATACATGATTCCACACGCTTTCTCGCTACTGGAACCATGCAAAAACAATGCAGCTGAATATCAAGCTCTGATCTTAGGATTGGAACTCGCCATCGAATCCGGTATCACCATGCTGGAAGTCTTTGGAGACTCTCAACTGATCGTCAACCAGATGAATCAGAAATTTGAAGTCAGGAAGCCAGATTTGTTGCCTTACTACAACAAGGCACAATCACTTCTGCAAAAGTTTGACATCTGTCACATCACCCACATTCGTAGAGGTGAAAACATACGTGCAGATGCCCTAGCCGGACTTGCCGCATCCATGGCAATCCAGGAAGGGGAAAACATGCAAATCACAGTGTGTGAAAGAAGAATCCTTCCTCCTCTTAACACACACCAAGCAGTGGCTGAATGCCACCAAGTGGTCGGAAGTCGGATTTCAATCCTTCAAACTTCAATCGGCGACTGGAGGGATCCGTTCATTGATTACATTATGTTCGGAATCCTACCTGAAGATCCAAAAGAACGGGTAAGCATCCAAAGGCGAACCCCAAGCTTTCATTTGGATATTCCTTCAAAAATCCTTTACAGGAAATCCTTCAACGGAGTACTTCTACGCTGCTTGTCACAACAAGAGGCTGAAGAAACACTCAAAGAAGTTCATGCTGGTCTTTGCGGAGCTCATCAGGCTGGACCTAAGCTCTATGATCAGATAAAAAGGTTAGGATATTACTGGCCTACCATGGTAGCTGACGCAATGCAATTTGCTAAGCGTTGCCAACAATGCCAAGTTCATGGAGATTACATTCACATGCCTCCAGAATGGCTGCATCCTGCAGCGAACTCATGGCCTTTCGAAGCCTGGGGTATGGACATCATAGGTCCTATTTCTCCCCCTTCGAGCAAAGGTCATCGCTTCATCTTCGCCGCTACGGATTATTTCTCCAAGTGGTCAGAAGCATTTGCGTTTAACGAAATGAAGACCTCATCAGTCCTTCAGTTCTTGCACACCAACATCATTTGTCGTTTCGGCATACCCACAGTTCCGGGATCATCGATTCTACAGGTTCTGCGACAAATACAAAATCCAAAGCTGTCCTTCGACTCCATACAATCCGGCAGCGAACGGGTTAGCAGAAGCTTTCAACAAGACACTCTGCAAAATCCTCAAAAAAATGGTCTCTAGTCACAAAAGAGACTGGAGCGACAAAATGTCTGAAGCTTTGTGGGCCTATCGAACCACCGTTCGAGGACCAACCCATAGCACACCATTCTCCTTGGTCTATGGATGCGAAGCTGTCGTACCCTTGGAAGTACAAATTCCTTCCTTGAGGGTATCCTTGCAAAATGACATGACTCAAGAAAGCAATGTCAAATTGCGACTCCATGAGCTGGACAATCTCGATGAGAGACGGCTCGAAGCTCAACAAAGCATTAAACTTTACCAAGCACGCATGGCAGGATCTTTCGATAAAAAGATCAGGCGACGCGCCTACAAAAAGAGTGACTTGGTTCTTGCGGTAAAAAGATCAATGGTCTTTGCTCACAAGTCCAAAGGCAAATTTGAGCCAAAATGGGAGGGACCCTACGTCATCGACAAGGTTTTCTCCAACGGCGCATACGCACTCCTAAACATGGAAGGCGACAGATGTATGCTGCCCATCAACGGCAAGTTCTTAAAGCAGTACTACCCTTGAAGACTTACCCAACTGGGTAAGAGCAGTGCTTGTATGGCCAAAACCGGTTTCCAGGTACACGCTCGCTAAACCCACCCTTTTTTTTAGAATTTTCATATCAAATGTTGAAATTTCTATAAATTTAAAACAATGCTTACTTTCATCGTTTCATTGTTCAAAAAAAAAATATCCAAGTTTAGGAACCTTTCCCTAACTTGACCAAAATTTTCAACCCTTGAACCCAAAATTCATGGTTTGAAACAAAATCCGGATTCAGGGATTTCCACCCTAGTCCACCCTGCCTTTTACCGCCAAAATGGTTTTAGGTCAAAACTTATGACCCTTGTGTCTTTAAACAAAAAAAAATTTGGTTTTTCAAAAAAAAAAAAAAACCGCGGGGAAGCGACGCTTAGTCGATACTCGCACAAATCGGAAGCATACGAACCACGTTCGACACTTCCAAAATTGCAGGGAAGCGACATTTCGTCGATACTTGCAAAATCCAAAACTATGGAGATGCAACATTTCAGTTGATATCCACAACCCAAATTTCAAAGGTTCGAAAAAACCTAAAAAACCATGGAGACGCAACATTTCAGTTGATATCCATAACTCAAAGGTTCGAGAAAACCACAAATTTCAAAAATCGTGGGGAAACGACATCAAGTCAGTACCCGCAAAACCAAAATTTTTAAAAACCAAGGATGCGACATTCCATCGATACTTGCACCCAAATCCACGAGGATGCAACATTTCATCGATACTCGCAACCGAATGAGCAAGGATGCGACATTCCATCGATACTTGCAAGAACATTCAGCAGGGAGGCGACTTTTAGTCGATACTTGCATTTTTGAAAACCAAACCGGCTATAAATGCCATCAAAACAGGCTATAAATGCCACAAACCGGCTATCAATGCCACCAAAACAAAACAGGCTATAAATGCCACAAACCGGCTATCAATGCCACCAAAACAAAACCGGCTATCAATGCCACAAACAAAAAACTTGGATTTCAAAAAACCCGGCTATCAATTCCACCAAAACAAAACAGGCTATCAATGCCACCAAAACTGGCTATAGATGCCACAAAAAAAAAACTCGGCTATCAATGCCACAAAAAAAGCTGGCTCTCATGCCAAAATTGGCTTCCATGCCACAAACAAAAACCTGGCTTCCATGCCAAAACAATCATTTGACAAAAGATTTTCACAAAATGACAACCTTTTGATCAAATCCTATTTAGCAATTACTTTTATCACAAAAAGATTCAAGTGAGCGTAGGGATAACAAAAAAAAGAGTACTAAAAAAAATATACATGTGGTACCAAAAAAAAAAAAGAAAGTGTTCACAAGCACTACAAAAAAAATAAGTACCAAAAAATACAAGTGGTACCAAAAAAGAGAGAAGGATGGTTTCTGTTAAAAAGAAAATACAGGAGCTTAATCAAAAATGGTCTCCAGCCAAGAGTTCAGCTCCTCAAGCAAACTTTTAGCCTCAGCCATCAAGGATTCCAAGGCACGCTTCTTCAGGAATTTGCCATGAGATGCTGGAGTGGGCTGTACCCCTTCTTTCGCACCAGGAAGCTTATCTCGAGCAGTTCGCCATTGTTTGTTCTCATTAGACTTCCTTTTGAGAACCCGATCGGCATCTGCAACCCGGTGAATCAGAGCAGTCTCCCTTTCACGAGCCTCTGTTATTGCAGTCCACTTGGCAGCGACTTGTGCCTGCAGATGCTCAAGACGTCTCCTGGCCTCATCGACCTCCCTATCAAGGATGTTCAGGTCATGTGTCAGCCCAATGATGTTTAGCTCTTCTAAGTTCTTCTCTCGGACTACCTGCTTCCTGCTTTCTGTAGCCTCATTCAGGTTAGACTAAGCCAAATTCGCAGGGTCCAGGAACATCTCCTTGAAGAACTGATCATCAGGCAAACCAATGGTCTCAAACCACCTGTCACCCAGCTCAATGATCCTATCAACGATCGCCCTGGCACTTGTGACATCTAGACCAGCCTCTTCAGCATCACCGAGAATCTCACGCACATGCTGGATCATCCCAAATCCGGCATCTAAGTGCCCAGAAAGCAGAGTCTCAATCCAAGAGCTCAGACTCGCACCACCACCTTCTTCGCAAAAAGAAGAGATGGCCCAGCTGAAGATTCGCCCAACTCTATTGGTCGGCTGCTCATATCATCATCTGTTGGAAGAGTAACAAAAGAACTCTTTCCAGTTGAAGCTGCTCCTGCTCGGGAAGGAATCTCAGCACGAGGTATCTCCTCAACATTGTCAGAACTGGTCCCAGGAGTCTCTACCTCTGGATCAACCTCTGGCATCCCTTGCTCTGGTTCTGAAGGAAGCGATGGACCCTCCTCTGTCACTTCAAAACCTACCAAAGAAACACAAAAAGGTATGAATATGATCCTATTTGAAAATCAATATCAGGGTTATAACTACAAAATACCTTCTTCGGCGACTGGCGGAACACTTTCCTCCTCCATGAACTCATCGGAAGCATCATCAACATTTGCGTCCATCGAGGGTTCAAAGTCATCGGAATCCTGTGGCAAGTCAGCTGGCAAGAAATGTGTTAGCAAACCAAGTCACAGACAAAAAAAAAGAAAAAAAAGGGAAGTCGTACCAATTGGAGATTCTGGATTCACTCTAGAGTCCCTCGGTTCTTCTTCAGGTGCCTCGACAGGATCCGTCACCACCTCATCGACTGGAACCTCAGGCATCGCCAAGTCTTCCTCTGCTAAAAAAAAAAAAGAAAAGCAGAAACAAGAAGCAAATCAGAACATGGAAAAATCCCATGAAAAGAAATGGAAAGAGAAAAAGGAAGAATCATACCTTCATCGACGGTCTCTTCTTCTCGGCTTCTCTTCTTTGGAGGCTCGTCAGCATCCACTGGCACATCCTCATTGATAGTAAGAGGAACTTCCAAGTCAGGAGAGTCCTCATGCTGCCCCTTGCTGCGATGATGACTCCTCCTCCTCTTACTCCTGCGGGCTCGCTTCTTAGAGGAACTTGCCCTGCTGTCAGAGTCAGGTTTCCCACTTGACTCCTCACTGGATGGTCTACTCTTGCCAGTAGACTCCACGGAAGCTTGCCTCTGTGCCGCTTGCATCCAAGCGCCAAGTTCGGCTTCCTCCTGTTCTAGCTGCTCTAAAGCCTCATCAGGTATTTCTCGAACAGCTTCAGAACCAATGACGCCCTAGTCACCGAGAAAGCCTATCTTGTGCTTCTCTCCAGAAAGGAAGGCCCAAACTTCCTCTCGCCGGATGCCATCCGACTTTCCAAGGCCCTTTCCAGATGCCAGCTTCACATCAAGCTCCTTCTTGGAAAGCCCCCGATATGTCGAAAAGCTCTCCGCGAACCACTTCGCAAAGCCGGCAGTCCGGGAAGTCAGCAACACAGGATAAGAAATCATGGCTGTAGTGTCTACAGCACTATAGAAAACCCATGCATTTCTCCCATCCTGTAAGCCTCCAAAGCGCTTCACCATGCTTGAAGGCGCTCCAACAACGCCTTGAGAAAAGCCCAGCTGCAAAGCAAAGCGAGAGGGTACATACGGCTGGATGTCGACGAAAAGATGTCTACGGTACACCATCGTGCCGACACGATACTGAAAAGCCACTCTCTCTGCATTCGTCAAGGAATAATGCCTTCCCGACCCCGCCCTGGTAGAGTCTCGGGAGGCACCAGAATCAAAAGCCTTCTTCCGCAACTCCGGAGAAAGCTTCACTAAAGACTGCCCCATCTCGACGTCCCTGAACCGTCGGATCCTCATGCGGGCAAACAAAAGTGATTCGGACACGGCTTTGCCCTTAGCCAGTCGAATCATCAGAGGATCATCATCCTGTGCAGCACCCAGCCGGTGGAAGCCAGGACAGTGGTATACATACCACGAATAAAAGATGTGGGCTGAAAATACCCTATTCATGGGAAGCCCAAGCCGAACCAAAAAAGCAGCAGCCTGCAGTTCGGTACACAGGTAGGAGTAAAGAGCTGGCACCAAAGCAAGCTGCTCTCCAAACGCCATCTGACAAGCCGGAAAAATACAATACGGCGTGATGTGCGTTCCATCTCCTCCAGCAAAAATAGCCTCACCAAGCCAATAAGTGAGGTAAACAGCGAGATCTCTTCGCAGTACAATGTCAGGACATATGGCGTTTGTACTGGCACAGAAATCTCTCAACTCTTCTTGCATGGCCAAGATCTTCTTTGAACTTGGATCCTGAGCTCCGGCTTCTTGGGTCACGCTATCAGAAGACTCCTTGCTATCAAAACAGTTGGGGAATGAAGAGCTAGAACTCTTCCAACTGCTGGATCTAACTTTCAAACCCTCCTTCTCCTTCAAAAAATCATAGAAGGCGACGAGCTGAAAGTACAGAAGCCTGAACTCCTCAGACTGCCCCTCGAGGACACTGTCAATCGGCATAAACTCCTTATAGAGTTTGCCGAGGATGGGCAATCCAGTAATGACGCTCAGATCCTTCAAAGAAAAACCAATCTCACCATTCGTCACAACGAAGGTATTGGTTTGTGGGAGGAATGATTCCAGCATAGCCATGAAGGCCTCGTCGGAAAAGATCACGGTCTCCCTAAAGGCGCAGACCGCATCAAAAATCCCGGCTTCCTTCAAAACGGCGCCACCAATCAGCAGGACGCGATCAGTCCACGACTTCCACTCGGAGTCAGCATTGAAGCGGCCACGAAGTCGAAAAGGCTTGATCCAATTGCTGCCGTCACCGCTGAAAATACCAAGGCCCACCGGTCTCAAATCGACCGACGGATAATCAGAGCCCTGGTAACCGCTGGATGGCATCAACCGGTCCATGTCAACAGGCGACCTCTCCGTATATCCAGGAGAACCGCCAACAAAAACCCCAGTCTTGATTACATTTGTCCTTCTCACCCAGCTTGGAGGATCTTCCCTCTTAGAGCACGTGGGGGCAAGGCTCATGATCGAGACGGTGCGATCAAACGTCGACCGGGTAGCAACAGTCTTCTTCTCACCATTTGCTGTGAAAGAGAACTAAAAACATCTCCTCTGGTATGTCATGTCATCAGGGACTGCATCACCAAAGAAGAAGGTAGGCTTGGGTAAAACACTCTGATCTTCCATCACCCATGGACGACTGCTTACCATGATCTTATAGAATTCCTCTCCCTTGAGAGTGATCAGTCGCTGCCTCATCTCATCTCTGTTGAGGGAGTCGCATTCTTCCAGATTTCTCTCAACATACTGGACCTTCTCAAAGGCCTGCTGAACGGCCGGATTAGAAGATCTAGAAGATCGACGAGGTATGCTTGTAGCAAGCTCTTTACCCTTGTTCGTTCTGGAGGAACCACCTGCAAAGGATGCAAAAGAAAAAGATCAAACATCAAAATGACAGAATCTCGCTAAAAAAAAAATTTGGCGAAATTTTGACATGATGACGGGGCAATTCCGAAGAAAAGGAATTATCCCGAAAGAAATAGAAAGCTTGAAGATGGGCTCAACATCGATGCGAGCTCCGAAACTCCAAACTTTCGAAACCTCAAAGTCTCCGCAAAATCAGGAAGGGCTCAACATCGCTGCGAGCTCCAAATTCCCAAATTTGCGAAAACTTTCAGGTATGCTATCACATCATGCTACAAATTTAATTTACAATAGAATGCATGCATGAACATCTAGGGTTGCCAAAAAAAAAAGGGCACTATCATGATGAGCAAAAAAAAAAAGAAGGAAACTTTCTCAAAAAAAAATAAAGAGGAGAAAGGAGAAAAAATAAAAGAAAAAAAAGAAAACTTTCTCAAAAAAAAAGAGGAGAAAGGAGAAAGAAAAAAAAAGAAAAAGAAAAAAAAAGGGGATGGCCCACAGGCCACGTGGCCGTACGGCCAGATCCGAAACAAAAAAAATGCAAAAAAAAAAAGAAAAGAAAGCAAAAAGAAAACACGTGTAAAAAAAAAAAAGGAAAACACGTGGAGAAAAAAAAAAGAAAAGAAAAAGAAAGAAACAAAAAAAAAAGAGAAAGAACTATTTTTCCTACAATGGAGATTTCTTGAAAAAGGGGAACTTACTTGAAGCCATTGATGGAGAAGAAGAAGAAAAGTCTTGAAGATCTTGAAGAAGAAGAACTCTTGGTCTTGAAGCCCTCTTGAGATTATTGCAAAAGAAAGTAATAAGAGCAAGAGATTCAACCTCCTCCTTGCTTTTATAGAAGAGAGCAAACCAAAGAAGGAAAGAAGAAAGAGGTAAGTGTTACTAATTAGTAACCTTACCAAAAGAAAGAGATTAGAAAGATTCTTTCCCAAAAGAAAGATATCTTGAGAGATTTTCTCCCAAAAAGAAATCAATGAAGGATTCTTTCCCAAAAGAAAGATATCTTGAGATATCCTATCCCAAAATAAAGGGAATATGAGAGATTCTCTCCAAGTAAAGATATTCTTAGATATTCTCTATCCAAATGAGATATTTTTGGATATTCTTTACAAAAATGACACCATATGAGATCTAAGCCATTTCAAAAGCTTATGGTCCCATGGGTTAGCCCATATGAGCCAGGTTTGACCACCTAGGCACTTAAAAAAAAAAATTTTGGGCTTTTAGTCAAAGAGAAATCCCTCTTACCAAGAGCATACAAAAATGGTTCCATGCCTCTTTTGAGTTGATTGGACCATACAAAGAAAATTCCAAGCCCCATGAGCTTCCAAAAATCAAACCATCCAGCCTCATATACCAAATTGAGCCAAAATCTTGAAATTGACATTCCATAAAAATCTAAACCAAAACCTAGTCCCCTAACTTGCCACATACAGCTTGTTAGGTCACAAGACCAAAACCAAAAACCAAAACCTGATCCCCTAACTTGCCACATACAGCCTGTTAGGTTACAAGATCAAATCCAAAATTGATCCCCCAACATTCCACATACAGCTTGTTGGGTCACACGATCAAAACCAAACCCGACCCCCTAACCTGCCACATACAGCCTGTTAGGTCACAAGGTCAAAACCCAAATCCATATCCTTGATGGCATCTTCAAAACTTTGCCTCGTGATGGTACGTGATCCTTTTCACTACCATAAAATTCCCCTGGAAGCTCAAAAGGCTACAAGTACAAAAAAAAGAAGGGACTGCTCAAAGACTCTTGGTCCAGTCACACGCTCTCCTTCAAAAATCTCTTCGAGGCACATCGACTACCAATGATAATCAACTCGTCGCTGTACCTCGAGGGGGCATTTGTTGACACCAAAAATGTCACTTTGCCTCTTCAAGATCGAAAGAGCTACATGAAGTCGCAACCTGCCATAAATAGGCAATGCTACTTTCAAAAAATCAAATCTTGTCAGAATCAGACAAAAACTGCAAGATCCTTCAAGACAGCCAAAAGAGGAGTACACAAGAAGTTTCGGGCCATTTCAAAATCATTTGGCCTAACTTCGCTTCTCCGACAGCCGAAAAGGAGCTCTCGGCGGCGAAAGCATCGGAGACACCAAATCTTCGATCAGAGCCGATGGATGGTCTCAAAATACTTCCAAAAGGCTCCACGTCAAGTTCCGAGTCAAACCGACAACGTTTGACCCTACATCAACCCTCGAACAGCTAAATCAAGCCTCTCGGCGGCGAGAACCACCGAGGCCATTACTCATCAGATAGAGCACATGGACGGCTTCAAAATGCTTATAAAGGGCTACACGTTAAATTTCAGGTCATTTCGACAACATTTGACCATAGTTTGACGCTTGGAAGCCAAATCAGGCCTCTCGATGGCAAAGCTCTCCGGGACCATGGTTTCCAAGACAGAGCCTATGGATCATCTTAAAATGACTCCAATAGGTTCCCAGTCAAATTTCAAGTCAATCGGACATCGGTTGACCGCACATCAAACTGCGACAAAAGTGAATCTACTGGTGATAGGACCCCAAACGGCTTCAAAACTCAAACAAAATTCTATGTTGGTCTTATTTATTGCTCAAGAGGCTTCACACCAAATTTCAGGTCATTCCGACATCGTTTGACCCAGTTTCAGCTTCTGACGGAAAATCGGCAGCTCTGCGCGACAAAGTCTTCGGCTTTCTCAGGAAATTGGAAACTTTGCAAAATAAAATGCAAGGATTCTCATCAGGTTTCCTACAGGGAAATCAGGCCAATAAATGGTCAAAAAGGTCAAGGAAAAATACAGAAGAAAAAAAGAATCGAAAAACAGCAAAAACGGACACAAAACGGGACAAAAAGGGGGAAAACTCCCCCAGGGTCGCCGGGAAGGCCCCGGAAACCCCGGTTTTCACCATTTTTTCGCGATTCGAAGCGCCCAACCTCTGGTATTTTCAAAAATTCATACTTTTGAGACACCAAATCCTCTGACATCTGTCCAAAACACGGGTCAATCATCAAGAGTATCGAAAACAATATTGATCGCCACCCGGTCTACCAAAAAAAGTGTGCTTTCTACCCGACCGATCGAGAAATCGACAGGACAGATGGCACCGACCTGCTGTTGGCAACAAACACCTGAAATTACATGGTCATCCGATGTCGATCTACATGAAGATCCATCGATGATCATCGCCAGAAGAATCCCAAAAGACACGGCACGGCCCGCGACTCTTCAGATGCTCGGCGACCACTTAATGCGATTAATTGACTAGCTTTATTACAGTCATTAATCCATTTCTTTGGACGGACCAATCAGAAGCAAGCATCCGGGAGTTACAAGTCAAGAGATTCATGGCATTTAACCCATGAAACTCCTCCCATCATGGCGATTAAAGGCGATTAAATGCCCTCAATCTCCTCTGGCCAATCAGAAGCCAAGAAAAAAAAGTTACAAAATAAAGAATTCAATTTTGTAACTCCTCCCTTTATGTAGCATTATGACAATCAAGGCTCATAAACCCTCCTAAATGGCTACCTAAAAGCCTATAAATAAGAGAGCTCTCCAAGAAGAAAAATGACAGACAGCAGACACACAGACAATAGACTGCAGAAAATCCGGAAACTCAGACAAAAAGAGGCATCAGAAATCTAAGAGAGAAAACTCTGCGGAAATCCTACACCGACCACCACTACAAGGTGACAAAAGTCCCTTTGAGGGCACCCCCCCCCCCCAAAGGTCCTTGCCTTCTCCTTCTGCCGCCAATGGCTTAGACATGGCTTTTCAAGCCCGTCTACTCGGCTTTTTATTGGACATAGGACCTTCTTTTGGTCTTTGTTCTCTAAAAACCTGAGGTTATAGCCAAGCCAAGCGAATCAATAGCATCCTCTGTTCTCATCTGCATGGATGATGGCGAAGCCCACATATGGCTTGCGACCGTCAATCTAAACGGGTCCCCCACAATCTCCTGAGAAGTTAGATCCTCATTTTCTTGCTTTTCATTGTAGTTTGTATTTTTTCAAAAGAGACAAAAATCACAACTCTTGTCTTTCATTATTGATAAGGATTGTAAATTGGCTATAAACGCCAAAATCGGCTATAAACGCCAGAAACCGGCTATAAACGCCAAAACCGGCTATAAATGCCAAAAAAATCGCCTTTCACAGCAAACCAAGAAAATGTCTCTTTTCTTAAATATATGTGCAATGGAAAACTTGAAAGAAGTTGATTTCCTTTTTACTTGTGAAGGTTGATCTCCGAATCACCACTTGCAATTCCAAGTAAAATAGAAAATCCGGCACACCCACACAAAAAAAAGAAATGTTGATGCACGCCCTTGCCCCCCGGTTACGAAAGGGTCGGACCCGACGGACTCCCACGTCCGCCGACCTCGGTAGAACCGAGCAGGAGCGCGGTCCATCAGGCGATCGATCGGTTCTGAAAACACTCTCAGTTATTTGCAGTCCGATCGATCGGTTCTGAAAACACTCTCAGTTATTTACAGTCCGATCGATCGGACCTGATGGGCGATCGATCGGACAGCGACGAATCTCAACCCATTTGGTTGAATTCCTCTCTTGTCCAACTCCTATCCATTTCCTTTCTTTCCCCTTCTTCCAAACATAACTTCATGAATATTTGAGTCCTTCCTTGACCTCCTCATCTTATCAAATCATCACCTCCTCATCTCATCAAATCATCATTCAAAATCAATAATACCAAACTATCAAGCATGATAAACCATTAAAACTATTAATGAAGGTAAATCAAGATTTTGCATAAAATATGATAAACACATGAGAATCATTTCATCCACTTGCCTTGGGTCCAATGCAAATCAAATTGAGCTCTAATCACCTCTTAAGCCCACAATCAAACACCTATACAAAAACCCCCAAATCCAACCCTAGAAAATCAAAATCCAAGCAAGACAAAACGAAATCTTCCAACAAACGAAATGGAGCTTCCCTAGGGCTAAACAAACAAGATTCTAAAACTTTTAGGAAGATCACTTATAAGGAAGTTCTTCAAAAAGCAAGGTGTTGTCCAAAGGAAGCCTTGAAGTGTGCGATTTTCCTTGAAAATGGTGTCAAGATGAAGCCCTTGAGGCGAGGAAGAAGATTGTAGCCTCTATTTTTCCATTAGCACTAGCTTGGTGGAAGATTGAAGATGAAGAAGCAAGAAAAGGCAAGGGAAAACCCTAGGGCTGGAAATCTCTTCTCCTTTTAGGGTTTTTGCCAGAAATGGAAAAATGAAGAAAAAGCTCTCTATATATAGTAAGTCGGGATGGGGCCCACAACTTAAAAGGCTTCTCGGGCTAAAAACATGGCTTTCGGGGCCTCAAACGAATTCGACGAAGAAGACAAAGTTGATCGGAGAAATTTCTAGTTTCCAAAAAGTATATATTTTGCACATTTTGGTGACCTTGAAATTGGTGTCCAGATTTTGGGTAAAAAGACCATTTTGCCCTCAATTGTAAAAAGTCGGGTTTAGGGTCCTCGAATGGAAACGATGTCAACATGAAAGTTGTAGGGATTAACAAGATAAGTCCGATGGGGTTAAAAACATAATTTTTTTGAAATCATCGGTAAACCCCCAATCTCACACAATTCGTAACAAGAACCCCCCCAAAGGGTCCCACAAGTAAAAAAGCTCTCAAAATTCCCCAAAGCTATCACAAAAACTATTCTAATCCCAAACTTAATCAAAAACCACTAAACACACTTAAAACTAAAATACAACTTAATTAACTCTAATCGAGGTCTCTCAAGTCGGGGTCTTACAAGGTCATTTTGTCGGCTATGTCGTGTAGACATTGAGCTTGACATCGGACCTACGTCACATATGGGGTAGATATTATTAGCTTGTTTTTGTATGGCTTTGATTAGCCCGTATATTGGGATTGTAATTAATGCACATTGTTATTGTAACTTGAGTATATATGGGAATATAATATCCAGATACTGTCAGCTCTGTATTTTGTTACAATGGTTTGTTCTAGTCTGAAATATTCATTGTTATGATAGTAATATCTTAGTGGTTGAGTGCGACATGGAATCCGATGGCCACGGACTTCGGGTCGCAACGCCATGAAAGCTACCGCAAAAATATGCAAGAGTGTGTTGAAAAGTGTTATCCTCACACACGCGGATCTTGGGAGAAACATAATCATCAGTAAACTCCCAACAACAATTCTCACGGCCCCTCGGGTTTGGGGTCGTGACATGAAATGTGCAAATTCGAGTGATAAATGAGAAGAAGATTTGAGTAAATTGTGATGCTTAGAAAATTGTGAAATGGGAATGAGAACAATGAGAGAATGAGCATATGTGAAATTACATGGGAATCTTTCGAGTCTCAATGCGCACTTTATCATTTAAATATTGTGGATTTTCATTGGCATCAAATATATTCTCTTATTAATCAATATTTAAAGGTTAAATGTGTATTGAGATGGTTTCTTTGTAAGTCATTAAGTCATTCTACACTATTCCAATCCATTTCAAGTCAGAGAATGTATTTGTATTCTTCGGTGAACTAATTTGAATAGCATCGGTGATTTGTTATAAAATCATGTGGTTTTCCATGCTCGAAAGGATTGATCGTATGATTTTATACAAATTACTTTGATGTGTAATTGAGTGGTTTACCATGGAAATTCGTATGTTTTCTCCGAATCGATTTGGAAGGAGATTGGAGTGGTTCGTCACATTTGGGATTTCATCGATAAGATTAGTATTTTGAAAATAAAACCTCGAGGCAAGACGGGGCCAGAGCTTTGTAGTGTGAGCCCATGAGCCAAAGAGACTATTATTTCAAAAATAAAACCTCGAGGCAAGATTGGGCCAGAGCTTTGTAGTGTGAGCCCATGAGCCAAAGGGATTATTTATGGTTTGATTTGTGTCGGTTCGGGTTTTGAAAACTAAATGCACTAGCTCAGTATTTTATGATTTATGACCTGTACCAGTCTGCTTATATGATGGCTTTACGATATTGGTCAAGTGGGACACGGAATCCGATGGCCACGGACTCCGGGTTGCAACACCATGTTTAGCTTCCGCGAAAATATATTATGATCGTGATGGAATTTTATTATCCTCATTCATGCAGGTCTTGGGATATACAACAAAAGTTTCAAATTAATTCCAAAATTCCGCATTCCGAGATCGGATCACTGCAGGGCCCGGTTTCGGGGTGTGACAAAAGCCCAACTGCAGAGCAAAGCGAGAAGGTACATATGGCTGGATGTCAACGAAAAGATGTCTGCGGTACACCATCGTGCCAACATGTATGCTGAAAAGCTACTCCTTCTCTGCGTTTGTCAAGGAGTAATGCCTTCTCGACCCCTCCTTGGTAGAGTCTCGGGAGGCACTAAAATCAAAAGCCTTCTTCCGCAACTCTAAAGATAGCTTCACTGAAGACTGCCCCATCTCGACGTCCCTAAATCGTCGGATCCTCATGCGGGCGAACAAAAGTGATTCGGACACGGCTTTGCCCTTAGACAGCCAAATCATCAGAGGATTATCATCCTGTGCGGCACCCAGCCGGTGGAAGCCAGGACAGTGGTACACATACCACGAATAAAAGATGTGGGCTGAAAATACCCTATTCATAGGGAGCCCAAGCCGAACCAAAAAAGCAGCAGCCTGCAGTTCGGTACACAAGTAGGAGTAGAGATCTGGCACCAAAGTAAGCTGCTCTCCAAACGCCATCCGACAAGCCGGAAAAATACAATGTGGCCTGATGTGCTTTCCATCTCCTCCAGTAAAAACGGCCTCTCCAAGCCAATAAGTGAGGTAAACAACGAGATCTCTTCGCAGTGCAATGTCAGGACATATGGCATTTGTACTTACACAGAAATCTCTCAACTCTTCTTGCATAGCCAAGATCTTCTTCGAACCCGGATTCTTAGCCCTGTCTTCCCGGGTCATGCTATCAGAAGACTCCCTGCTTTCAAAGAAGTTAGGAGAAGAAGAGTTAAAACTCTTCCAATTGCTGGATCTAACTTTCAAGCCTTCCTTCTCCTTAAAAAAATCATAGAAGGCAACAAGCTGAAAGTACAGAAGCTTGTACTCCTCAGACTGCTCCTCGAGGACGCTGTCAATCGGCATAAACTCCTCATAGAGTTTGCCAAGGATGGGCAATCCAATAATGGCGCTCAGCTCCTTCAAAGAGAAACCAATCTCACCATTCGTCACAACGAAGGTATTGGTTTGTGGAAGGAATGACTGCAACATAGCCATGAAGGCCTCGTCGGAAAAAATCACGGTCTCCCTAAAGGCGCGGACCGCATCAAAAATCCCAGCTTCCTTCAAAATAGCACCACCAATCAGCAGGATGCGATCAGTCCACGACTTCCACTCGGAGTCAGCACTGAAACGGCCACGAAGTCGAAAAGGCTTCACCCAATTGCTGCCGTCACCGCTGAAAATGCCAAGGCCCACCGGTCCCAAATCGACCGACGGATAATCAAGAGCCCTGGTAACCGTTGGCCGGCATCAACATGTCCATGTCAGCAGGCAACTTCTCCGTATATCCAGGAGAACCGCAAACAAAAACCCCGGTCTTGATAACATTTTTCCTTCTCACCCAGCTTGGAGGATCTTCCCTCTTAGAGCACGTGGGGCATGGATCATGATCGAGACGGTGCGATCAAACGTCGACCGGGTAGCAACAGTCTTCTTCTCACTATCAGCATTGAAAGAAAACTGAAAACATCTCCTCTGGTATGTCATGTCATCAGGGACGGCATCACCAAAGAAGAAGGTAGGCTTGGGCAAAACCCTTTGATCGTCTATCACCCATGGGCGACTGCTTAGCATGATCTTATAGAATTCCTCTCCCTTGAGAGCGATCAGTCGCTGCCTCATCTCATCTTTATTGAGAGAGTCACACTCTTCCAGGTTTCTCTCAACATACTGAACCTTGTCCCAAGCCTGCTGAACGGCCGGATTAGAAGATCTAGCAGATCGACGAGGTACGCTGGTAGCATGCTTTTTACCCTTGTTCATTCTGGAGGAACCACCTGCAAAGGATGGAAATGAAAAAGACCAATCATCAAAATGACACGATTTCGCTAAAAAAAAAATCTGGCGAAATTTTGACATGATGCCGGGGCAATTCCGAAGAAAATGAACTACTCCGAAAGAAATAGAAAGCTTGAAGATGGGCTCAACATTGCTGCGAGCTTCAAAAATCCAAACTTTCGAAACCTAAAAGTCTCCACAAAATCAGGAAGGGCTCAACATCGCTGCGAGCTCCAAATTTCCAAATTTGTAAAAACTTTCAAGTATGCTATCACATCATGCTACAATTCAATTTACAAAAAAATATACATGCATGAACATCTTGATTTGCAAAAAAAAAAAAATGTATTATCATGATGAGCAAAAAAAAAAAGAAAAGAAACTTTCTCAAAAAAAAAAGAGAAAGGAGAAAGAAAAAGAACAAAAAAAAGGAAGAAAAAGAAAGCTTTCACAAAAAAAAGAAGAAAGAGAAAGAAAACAAAAAAAAAAAGAGAAAAAGGAGGGCTGGCCCACAGGCCACGTGCCCGTACGGCCAGATCCGTATGGATCTGTCCGTACGGCCCACAAAAAAAAAACATGCAAAAAAAAAGCATGAAAAAGAGAAAAGAAAAATCGTGTAAAAAAAAGAGAAAACACGTGGAAAAGAAATGAAAAAAAAAGAAACAAATGAAAGAAACAAAAAAAAAGAAAGAACTTTTTATTTCCTACAATGGAGTTTTCTTGAACAAGGGAACTTACTTGAAGCCATTTTTGGAGAAGAAGAAAAAAAGTCTTGAAGATCTTGAAGAAGAAGAACTCTTGGTCTTGAAGCCCTCTTGGGATTGTTGTAAAAGAAAGCAATAAGTGCAAGAAATCCAACCTCCTCCTTGCTTTTATAGAATAGAGCAAGCCAAAGAAGGAAAGAAGAAAGAGGTAAGTGTTACTAATTAGTAACCTTACCAAAAGAAAGAAATTAGAAAGATTCTTTCCCAAAAGAAAGATATCTTGAGGGATTCTCTCCCAAAAAGAAATCAATGAGAGATTTTCTCCCAAAAGATAGGTGAGATTTGAGATATTCTCTCCCAAAGAAAGATATCTTGAGATATTCTCTCCCAACATAAAGGAAACATGAGAGGAGATCCAAGTAAAGATATTCTTAGATATTTTCTATCCAAAGGAGATATTTTTAGATATTCTTTACAAAAATGACACCATATAAGATCTAAGCCATTTCAAAAGCTTAAGGTCCCATGGGTTAGCCCATATGAGCTAGGTTTGACCACCTAGGCACTAAAAAAATAAAAATTGGGCTTTTAGTCAAAGAAAAATCCCTCTTACCAATAGCTTACAAAAATGGTTCCATGCCTCTTTTGAGTTGATTGGACCATACAAAAAAGAATTCCAATGAGGTTCCAGAAATCAAACCACCCAGCCTCATATACCAAATTGAGCCAAAATCTTGAAATTGACATTCCACAAAAATCCAAACCAAATCCTGGTCCCCTAACTTGCCATATACAGCTTGTTAGGTCACAAGACCAAAACCTGATCCCCTAACTTGCCACATACACCCTGTTAGGTCACAAGAACAAAACCAAAATCGACCCCCCAACATTCCACATACAGCTTGTTGGGTCACACGGTCAAAACCAAATCCGACCCCCTAACCTGCCATATACAGCTTGTTAGGTCACAAGGTCAAAACCCAAATCCACATCCATGATGTCATCTTCAAAACTTTACCTCGAGAGGGTACGTGATCCCTTTCATTACCATAAAATTCCCCGAGAAGCTCAAAAGGCTACAAATACCAAAAGAAAGACTGCTCAAAGACTCTTGGTCAAGTCACAAGCTCTCCTTCGATAAATCTCTTCGAGGCACATCGACTACAAAAGTTAAGCAACTCGTTGCTGCACCTCGAGGGGGCATTTGTTGACACCAAAAAAATGTGTCACTTTGCTTCTTCAAATCCAGAAAGCTACATGAAGTCGCTGCCTGCCATAAATAGGCAATGCTACTTCCAAAAATCAAATCTTGTCAGAATCAAACAAAAACCGCAAGATCATTCAAGACAGCCAAAAGAGGAGTACACAAGAAGTTTCGGGCCATTTCAAAATCATTTGGCCTAACTTCGCTTCTCCGGTAGCTGAAAAGGAGCTCCCGGCGGCGAAAGCATCGGAGACACCAAATCTTCGATCAGAGTCGATGGATGGTCTCAAAATACATCCAAAATGCTCCATGTCAAGTTCCGAGTCAAACCGACAACGTTTGACCCTACATCAACCCTCGAACAGCTAAATCAAGCCTCTCGGTGGCGAGAACCACCGAGTCCATCACTCATCAGATAGAGCACATGGACAGCTTCAAAATGCTTACAAAGGGCTACACGTCAAATTTCAGGTCATTTCGATAACATTTGACCAGACTTTGATGCTCGGAAGCCAAATCAGGCCTCTCGGTGGCGAAGCTCCCTGGGACCATGGTTTCCAAGACAGAGCCTATGGATCATCTTAAAATGACTCCAATACATTCCCTGTCAAATTTCAAGTCAATCGGACATCGGTTGACCGCACATCAAGCCGTGACATCTTCATCGCGATAAAAACAAGTCTACTGGTGATAGGACCCCAAACGGCTTCAAACTCAAACAAAAGCCTATGGTTGGTCTTATTTATTGCTCAGGAGGCTTCACCCCAAATTTTAGGTCATTTCGACATCGTTTGGCCCAGTTTCAGCTTCTGACGGAAAATCGGTAGCTCTGCGCGACAAAGTCTTCGGCTTTCTCGGAAAATTAGAAACTTTGCAAACCAAAATGCAAGGATTCTCATCAGGTTTTTTACAGGGAAATCAGGCTAATAAATGATCAAAAATGTCGATAAAAAATACAGAAGAAAAAAGAATAAAAAAATATAAAAAATGGACACAAAACGGGACAAACGGGGGGAAAACCCCCCCAGGGTCGCAACCCTGGAGCTCGGGATCGCCGGCAGGGCCCCAGAAGCCCCGTTTTTCATCATTTTTCGTGATTCAAAGCGTCTGACCCCTGGGATTTTCCAAATTTCATACTTGTGAGACACCAAATCCTTTGACATCCGTCAAAATCACTAGTCAATCATCAAGAGTATCAAAATCAACATTGATCGCCAATCGACAACCAAAAAAAGTGTGCTTTCTACCCGACCGATCGAGAAATCGACAGGAGAGATAACACCGACCCGCTGTTGACAACCAATACCTGAAGCTACATGGTCATCCGATGTCGATCTGCATGAAGATCCATCGATGATCATCACCAAAAGAATCCTAAAAGACGCGGCACGGCCCACGACTCTTCAACTGCTCGGCGACCACTTAATGCAATTAATTGACTAGCTTTATTACAGTCATTAATCCATTTCTTTGGACGGCCCAATCAGAAGCAAGCATCCGGGAGTTACAAGTCAATTGATTCATGGCATTTAACCCATGAAACTCCTCCCATTATGGCGATTAAAGGCGATTAAATGCCCTCAATCTCCTCCGGCCAACCAGAAGCCAAGAAAAACGAGTTACAAAATAGAGGAATTAAATCCTGTAACTCCTCCCATTATGCGGCTTAATGACAATAAAAGCCCATAAACCCTCTTAAATGGCTACCAAAAAGCCTATAAATAGGAGAGCACTCCAAGAAGAAAAAAAACAAGAAGAACAGACTGCAGAAAATCCGGAAATTCAGACAGAAAAAGGCATCAGAAACCTAAGAGAACGAAAGAGAGAAAACTCTGTGGAAGTTCTACACCGACCACCGCTACAAGGTGACAAAAGTGCCTTGGGCACCCCCCCCCCCCAAGGTCCTTGCCTTCTCCTTCTGCCTCCAATGGCTTAGACGTGGCTTTTCAGCCCGTATACTTAGTTTTTTATTGGACATAGGACCTCCTTTTTGTCTTTGTCCTCTAAAAACCTGAGGTTATAGCCAAGTCAAGCGAATCAAGAGGATCCTCTGTTCTCATCTGCATGGATGATGGCGAAGCCCACACATGGCTTGCGACCGTCAATCTGAACGAGTCCCCCACAATCTCCTGAGAAGTTAGATCCTCCTTTTCTTGTTTTTCATTGTAGTTTGTATTTTTCCAAAAGAGACAAAAATCACAACTCTTGTCTTTCATTATTGATAAGAATTGTAAAATCGGCTATAAATAGAAATTATTGTCTTTCATTGTTGATTTCCGTTTTACTTGCGAAGGTTGATCTCCGGATCACCACTTGTAATTCCAAGTAAAATAGAAAATCTGGCACACCCACACAAAAAAAATATTGATGCACGCCTCTGTCCCCCGGTTAAGAAAGGGTCGGACCCAAACGGACTCCCACGTCCACCAACCTCAGTAGAACCGAGCGATAGAAGCGCTGTCCATCAATCATAACCGTACATTACACGTAATAGAAATTAATGACATGAATTGTACATGAGTTTGGCACTACATAATGATTTCTACAAGCTCATTGAGCTGATACTGGCTGCAGCAGTTTATTTTGAGGAGTGTTCCGGAACTCCGTGGTGATGTCAGCAGTTCCTAGCTCGGACACTGATAATTCCCACATATTATTCTTCCGTAAGGAAGATGGTAATTTCTCCTTGTTTAGGGAGATGGTAGTTTTTCCTCTTAAGGAAGATGGTACTTGACTTGATTTGATTGGAAATATTATGTTAGTTGCCAATGAATTATAATACTCCTACTGAATTATTTACTGTGTACTGTTTACTATTAGACCAATTGTCTTAGTAAGTAGCATGTATGATCATAAACACTGTTTATACATTGCTGAATTGTTGAATTCACCAGTGTTATGATGGCATTACAGGCTCAGCTGCCCCTACCACTAGTGTGACCGCACCGACAGCGGAGGAGACCACTTCGGCTCCTCCAGGAGGATTAGTGGAATGGAAGTGACGACATATGTGTTATGAACTTTTTGTTGTGAATCATGTAAATGGAAATGGAAACTTTTGTAAATGTTTCATACTTTGATCCTTGCATTGTTTTAAATATGCAAGTGATAATTATGTCCATGTTGTAAGTAACTTTTGAAATCAAATCAATGTATACATTGGTTTATATTCCGCATTATGTGAATACTGTTATCCCTTGTGAGTTTTATGTACTTAAAATTCACGGGAGTAAATATGGTTTCGACTCCGGTTAACTTGATTTGATTAAAATTTCGGGTTCGGGTCGTGACATTTTTCTAATCATTATCTTTGTTATCCATGTCATGATTTTGCAGGATCCTATTGAAGAATGATTATTCAATAAAGTACATTTAACTAATTGCAAACTGAAATTCATCAACATGGTCAGTAGATGGAGGTAAATTCTAATATTGTACCTTCAAATGCATTTTAAGCATTTTTATTAAACAATCAAACAGAAAGAGAAGAGAGGTGCCAAATACAAACTCCGGATTCTAGATGTATCTTCAGTGGATCCAGGTGCAGGTCGGCTTAAGCACTTTATACTGGTCTGGAACCAATTAGAAATGGACTCCTCCAGTCACGCACTAGAGACAAAATTGACTATGTACCTAAAATAAGTAACTTGGACTTATCCAAAATAAATATCACATCTAGTGACACATCCTCAAATTTTACCTCATAGGAGACTAGGAGTTGGTCCTATCATAAGACTGAGCAGTTAAACTGATAATGTGATTAGCCATAAATATAAATCTCATTACTAATCATGTGCCAAGTCTTAGGGTGGGACCAACTCCTGTTGAAGTAAAATTTGAAAATATGTCATTGAAATAGTTAAAAAAAATTTAAATGACTTGGATTATAAAGGTGAGCCCCAAAATGGATTTCCACACATTCTACTCACCTGTGGCTATGGGAGACACCAAAAGCAAAGTTTGGGTATGTCTTCTCCTTGTAAAATGAGTCCCACTCCTTTCAGGCTCTGACTTTTAGAGAAGTTGTCAGATAAAAAAAGGGAACTCCATAGTGGGGCACTGGGCCTATCATTTTTACAAAAAAATTATTTGGCCTAAATAAATAGAGAATTAATTTCTATAGTTACCCAAGAGGTGATGATGAATTTCTTGTTAGTGGTTACACCAAAAAGTAGAATCTGAAATGCAATTTTCCTTGTAAAATGAAGTTTGTGAAAATAAATTGCCATAAAAAGAAATCATGCATGAACATGCTGTTAAAAATAAGATTTGCAATTGTTTTTAAATATTCTCGCTTATTTATTGAAATTCCTTTAAAAAAAATGGGGAAGAAGCAGCAGCAGCCGCAACAAACCCACTCTAATTTCGTGGGAACATTTAGTATTAGTAGTAGATGTTAGTTTTATGGACTCAATCCAGTAGATGATATAATAAATTGATTAGATTCTTTATTTATTCATATATTCATGCTTTCCTTTCATGAGATGAATGGTAATTTATTATATACTTGCACATAACCAATACGAATGACATTATGGTTCATAAGATGAACCGGGGTCCACAAGTATATTAGATGTAACACATGTGTATGGATGAGATCCACATACGGGAGACATATGTGACAAATCTTATACTTAAATATCTTCACAACCAGTGATGAGACTGGACATCTCATACTGACAAGGTTGCAGCACTTTGATCACTATGAGATAGTGTGATTTGTCTCGATCATCAGAATGGAAGATTCTGGATCATAGTGCTGGTACATTGGATGTATTGAAGGACCATGAGAAGCACCTTATAAACACTGTCTTTATTTTAAGGTCTGCTCTCATAATTCCCTAGCAATAGGCTCTCAATCCTGAGACATTAATGAACTCAAGTTTCTATCTATTCATTTGCTTTGAGTCACCAATGAGTGAGGCCAACTGTAGGTCAACACCTCGGTGATTTGGGTACGTGGTAGTAGAGCTGTGGGAACATTCAATAGTCAAGATGGAATCTATCTCTAATATCCCCTTGTGCCAATTAATGGATTTATCATTGATAAGTGCGCACCCATTCCGATTAAGAGTTAATTGGAAAGGTACCTATTGATCATTATAATTGATTGGGGCTCAAGGATAATAAGATATGGTTCTATTTTGGAAGACAGGTCCAATTGATCCATGGATATTGATAGAGGGGTCTACTTGTGGTAATGTGGAAGTTTAGGGTCTTCTATGTAATATTCCTAAGACTGGAGTTCAATTGCATTTATATAGTGGAGTTATTTGCAATTAACTGTGGGCCCGGATTACACATGAGATGTGGGGTCGCGTGTCCCAGTTGGAGCCAGCTTTCTAAGGAATCCCTAGTGGTCCCCACGCTAGCCCAATTATTAGAAAGTATCTAATTCTAGTTGAACTCTAAAAGGAAAGTTACTATTTCTAGTAGAAGTGAGACTTCTAATAGTGGTAATAGTAGACTTACTAATTTTAGTAGAAGTGAGACTTCTATTTTAATTAGAAAGGAATTAGAAAGATGCTAATCATATTTGAAGTGAGACTTCTAATTATGATATGGTAAGTTACTAATTAATGGAAGTAAGACTTCTATTGTAATTAATAAAAGAAGAGACAACTTGCAAAAGTTATAAATAAGAGGAGAGGATGCCTTGGACGTCCATGCTTGCTTCTTCCATTGGGATTCACGCCCAAGGCTCTCTAAGTGCAAGTGTTGCACGAGCTCTTCTCCTCTTCCCTCTTCTAGTTTTCTTTCTAGTTCCTCCCTAGAGTTCCTAGTAGTTTTCTCTTGGAGATCCCACCATCTTCTTGAGAAAAGGAGAATCTGATACGGGTCATAGCGTGGAAGATCAAGAGGTCTTGGAGATCCCTATTTGATTAGTGAAAGCGTTTCATCATCAAAGAAAGACGCAACTCCTCCATTAGAGCACAACCGAGCTCCAAAGGTATAATCTACTTCCTTGCATGTTGTAGATTTATTAGTTGCTGTTTTTATCTTCTAGATAAATTGTATTTACTGATCATGATGGCTGAGATTGAGGACATAGATCTTGGATTGGGTTTTATAGCCTTCTGGATAGTTGATCCCTGCGTCAAGTGGGTCAAAAGTTTTTGAAACCTATCCTAGAGGCCCACCCTATTTCCAACAGTAGAAATCATCATCCTGTAATTGTATCATACCTTAATCAACCCATCAGCACCCCACTTTAATTTCATGGTAACATACTAACATGTAGTAGTGGTAGTAGAAATCATCATCCTGTAATTGTATCATACCTTAATTAACCCATCAGGAATATTATGTCGCGAACCCGGACTGGGTCAAAGGCCTAATCCGAGATCTCATGCGATCTGATGATGCCGTGCCACGTGCATCTATTTATTTGGCTATAATGTATACGGATTAAAGGAGAAACTTCATCCGTGCACGAGATGTCCCACAGGGTTCCGCGGTGAGGATTTCACACACAAGCAAGTCAATCACATGCGGGTTGTGGAAGCGTGTAGCAAATCATGTTTGAAATTTCATTCCATGATACAAGACTGATGACACAGAGATATAGAAGATGAAGTCAGAGTGAGCAATGATCATATGACATTTCCCAAAAACAGTAAAGTTAAATGTTTATACAAAGTGTGAATTAGTTTATCATTCCCCAAAAATAAAGGCCAACAAAGGCCAGTACATCCAAAAGAATTCTCAAAAGAATGTTAGCCACAATCCCCCAAAATGTTTAGAATCTTGATCGAATGCCTACACGACATCGTCAGCCTGCCATTCGCCTATGCATTGCGGCTCTCCGGCCGCCTCCTCTGGCTCCTCCTCGGGATAACCGACATCTGGACTTGATTACCAAAGAGTGGGTCAGGCACGATGGTCTGGTAGGTGGGTAAAAAGATATAATCACAATATAAAATACAAGTTACCTTGGAAAACAATTAAACCTGCTAAAACAATGAATTTCATAAAATAAGATGCATCATTTAACCTAAAGCACATGAGTAATATAAAACATGTAATGGTACCAAGGAACATGAAACTGGTAAGATGGCAACCACACCGAGCTAAATCATCCATCACTAGTGTGATGAGAGCAAGCTAGAGGCATTGGTCTCGGACACTCGAGGTGGTGAGAACCAACTATATATATACATATAGCCAGACAAGATCACGGCCGCGGAACCGGGTAACGGGACAGGTAGGATCCAGACTCAAGCTAGCATGAGCAAGAGGCGAACCTCAGGTCGGTGGATCAAACTGACAAGGTTGTCCAAGCTTAGTGGTGCTGACTTATAGGTTACATGAAAGAAATCAAGACATATACAAATATCTATATTGGTGTATAACACCCAAGCAGGCGGGACAGGGTGATCGAAAGCACATATATAACACATTCATATCTAGTCATGCATATACAGGGCTAGCAAAACACTTAGAGTGCATAAATTAGTAATTCTAGAGTAAGGCTAGTAAAACCACATGAAAATAGGAGAGTACGTATGAAATCCACATACAAGAAAACACAAAAGAGATTTCCACAAAATGCCGGACCATACATTAAGGACTCAAGGTTTTAAATCGAGGTGTATAAGGGTCCCGTATGTCAGTTTTAATATTGACTTGGTACTCCATGAGATTCGAGACATTCCAAGCTCCCTATACCCATTGACAAGCCCCAAAACCCTCAATGGATCTCCGTGATAGGATATCATTCTCAACCGGACTCCATACATCCCTCTCTCGGTCTCACCATTGCATTGGGGCTCCAAAAAAACTCCCCAAGCCTTAAAATTACAGTTTCAGACCTCCCATCATAAACCCAATCCTGCAGTGCAGATGGCTCGAGCAGACTTAAAGTTTGCTCGAGCCACCAGCTCTCCGGGAGGGGTTCGCTCGAGCGGACCTGCCCAAGTCAGGTTGGCTCGAGCAGACCATCAAATTAGCTCAAGCCAACTGTCCTCTGGATGGGGTTCGCTCGAGCGAACTGTCACAGAAACCATCTTTTGATGCATTTCGGGTTCCTTTCCTTCCTCCTCTTTCAACCCCATTTGAACCACCAATCATTCATATAAAGGAGGGCTTATAACCTCTCCAAAACCACCCTTCATCTTCTCATATCAAATCCCACAACACATAACAACCCTTCACACTTATCTCCAGTCATCAAGAAACCGAATCTTCCATGGAAATCCATATATGAAAATCATAAAGCAATCTTAAAACAAGATAAAGGGCATTCATTTCCATATGGTTTAACAAGATATAAGGACCCATCAATATGCATTTTCAAGGCAATAAAATCCATAGAAGAGGGCATGAATAAAAGCAATGTGAAATCATCAAAAGTAAGAAATGGAAAACCACATTTCTCATAAAAATATGTTGACATTAAAAAGACATCCAATCAACCACTTGCCTTGGGTCCAAGCTAGCAAATGAAGCTCCCAAACACTCTCAAGGTCAAACCTACAAGCATTAGCCAAAAACCCCCAAAACCAACAACCCACTTAGAACCCTAATAGCCAAAACAATGAACAAATAGGAGAGAGCTCGCAATAAAGGAGATGGGGACTCTCTAAGGCTAGAAAAAATCATATCTAGAAGATGGAAGAGATCTCTTACTTGGAAGTCTTCAATGGATAAGAATGACCTCAAAGAGGACCTCAATGTTGATGGATTTTTCTTCCAACAGTATTAATGGAGAGCTTGCAAGGTGAAGAAGAATATGATGACCTACATTCCTTGGTTTGGCAAGAGTTGGTAGTGGATTGAGATGAAGAAAGCAAGAAGAAGAGGAAAGAAAACCTAGAACGGGTTGGAGCTAATCCTTCCACCAGCACAAGAGCAAGAAAAGGGGAAAGTGAAAAGGAGCTCACCTTATATAGAGAGTGAAGGTGGGTCCGACAATTTAAAAAGATTGATAGGCTAAAAACATAGGTTTCTGGGCTTCGAACGCGTTCGACGAAGAAGGGAAAGTTGTTCATCATAAAATCTAGTTTCCAAAAAGTATATATTTCGAGGGTTTCAGAGACAATGAATTTTGTGTCCAGATTTTGGTATAAAAGACTGTTTTGCCCTCAAAGTTGGAAAAGTGGGGATTCGAGGCCTCGAATGGGAACGGAGTTAACACAAAAGTTATAGAGGTTAACAAAATGAGTCAAACGAAGTTAAAACACGAATTTTTGGAATCTCGAATAATCCCCCACGTTCATGCAAAGTCTTTAAAAAGAACCCACAAAGGGTCCCACTAAATCACAAAGGCTCTCAAAATTCCCCAAAGCTATATAAAAGCTATTCTAACCCAACTTAACTAAAATCTACTAATCTCACTTAGAACTAACACAACTTCATTAATGCTAATTGCGGTTACTCGGGTCGGGGTCTTACATATTAAGAAATGTTGATTCAATAAAAGTGCATTAAACAATTCCAAGTACATTTAGCAAACCAAAGTACATTTAGTAAACTACAAGTAAACACATCAACATGAGTAGTAGGAGAATGCTACTGTTCCTTCAAATGTATTTTAAGTTTTTTTTTTAATTAGACAATAAAAATATAAGAGAAGAGAGCTGCCAATGATGAGTTCAGTGGTCTGGGGCTGTTCAAGAAGCCCAAGTCATCTGATTAATGATTCAATTTCCTCATACGAATCCAAATACCAAATATGCACACTAGTGGCAAAATGAACATGCACCTAAATCCAAATCTAAATCTAAATCATCTAAATAAATGGCTCTACTAATCCGGATCTCAAATCTAAACAGACCTATTAGACTCCCGATTTGAATCAGAACGGCAGATCATAGAGATGTGCCTTTTAAGCTCTAAATTTGAGGTGTTAGTTTTCTATCCAAGTGAAGGGTTTGGATCTAGCCTGACAGAGCCAAATGATTGAATGAATTATAAGATCCCTTGGGACTATACCGGGACAAAAGAGAAATGCATCAAAATGTTTTACAAAGCACGCTTACTTCTGCCGGAAGTTGGCCTAGCGTTCTGAAGGGCCCATTTGGCACTTACTAGTTTAGTAAAAGTAAAGTAAAGCCTTCATTTTTCAGATAAAGAGTCACATCAGAAGTACACTTTTTCAAAATTCCCTCTTCTTAAAAAAAAAGAGTCAAAAAGCAACTTTCTTGCTCCACTAAAAGAAAAAAAATCACTTTCCTATACAAAAAGTCAAAAAGATTCCATAATAAATAACTAAAAAATAAAATACCATCATAATCCACTTATACCCTATTCTTTCTTGATTTGATGTTTTACTTTATCTTTATTTTACGGTAAAATTACCAAACGGGCTCGTTGAGGAAGGGCAGGAAGTGGGCCTAGGTTTGTGGACGGTCCTCTAAATGGGCCTATGAACCTCATTTACATGTGTAAATTGTATTTACATATCCCACGCATAAAAGACAAACGACCCCTAATGGAGCCCAAGCTTGAATTGAATTAGGTATTTGATATCCATCTAAATGGGCCTATGAACCTCGTCTAAGCTTAAATTGAATCTCAGATACTAAAGATTGGCAACTTAAGGGTGATATTTAAAATTGAAACAGTGTTTTTTTTTTTAATTAGGGTTTGATGGATTTAGGTTTATGCAAATTGATGAGGCCCATTGAGGAATCTGTGGGCCCTCCTAGCTAGTTAAGGATTTGATCGAGCCTGTTAGGGCAAAATGATCACTAAATGAAAGACTAAAGATAGAATTGAAGACCCACTTTTTTATTACGTTAAATAAGAGAATGTGAGAAATGCAACAAAGCCTTTACAAATTATGTACTCGTACCTTGACCACCACATTTGGGTATAGAGTCGAAGTGAGCCTTGGTTTGTTCATGGTCCCACTCCAAGGTATCCCACCATTCCTTCTCTCCTTTTATCTCTTTGAGAGTGCAAGGTATGGTTTCCACGGAGAAGGGGAGCTTCTTCAACTTAGAACAACTTCTTATATCGATGGTCTCCAATGCATTGCAAATTAATACCCTTGACTTTGAGCAGATGCCCTTCAGTTCTGGTAAACCGCAGATGAATAAACCCTGTATCAACATTATAGCATTGTCATCGTCATCTTTGGTTATTTCCATTTCCTCCTCTCCTACTATCTCTTTCTTTTGCCCGTAGTGCGCTACTGCAATACTCTTCAAGCATCTAAGTTGCCGCAACAGCCTAGCTGGGAGTAGATATTTCAATTTATTGCAACTAAACACATAGAAGGACTCAAGGCTTTTAAGTGCATCCGGTGATGGAATACCTTTGCAAAGGACTAGTAATTCCGACACTTTCACAATATTTAGCTGCTTTAGGCCAGGTAGTAATGGTTCCTCCTCCCCATTAAGTACTTCATCTTCTGGTAGTAACAGATTTCACAACGATACAATTCACTCGTATTCAATAAGCATGTGGAATTCCACAAGCTACTTATTTGACAATTCCTTATGACGAGCAATTGAGTGGTATCAGGGAGCAGTAACGGATTTTCTTCACCAATAAGATCGTAGTCACAAATCTCAACACGGGACTCATCCCATGGAAATGTTAAATAAGAGTGACCTATAGAAAGAAAGAATCTTTTCAACATTTGCCACTACTTCGAGTTGGTGTGGTGAAGGAAACTGGACAAGTCTTTGAATTGAATATTCAGAATAGCCAATCGAGGGGAGTTCAAAATTTCTTCAATTCCTGCTCCTTCCTCTGTCTTTAAAGACAACATCCATCTGCTTCCACACATTGTTTAGTCTTTCAGATGATAGAGCCTATGTATAATACCAGCTGTAAATACACGTAACTCTTCAATCCTATCGAGGTGAAGGCGTTGAAGCCTAACCATTGCTTCCACTCCTGATGGCAGCTCTCCAATTTTGGTGTTGGAAAGGTCCAACACCCTCAACTCTTCAAGTTTTTCTTAGTGATGGTACCTCCTCTAGATCTCCACAGCTGCTTAATATCAATGCGCGGAGGTTTTTCATGTCACGTCCCGAATTCTAAGATCCTTAGGACCCTCGGATTTTTGGAATGCGACGGTCCCACATTGAACATGAGGGGTCAATTCTCTTAATAAACATAATGTGGAAAATCTTAATCAACTAGTTTGAATTAATGCATCAATGAACAAACCACTATTAATAAAGTTGAGCAATAATGTCAAAGCTCAATAGTCTCAGAATATCCAAAGAAATATAACATGGTCCATCAACTACAAAGAAAATGAAATCTAAGGTGTAGTGCTAAATAGTGTTTCACTTCTCAAGCTTCACTCGTCCCTGCCAAGCTAAGATTCTTCATTATCGGAGTCAACCTCAACATCTAAGGGGGAAAAGAATAATACGCGTATGAGCATGAAGCTCCACAAGTAAACAAACTATAGAGCTATAGCAAACGATTATTCACTCAAATGATAGTAATTTGTGTACGACGAATAAATACGGTTAATTCAAGGATATTCCAATAAAATTGAAATCCTAGGAAATATTAACAAGATAATTGGAACAATGGCACATGAATAATTTTGCAAGGATTCATGAATATTGGCAGTAATTATAGATCGGATGATCTAATCTAAGAAAAGGCATATCCACGGTCACAATACGCAAAAGTACCCGTTAAAATTAAGCATTGACCAGGTACAATATGATCACACATATAAGGGCTCGTAGCCATGATAACACACACATAAGGGCCCGAAGCCATAAGAGACTAGCTGCAGTCTAGTAATCACGCACAAAGGGGTTCACAGGCCCCAATTTCATACCCATAAAGAGGGCTAAGTCCGCATTTGGGTGACCTCACATCGTGTTGCCCATTACGTTGGATGATGCCTTAGAGATCAAGGTTTAGCCCATTACGTTGGATGATGCCTTAGAGATCAAGGTTTACATTTAAGGGTGGACCATAAAACTCAGAATTCAGGTTTCTAAGCAAAATGTGGTTTGGAGCATTTTTTCCAACATAAATGGAATTGTGTCATAATTTTGAAGTCCAATATGATATAAATATTCCTAGCAAGGACTCATATCAAAATTTCTATATCTCATGGTAGCATCAAATGAAGCTGGAACGAGTTCAGTAATTACAATTTTGATCATTAATGAGTACATGAATTAGTTCATAACGGTACCGTTATATCAATAAAATCAATAGCCCTAAATAAGCTAAGATGCCAGGACCAGGCCCCACATGAAACAAAAGTATTGTATATCAGTTTAACATATTGGAAAGCAAGGGTTAGAAAACTATAACTACTAGTAAGGTTACTTGCCTTGATTAGCGGTGGATGATGGATTTAACCCGGCTTGACTTGAATGCTCTAGTGACTCAGTTTGGATCTACGTTAAAGATGGTTTGAAAATGGATCAGCTGCTGGGTTAAGGTGTAAACTTAGGGGTATCAGTTATAAAAGTGATAAGTGGACTCGGTTTGGATTAGGCCCAGGGTAAATAAGTTGTGCAAGTGGGCTTAATTTTGTGAAGCAAAGGTGGATCTGATCTGGGTTGGTTTGGGTTAAGTACATTCGGATTTGGTCAGGTGGGTTCACGGGTCAAGTGTTGGGCTGGTTGGGTGAGCTCAAACTCGGGTTTGGTGATTATGCAGCTCAATTTATGATGATATGGGCTTCCGTTTGTGTAAGTCCTTATGTGTTGTTTGATTGGAGGGATAATGCATGCAAATGGTGAAGGAATAATACACAACTAAGCTATAGATTATGTGGGTTGGACCTTGATTCGGATCTGGTAGGTGGGTCAATACTTGAGTTCAGTTAAGAGTTTTTATTCTGCAAGTGGGTGCAACTTCTGTGGTTGAAGAACATGAGGAACAAGATTTCGAGATGGGTTGGAGACAAGGAGGTTGATTTAGTTCTGAAAAGTGAAAATGGAGGTGAAATCAGATGGTTTAGGGTGGGTCATGTGCGGTGCATTGGCTTGGGGAATAGCATATAAATGAAGCCCCGCTTGGATGAAAAATGATAATCATAATGGGTCCAAACTCATTGGGTTTGTTTATGAGATGGAGGAATGAATCAGTGGTGATGAGAACGGCTTGCTTGGTAGTTGAGAAATAAAGAGACGAGGCTGGTAGTTTGCAGGGATTGAGAAGGTGGACTGAAGTGATTGTTTCGGAGAATTGGGTCTCAGTTGTAATGTTTGGTTTGGAAGCGTAGATAGGTATGGAAAAGAATAAGAGATGACATGAATAGAAGTGAAGAAGAGTTGAATACTTGGCTCAAATCACAAAACAGGAACTGGGTTCTGTGTGGTTAATTGATTGAAAAGATATATGTGTTAGAAAACGAGAATCTAGATCTGGAAAACCTTACTCAACCAAGATCCTGCATGTCAAATCATCGGGAGATGTAAAGCGGAAACATACCTTGATCCATTGTGGAAGTTATTCGCAGGTTGTTGATCTTCCAATCCAATATGGCTACCCAGAGAAACTCTCTTGATTTTTTCTGATGATGGGATGTCAGAGAGAAATAAGAATTCACCATATGAATTGGGGACCATAACCCTAATATATAATAATAAGATTATTATAGGTTTTGCTATTTCTAGTTTGGCCCCTCATCAAATTAGAAATAGCATTCTGGTATCTACACATTTATCCCATGACAATTATATCCTTAAACCTTAAAACTTTAAGTTTTAATTAGATCACTTCAATTTAGGCTTAACCAAAGATAGCATGACACATTTAATATTTACATGTGTGGCCCCACATGATGAAATTTTCCAACAATCTCCCACTGGGCCGTATATGTAACTTAACAAATGTGTATGACTGTATGAGCTCTAAAAGTTTGCTATCATGATTTTAGGATATATCCGAACAATCTCGTCGATTGATTATGCCGATATAGGATCAAAGCGGTTTTCGGCACATTTAATATGACTAAACCCATCATGGTCACGTACACCAACATAACCAAATGACATAGATCAATCATGGATGCGTAGCATGGAAAGTACATGCAATGTGATCTATACATGTCTATTTCCAATTGGTCCTACTTTATGCCTTAGTGAGATCAATATTGAATACAATGTAACAGAGTGAAATGCACTGAAGACTTTAGTTCTGATCAGAAAAATATCTAAATACATAAATGCATAAGTATGTTCAAAATTAAACATAAAGTAAAAAAATATAAAATGATACAAACTCCCACTATAATGTGATATCCTCACAAAAAATAACACCCATATGAGCAGTGTACTCATGAAAGACCTTGGGTGGTAATCCCTTTGTAAGCGGATCCGCTATCATGGAATTTGTCCCAATGTGCTTTATGGATAGCTGTCCATCCTGTATTCTCTCCTTCACAACGAGGAACTTAATGGCAATATGTTTTGACTTAAATGAGCTCCTGTTGCTGTTCGAATATAGCACTGCTGACTTATTGTCACATTATAGTGTGAGTGGTGTTTTAATACCCTCCAGAACTCGCAGCCCAGTGATGAAATTCCGCAGCCATATTCCATGGTTGGATGACTCATAGCATGCTACAAACTCTGCTGCCATGGTGGAATCATTAACGAGTGTCTGTTTGGCACTCCTCCAAGAAATAGCTCCACCACCTAATAGGTAGATGTAGCCTAATGTGGATTTCATACTGGCTTGGCATCCAGCAAAATCGGAGTTAGAATACCCTATGATCTCCAACTGATCCGATCTCTTATATGTGAGCATGTGATCTTTTTTTCTTTGTAAATACCTCATAACCCGCTTGACTGCTTTCCAATGATCAATTCCAGGATTATGTAAATATCTGCCTAACATGCCAACAATGTACACAATATCCGGATGCGTACACACCTGAGCATACATGAAACTCCCTACAGCTGATGCATAGGGAATCTTTAGCATTTCCTGAACTTCAAGGTTAGTTTTAGGGCACTGATTGAGACTAAACTTGTCTCCCTTAGAGACAGGGGTGTCACCTGGTTTGCAGTCCTGCATGCCAAACCTTTTGAGTACTGTATCGATATAACTTTTTTGTGATAATCCAAGAATACCCCGAGAACGATCACGTTGTATCCAGATCCCTAATACAAAGGAGGCATCACCAAGATCTTTCATCTCAAATTTCTTTGATAGAAATCTATTGGTTTCATGCAACATGCCTATATCATTTGTGGCAAGCAGTACGTCATCGACATACAAAAATAGGAATATGTGCTTACTCCCACTGAATTTGTGATACACATAATTATCAACAGCATTTGTCTCAAAACCAAATGAGATAATCACTTGATGAAACTTGTGATACCACTGACAAGAAGCTTGCTTGAGTCCATAGATAGACTTTGTCAATTTACAGACCATATTCTTTGGGTCTCCCGACTCAAAATTTTCTGGCTGCACCATATAAATTGTTTCGTCAATGTCACCATTGAGAAAAGCTGTCTTGACATCCATTTGATGAAGCTCAAGATCAAAATGTGCAACAAGTGCTATGATTGTCCTAAAAGAGTCTTTCGATGAAACCGAAGAGAAAGTCTTTTTAAAGTCAATCCCTTCCTTTTGGGTAAAGCCTTTAGCTACAAGACTAGCCTTATACATCTCTACATTACCATTCGAATCCCTTTTGGTTTTAAAAATTCATTTGCAACCAATGGGCTTCGCACCTTCTAGTAATGGAACAAGTTTCCAAACCTTATTGTCTTGCATAGACTTATACTCCTCATTCATGGCATCAATCCACTTTTGAGAGTTGGGACCTTGCATGGCCTAATGAAAGTTGATTGGGTCATTTTCCACCATTCCAATTTCTTCATGTTCTTGGAGAAATACGAAAAAGTCATCTGGAATAGCATTTCTCCTTTCTCTAGTGGATCGCCTTAATGGCACTGGTTCTTGAGGTTGTTGAGTTTGTTCCTCAGGAATAATCACCTCATCTTGAATGGGGGTTTGATCAACATTGTTTGGTTGAGGATCTGGATTCGCTTCTTGATCATTGACATATATAGAAACATGCACATTGTCAAAAGCAATAGTGGGAATCGAAACCGATTCTTCCTAAAAAACAATGTCTCTAACCTTATTTCTCCCCCCAATCTCAACATCCTCAAAAAATATTGCAGTTCCCGTCTCAAAGGTTGACTTAAGTGTGGGATCATAAAACTTATAGCCCCTAGATCGCTCAAAGTAGTCAATGAAGTAGTTGCTCACAGTTTTGGAGTCCAATTTCTTTTCATGTGGCCTGTAAGGCCTTGCCTCAGCAGGACATCCCCAAATGTGAAAATGTTTTAGACTACGCTTTCGGCCTGTCCAAAGCTCATAAGGTGTTTTTGTAGCTGCTTTAGTTGACACTCTATTTAGAATATAAGCTACTGTTTTGAGTGCTTCTCCCTAGAGTGACTCTGGTCGAGAGGAATGACTAATCATACTCCTTACCATATCCTTAAGAGTCCGGTGTCGCCTTTCAGCGACACCATTCATGCTAGGTGACCCTGGCATGGTGTACTGTGGGACGATTCCACATTCCTCTAGGAATTTAGCAAATGGTCCCGGACGTTATTCATCTGAACCGTCATATCTGCCGTAGTATTCACCACCACGGTCAGACCTGACACTCTTTATTCTTTTGTTCAGGTTGTTCTCAACTTCATCTTTAAATGTTTTGAACACGTCTAAAGACTGTGATTTCTCATGAATGAGAAATAGGTACTCATAGCGAGAGTAATCGTCTATGAATGATATGAAATACTGTTGACCATTCCAGGAAGCCATAGGGAATGGTCAACATATATCTGTGTGTATCAATTCTAAAACGTCTGCAGTTCTATTGGCACTTAATTTCTTCATTTTGGTCTGTTTTCCCTTGATGGAAGCAATACAAATATCAAAGTCTGTAAAGTCAAGGGAATCTAAAATCCCATCAGACACAAGTCGCTCAACTCTAGTCTTAGAGATGTGACCTAAGCGTTTGTGCCATAATGAGGCTGAATTTTCTTTACTCAGTTTGCATTGAGTACCTCGTGATTCCACATGCAAGGATTCATTATAAGAAACAATTGTATCAACCAAATATAAGTTTTTATATATACATAGAGAACCAGTTCCAATAACATTTGAATTTATAAATAAACTGAATTGATTGTTTCCAAATAAACAAAAATAACAAACTTGTCCAATAAATAAAGTGAAACCAAATTCCGTCTAAAAGACGGTACAATAAAAGTATCTAATAAATCCAAATAACAACTAATTTTTAATAACAACCTAAAATGCCCTATTGCCTCTATTTTTACCGAGTTGCTATCGCCCACAAAGATGTGTCTTTCAGCATCACTTGGTTTTCGGCAGCTCAGGCCACCCTGCATAGAAACACTGATGTGAGTAGTAGCACCAGATCTAACCACCACGTGTTTCTAGGTACTGAAGCTAAATTCATCTCAGAACAGACCAAAGCAAGAAATGTACATTTCTTTGCATGCCAAGCGTGATACTTGGTACAGTCCTTCTTCACATGTCCAGGCTTGTTGCAAAAGAAACAACCCTCATTTGTTTGCTTTTGTTTCTTTTGGGCTGGACCTTTAGCAGCTTCATTATTCTTTCTCTTTTTGCCCTTATCCTTAGAGGTACTAGCCAAATGAGCACTTTCTGTCATGTCTTGCTTTAATCTCTCTTTTTCTTGCACACAGTAAGAAATGAGCTCTTTAAGAGTTCATTCCTCCTTTTGACAGTTGTAACTGACCTTAAATTGACTGTATTGTGCAGGAAGTGATATCAATACCAAATGTACGAGCAACTCATCAGATAGCTCGAGCTTCAGTGCCTTAAGCTTAGAAGCAAGATGAGACATATCCATAATGTACTCCCGTATGTTCTCCTTGCCATTGTACTTCATAGAAATCAAGCTTTGCAAAAGCGTGCTTAATTCTGTCTTATCGTTTTTCACAAAACGTTTTTCAATTTCGACTAGGAATTCTTGGCTTTGGTTAGCTTGTTAGATACCGCACCCCTAAATGCCTCCGGCATGCCGCGCTTGATGATCATAAGACTCATGCGATTTGAGCAATCCCACTTCTCAAAGTTCTTCTTGTCATCAGAAGAACTTGCATCCGTAAGAGAAGCGGGCTGCTCAATCCATAGTGCAAGGTCTAGATCCATGCAGCTGAGAACAATTTCTATGTTCTCATTCCAATAATTAAAGTTGGTCCCATTAAGCACATGTATATTATTGATATTAGCAGATATAGTAGAAACACTAGCTGTAAAGAGAAAAAAAAAGACAAACATGCTCATATTAATAACCAAATACAATAATCAACATATTCAAATAATGGTAAGTCTCATCTCAAGGTACCTGACACAACATTAATATCAAGTCTTTGGACAATAATATTAATTATAAAAGGTAATTTTGTTGTAGTGATCAAACATTGACAATAATTCATGTCAAATAATAAATCTATCTTTGAATCGACTTATTATTCACATGTAAAACCTTATAATCGTCACATGTTTACCACCACAGGTGTGTATACAATTCCGCCAAGTATTAACCTTCCTTTGGGCCGACTAAGACCCGCATGAATTTACAAACACACAAACATCCAATATTCCTCATGAATAATCTACACAAGAGAGGTCACTTTGGTGACATCTAGTTTCAATTAGCCCATTTAGAATAATGGACTATTTTATTTAACTATAAAAGATATACCATAAATTATTTGAATTTTTTTTATAGAAAACCGTAGGTTTTGTTGCGCTGCCACCCAAACCTCACGCCGCTTGCAAAAATCAAACATAAATAAATAAATAAATAAATAAATAAAATGACGAATGGCGGCGCAAAACCCATCAACCCAAAAACTCAGATCTGATACATATGTCAAAAACCTATAGACCCAAAAACGCAGATCTGAATCCATATGTCAAAACCCATATATCACAAGCATAAGCAACACATCAAATATCATATGGTGTCAGCGCAATGCTCTGCAACGACGTGGGCCGGGCAGAAAATCATTGGAACTTGATTGGAAAAGAAAGGAAAAGAAAGTGTTCATTTGGAGGCGAATGAAATAACATTTTCTGTACTTGATCCATGTCCCAAGGCGAATGAAGCAACAGCATAAAGAAAAATTGGCTTCATGGCGCATGCAATCTATGAATGCCATAGGTGCTTGATGGCGCATGAAAGACTTTCAATCCTTGATCAAGTACAGATTGAAAAATAAAGAAAAGAAAAGCAATGCGCACACATCCCGAGGCGAATGAAACAATACTATTCTTGATTTCGCATGATCAGGAGTGGAAAAAGAATAAAATACTAAAAAAAACTTGCACATGTCACGAGATCCAAATTATGCACATGTCACGAGGCGATGGCAAGTTAACAATAGTATTGATCCATAGAAAATAAGATCAGCAAAAAAAAAAATAAGTGCACGTCCCACTTGTGATCCATTGAACAGAAGATCACCAACAGGAATTAAAAAATAATACTTGATTCCCAACGGCTTCATATGGAGATGCTCTGATACCACTTGTTAGAAAATAAGAATCTAGATCTAGAAAACCTTACTCAACCAAGATCTTCCATGTCAAATCATCGGGAGATGTAAAGCGGAAACATACCTTGATCCATTGTGGAAGTTGTTCGCAGGTTGTTGATCTTCCAATCCAATATGGCTACCCAGAGAAACTCTCTTGATTTTTTCTGATGATGGGATGTCAGAGAGAAATAGGAATTCAGCATATGAATTGGGGACCATAACCCTAATATATAATAATAAGATTACCATAGGTTTTGCTATTTCTAATTTGGCCCCTCATCAAATTAGAAATAGCATTCTGGTATCTACACATTAATCCCATGACAATTATACCCTTAAGCCTTAAAACTTTAAGTCTTAATTAGATCACTTCAATTTAGGCTTAACCAAAGATAGCATAACACATTTAATATTTACATGTGTGGCCCCACATGATGGAATTTTCCAACAATATGAAGTTCTGTCCTTGTCGTGTAACTAGTATGACTATGAAGGCGGCAAAGATGGGGTGGGTACACAAGTCTGGTTTGGTCCTATATTTTATACAGGCGGCTTGGTCTTGGTGGAGAAATCTTTGTAGAGATGAAGTTGTAGATTGAAAGAACAAAATGTGGGTATAGCATACAGTGACTGAAATAAAATAACGAAAACACAAAAGAAAGGCCATGTCAAATAGAGAAATCAAGGATGCATGGGAAGAAGATAATGAATTCATTTTGGTAGTTTAGATGGTTAGAGGCTATGTCGGTTAGGTTTAATGGAGAGACTGGTTCATGTTTGGTTTTGGATGGAAATGGGTTGCCAAATAAGAGAGGTTCCCAGGTGCTCTGTGTGGGTTGAATTGGATTGGTTTCTGTGACATAGAAGAAGAAATAGAGAAAATAGATATGGCAATTTAGTGATGCAAAGCTGTTGTATTTATAGGCATGGGTATGGGCTCGGCTTCTGTGTTAGTTTGGGGTTCTACAAATTGTGAAAAGAGATAATGAAAAATGGGTTTTGTATTGTGAAGAGTAATGGTAGGGCCCGTTTGGTTGGGTGGATTCGTGACAGAGAGAGATGAAGATGGAAACGAGGTTTAGGTCGCAGCACATCATATCAATTAAAACAAAGAACTAAATAAAATAAAGGATAACACAACATCAAAAGAAAAAGAAAAGGATGGGAGAGAAATAGTGATACATGCAGTACTAATAAAAACTATAAATGGGAAATAAACAGAAAGTAACGGTGTGGGGATATTTCTAGGATTCCGAGATTACATTAGCTTCGGTAACAGTACCAACTAATCATATCTCGACCTCGGCCATGCACACCTCGGTAACAGTACTAGGGCGCCAACCGAGATCAAGATCATCCCGGACTTCGGTCATTCAAGACTTTGGCACCGTGTCCTGGCCTCGGTCACACATCTCGGCAATAGTGCCACAAGGCTAGCCGAGACAGACACTGACAATCAAACTTCTACTGAAGCTCAACCACATCATGGGATGTGTGATAAGACAGAGGCACGTGCAAGTGGGACTGAGAACGACATCCAACGGCTACATCTACATCAGGGTGAGGCCCGAGGCAGAAGTCCGATAGGATCCTACCAAGAAGTCAACAAAGTAAGGCCCGATAGGACTGTCATTTAATAAAAGGTGGGCTGATGGGATTGCAATTAAGGAAAGGTGATGATGGGACAGTACATCTCAAAAGTACCCATCAGAGTCATGGGACTCCTCTCCCAACATCTCCTATAAATAGAGAAGTTCGGGTATGACACATAAGATATGATATCTCTAACACCCTGAACCTCTGCTTCTCTTCTTTTTCATCCTCTGTCGAGTTGTTGAACTGACTTAGGCATCGGAGAGCCTTGCACTTATTTCAGCCAAGGTCTTTGACTGTTCTTTTCTCCTCCCCTTTAAGGTTTCAGGCATCCCATAATCATCAAGGAGCACTAATCCTCCATTCCAAGCTTGTATACTCCAAGGGGAAGATCTCCCTATGAGTTCAAATCGAAGGCGCCTCTTTGCAGGCCGACTTCCTTATGGTGGATGCACCATCCTATACAATGCCATAATGGAGAGGACCTGGCTGCACAATATGGAGGCAATACCTTCCACCCATCACCAAAAACTCAAGTTTCCATTAGAGAATGAGAATGGAAGAGTTGAGGCGGTCATGGTCCAAGGTGACCAGCAGATGGCAAAACAGTGCCTGATGGCCGTAGTACCTGGTGAAGAGGAGCCGAATCAAGTGCATATGGCCAAGCTGGAAGCAGAGCTGGATGGAGTTGCCCGAGCTCCGGAGCCAAAGATCATTGAAGACCTGACCGAGAACAGGATCGACCCCAACAATCCTGAAAGGTACTTCCTGCTCAGAAGGCAGCTCACTGAGCCTGAGAGGTCCGAGCTCCTAAAGTTCTTGTTACAAAACAAAGAGGTTTTCGCTTGGACCCCATATGAGATGCCTGTCGTCGATCCCAAGATCATGTGCTACAAACTGAATGTGGACCCAAAGCACAAACCTGTGTTATAATTTGAAGAAGCTTTAAATGATTTGAATGGTAATCATGGTTGTAATTGTTGTCAATCCATGTCAACATGATGAGAGGATGAAGCTCAACTATGCAATGGAAATCAGAATGGAAAAAGAGCTGAAAAGTGTACAGAAAACAGTTTTTCTGTAGCAGAGTGGCCGGTCGACCGGGCACTTGGCCGGTCGACCGGGCAAGAAGAAATCTGCAGAATACAGGTCTCAGTTAATTTGTAACAGATTTCTGCACAGTCTGTTTGGCCGGTCGACCGGGGCCTTCATGCGGTCGAGCGAGCACGGGTTTCCTGATATACGCAGAATTAGTAAACTTCAGCTAAAAGTCAGGGAAAGTTTGTAGATCGGTTGGGACTCTTTCTAAACAAATTGTAGCCGAATTTGGAGACTTGCTAGGGTTATTAAAACCTATAAAAAGGCTTGATTAATTCGTGATTACAACAGAAGAGAAGAGAAGAGTTTTAGAGAGAAAATTGAGAGAGTTCTTGAGAGAAAGAAGAAGCTGCTGCTGTGTGCTGTTGTGGTGCTGTTGTGGTGACGTTTTCTACAGCAATTGTGGACGAGATTGTGCTCTTGAAGATGGTGATTCGTCCATGAGTTAAGTGTCTCTCTTTATGCTTTAGATTTCAATTTGTAAGGGATTGAAAGAGAGAGAATTGTAGAGGGGAAGGGCTGAGAGAAGAGTTTTAGAGAGAAAATTGAGAGAGTTCTTGAGAGAAAGAAGAAGCTGCTGCTGTGTGCTGTTGTGGTGCTGTTGTGGTGACGTTTTCTACAGCAATTGTGGACGAGATTGTGCTCTTGAAGATGGTAATTCGTCCATGAGTTAAGTGTCTCTCTTTATGCTTTAGATTTCAATTTGTAAGGGATTGAGAGAGAGAGAATTGTAGAGGGGAAGGGCTGTAGACAGAGTTTATCTTCTATTCTGTTTTTACATCAAGTTGGTGCTTGGTGTTTGGGGTTTGGTGATCCTATCTGTGGGTGCAGATAAATTGTAAGAGGAGTAGGTGCTTCCTAGATAGTGGGTGCTATCTAAAACACAAGGGTTGGTGCTCTTTGTCGTTGGTGCGACTAAATATATTTAGACCTGTACCGGATCGGTGTTCGGACGGTTTTGATCCGTGGACGTAGCCTTTTGGTGAACCACGTTAAATCTGGTGTCATTGTGTGGTTTGACTTGTTTTGTTGTTGAATTGAACCTGTTTTTAGAAATCACTGATTCACCCCCCCCCCTCTCAGTGATCGCGATATCCAACAATTGGTATCAGAGCGAGGCTCCCTTGATCAGTTTAATACGCTAAGGGTGATCTCTTGTCAAATCACATGGCAGCCAATACAGGGAATATGAAAGCACCTCTGTTTGATGGTTCTAATTACTCCTTTTGGAAGATTAGGATGCAAGCCTTCATCAAATCTCTTGGCTATGATGTTTGGGAGGCTGTCAGAGTCGGTTACAATACTGCCACCGTACCCAATGATACTGCATCGAAGAAGTTGGCAGACAACGACTCCAAGGCGCAGAATGCACTCTTTAGTGGCCTTGTGGACAGCGAGCTTGTCAAAGTAATTGCATGCAAAACAGCCAAGGAAATTTGGGACAAGTTGCAATGCATACATGAAGGTGATGAGAAGATTAAAGAAGCCAAATTGCAAACTCATCGCTCTCAATTCGAGTCTCTTCGCATGGAGGAAAGCGAGAATGTTGACTCGTATATGCAACGAGTGAATGAAGTCACGAATGACATTCGTGGACTAGGGGAGGAGATTAAAGAGCCGGTCATCGTCAAAAAGGTTCTAAGATCTCTTCTTCCCCGGTTTGATTCAAAAGTCTCAGCCATCGAAGAAGCCAAAGATCTGAATGCATTTTCCATGGATGAATTACATGGTTCTCTAACTGCCTATGAGATGCGCATAGGAAAGACGTCTTCATCTGATAAAGAAGCGGCCTTCAAAGTTCAGAAAAAGGCAAAAGAGACTGCTGGTCATGATGTTGATTCTGATAATGATGAGCTTGAGGCTCAATTTGTTAGAAAGTTGAAGAAAGGAAGCAATGGCAAGTACAAAGGGAAGCTACCCTTTAAATGCTTCAATTGTGGAGGTGTTGGTCACTTTGCTGCGAAGTGTCCGCTAAAAGAAGACAATGATAATGACTCTTATGCTGAAAAGAGTAAAGGAAAGAGAAATTTCAGAAAAAGAGGCAAAGCTAAAAACTTTCTATGTCAACAAGATGACAGCACGTCTGAAACTTCAGACGATGATGAATCAACCGAAGCTCTCTTCATGGTCACTGTTGAAGAAGAAGAAGAGCTAGATCCGGAAGAGGAGGAGGAGGCTGAAGTCAATCTTGAAGAGGAACTCATAGTCGCACTTGAGGAGCTTAGCATGGAACGCAAAACAAGTAAGAAAAATCTGAAACTTCTCCATGAATCTGAAAGTTCTATTATTGCTTTGAAAACTCAAGTAGAAGAATATAAAAGAATGGTAGAAGTCCTTGAAAACCAAATAAGTATCAAAAAGGAAGAGGCTATGAAACTTGAAACTGAGATCGCTAGAGCAAAGGCTGAAATTTTGGAAAATAGCAAAAAACTCAAAGCGCTCCAAGCGATTGAAGGGACTATGAAACTCGATGAACTACTGAAAGTTCAAAGACCTGCCCACTTCAGATTTGGTCTAGGATTTGAGAAAGGTGAATCCTCTAAGATTGCACCTCCTGAAAAGAAAGAGTTTGTGAAGCAAGTCACTGCACCTTCTAACGCTATGAAGCCCACTCAACCTAGAAAGGAGTCCATTCCTGTTAGAAAGGTAATGAAGACTAACCAGCCACAAAGAAGATACAAATTCTATGGTTATTGCTTTCATTGTAATATGTTTGGACATAAAAGAGACGATTGCAAATTCTATGTGAAATACAGCTCACTTGTGACTAGGAACCCTTTTTCAATCCTAAGTAGCCACAAAATTGAGTGCCATAAGTGCTATAATTATGGACACTTAGCTAGGGATTGTAGGTTGCATATTGCTAACAAATTTCAGGTTGAAAAGAAACCTAAGTTAGTCAAGGCTTGGAGAGCAAAGCAAAGTGCAGAAAGTCCCAAAGAATCTCTCATTGTGCAAATGGCATTCAATGCACAAAAGAAGGCAGCACCATGGGTCCTTGATAGTGGTTGTTCAAGCCATATGACTGGTGATAAAGAGAAATTCATCAAATTACAGCACTATGAAGGCGGTTCAGTGAAGTTTGGCAACAATGATGGTGCCAAAATCTGCGGAAAAGGTGTTATTCAGCTTATGGCAAACAAGATCAGATCGGAAGAAGTCTTATTTGTGTCTGGATTGCGACACAACCTGCTTAGTGTGAGCCAGATCTGTGACAAGGGTCACGAAGTTATCTTCACAAAGAATGGGTTTGCCATCAAGAAGAGTAGCAACGGCAAAACAGTGGCAACTGGATCAAGAACTGCTGGAAATCTCTATACATTGTCAGATGGAGCTGAAAAGACCTGCTTGATGAGTCGGACAGAGGAAAGTTAGTTGTGGCACAAACGCCTTGGGCATCTAAGCTTTGATAACATGTCAAAGATTTGCAATTCAAAGGCTGTAAGAGGCATGTCTACAGTTGAAAAGCCTTCCAATCCCATTTGCGACTCTTGCCAAAAGGGAAAGCAAACGAGGGTTATGTTCAAGTCAAAGGAGCATCATTCCAAGAAACCTCTTGAGCTAGTGCACACTGATCTCTGTGGACCGATGCGAACTCAAAGCACCAATGGAGATAAGTATTTCATGTTATGCATTGATGATTATACTCGTATGACATGGGTATTGTTTCTTAAGCATAAGCATCAAGCACTTGATCGTTTTAAAGTGTTTAAAGCACAGGTTGAAAATCAATTGGAAAAACGCATCAAGATTTTAAGGTCTGATCGTGGAGGCGAGTTCACATCTGAAGAGTTCACTAAATATTGTGAACATCATGGCATTCAAAGACAGTACTCAGCCCCTAGAACTCCACAGCAAAATGGAGTTGTGGAACGGAAGAATCGCACCGTACAGGAGATGGCTCGTACGATGCTAAGTGAAAGCAAGATGGCTGACAAGTATTGGAAAGAGGCAATTCATACGGCTGTATACATTCAAAATCGATGCTTGATCAGGCCACATGAAGACAAAACTCCCTATGAGCTATGGTTTGGAAGAAAAGCAACAGTCAAGCACTTCAGAGTCTTCGGCAGCAAGTGTTACATCAAGCGGCTCGAACAAAATCCGGGCAAATTTGAAGAAAGAGCTGACGAAGGTATATTTCTGGGTTACTCCTCTACTAGCAAGGCATATAGATGTCTTAACAAAAGAACCAGAAAAATCATAGAAAGTGCTGATGTGAGAATAAATGAGAATATTGAACCAAAGAATGCAACTCATAATGACAGTCCAGTTTATGAGGACTCGAGTGAGATTGATGATGAGATGGCTGAATCTAATGATTCTGAGAAATCAAAGGATGACTCAGAAGATACTACACCTAAGAAGCACAGCACTTGGGTAGAGCAACACCCTAAGGATCAAATCATTGGAGATCCTAAGGCAGGCGTTCAAACTAGACAAAGTGTAGTTAGCAATTACTCACTTATGTCCACCATTGAACCCAAGACTGTGGCTGAAGCCAGTCTCGATGAAAGTTGGTTGAAATCTAAAGCATAAAGAGAGACACTTAACTCATGGACGAATCACCATCTTCAAGAGCACAATCTCGTCCACAATTGCTGTAGAAAACGTCACCACAACAGCACCACAACAGCACACAGCAGCATCTTCTTCTTTCTCTCAAGAACTCTCTCAATTTTCTCTCTAAAACTCTTCTCTTCTCTTCTGTTGTAATCACGAATTAATCAAGCCTTTTTATAGGTTTTAATAACCCTAGCAAGTCTCCAAATTCGGCTACAATTTGTTTAGAAAGAGTCCCAACCGATCTACAAACTTTCCCTGACTTTTAGCTGAAGTTTACTAATTCTGCGTATATCAGGAAACCCGTGCTCGGTCGACCGCATGAAGGCCCCGGTCGACCGGCCAAACAGACTGTGCAGAAATCTGTTACAAATTAACTGAGACCTGTATTCTGCAGATTTATTCTTGCCCGGTCGACCGGCCAAGTGCCCGGTCGACCGGCCACTCTGCTACAGAAAAACTGTTTTCTGTACACTTTTCAGCTCTTTTTCCATTCTGATTTCCATCTGATTTCCATTGCATAGTTGAGCTTCATCCTCTCATCATGTTGACATGGATTGACAACAATTACAACCATGATTACCATTCAAATCATTTGAAGCTTCTTCAAATTATAACAATCTCCCCCTTTGGAATTGTTGTCAACTTTGTCAACATGCTAACAACTCTTCAACTCTTTCAACTCCAGCTTGCAGCTCTTCCAAGTTCTTTTCAACACTCACTTGGAACCAATTCTGAAATTCTGAAATAACAACCATGCACTGTCAACAATCTCCCCCTAGCTTTCATAGCATAACATCTCTCCTTGCTATCATAGCATAACATCTCTCCTTTTCCATCTGATTTCCATCTGATTTCCATTGCATAGTTGAGCTTCATCCTCTCATCATGTTGACATGGATTGACAACAATTACAACCATGATTACCATTCAAATCATTTAAAGCTTCTTCAAATTATAACAACCTGTAGTCCAGAGGGCTCGCAGAACCAGGGTCCCGCAAACCGAAGTCGTGATCGAAGAGGTTCGAGAAACTGCTAGAAGCCAAGGTAATCAGTGAAGTCCACTATCCGGACTGGTTGGCCAATACAGTGGTGATGAAGAAAAGACTGGAAAGTGGAGGGTCTATGTAGACTTCACCAACCTCAACAAGGTGTGCCCTAAGGACAGCTTTCCACTCCCGAAGATCGACCAGATGATCGACACCACCGCTGGTCACGACATGACAAGTTTCCTTGATGCTTATCGAGGATACCGTCAGATCCCGATGTATGGGCCTGACGAAGAAAAGTCTGCGTTCATAACACCTAGAGGCATCTAGTTCAACAAAGTGATGCCCTTTGGGTTAAAAAACGTGGGGGCGACTTACAAGAGGCTGGTAACCAAAATGTTCCAGGCCCATCTCGGTAAAACAATGGAGGTCTAAATTGACGACATGGTTGTCAAGTCTGAAAGGTCACACGACCACTTGGCAGACCTAAGTCAATCGTTTGACATTCTCAAGAGGTTCTAGCTCAAGCCGAATGCCCCTAAATGTGCTTTTGGTCTTGGCTCCGGCAAATTCCTGGGAAGCCTAGTCAAAAGAAGAGGGATTGAAGCAAATTCAGACCAAATCTCGGCGATCCAAGGAATACAGAGTCCAATCAACGACACAACAAGTCCAGAGGCTCACCGGCATGGCTGCCATGCTCAACCGTTTCATCAGCCGAGCTTCGGAAAAATGCCGACCTTTCTTCCAGCTTTAAAGAAAAACCTGAAATTCCAATGGACTCCGAAATACGACCAAGCTCTACAGGAGCTCAAAGCTTATCTTGCTTCACCACCCCTGCTTTCAACTCCTAAACAGGGAGAAGTGCTCTACTTGTACCTGGCGGTATTGGATCATGCAGTGAAGTCAGTGCTTGTCAGAGAGGAAAACAGGCAGCAGAAGCCCATCTACTACATGAGCAAGATCCTTCTTGATGCCGAGACCAGGTACCTGTCAATAGAGAAACTTGCATTAGCACTCGTCAGTATTTCTCTCAAACTCTCCCATTACTTCTAGACTTAAAAGATAGTAGTTGTTACAGAACATCCACTCAAGTCGCTTTTCAAAAAGGCCGACTTCTCTGCAAGAGTATCAAGATGGGCTGTCGAATTGGGCAGTATGATATCTAGTACAACCCAGAACGACGATCAAAGCCCAAGTTTTAGCTGACTTCATCGTGGAATTCATCTCTCCTAGTTCGGCACCCAGACATCTCGACACCGAACTGGGGGGTACAGGGGATGAGGATGAAGTCACCGAGACCGAGACACAATAAGAACGATCTTGGAAACATTTCGTTGATTCAGCGTGGAAGGTCTTCGTTGAAGAATCCTCAACCTCCAAAAGGGTTGGCGCTGGCATAGTCCTCCAATCTCCAGAAGGACTGGTCATCGAACAAGCCCTAACACTTGATTTCAAGGCGTTCAACAATGATGTATAGTTGGTGACGAGCCAGCTGAACGGAGACTACCAAGCTCGCGACTAAAGGATGGCAGCCTACCTAGTTCTGGCAAAATAGCTCCTCTCTTAATTTGAAAAAGTTGAAATCAAGCAGGTCGGCAGAGAATCTAATTCCCATATAGACGCTCTCGCCAACCTGGCCTCCGCGGTCGAGGCCGAAAAAAAAAGAATCATCGAGGTGGGTTCATAGGAGAAGCCAAGCATAGAACTTCACCCACCTCAGCAAATTTTATGTGTTGATCTCGGTCTAAGCTGGATGGACCCAATCATCTCTTATCTCCGAGATGAACAACTTCCTGAAGACAAGAATGAGGCTCACAAGATCAGGCTGAAAGCAGCTCGGTTTTGGTTGTCTCCAGAAGGCAAACTCTACAGGAAGTCCTTTACTAGTCCCTACCTTCAGTGTGTTCACCCGAGCAGAGTTGAAGACTTCCTCTACGAGATTCATGAAGGGATTTGCGGCAACCACATCAGAGGTCGGTCACTAGCATACCGAGCTATCAGCCAGGGCTACTGGTGGCCATACATGTAAAAGGATGCTCAGCTGTACGCCAGGAAATGCGAGAAGTGCCAGAGATTCTCACTCCCTCCATCAGCCAGCGCATGATCTGAGTCCACTCTCCAGCCCGTAGCCCTTCGCCCAATGGGGGTTGGACATTGTGGGACCGCTCCACCAAGCTCCATGGAATAAGAGGTGGCTAATAGTGGCCACCGATTACTTCACCAAATGGGTAGAAGCAGAACCACTGTCTTCCATCACCGACCAGGACTCCAAGAACTTCATGTGGAAAAACATCATCACGAGGTTTGGCATCCCACGAGCTCTGGTCTCAGACAACGGGACCCAGTTCGATTCCAACCTCTTCAAAAACTTCTACTGGGTGCTCGGCATCAAAAACTATTACTCCACTCCAGCCTACCTACAGAGCAATGGTCAAGCTGAAATCTCCAACAAGGTGGTGCTCGACGGACTCAATAAGAGACTCGACCGAGCCAAGGGAAGATGGGTGGAAGAACTCCCGAGTGTCCTATGGGCATATCGGACGACTCCAAGGCGCTCCACTTCGGCAATGCCTTTCTCCTTGGCCTATGGGATTGAAGCCATGATTCCACTCGAGGTTAGCCTCCCGACTTTGAGATCGGAACTCTTCGACCAAGGCCAAAACGAAGTGAATCTGGCCCAAGAGCTAGACCTAGCCGAAGAACGAAGGGAAGCAGCAGCCATTCGCCTATCTTCCTATCAGCAACAATTGGCTAGGGGCTACAATCAAAGAGTCAGATAAAGGAAATTCCCAATTGGGGAATTGGTCCTGAAGAAGACACTTCCAGCGGATAAAGATACGAATCAAGGCAAGCTAGCACCAAACTGGCATGGCCCATTTAAGGTGATATCAGCTGCCAGCCAATCAGCATACAAACTTGAGGACATGGATGGTAAAAAGTTACCACGGCCATGGAATGCGACGCACCTCAAGAAGTTCTAATTCTCAATTGTATTCGATTTTTTAGATCAATAAAAGCAGTCTTTGTTCTTTGTTGCTCTCAAATCTCACTAAGTTATAGAACTCGGCAATAGTGCCATCGAGCTCATACTAGCTTCGGTAAGGGTACCGGCTAGGCATGTCTTGGCCTCATCTACTTCAACAACAATGCCACTACGCTACACCAACTTCGGTGACAGTACAAGCTGGTCATGTGTTGGTATTGGCCGTAAGCAGCTCAACAAGAGTGCTAACGTGACTACCCTAGCTTCGGTAAGAATACCAGTCAGGCATGTCTCGATATTATACATCTCAGTAACAGTACCCAATCGCTCCCAACAAGACTAAACCAGCTTCGGTAATGTACCAGCTGGTCATGTCTCGGTCTTAGCCTCAGGCAGCTCAGCAAGAGTGCCAACGTGACTACCCTGGCTTCGGTAAGAGTACCAACCAGGCATGTCTCTATTAATCACATCTCAGTAAGAGTACCAGATTACTTCCACTAAGACTACCCTGCTTCGGTAAGATTACCAACAGAGCATGTCTTGATCTTGGCCCAACGCATCTCGGCAACTATGCCATATCGCTGCCAACAAGATCATTCTTCGGAAATAAACGACAAGTTATAGAGCTCGGCGGCGGCCTCGATGGCTACTTCGGTTCCAGAACCAAGTGCACTACGGACAAAGTCACGAGATGAAAACCTTGTATCCAATTTGATCCTGTTCTAACTTGGTTACTGAACTATGCTACGCTATGTACAAATTCGGTACCAAGGTTCAAATCAATTACTTCTCAAAGTTTCTGGTTGTTACTTAAGTGTTTTTGGTTGGCGAACCGAATTCAATTACTTAAGCGAAACCTATTCTTCTAAAGCATGTAAGGAGTTCGGTTAAAGAACCGGGTCAGACACTTATGATTTCTAAAGTAATTTTTGAAGGCAAGCATAAAAAAGAAAAAAAAAACGTTTGGAAGCAAGTACCAGAGAAGAGAAATTAAGACTATGTTATCAAAGAAAACATTTTATTTCTCTTAAAATTGTATCATTACATTCAAATGAAAAGAAAATACGTCAAAAGGAAAAAACAAAGGAGGTCTTCAAGAGGATGCAGGCTCTGCGACAGCGTTGGCCTTGGCTTGAACAACTTCAGGCTCGGCAGTCTCTAGAATTTCAATCATAACAGGAGGAGCCTCAGGTGCAGAGCTCGGCTCAGGCACCGAACCTGGGAACTTGGCTAGTTTTTCATAGGCCGGTGGTCCTCGGGGACACCCGCCTCTTTTAGAGCCGTGAGCCATCCCTTTTCCCAGGTCTTGTCCCTCACCTTGATGACTTGAGCTTTGTAATGAGCCGTTGCCTGCTCCGCCCCTTCATCAAAAGCAGCGTCGCACTCCAACTGAAGCTTGGCCTCGGCTTCCTCCTTTAGACTTTCAAGACCGGCCATCCTCTTGTCCCCGGCCCAGAGTTTAGCCTCAAAATATTCATCCTTTTACTTCTCCAAAGAGGCCTCGAGCTCGACCGCCTTCTTCTTTTTAGCTTCGGCCTCTGACCTCGGCTTGTTGTTCTCGTCCTTGAGCTTTCAAACCTGACTTTGAGGCCGTCCTTTATTCCCTCCATCTGTTTCGCCACCGGAGTCATGTCGCTCAATTTCTTTTGGAGGGTCTTATTCTCGGCCTCCAGCTTGGCGATTGCTGGGCTGTTCCTATGAAGCCGGTCCAATGCAACCATGCACTTCTGCGCTATCTGTTAAAGAAGCAAGGCATTAGAAAAAATGATGACCGAGATGGAACACTTGATAGAAAATGAAAAAAGATTCAGGCGAACTTACCGCGAAGCTCGACTGCAAGGACAACAGCATCAAACTGGTGTCATCGTACTACTCCAGCTGAGCTATGTCCAGCGGCAGGGCGCAGGCCCTCTCGAGTGCCCGCGGACGAAAGGATCGGGCCTCCGAAGGACCCGATCCTTGACCGTCATTAGTCTCCCGGGCTCTAGCAAAAAGTTCGGCTTCTAGAGAGTCAGAAGAGTGGTCTGCACCGCAAGCTGGCTAGACCCCCCCCTCTACAGGAGCCTCGGTTGTGGCCCTTTTTCAGGCCTAAGCCTCCGCCAGTGCAGCTTCGACAGTCCGCTTCCGAACCTGAGTATTTGTCTACGGTTTGGAGACAGTTGCGGAGGTGGAGACATCAGCGTCGGCAAGAGGCGGAGAAGCCGCAGAAGATGTGGGGGCAGGAATATCGACAGCAGCCGTGGTTGGGGGTGCTTTAGAAGATCAACCCCCAAATTCCAAGGCTTCCAAGTCGTCCACTACTAGACGCCTGCTTCGCCCCATGTCCTCCCCTGCTGGGTGTTGACACCAAAAATGTCACTTTGCCTTTTCAAGATCCAAAGAGCTACATGAAGTCGCAACCTGCCATAAATAGGCAATGCTGCTTCCAAAAATCAAATCTTGTCAGAATCAAATAAAACTGCAAGATTCTTCCAGACAGCCAAAAGAGGAGTACACAAGAAGTTTCGGGCCATTTCAAAATCATTTGGCCTAACTTCGCTTCTCCGACAGCCGAAAAGGAGCTCTCGGCGACAAAAGCTCTCCGGGACCATGGTTTCCAAGACAGAGCCTATGGATCATCTTAAAATGACTCTAATAGGTTCCCTGTCAAATTTCAAGTCAATCGGACATCGGTTGACCGCACATCAAACCGTGACATCTTCATCGCGATAAAAAGCAAGTCCACAGGTGATAGGACCCCAAACGGCTTCAAAACTCAAACAAAAGCCTATGGTTGGTCTTATTTATTGCTCAGGAGGCCTCACACCAAATTTCAGGTCATTCCGACATCGTTTGGCCCAGTTTCAGCTTCTGACGGAAAATCGACAGCTCTGCGCGACAAAGTCTTCGGCTTTCTCAGGAAATTGGAAACTTTGCAAAATAAAATGCAAGGATTCTCATCAGGTTTCCTACAAAGAAATCAGGCCAATAAATGGTCAAAATGTCAAGGAAAAGTACAGAAGAAAAAAGAATCGAAAAAAAAGCAAAAAACGGATGCAAAACGGGACACGAAAGGGGGAAAACCCCCCAGGGTCGCAGCCCCCTGCGACCCTGGGCCAGGGTCGCCGGCGACCTTGGACCCCGGGGTCGCCGGGAAAGCCCCGGAAACCCCGGTTTTCGCCGTTTTTTCGCGATTCGAAGGGCCCAGCCTCTGGTACTTTCCAAAATTCATGCTTTTGAGACACCAAGTCCTCTGACATCCGTCCAAAACACGGGTAAATCATCAAGAGTATCGAAGACAGTATTGATCGCCACCCGGTCAACCAAAAAAAGTGTGCTTTCCACCCGACCGATCGAGAAATCGACAGGACAGATGGCACCGACCCGCTGCTGGCAACAAACACCTGAAATTACATGGTCATCTGATGTCGATCTACATGAAGATCCATCGATGATCATCAACAGAAGAATCTCAAAAGACGTGGCACGGCCCGCGACTCTTCAGCTGCTCGGCGACCACTTAACGCGATTCATTGACTAACTTTATTACAGTCATTAATCCATTTCTTTGGACGGCCCAATCAGAAGCAAGCATTTGGGAGTTACAAGTCAAGAAATTCATGGCATTTAACCCATGAAACTCCTCCCATCATGGCGATTAAAGGCGATTAAATGCCCTCAATCTCCTCCGGCCAATCAGAAGCCAAGAAAAGGAGTTACAAAATAAACAATTCAATTTTGTAACTCCTCCCATTATGCGGCCTAATGACAATAAAAGCCCATAAACCCACCTAAAAGGCTACCTAAAAGCCTATAAATAGGAGGGCTCTCCAAGAAGAAAGAAGATCAGAAACATCAGAGAAAAAAGCACAAGCACACAGACAGAAATCCAGAGAAAGGAAAAAGAGAGGAAACTCTGCGGAAGTTCTACACCGGCCACCGCAACAAGGTGACAAAAGTCCCTTAGGGGGGTACCCCCCCCCCCCAAGGTCCTTGCCTTCTCCTCCTGCCTCCAATGGCTTAGATGTGGCTTTTCAGCCCGTCTACTCGGCTTTTTATTGGACATAGGACCTTCCTTTGGTCTTTGTCCTCTAAAAACCTGAGGTTATAGCCAAGCCAAGCGAATCAATAGCATCCTCTGTTCTCATCTGCATGGATGATGGCGAAGCCCACATATGGCTTGCGACCGTCAATCTAAACGAGTCCCCCACAATCTCCTGAGAAGTTAGATCCTCCTTTTCTTGCTTTTCATTGTAGTTTGTATTTTTTCAAAAGAGACAAAAATCACAATTCTTGTCTTTCATTATTGATAAGGATTGTAAATCGGCTATAAACGCCAAAATCGGCTATAAACGCCAAAAATCGGCTATAAACGCCAAAATCGGCTATAAATGCCAAAAAAATCGCCTTTCACGGCAAACCAAAAAAATGTCTCTTTTCTTAAATATATGTGCAATGGAAAACTTGAAAGAAGTTGATTTCCTTTTTACTTGCGAAGGTTGATCTCCGGATCACCACTTGCAATTCCAAGTAAAAATAGAAAATCTGGCACACCCACAAAAAAAGAAATGTTGATGCACGCCCCTGCCCCCCGGTTACGAAAGGGTCGGAACCAAACGGACTCCCACGTCCGCCGACCTCGGTAGAACCGAGCAGGAGCGCGGTCCATCAAGCTGGCATCACCCGGTGGGACTCGTTTATTTGAGAACACGATGCTAGAAATGAAATATTTGCATATCATATATTTTGCTCTATGCTTATATTTCTTTTCTCGATTCCTTGGCTACTTTATAATTGGTGGCCTATGTTGAATTCTGCAAAAAAAAAATGAGATGAGATTTTTTGTTTGGAAATTTCTAATTCTTTGAATTTATTTCCACTCTTTCTCTTTTAAAAAAAAAAATTTTTTTAAAAAAACAAAAAAAATCAGATTTGTCAATTTGGATTCAAAATTGAGAAACCTTGATCCGTTCCTATCGTTCATCGCGCTTGCAGAAATGTTGAGCCTGTTCGACTAAGGTTTTGGGCCATCGTTTCTCTTCGATGAGTTCATTAAAAATAAAATATATATATATATAAAAAAGTAAAAAAATTTTAGATTTCTCAATTTGGATTCAAAATTGAGAAACCTTGATCCGTTCCTATCGTTCATCACGCTTGCAGAAATGTTGAGCCTGTTCGACTAAGGTTTTGGGCCATCGTTTCTCTTCGATGAGTTCATTAAAAAATCAAAAAAAAAATATATATATATATATATAAAAGTAAAAAAATTTTAGATTTCTCAATTTGGATTCAAAATCGAGAAACCTTGATCCGTTCCTATCGTTCATCGCGCTTGCAGAAATGTTGAGCCTGTTCGACTAAGGTTTTGGGCCATCGTTTCTCTTCGATGAGTTCATTAAAAATAAAAAAAATATATATATATATATATAAAAAAGTAAAAAAAAGAAAAAAAAATTTTAGATTTCTTAATTTGGATTCAAAATTGAGAAACCTTGATCCGTTCCTATCGTTCATCGCGCTTGCAGAAATGTTGAGCCTGTTCGACTAAGGTTTTGGGCCATCGTTTCTCTTCGATGAGTTCATTAAAAATAAAAAAAATATATATATATATATATATATAAAAGACATAGACCACTAAGGTTAAACCAACTGTGTTCTTTGATCATGGTTGATTCAAAGAAAAGCCTTGTCCAGAGTGTGGAGACAGCTTGACTGTTCTAGGCAAGGGTCCTCCAAACGGGTTCATTAAGTAATCCTACCCTTACCTGGGGGCAATTCTATCAATCAAGATTTCATAAGACCGGGTTAGGAGGCCTATGTGTACTCTCTCGTCTTTTAAATAAATAAAAAAAATAAATTTTTTAAAAAAATATATATAAAATTTTAAAATAAAAAAATAAAAATAAAAAAATTTTTCAAAAAAAAAATCTTAAAAAAAAAATAAAAAATAAATAAATAAAAAAATAAAAAAAAAGATTTTAAAAAAAAAAAAAAAAATCTTCAAAAAAAAAAACTTCAAAAAAAAAAAAAACTTCCGTCATTTTTGGGTTTAGATTAGAGAAATCTTGGTCTTCTCCTTTCTGAGCACTGGCGCTCGCGGAAATCGCTGAGCCCGTGTTCAGATTGGAGTGCCTTTTGCTCTCTTTGATGAACCCGATATTGGCCTTTCAAAAAAAAAAAACTCGTCATTTTTAGATTCAGATCCGAGAAATCATGGTTCATTTCTTTCTGAGTACTGGCGCTCGCGGAAATCGCTGAGCCCGTGTTCAGATTGGAATACCATCTGCTCTCTTTGATGAATCCAATCTTGACCTTTCAAAACAGAGAATCTCATCTCATAGATGCGGTCTCAAAACATTTGTGTCTAGCGGTACTAGTACGCCCTTTCAGGGTCTACTGTATTGCGACCGGCACATCTGTAACTCCAACTTTATATTCTTCTTACCTCGAGCAAGCTCTGCTTCTCGATAAGTCGAATTTAAGTTCACAATTGCTTCTAGCAGTCACTGCGATGCCCATTCTGGGCTTACCATACCTGCGATCAGAACAATTGTACCCTCTATGGCATTTTGCCTTCCTCATATTGCCTGGGTCATCTACCTCGAGCAGTTTGAAAAGACGAAACCATAGAACTTCCCATTTATGATCATTATATTCTTGTGATTACTAATGGATGTGGTCTTGTTTCAGAAATTTTCGAAAACTAACAATGGCAGCTTCACTAACCATTACTTTCGACGAAAACAAGCACCAACTCATGCTTCAACAGAAGCAAACCACGCGCACCTACAAGCGCCCAATCAGCTGCCGAAGCGTCAACTCCCTCGACAACTCTCTGAACTCCGGGTCGACCTCGACTCCCCGGACTATCGTCTTCGGGACGCTGGGACCATTCCCACTTCCTGAGGAACAAACTGCTCCTTCTAAGAAGCAGAAACTCGCCTCTCAACGTGTCACTACCGTGACACCAAAGGCGAGCACCAGAAGGCCTGAAGCCCGTGGCAGCCCCACGAGGCCTCAACCTGCAAACAACCAGGTCTACTCCAAGACTTGGTCCCCAAGACCTTCACCAAAACAGAGAAGGTCCCAGACATCCACCAAGCCAGCATTCCTGGCCCCACTCAAGGAGAACCAGTTCTATCCTCTTGCTTACATGAAAGAGGAGAGACCCATCTCCAACCTGACTCTCAAGTCATCCCAGCATGAGCCGGCTTGTTCCTACAAGCCCAAAATCAAGTCATGCATCACAAGGCCTCCACAAGCATCTGCTAAGGCCTACAAATCTGCAGTTCGACCCTTCATATCTACAGGGGCCGAACTTCAAAAATTCAAAGCTTCGCTGCAACTGGCGAAGGATAGGGTTCGCATCCTGTCCTTGCCCAGCTACAAAGAAGACAGGCTCGGCTGCTGCGCCCGAGGGAGCACATCCTTCATCGTCAAAGCCCAGTCAGAGCTGACCGAAGCTCAAATTGCTCGTCGTATACGCTGCCGCGCGTCATACCGGCAAAAGAGACTAGAGAAGCAAAGGACCCAGCCTCCCACACTTCAAGTCTCTCCCAAATGGGTCGAAAAAGAAAGACCCAACCAAGTTGCTGCCGTCCATATGGTTGGAAAAACCAGAAGGCGCCAAAAATCAGCAACAAAAATCCATGTCCGACGTCCGATGACCCGCAGCGTCTCCAGGACAAGAAGACATTCAGAAGAATCCCCTGCTTCTTCAAGCAAAGGACAGCAGAGTGATCCTTCCTCAAGCTCTTCTTCAAAAAGAATGAGCCCCAGCTCAGTCACCAGGACAGTTTCTTCGTTCGAATCACGAAGGATGAATGTCTTGGCTACAAATTCTGAGCCACCACCCCGCAATCCACCTCCAAAAGATGCGATCACCCGCATCCAGCAGTTGGAACAGGGCCAGCAGAGGATTGAAACTCTGATGGAAAACCTTCTCCTCGCCTTCCAAAATCGGGCGAACAATGAACCTCCTCCGAATCATCAAGACGATGAGGTAAATAGAGAAGAAAATGAGTCACACGCCCTTACCAAAAAGGACGTAGACGGTATCCTCGCCAAAGCAAAAGAAGAGGATATACTCAAAGAGCATGGGATCAAGCCACCATATCCCTTATGGATGGACTCGGTCCCGTTCCCCACCAAATTCAAGCATCCTACTCTCCAAACATATACGGGGAAAGGATCAGCCAGACAGCACGTCATCCACTTCAAGATCCTGACGGGAGCTATCGCAGATCAAGATGCACTCAAGATCCGCCTCTTTGCAAGTACCCTAAAAGGTACGGCCTTCGATTGGTACTCCACTCTGCCGGAGGACTCAATCCAAAACTGGGCCATGCTAGAGACACGCTTCCTCACTCACTTCAAAGGTGAAGATCATCCCGCTACTATGGCTCAGCTGTGCAGCCTAAAACAGGGGGAGAATGAATCAACATATGACTTCATTCACAAGTGGAAAGCAATGGCATACAAATGCTCTGATGTATTGCCACAAGCGTCGCTAGTCGACATCTGCCGAAACAACATGAGAGCCAGAATCCGCTCCATGATCATCGGCAACAAATCAAAAACCTGGGAGAACTCCTAGAAGCTTCCATGGAAGCTGAAACGGTGATTAAAGACCTCAACAGTCAGAAATCATCAAGAAAAGAGCCAACCGCCATTGCAACCTCTAAACCAAAGAAGAAAGAGGTCCTCAATGTGCAGACCAAGCCAGCTCCTCAGCCACCAAAGAAAGCTGAAAACAAAGCTGCTGGTAAGAGACCTGAACTCTCAGACGCCTTCAAAGAACGAGTAGAGAAGAAATACCCGTTTGATGAAGATGTTGATGAAATCTTCGGGGCTCTTGTGGCAAACGGCAAGCTCACCTTGCCTGAACCAAAAAGACCGGGTGATGTTGGCAAAACCAACGATCCTCGGTACTGTCCATACCACCAGATGATCTCGCATCCTCTCAATCAATGCTTCGTTGTGAGAGAGAAAATAAATGAGATGTGGAAAAACGGAGTCATCACCTTTGACAAAAACTATGGGTCTGCCTCCGTCAACATGGTGACATGTGGACAAACATCAAGATCACCGAAGAAGAAGATCACTACTTCCTTCAAGGTGATAAACTCAATCGAAGCGTCCGAGGAACTGGTTCCTTACCCGACACCAGACGGACAACCGATATGGGTACATCCCGATCTCCTGGAAGATGAAAATTGGGAGGTCGTGAAAATAAAGCCTACAGCTTGACAGCGAAGGCAGGCTAGGAAACATCTCCTCAAGCTCAAACGGCAAGAGAAGACCCAGCCAAAACTAGAGGTCAAAGAAAAGGCAGAGGCTTCCTCTACCGCTTCACTGGAGGTAACAAAAACATCCCTTCCAGAGACTTCAAAGGGGGTAAGGAAATTCACTCTCAGTGATTTCATGCCACCTCAATTTTGTTGACACCAAAAATGTCACTTTGCCTTTCCAAGATCCAAAGAGCTACATGAAGTCGCAACCTGCCATAAATAGGCAATGCTGCTTCCAAAAGTAAAATCTTGTCAGAATCAAACAAAAACTGCAAGATTCTTCCAGACAGCCAAAAGAGGAGTACACAAGAAGTTTCAAGCCATTTCAAGATCATTTGGCCTAACTTCGCTTCTCCGACAGCCAAATCAAGCCTCTCGGCGGTAAAGCTCTCCGGGACCATGATTTCCAAGACAGAACCTATGGATCATCTTAAAATGACTCCAATAGGTTCCCTGTCAAATTTCAAGTCAATCGGACATCGGTTGACCGCACATCAAACCGCGACATCTTCATCGCGACAAAAAGCAAGTCTGCAGGTGATAGGACCCCAAACGGCTTCGAAACTCAAACAAAAGCCTATGGTTGGTCTTATTTATTGCTCAGGAGGCTTCACACCAAATTTCAGGTCATTCCGACATCGTTTGGCCCAGTTTCAGCTTTTGACAGAAAATCGGCAGCTCTGCGCGACAAAGTCTTCAGCTTTCTCAGGAAATTGGAAACTTTGCAAAATAAAATGCAAGGATTCTCATCAGGTTTCCTACAAAGAAATCAGGCCAATAAATGATCAAAATGTCAAAGAAAAGTACAGAAGAAAAAAGAATCAAAAAAGAGCAAAAACGGACGCAAAACGGGACCAAAAAGGGGGAAAACCCCCCCCAGGGTCGCAGACCCCTGCGACCCTGGGCCAGGGTCGCCGGCGACCATGGACCCCGGGGTCGCCGGGAAAGCCCCGGAAACCCCGGTTTTCGCCGTTTTTTTCGCGATTCGAGGAGCCCAGCCTCTGGTACTTTCCAAAATTCATGCTTTTGAGACACCAAGTCCTCTGATATCCGTCCAAAACACGGGTAAATCATCAAGAGTATCAAAGACAGTATTGATCACCACCCGGTCAACCAAAAAAAAGTGTGCTTTCCACCCGACCGATCGAGAAATCGACAGGACAGATGGCACCGACCCGCTGTTGGCAACAAGCACCTGAAATTACATGGTCATCTGATGTCGATCTACATGAAGATCCATCGATGATCATCAACAGAAGAATTCCAAAAGACGTGGCACGGCCCGCGACTCTTCAGCTGCTCGGCGACCACTTAATGCGATTAATTGACTAGCTTTATTACAGTCATTAATCCATTTCTTTGGACGGCCCAATCAGAAGCAAGCATTTGGGAGTTACAAGTCAAGAGATTCATGGCATTTAACCCATGAAACTCCTCCCATCATGGCGATTAAAGGCGATTAAATGCCCTCAATCTCCTCCGGCCAATCAGAAGCCAAGAAAAAGGAGTTACAAAATAAACAATTCAATTTTGTAACTCCTCCCATTATGCGGCTTAAATGACAATAAAAGCCCATAAACCCACCTAAAAGGCTACCTAAAAGCCTATAAATAGGAGGGCTCTCCAAGAAGAAAGGACATCAGAAAAATCAGAAAAATCAGAAAAACACACAACAAACATCAGACAGCAGTCAGAAATCCAGAGAAAAGAAAAAGAGAGAAAACTCTGCGGAAGTTCTACACCGGCCACCGCAACAAGGTGACAAAAGTCCCTTGGGGGGTACCCCCCCCAAGGTCCTTGCCTTCTCCTCCTGCCTCCAATGGCTTAGATGTGGCTTTTCAGCCCGTCTACTCGGCTTTTTATTGGACATAGGACCTTCCTTTGGTCTTTGTCTTCTAAAAACCCGAGGTTATAGCCAAGCCAAGTGAATCAAATAGCATCCTCTGTTCTCATCTGCATGGATGATGGCGAAGCCCACATATGGCTTGCGACCGTCAATCTAAACGAGTCCCCCACAATCTCCTGAGAAGTTAGATCCTCCTTTTCTTGCTTTTCATTGTAGTTTGTATTTTTTTTAAAAGAGACAAAAATCACAATTCTTGTCTTTCATTGTTGATAAGGATTGTAAATCGGCTATAAACGCCAAAATCGGCTATAAACGCCAAAAATCGGCTATAAACGCCAAAAATCGGCTATAAACGCCAAAATCGGCTATAAATGCCAAAAAAATCGCCTTTCACGGCAAACCAAGAAAAATGTCTCTTTTCTTAAATATATGTGCAATGGAAAACTTGAAAGAAGTTGATTTCCTTTTTACTTGTGAAGGTTGATCTCCGGATCACCACTTGCAATTCCAAGTAAAATAGAAAATCTGGCACACCCACACAAAAAAAGAAATGTTGATGCACGCCCCTGCCCCCCGGTTACGAAAGGGTCGGACCCGACGGACTCCCACGTCCGCCGACCTCGGTAGGAACTCGAGCAGGAGCGCGGTCCATCAAGCTGGCACACCCGGTGGGACTCGTTTATTTGAGAACACGATGCTAGAAATGAAATATTTGCATATCATATATTTTGCTCTATGCTTATATTTCTTTTCTTGATTCCTTGGCTACTTTATAATTGGTGGCCTATGTTGAATTCTGCAAAAAAAAATGAGATGAGATTTTTTGTTTGGAAATTTCTAATTCTTTGAATTTATTTCCATTCTTTCTCTTTTCAAAAAAAAAAAATTTAAAAAAAAAAAACAAAAAAAATCAGATTTGTCATTTTTGGATTCAAAATTGAGAAACCTTGATCCGTTCCTATCGTTCATCGCGCTTGCAGAAATGTTGAGCCTGTTCGACTAAGGTTTTGGGCCATGGTTTCTCTTCGATGAGTTCATTAAAAAAATCAAAAAAAATATATATATATATAAAAAAAATTTTTTGTAGATTTCTCAATTTGGATTCAAAATTGAGAAACCTTGATCCGTTCCTATCGTTCATCGCGCTTGCAGAAATGTTGAGCCTGTTCGACTAAGGTTTTGGGCCATGGTTTCTCTTCGATGAGTTCATTAAAAAATCAAAAAATATATATATATATATATATATATAAAATTTTAGATTTCTCAATTTGGATTCAAAATTGAGAAACCTTGATCTGTTCCTATCGTTCATCGCGCTTGCAGAAATGTTGAGCCTGTTCGACTAAGGTTTTGGGCCATGGTTTCTCTTCGATGAATTCATAAAAATAAAAATAAAATAAAAAATATATATATAAAAAAAAAAAAGACATAGACCACTAAGGTTAAACCAACTGTGTTCTTTGATCATGGTTGATTCAAAGAAAAGCCTTGTCCAGAGTGTGGAGACAGCTTGACTGTTCTAGGCAAGGGTCCTCCAAACGGGTTCATTAAGTAATCCTACCCTTACCTGGGGGCAATTCTATCAATCAAGATTTCATAAGACCGGGTTAGGAGGCCTATGTGTATTCTCTCGTCTTTTAAATAAAAAAAATAAAAAAAAAATAAAAAAATTTTAAAATAAAAAATAAAAAATAAAAAAAAATTTTCAAAAAAAAAATCTTAAAAAAAAAATTTAATAAAAATAAATAAAAAAAAAAATAATAAAAAAAAGATTTTTTTTAAAAAAAAAAAAAAAAAATCTTCAAAAAAAAAAAAAAAAAAAAAAACTTCCGTCATTTTGGGTTTAGATTGGAGAAATCTTGGTCTTCTTCTTTCTGAGCACTGGCGCTCGCAGAAATCGCTGAGCCCGTGTTCAGATTGGAGTGCCTTTTGCTCTCTTTGATGAACCCGATATTGGCCTTTCAAAAGAAAACTCGTCATTTTTAGATTCAGATCCGAGAAATCATGGTTCATTTCTTTCTGAGCACTGGCGCTCGCGGAAATCGCTGAGCCCGTGTTCAGATTGGAATACCATCTGCTCTCTTTGATGAATCCAATCTTGACCTTTCAAAACAGAGAATCTCATCTCATAGATGCGGTCTCAAAACATTTGTGTCTAGCGGTACTAGTACGCCCTTTCAGGGTCTACTGTATTGCGACCGGCACATCTGTAACTCCAACTTTATATTCTTCTTACCTCGAGCAAGCTCTGCTTCTCGATAAGTCGAATTTAAGTTCACAATTGCTTCTAGCAGTAACTGGGATGCCCATTCCGGGCTTACCACACCTGCGATCAGAACAATTGTACCTTCTATGGCATTTTGTCTTCCTCATATTGCTTGGGTCATCTACCTCGAGCAATTTGAAAAGACGAAACCATAGAACTTCCCATTTATGATCATTATATTCTTGTGATTACTAATGGATGTGGTCTTGTTTCAGAAATTTTCGAAAAAACTAACAATGGCAGCTTCACTAACCATTACTTTCGACGAAAGCAAGCACCAACTCATGCTCCAACAGAAGCAAACCACGCGCACCTACAAGCGCCCCATCAGCTGCCGAAGCGTCAACTCCCTCGGCAACTCTGTAAACTCCGGGTCGACCTCGACTCCCCGGACTATCGTCTTCGGGACGCTGGGACCATTCCCACTTCCTGAGGAACAAGCTGCTCCCTCCAAGAAGCAGAAACTCGCCTCTCAACGTGTCACTACCGTGACACCAAAGGCGAGTACAAGAAGGCCTGAAGCCCGTGGCATCCCCACGAAGCCTCAACCTGCAAACAACCAGGTCTACCCCAAGACTTGGTCCCCAAGACCTTCACCAAAACAAAGAAGGTCCCAGGCATCCACTAAGCCAGCATTCCTGGCCCCACTCAAGGAGAACCAGTTCTATCCTCTTGCTTACATGAAAGAGGAGAGACCCATCTCCAACCTGACTTCCAAGTCATCCCAGCATGAGCCGGCTTGTTCCTACAAGCCCAAAATCAAGTCATGCATCACAAGGCCTCCACAAGCATCTGCTAAGGCCTACAAATCTGCAGTTCGACCCTTCATATCTACAGGGGCCGAACTTCACAAATTCAAAGCTTCGCTGCAACAGGCGAAGGATAGGGTTCGCATCCTGTCCTTGCCCAGCTACAAAGAAGACAGACTCGGCTGCTGCGCCCGAGGGAGCACATCCTTCATCGTCAAAGCCCAGTCAGAGCTGACCGAAGCTCAAATTGCTCGTCGTATACGCCGCCGCGCGTCGTATAGACAAAAGAGACTACAGAAGCAAAGGACCCAGCCTCCCACACTTCAAGTCTCTCCCAAATGGGTCGAAAAAGAAAGACCCAACCAAGTTGCTGCCGTCCATATGGTTGGAAAAACCAGAAGGCGCCAAAAATCAGCGACAAAAATCCATGTCCGACGTCCAATGACCCGCAGCGTCTCAAGGACAAGAAGACATTCAGAAGAATCCCCTGCTCCTTCAAGCAAAGGACAGCAGAGTGATCCTTCCTCAAGCTCCTCTTCGAAAAGAATGAGCCCCAGCTCAGTCACCAGGACAGTTTCTTCGTTCGAATCACGAAGGATGAATGTCCTGGCTACAAATTCTGAGCCACCACCCCACAATCCACCTCCAGAAGATGCGATCACCCGCATCCAGCAGTTGGAACAGGGCCAGCAGAGGATTGAAACTCTGATGGAAAACCTTCTCCTCGCCTTCCAAAATCAGGCGAACAATGAACCTCCTCCGAATCATCAAGACGACGAGGTAAATAGAGAAGAAAATGAGTCACGCGCCCTTACCAAAAAGGACGTAGACAGTATCCTCGCCAAAGCAAAAGAAGAGGATATACTCAAAGAGCATGGGATCAAGCCACCATATCCCTTATGGATGGACTCGGTCCCGTTCCCCACCAAATTCAAGCATCCTACTCTCCAAACATATACAGGGAAAGGATCAGCCAGACAGCACGTCATCCACTTCAAGATCTTGACGGGAGCTATCGCAGATCAAGATGCACTCAAGATCCGCCTCTTTGCAAGTACCCCTAAAAGGTACGGCCTTCGATTGGTACTCCACTCTGCCGGAGGACTCAATCCAAAATTGGGCCATGCTAGAGACACGCTTCCTGACTCACTTCAAAGGTGAAGATCATCCCGCTACTATGGCTCAGCTGTGCAGCCTAAAACAGGGGGAGAATGAATCAACATATGACTTCATTCACAAGTGGAAAGCAATGGCATACAAATGCTCTGATGTATTGCCACAAGCGTCGCTAGTCGACATCTGCCGAAACAACATGAGAGCCAGAATCCGCTCCATGATCATCGGCAACAAATCAAAAAACCTGGGAGAACTCCTAGAAGCTTCCATGGAAGCTGAAACGGTGATTAAAGACCTCAACAGTCAGAAATCATCAAAGAAAGAGCCAACCGCCATTGCAACCTCTAAACCAAAGAAGAAAGAGGTCCTCAATGTGCAGACCAAGTCAGCTCCTCAGCCACCAAAGAAAGCTGAAAACAAAGCTGCTGGTAAGAGACCTGAACTCTCTGATGCCTTCAAAGAACGAGTAGAGAAGAAATACCCGTTTGATGAAGATGTTGATGAAATCTTCGGGGCTCTTGTGGCAAATGGCAAGCTCACCTTGCCTGAACCAAAAAGACCGGGTGATGTTGGCAAAACCAACGATCCTCGGTACTGTCCATACCACCAGATGATCTCGCATCCTCTCAATCAATGCTTCGTTGTGAGAGAGAAAATAAATGAGATGTGGAAAAACGGAGTCATCACCTTTGACAAAAATTATGGGTCTGCCTCCGTCAACATGGTGACATGTGGACAAACATCAAGATCACCGAAGAAGAAGATCACTACTTCCTTCAAGGTGATAAACTCAATCGAAGCGTCCGAGGAACTGGTTCCTTACCCGACACCAGACGGACAACCGATATGGGTACATCCCGATCTCCTGGAAGATGAAAATTGGGAGGTCGTGAAAATAAAGCCTACAGCTCGACAGCGAAGGCAGGCTAGGAAACATCTCCTCAAGCTCAAACGGCAAGAGAAGACCCAGCCAAAACTAGAGGTCAAAGAAAAGGCAGAGGCTTCCTCTACCGCTTCACTGGAGGTAACAAAAACATCCCTTCCAGAGACTTCAAAGGGGGTAAGGAAATTCACTCTCAGTGATTTCATGCCACCTCAATTCAGAGAAGCCATGCAGGAGACATCATACTCTTGCAATTCGGTAGTTGGATTCTCCATTGATGGATACGAGTCCAGCGACACCGATGATGGATTCGAACCCAACTACATAGATGAGTGGGAGGAGTCCCTTGAAACAGGAGAATATCTCTCCGATGAAGAATGGGTTCCTGAGTCTCATCTTATGCCAGTAATCTGGTATAACCCCCTACAGCCACAAGGATCCTGGTCTGATGATGAAGAAGACCAAGAGGCTGTACAAGAAAATGCTGCTGACCCAGCACCTCTCATCACTCCAGTGGAAATCAACAATGTTGAGCCACAAAGAGATGATGAAGAAGAAGATCCGGCTCCCATGCCTGATCTTGAAGAATATGCAAGGATCTTGCAGCGACTCGCTCTAGAACAAGAGCAAGAACGCGTCAACGAGCCTCCTCGCAATCCAGAGCCTGAAGTCCCTGAAGACCATCAGGTACATCCTCCCTTAACTCCTGAAAATGGAGAAAATTGCTGGATAGACGATCCTCTCACATCCGAGGATGAGTCTGACTCCGATCAGGCAACGTCTCCCGTCAGAGCTTCCTGTAATGTGATAATTCGGGATTATAGCTCTTCCGAAGCATCGTCTGATGAGAGCACTTACACTCCGGCGACGCCTAGCAATATATCTTCTGGAGCCACCTCATCTCACGTGACTTTCACTGAGATGACACCCTCTCAGGTTTCTTCTCCTGAGACTGTGACTTCAAAGTTCACACCCTTCCTGACTGAAGAATTCCCAGCTATTGATGCTTGGGACGATGAATTAGTCAACGAAGAAGAAAGATTGCTGGATGCTGTTCAGGACTTGTTCCCGGAAAATGCTCCATGCAACACAATCACTGAGGATGGTAACTCTGCTGCTGATGCATCCTCAGCAAATGAAAAACGACAGCCTCTTGATCCTGAAGACAATCTTCCAAACGAAGACCCTTCTCAAGAAGCTCTCGAAGTTGGTAGAGGCACCCGCTCTGGCCGGGACTATCACAAAAATTACAACCAATCTTCCTTTACATATGTAAATCCTTCGGGAAAAGATGTTGTAAGCGCCCCTAGTGGCAACAATGATGAACATGCAGGCCCTAAGGAGGCTTTCAAGTATGACTTGATTGAACACTTCAAGCACATACCTGCACGTCTGCACATCCTAGATTTGTTGCGAATGTCTCCGCACACTCGTGATAATCTCATCTCAGAATTACAAAAACTGAATGAGGATGTCGACAAACATGCCCCGCAAGTCCTCCAAATTGAAATGGATTACCGGGTCAAAAACTCAGAAGCCTCCTCAAAGGGAGAAAAGAAGAAAACTGAAGGGTCATGCATTGAATGCCTCTCGGTTAAAAAAGCAGCCAGTGCAACCATCGCCTTCACAAAGGACGACCTCCTACTTGGCGAAACCAGGCATAACCGACCCCTGTACTTCACAGGGTATATCAAGGAAATGCCCATGCATAGAGTTCAGATCGACCCAGGTTCTGCACTCAACCTTATCTCCACATCGGCTCTCGAAGAGTTGGGCATCCCACCCAGCAAACTGAGCCACACATCTGTATCTATCTTTGGATACGATGGGAGTACTCAAAGGCCTATCGGCAAAATCAGGTTCAAATTGCAGATCGGTGATCTTATCTCTGAGGTCACAGTGTATGCAATAAAGACCCCTTCATGCTACAACATCCTTCTCGGACGCCCTTGGATCCATGAGAATGGTGTTGTCCCTTCAACTCTACATCAATGCATCAAGTTTGTTGGCGACGACGGCATGATACATCGAGTCTTTGCGGATAGAAAACCCTTCAAAGGTAAAGAAATCCACTTCGCAGACTCACAGATGTATGAAGGTGAAAAAGAAGAAGAGGAGAAGCATACAGCATCCTTTGCCGAAAATCTCCAGAAAGATAAAGGCAAAGCTCCTCAACAATCACCGGAAGAAAACAAACCATCCGGTAAATCTGAAGAGAGCATGCAAACTCCCTTCATCATCTCCCTCAAATCTTCAAAGCCTTTGGTCATCACAACTAAAGTGAAGAAGGCAAAACAAAAGCCTGGGGGCAAATTTGTTGTCTTTTTCGTGTCTATCATGCAAGACACGGACCTCGGATTCAGAGCCAGAAGACGACACATCGTCAAGCCAAGCTGACACTCAGCAAGTTCAGCCTGCTCTCACTCCAATGGAGATAACTTCTGACATAGAAGATCCTACGTCAGCTTCCTTCGTTGTTCCAGCAACTTCAGTAAAGGAAAAAGCGATCTTCTTCCATAGATCGGATGCTTCTTCATCAAACTCCATGCTTGAACCTTTTCAAAATGAAGGTATGCCTCAACTATCCTTATATAGTCCTGTGGCACAAGCTATTATGAAGAAAATGATTTCTAGTCACAAAAGAGACTGGAGCGACAAAATGTCTGAAGCTTTGTGGGCCTACCGAACCATAGTTCGAGGACCAACCCATAGCACACCATTCTCCTTGGTCTATGGATGCGAAGCTATCGTGCCCTTGGAAGTACAAATTCCTTCCTTGAGGGTATCCTTGCAAAATGACATGACTCAAGAAAGCAATGTCAAATTGCGGCTCCATGAGCTGGACAATCTCGATGAGAGACGGCTCGAAGCTCAACAAAGCATTGAACTTTACCAAGCACGTATGGCAGGATCTTTCGATAAAAAGGTCAGGCAACGCGCCTACAAAAAGAATGACTTGGTTCTTGCGGTAAAAAGACCAATGGTCTTCGCTCACAAGTCCAAAGGCAAATTCGAGCCAAAATGGGAGGGACCCTACGTCATCGACAAAGTTTTCTCCAATGGCGCATACGCACTCCTAAACATGGAAGGTGACAGATGTATGCTGCCCATCAATGGCAAGTTCTTAAAGCGGTACTACCCTTGAAGACTTACCCAACTGGGTAAGAGCAATGCCTGTACGGCCAAAACCGGTTTCCAGGTACACGCTCGCCAAACCCACCCTTTTTTAGAATTTTCATATCAAATGTTGAAATTTCTAGAAATCTAAAACAATGCTTACTTTCATCGTTTCATTGTTCAACAAAAATCCAAGTTTAGGAACCTTTCCCTAACTTGACCAAAATTTTCAACCCTTGAACCCAAAATTCATAGTTTGAAACAAAATCCGGATTCAGGGATTTCCACCCTAGTCCACCCTGCCTTTTACCGCCAAAATGGTTTTAGGTCAAAACTTATGACCCTCGTGTCTTTTTTAAAAAAAAAAAATGGTTTTTCAAAAACCCGCGAGGAAGCGACACTTAATCGATACTCGCACAAATCGGAAGCAAGCGAACCACGTTCGACACTTCCAAAATCGCAGGGAAGCGACATTTCGTCGATACTTGCAAAATCAAAAACTGTGGAGACGCAACATTTCAGTTGATATCCACAACCCAAATTTCAAAGGTTCGAAAAAACCTAAAAAACTGTGGAGACGCAACATTTCAGTTGATATCCATGACCCAAAGGTTCGAGAAAACCACAAATTTCAAAAATCGTGGGGAAACGACATCAAGTCAGTACCCGCAAAACCAAAATTTTTTGAAAAGCAAGGATGCGACATTCCATCGATACTTGCACCCAAATCCGCGAGGATGCGACATTCCATCGATACTCGCAATCGAATGAGCAAGGATGCGACATTCCATCGATACTTGCAAGAACATTCAGCAGGGAGGCGACTTTTAGTCGATACTTGCATTTTTTGAAAACCAAACCGGCTATAAATGCCATCAAAACAGGCTATAAATGCCACAAACCGGCTATCAATGCCACCAAAACAAAACCGGCTATCAATGCCACAAACAAAAAAAAAAAAACTTGGATTTCAAAAACGGCTATCAATGCCACCAAAACAAAACAGGCTATCAATGCCACCAAAAACCGGCTATAGATGCCACAAAACAAATTCGGCTATCAATGCCACCAAAATTGGCTATAAATGCCACAAACAAAAAAAAAAACTCGGCTATCAATGCCACAAGAAAAGCTGGCTCTCATGCCAAAATTGGCTTCCATGCCACAAACAAAAAACCTGGCTTTCATGCCAAAACAATCATTTGACAAAAGATTTTCACAAAATGACAACCTTTTGATCAAATCCCATTTAGCAATTACTTTTATCACAAAAAGATTCAAGTAAGCGTAGGGATAACAAAAAAAAAAAAAAAAAAAAAAGCATCCCATTTAGCAATTACTTTTATCACAAAAAGATTCAAGTAAGCGTAGGGATAACAAAAAAAAAAGCATCCCATTTAGCAATTACTTTTATCACAAAAAGATTAAAGTGAGCGTAGGGATAACAAAAAAGAAAGTGTTCACAAGCACTACAAAAAAAAAGAGTACCAAAAAAATACAAGTGGTACCAAAAAAAAAAGTGTTCACAAGCACTGCAAAAGAATAAGTACCAAAAAAAAATATACAAGTGGTACCAAAAAAAAAAAAAGAGAAAGAAGGATGGTTTCTGTATACAGGAGCTCAATCAAAAATGGTCTCCAGCCAAGAGTTCAGCTCCCCAAGCAGACTTTTAGCCTCAGCTGTCAAGGATTCCAAGGCACGCTTCTTCAGGAACTTGCCATGAGATGCTGGAGTGGGCTGTACCCCTTCTCTCACACCAGGAAGCTTACCTCGAGCAGCTTGCCATTGTTTATCCTCATCAAACTTCCTTTTGAGAACCTGTTCGGCATCTGCAACATGGTGAATCAGGACAGTCTCCCTTTCACGAGCCTCTGTAATTTCAGCCCATTTGGCAGCGACTTGTGCCTGCAGAAGCTCAAGACGTTTCCTGGCCTCATCGACCTCCCTATCAAGGATGTTAAGGTCATGTGTCAGCCCGATGATGGTTAGCTCTTCTCTATTCCTCTTTCGGACTGCCACCTTCTTGCTTTCTGTAGCCTCATCTAGGTCAGACTTAGCCTTATCAGCAGGGTCCAGGAACATCTCCTTGAAGAACTGGTCATCAGCCAAACTCACGGTCTCAAACCACTTGTCACCCAGTGCAATGATCCTATCAACGATCGCCCTGGCACCTGTGACATCCAGACCAGCCTCTTCAGCATCACTGAGAATCTCCTGCACATGCTGGATCATGCCAAATCCGACTTCCAAGTGCCCAGAAAGGAGAGTCTCAATCCAAGAGCGCACAACTCGCATCACCACCTTCTTCGCAAAAAGAAGAGATGGCCCAGCTGAGGATTCGCCCAACTCCGTTGGTCGGCTACTCATGTCATCATCTGTTGAAAGAGTAACAAAAGAACTCTTTCCAGCTGAAGCTGCTCCTGCTCGGGAAGGAATCTCAGCGCGAGGAATCTCCTCAATATTGTCAAAGCTGGTCCCAGGAATCTCTACCTCTGGATCAACCTCTGGCATCTCTTGCTCTGGAAGCAACGGATCCTCCTCTGCCACTTCAAAACCTGCAAAGGAAACACAAAAAGGTATGAATATGACCCTGTTTGAAAATCATTATCAGAGTTATAACTACAAAATACCTTCTTCGACGACTGGCGGAACACTTTCTTCCTCCATGAACTCATCGAAAGCATCATCAACATTTGCGTCCATCGATGGTTCAAAGTCATCAGAACCCTGTGGCAAGTCAGCTGGCAACAAAAAATGTGATTAGCAAGCCAAGTCACAAACAAAAAAAAAGAAGAGCAAAAGAAGTCGTACCAATTGGAGATTCTGGATTTACTCCAGAGTCCCTCGGTTCTTCTTCAGGTGCCTCAATAGGATCCATCACCACCTCATCGGTTGGGACCTCAGGCATCACCAAGTCTTCCTCTGCTAAAAAAAAAAAGAGAGAAGAAAAGCAGAAACAAGAAGCAAATCATAACATGGAAAAATCCCATGAAAAGAAATGGAAAGAGAAAAAGGAAGAATCATACCTTCACCGACGGTCTCTTCTTCTCGACTTCTTTTCTCTGGAGGCTCGTCAGCATCCACTGGCACATCCTCATTGATAGTAAGAGGAACTTCCAAGTTAGGAGAATTCTCATGCTGCCCCTGGCTGCGATGATGACTCCTCCTCCTCTTACTTCTGCGGGCTCGCTTCTTAGAAGAACCTACCCCGCTGTCAGAGTCAGGTTTCCCACTTGACTCATCACTGGATGATCTGCTCTTGCCAGTAGACTCCACGGAAGCTTGCCTCTGCGCCGCTTGCATCCAAGCGCCAAGTTCGGCTTCCTCCTGTTCTAGCTGCTCCAAAGCCTCGTCAGGTATTTCTCGAACAGCTTCAGAACCGATGACGCCCTGGTCACCGAGAAAGCCTATCTTGTGCTTCTCTCCAGAAAGGAAGGCCCAAACTTCCTCTCGCCGGATGCCATCCGACTTTCCAAGGCCCTTTCCAGATGCCAGCTTCACATCAAGCTCCTTCCTGGAAAGTCCCCGATATGCCGAGAAGCTCTCCGCGAACCACTTCGCAAAGCCGGCAGTCCGGGAAGTCAGCAACACAGGATAAGAAATCATGGCTGTAGTGTCTTCAGCACTATAGAAAGCCCATGCATTTCTCCCGTCCTGTAAACCTCCAAAGCGCTTCACCATGCTTGAAGGCGCTCCAACAACGCCTTGAGAAAAGCCAAGCTGCAAAGCAAAGCGAGAAGGTACATACGGCTGGATGTCGACGAAAAGATGTCTGCGGTACACCATCGTGCCGACACGTATGCTGAAAAGCCACTCTCTCTCTGCATTTGTCAAGGAATAATGCCTTCCCGACCCCGCCCTGGTAGAGTCTCGGGAGGCACCAAAATCAAAAGCCTTCTTCCGCAACTCCGGAGAAAGCTTTACTGAAGATTGCCCCATCTCGACGTCCCTGAACCGTCGGATCCTCATGCGGGCAAACAAAAGTGATTCGGACACGGCTTTGCCCTTAGCCAGTCGAATCATCAGAGGATCATCATCCTGTGCAGCACCCAGCCGATGGAAGCCAGGACAGTGGTATACATACCACGAATAAAAGATATGGGCTGAAAATACCCTATTCATGGGAAGCCCAAGCCGAACTAGAAAAGCAGCAGCCTGCAGTTCGGTACACAGGTAGGAGTAAAGAGCTGGCACCAAAGCAAGCTGCTCTCCAAACGCCATCTGACAAGCCGGGAAAATACAATGCGGCCTGATGTGCGTTCCATCTCCTCCAGCAAAAATAGCCTCACCAAGCCAATAAGTGAGGTACACAGCGAGATCTCTCCTCAGTGCAATGTCAGGACATATGGCGTTTGTACTTGCACAGAAATCTCTTAACTCTTCTTGCATGGCCAAGATCTTCTTTGAACTTGGATCCTGAGCTCCAGCTTCCTGGGTCATGCTATCAGAAGGCTCCCTACTATCAAAGAAGTTGGGGAATGAAGAGCAAAAACTCTTCCAACTGCTGGATCTAACTTTCGAACCCCCCTTCTCCTTCAAAAAATCATAGAAGGCGACGAGCTGAAAGTATAAAAGCCTGAACTCCTCAGACTGCCCCTCGAGGACGCTGTCAATCGGCATAAACTCCTCATAGAGTTTGCCGAGGATGGGCAATCCGGTAATAGCGCTCAATTCCTTCAAAGAAAAACCAATCTCACCATTCGTCACAACGAAGGTATTGGTTTGAGGGAGGAACGACTCCAGCATAGCCATGAAGGCCTCGTCGGAAAAGATCACGGTCTCCCCAAAAGCGCGGACCGCATCAAAAATCCCGGCTTCCTTCAAAACGGCGCCACCAATCAGCAGGACGCGATCAGTCCACGACTTCCACTCGGAGTCAGCATTGAAGCGACCTCGAAGTCGAAAAGGCTTGATCCAATTGCTGCCGTCACCGCTGAAAATACCAAGGCCCACCGGTCTCAAATCGACCGACGGATAATCAGAGCCCTGGTAGCCGCTGGATGGCATCAACAGGTCCATGTCAACAGGCGACCTCTCCGTATATCCAGGAGAACCGCCAACAAAAACCCCGGTCTTGATTACATTTGTCCTTCTCACCCAGCTTGGAGGATCTTCCCTCTTGGGGCACGTGGGGGCAAGGCTCAGAATCGAGACGGTGCGATCAAACATCGACCGGGTAGTAACAGTCTTCTTCTCACCATCTGCTGTGAAGGAAAACTGAAAAGATCTCCTCTGGTATGTAATGTCGTCAGGGACCGCATCACCAAAGAAGAAGGTAGGCTTAGGCAAAATGCTCTGATCTTCCATCAGCCATGGACGACTGCTTACCATGATCTTATAAAATTCCTCTCCCTTGAGAGTGATCAGTCGCTGCCTCATCTCATCTCTGTTGAGGGAGTCGCACTCTTCCAGGTTTCTTTCAACATACTGGACCTTCTCGAAAGCCTGCTGAACGGCCGGATTAGAGGATCTAGAAGACCGACGAGGTACGCTTGTAGCAGGCTCTTTACCCTTGTTCGCTCTGGAGGAACCACCTGAAAAGGATGGAAAAGAAAAAGATCAAACATCAAAATGACAGAATCTCGCTAAAAAAAATCTGGCGAAATTTTGACATGATGACGGGGCAATTCCGAAGAAAAGGAACTATCCCGAAAGAAATAGAAAGCTTGAAGATGGGCTCAACATCGCTGCGAGCTCCGAAACTCCAAACTTTCGAAACCTAAAAGTCTCCGCAAAATCAGGAAGGGCTCAACATCACTGCGAGCTCCAAGTTCCCAAATTTGCAAACACTTTCAGGTATGCAATCACATCATGCTACAAATTTAATTTACAAATTAAAGGCATGCATGAACATTTAGATTTGCGAAAAAAAAATGCATAATCATGATGAAAAAAAAAAAAAAAAAAAAAAAAAAAAAAAAAAAAAAAAAAAAAGAAACTTTCTCTAAAAAAAAGAGGGGAAAGAAAACAAAAAAAAAAGAAAGAAAAGAAACTCTCTCAAAAAAAAAAGGGAGGGAAAGAAAAAAAAAAAAAAAAAAAAAAGAGGACTGGCCCACAGGCCGTGGCCCACAGGCCACGTGGCCGTACGGCCAGATCCGTACGGATCTGTCCGTACGGCCCACATAAAAAAAAAAAACAAACATGAAAAAAAAAAAAAAGAAAGAAAAGAAAGCAAAAAAAAAAAACGTGTGAAAAAAAAAAAAGAAGAGAGGCAAACACGTGAACAAGAAGAAAAAAAAAAAAGGAAGAAAAGAAAGAAACAAAAAAAAAGAGAAGAACTTTTTTTTTCCTACAATGGAATTTTCTTGAAAAAGAAGAACTTACTTGAAGCCATTGATGGAGAAGAAGAAGAAAACTCTTGAAGATCTTGAAGAAGAAAAGCTCTTGGTCTTGAAGCCCTCTTGAGATTATTGCAAAAGAAAGTAGTAAGAGCAAGAGATCCAACCTTCTCCTTGCTTTTATAGAGGAGAGCAAACCAAAGAAGGAAAGAAGAAAGAGGTAAGTGTTACTAATTAGTAACCTTACCAAAAGAAAGAGATTAGCAAGATTCTTTCCCAAAAGAAAGATATCTTGAGAGATTTTCTCCAAAAATCAATCTATGACGGATTCTTTCCCAAAAGAAAGATATCTTGAGATATCCTATCCCAAAATAAAGGGATATTGAGAGATTTTCTCCTAAAATCAATCTATGACGGATTCTTTCCCAAAAGAAAGATATCTTGAGATATTCTATCCCAAAAATAAAGGGATCATGAGAGATTCTCTCCAAGTAAAGATATTCTTAGATATTCTCTATCCAAATGAGATATTTTTGGATATTCTTTACAAAAATGACACCATATGAGATCTAAGCCATTTCAAAAGCTTAAGGTCCCATGGGTTAGCCCATATGAGCCAGGTTTGACCACCTAGGCACAAAAAAAAAAAGAAAAATTTTTTTTGGGCTTTTAGTCAAAAAGAAATCCCTCTTACCAAGAGCATACAAAAATGGTTCCATGCCTCTTTTGAGTTGATTGGACCATACAAAAGAAAATTCCAAGCCCCATGAGCTTCCAAAAATCAAACCATCCAGCCTCATATACCAAATTGAGCCAAAATCTTGAAATTGACATTCCACAAAAATCAAACCAAATCCTGGTCCCCTAACTTGCCACATACAGCCTGTTAGGTCACAAGACCAAAACCAAAAACCAAAACCTGATCCCCTAACTTGCCACATACAGCCTGTTAGGTCACAAGATCAAAACCAAAATTGATCCCCCAACATTCCACATACAGCTTGTTGGGTCACACGATCAAAACCAAACCTGACCCCCTAACCTGCCATATATAGCCTGTTAGGTCACAAGGTCAAAACCCAAATCCACATCCCTGATGTCATCTTCAAAACTTTGCCTCGAGATGGTACGTGATCCCTTTCACCACCATAAAATTCCCCTGGAAGCTCAAAAGGCTACAAATACCAAAAAGAAAAATTGCTCAAAGACTCTTGGTCAAGTCACAGGCTCTCCTTCAAAAAAAAAAAAAATCTCTTCGAGGCACATCGACTACAAAAGTTAAGCAACTCGCCGCTGTACCTCGAGGGGGCATTTGTTGACACCAAAAATGTCACTTTGCCTTTCCAAGATCCAAAGAGCTACATGAAGTCGCAACCTGCCATAAATAGGCAATGCTGCTTCCAAAAGTAAAATCTTGTCAGAATCAAACAAAAACTGCAAGATTCTTCCAGACAGCCAAAAGAGGAGTACACAAGAAGTTTCAAGCCATTTCAAGATCATTTGGCCTAACTTCGCTTCTCCGACAGCCAAATCAAGCCTCTCGGCGGTAAAGCTCTCCGGGACCATGATTTCCAAGACAGAACCTATGGATCATCTTAAAATGACTCCAATAGGTTCCCTGTCAAATTTCAAGTCAATCGGACATCGGTTGACCGCACATCAAACCGCGACATCTTCATCGCGACAAAAAGCAAGTCTGCAGGTGATAGGACCCCAAACGGCTTCGAAACTCAAACAAAAGCCTATGGTTGGTCTTATTTATTGCTCAGGAGGCTTCACACCAAATTTCAGGTCATTCCGACATCGTTTGGCCCAGTTTCAGCTTTTGACAGAAAATCGGCAGCTCTGCGCGACAAAGTCTTCAGCTTTCTCAGGAAATTGGAAACTTTGCAAAATAAAATGCAAGGATTCTCATCAGGTTTCCTACAAAGAAATCAGGCCAATAAATGATCAAAATGTCAAAGAAAAGTACAGAAGAAAAAAGAATCAAAAAAGAGCAAAAACGGACGCAAAACGGGACCAAAAAGGGGGAAAACCCCCCCCAGGGTCGCAGACCCCTGCGACCCTGGGCCAGGGTCGCCGGCGACCATGGACCCCGGGGTCGCCGGGAAAGCCCCGGAAACCCCGGTTTTCGCCGTTTTTTCGCGATTCGAGGAGCCCAGCCTCTGGTACTTTCCAAAATTCATGCTTTTGAGACACCAAGTCCTCTGATATCCGTCCAAAACACGGGTAAATCATCAAGAGTATCAAAGACAGTATTGATCGCCACCCGGTCAACCAAAAAAAAGTGTGCTTTCCACCCGACCGATCGAGAAATCGACAGGACAGATGGCACCGACCCGCTGTTGGCAACAAGCACCTGAAATTACATGGCCATCTGATGTCGATCTACATGAAGATCCATCGATGATCATCAACAGAAGAATTCCAAAAGACGTGGCACGGCCCGCGACTCTTCAGCTGCTCGGCGACCACTTAATGCGATTAATTGACTAGCTTTATTACAGTCATTAATCCATTTCTTTGGACGGCCCAATCAGAAGCAAGCATTTGGGAGTTACAAGTCAAGAGATTCATGGCATTTAACCCATGAAACTCCTCCCATCATGGCGATTAAAGGCGATTAAATGCCCTCAATCTCCTCCGGCCAATCAGAAGCCAAGAAAAAGGAGTTACAAAATAAACAATTCAATTTTGTAACTCCTCCCATTATGCGGCTTAAATGACAATAAAAGCCCATAAACCCACCTAAAAGGCTACCTAAAAGCCTATAAATAGGAGGGCTCTCCAAGAAGAAAGGACATCAGAAAAATCAGAAAAATCAGAAAAACACACAACAAACATCAGACAGCAGTCAGAAATCCAGAGAAAAGAAAAAGAGAGAAAACTCTGCGGAAGTTCTACACCGGCCACCGCAACAAGGTGACAAAAGTCCCTTGGGGGGTACCCCCCCCCAAGGTCCTTGCCTTCTCCTCCTGCCTCCAATGGCTTAGATGTGGCTTTTCAGCCCGTCTACTCGGCTTTTTATTGGACATAGGACCTTCCTTTGGTCTTTGTCTTCTAAAAACCCGAGGTTATAGCCAAGCCAAGTGAATCAAATAGCATCCTCTGTTCTCATCTGCATGGATGATGGCGAAGCCCACATATGGCTTGCGACCGTCAATCTAAACGAGTCCCCCACAATCTCCTGAGAAGTTAGATCCTCCTTTTCTTGCTTTTCATTGTAGTTTGTATTTTTTTTAAAAGAGACAAAAATCACAATTCTTGTCTTTCATTGTTGATAAGGATTGTAAATCGGCTATAAACGCCAAAATCGGCTATAAACGCCAAAAATCGGCTATAAACGCCAAAAATCGGCTATAAACGCCAAAATCGGCTATAAATGCCAAAAAAATCGCCTTTCACGGCAAACCAAGAAAAATGTCTCTTTTCTTAAATATATGTGCAATGGAAAACTTGAAAGAAGTTGATTTCCTTTTTACTTGTGAAGGTTGATCTCCGGATCACCACTTGCAATTCCAAGTAAAATAGAAAATCTGGCACACCCACACAAAAAAAGAAATGTTGATGCACGCCCCTGCCCCCCGGTTACGAAAGGGTCGGACCCGACGGACTCCCACGTCCGCCGACCTCGGTAGGAACTCGAGCAGGAGCGCGGTCCATCACACCTCAATTTAAAGAAGCCACACAGGAGGTATCATACTCTTGCAATTCAGTAGTTGGATTCTCCATTGATGGATACGAGTCCAGCGACACCGATGATGGATTCGAATCCAACTACACAGATGAGTGGGAGGAATCCCTTGAAACAGGAGAATATCTCTCCGATGAAGAATGGGTTCCTGAGTCTCATCTTATGCCAGTAATCTGGTATAACCCCCTACAGCCACAAGGATCCTGGTCTGATGATGAAGAAGACCAAGAGGCTGTACAAGAAAATGCTGCTGACCCAGCACCTCTCATCACTCCAGTGGAAATCAACAATGTTGAGCCACAAAGAGATGATGAAGAAGAAGATCCGGCTCCCATACCTGATCTTGAAGAATATGCAAGGATCTTGCAGCGACTCGCTCTAGAACAAGAGCAAGAACGCGTCAACGAGCCTCCTCGCAATCCAGAGCCTGAAGTCCCTGAAGACCACCAGGTACATCCTCCCTTAACTCCTGAAAATGGAGAAAATTGCTGGATAGACGATCCTCTCACATCTGAGGATGAGTCTGACTCCGATCAGGCAACGTCTCCCGTCAGAGCTTCCTGTAATGTGATAATTCGGGATTATAGCTCTTCCGAAGCATCGTCTGATGAGAGCACTTACACTCCGGCGACGCCTAGCAATGTATCTTCTGGAGCCACCTCGTCTCACGTGACTTTCACTGAGATGACACCCTCTCAGGTTTCTTCTCCTGAGACTGTGACTTCGAAGTTCACACCCTTCCTGACTGAAGAATTCCCAGCCATTGATGCTTGGGACGATGAATTAGTCAACGAAGAAGAAAGATTGCTGGATGCTGTTCAGGACTTGTTCCCGGAAAATGCTCCATGCAACACAATCACTGAGGATGGTAACTCTGCTGCTGATACATCCTCAGCAAATGAAAAACGACAGCCTCTTGATCCTGAAGACAATCTTCCAAACGAAGACCCTTCTCAAGAAGCTCTCGAAGTTGGTAGAGGCACCCGCTCAGGCCGGGACTACCACAAAAATTACAACCAATCTTCCTTTACATATGTAAATCCTTCGGGAAAAGATGTTGTAAGTGCCCCTAGTGGCAACAATGATGAACATGCAGGCCCTAAGGAGGCTTTCAAGTATGACTTGATTGAACACTTCAAGCACATACCTGCACGTCTGCACATCCTAGACTTGTTGCGAATGTCTCCGCACACTCGTGATAATCTCATTTCGGAATTACAAAAGCTGAATGAGGATGTCGACAAACAAGCCCCGCAAGTCCTCCAAATTGAAATGGATTACCGGGTCAAAAACTCAGAAGCCTCCTCAAAGGGGAAAAGAAGAAAACTGAGGGATCATGCATTGAATGCCTCTCGGTTAAAAAAGCAGCCAGTGCAACCATCGCCTTCACAAAGGATGACCTCCTACTTGGCGAAACCAAGCATAACCGACCCCTGTACTTCACAGGGTATATCAAGGAAATGCCTATGCATAGAGTTCAGATCGACCCAGGTTCTGCACTCAACCTTATCTCCACATCGGCTCTTGAAGAGTTGGGCATCCCACCCAGCAAACGGAGCCACACATCTGTATCTATCTTTGGATACGATGGGAGTACTCAAAGGCCTATCGGCAAAATCAGGTTCAAATTGCAGATCGGTGATCTTATCTCTGAGGTCACAGTGTATGCAATAAAGACCCCTTCATGCTACAACATCCTTCTCGGACGCCCTTGGATCCATGAGAATGGTGTTGTCCCTTCAACTCTACATCAATGCATCAAGTTTGTTGGCGACGACGGCATGATACATCGAGTCTTTGCGGACAGAAAACCCTTCAAAGGTAAAGAAATCCACTTCGCAGACTCACAGATGTATGAAGGTGAAAAAGAAGAAGAGGAGAAGCATACAGCATCCTTTGCCGAAAATCTCCAGAAAGATAAAGGCAAAGCTCCTCAACAATCACCGGAAGAAAACAAACCATCCGGTAAATCTGAAGAGAGCATGCAAACTCCCTTCATCATCTCCCTCAAATCTTCAAAGCCTTTAGTCATCACAACTAAAGTGAAGAAGGCAAAACAAAAGCCTGGGGGCAAATTTGTTGTCTCTTTCGTGTCTATCATGCAAGACACGGACTCGGATTCAGAGCCAGAAGACGACACATCGTCAAGCCAAGCTGACACTCAGCAAGTTCAGCCTGCTCTTACTCCAATGGAGACAACTTCTGACATAGAAGATCCTACGTCAGCTTCCTTCGTTATTCCAGCAACTTCAACAAAGGAAAAACCGATCTTCTTCCATAGATCGGATGCTTCTTCATCAAACTCCATGCTTGAACCTTTCCAAAATAAAGGTACGCCTCAACTATCCTTATACAGTTCTGTGGCACAAGCTATTATGAAGAAAATGGGCTATGACGCTCAAAACCCAGTCGGTTTAGGAGAAGGACGCGGTATTCTCACGCCATTGGCGCCCGTCTTGACCAAAAGCCAACTGGAAGATTGGAGACTCTACGGCTATGTAGAAAAGTCTTCACACGGGTTAGGGTATGATCCTGACACTCCCTTGAGACAGTTGACACAAAGGCTTAAAAGTCAATATACTGACCAAGCCTCAACATCTCAAGTCCATGAAGACATCGATCTCCCTGGATATCTCTTTGATGAGTCACTTGACAAAGATCCAGGAAGCTCATCCAATTGGCACGATTTCTCCGAAAATGAAGAGGAGTTGTCCGATGGAACAGACGTGTGGACTTCTGACCCAGAAGAACCCTCATCTCCAAAAGAAGTAGCCTACTTCGACTCGGTTTCAACAGGCGATTGGGATCATCTCATAGCAAGCCTTGGGAAAATTACCGATCAAGAAGACCCGTGGAAAGGAACAAAACCTTGGTCTGGAAATGCCCTTGAAACCCCAGAAGGTTTCGTTGAGCTGGAAGCCTCCGAAAATATTGTGGAGGAACCACCTTCGAACCTTCCAACAGAAGATCCTGTTCAAAAGATAGACTTGGGAACACCAGATAACCCACGTCCTGTATTCATAAGCAAGAATATAAAGGATGATGAGTTACCCGAGTATATCGCCTTTCTTCGTGAGTTCGTTGATTGCTTTGCATGGTCTTACGCTGAAATGCCAGGCTTAGACCCCAAAATAGCAGTTCACAAACTCAATCTTCAAGAAGACATCAAGCCTGTCAAGCAAGGCCAAAGAAGATTCCGTCCAGATGTGATGGATAAAATTGAACAAGAAGTTCAAAAACTCAAAAGCGTCGGCTTCATCCGTGAGGAACAACATCCTGAATGGTTGGCCAACATTGTCCCCGTGACAAAGAAAAATGGGCAGATCAGGGTCTGTATTGACTATAGAGACCTGAATGGCGCATGCCCAAAAGATGAATTTCCGCTCCCCATACCAGAGGTAATGATTGATAATACCTGTGGATTCGAGCGAATGACATTCATGGATGGTTTCTCTGGCTACAATCAGATAAAGATGCATCCTGAGGATGAAAAACATACATCCTTTCGAACCCCATTTGGCGTGTATTGTTACACTGTCATGCCATTTGGTTTGAAGAATGCTGGTGCCACATATCAGAGGGCTATGATGAAAATATTCCAAGATATGCAGCACAAGACGGTTGAATGTTACGTTGATGACCTCGCCGTCAAAAGCAAAAGAAAAGAGGATCATCTCGAAAACCTTCGAGAAGTCTTCCTCCGGCTTCGCAAACACAAACTGCGAATGAATCCATTGAAATGCTTCTTCGGCGTCTCGTCGGGTAAGTTCCTCGGATTCTTAGTTCGGAAAGCTGGAATAGAGCTTGACCCCATAAAAGTCAAAGCCATTCTAGAAATGCCCTCTCCAAGAACCTTGAGAGAACTCAAAGGGCTTCAAGGGAGATTGGCCTACATCAGACGGTTCATCTCCAATCTTTCGGGGAAATGCCGTCCATTCTCCCGGTTGATGAAAAAAGGTGTAAACTTTGTCTGGGATGCTGACTGTGAAGCTGCTTTCCAAGACATCAAGTCATATCTGACAAAACCTCCAGTGTTAGCTGCTCCTACCACTGGAAAACCATTCATCTTGTACACAAGAGCCCTTGATCACTCTCTGGGAGCTCTGCTTGCGCAAGAAAATGATCAAAGAAAAGAAGCTGCTCTATATTACCTCAGCCGCATGCTAGTAGGTGCAGAGCATCGCTACTCTCCAGTCGAAAAAGAATGTCTTGCAGTGATGTTCGCCGTACAAAAGCTGCGTCACTACTTGCTCTCCAACACAGTCTACCTGGTCTCGAGGGTCAACCTCTTGAAGGTCCTTGTCACAAAGGCAGGTTCTCTCAATGCTCGACTGGCAAAATGGTCCATCCTTCTGTCACAATTTGATATTAGGTATGTACCACAAAAAGCAATCAAAGGGCAAGCTCTAGCGGACTTCCTCGCAGAGCATCCATTGCCTAAAGATTCTCCACTCAGAGATGATCTCCCAGACGAACCAGTCTACAATGTGGAGACTTTCTCACAAAGTGCCTCCTGGGACATGTACTTTGACGGTGCAACCAGGACAAATGAAAAAAGACAGCTGATCTCGGGAGTTGGCATCCTCTTTGTTAGCCCCGATAAATACATGATTCCACACGCTTTCTCGCTACTGGAACCATGCACAAACAATGCAGCTGAATATCAAGCTCTGATCTTAGGATTGGAACTCGCCATCGAATCCGGTATCACCATGCTGGAAGTCTTTGGAGACTCTCAACTGATCGTCAACCAGATGAATCAGAAATTTGAAGTCAGGAAGCCAGATTTGCTGCCCTACTACAACAAGGCACAATCACTTCTGCAAAAGTTTGACATCTGTCACATCACCCACATTCGTAGAGGTGAAAACATACGTGCAGATGCCCTAGCCGGACTTGCCGCATCCATGGCAATCCAGGAAGGGGAAAACATGCAAATCACAGTGTGCGAAAGAAGAATCCTTCCTCCTCTTAACACACACCAAGCAGTTGCTGAATGCCACCAAGTGGTCGGAAGTCGGATTTCAATCCTTCAAACTTCAATTGGCGACTGGAGGGATCCGTTCATTGATTACATTATGTTCGGAATCCTACCTGAAGATCCAAAAGAACGGGTAAGCATCCAAAGGCGAACCCCAAGCTTCCATTTGGATATTCCTTCAAAAATCCTTTACAGGAAATCCTTCAACGGAGTACTTCTACGCTGCTTGTCACAACAAGAGGCTGAAGAAACACTCAAAGAAGTTCATGCTGGTCTTTGTGGAGCTCATCAGGCTGGACCTAAGCTCTATGATCAGATAAAAAGGTTAGGATATTACTGGCCTACCATGGTAGCTGACGCAATGCAATTTGCTAAGCGCTGCCAACAATGCCAAGTTCATGGAGATTACATTCACATGCCTCCAGAATGGCTACATCCTACAGCGATCTCATGGCCTTTCGAAGCCTGGGGTATGGACATCATAGGTCCTATTTCTCCCCCTTCAAGCAAAGGTCATCGCTTCATCTTCGCCGCTACGGATTATTTCTCCAAGTGGTCAGAAGCATTTGCGTTTAACGAAATGAAGACCTCATCAGTCCTTCAGTTCCTACGCACCAACATCATTTGTCGTTTCGGCAAACCCAAAAGATTCGTCTATGATAACGGACCACAGTTCCGGGATCATCGATTCTACAGGTTCTGCGACAAATACAAAATTCAAAGCTGTACTTCGACTCCGTACAATCCGGCAGCAAACGGGTTAGCAGAAGCTTTCAACAAGACACTCTGCAAAATCCTCAAAAAAATGGTCTCTAATCACAAAAGAGACTGGAGCGACAAAATGTCTGAAGCTTTGTGGGCCTATCGAACCACCGTTCGAGGACCAACCCATAGCACACCATTCTCCTTGGTCTATGGATGCGAAGCTGTCGTGCCCTTGGAAGTACAAATTCCTTCCTTGAGGGTATCCTTGCAAAATGACATGACTCAAGAAAGCAATGTCAAATTGCGACTCCATGAGCTGGACAATCTCGATGAGAGACGGCTCGAGGCTCAACAAAGCATTGAACTTTACCAAGCACGTATGGCAGGATCTTTCGATAAAAAGGTCAGGCAACGCGCCTACAAAAAGAATGACTTGGTTCTTGCGGTAAAAAGACCAATGGTCTTCGCTCATAAGTCCAAAGGCAAATTTGAGCCGAAATGGGAGGGACCCTACGTCATCGACAAAGTTTTCTCCAATGGCGCATACGCACTCCTAAACATGGAAGGTGACAGATGTATGCTGCCCATCAATGGCAAGTTCTTAAAGCGGTACTACCCTTGAAGACTTACCCAACTGGGTAAGAGCAATGCCTGTATGGCCAAAACCGGTTTCCAGGTACACGCTCGCTAAACCCACCCTTTTTTAGAATTTTCATGTCAAATATTGAAATTTCTAGAAATCTAAAACAATGCTTACTTTCACCGTTTCATTGTTCGAAAAAAAAAATATAAATCCAAGTTTAGGAACCTTTCCCTAACTTGACCAAAATTTTCAACCTTTGAACCCAAAATTCATAGTTTGAAACAAAATCCGGATTCAGGGATTTCCACCCTAGTCCACCCTGCCTTTTACCGCCAAAATGGTTTTAGGTCAAAATTTATGACCCTCGCGTCTTTAAACAAAAAAAAATGGTTTTTCAAAAACCGCGGAGAAGCGACGCTTAGTCGATACTCGCACAAATCGGAAGCAAGCGAACCACGTTCGACACTTCCAAAATCGCAGGGAAGCGACATTTCGTCGATACTTGCAAAATCCAAAACCGTGGAAACGCAACATTTCAGTTGATATCCACAACCCAAATTTCAAAGGTTCGAAAAAAACCTAAAAAACTGTGGAGACGCAACATTTCAGTTGATATCCATAACCCAAAGGTTCGAGAAAACCACAAATTTCAAAAATCGTGGGGAAACGACATCAAGTCAGTACCCGCAAAACCAAAATTTTTGAAAAGCAAGGATGCGACATTCCATCGATACTTGCACCCAAATCCGCGAGGATGCGACATTCCATCGATACTCGCAATCGAATGAGCAAGGATGCGACATTCCATCGATACTTGCAAGAACATTCAGCAGGGAGGCGACTTTTAGTCGATACTTGCATTTTTTGAAAACCAAATCGGCTATAAATGCCATCAAAACAGGCTATAAATGCCATTAAAACAGGCTATAAATGCCACAAACAGGCTATCAATGCCACAAACCGCCTATCAATGCCACCAAAACAAAACCGGCTATTAATGCCACAAACAAACAAAAAAAAAACTTGGATTTCAAAAAAAAAAAACCGGCTATAGATGCCACAAAACAAACCGGCTATCAATGCCACCAAAACATATTCGGCTATCAATGCCACCAAAACAAATTCGGCTATCAATGCCACCAAAACTGGCTATAGATGCCACAAAAAAAAACTCGGCTATCAATGCCACAAGAAAAGCTGGCTCTCATGCCAAAATTGGCTTCCATGCCACAAACAAAAAACCTGGCTTTCATGCCAAAACAATCACTTGACAAAAGATTTTCACAAAATGACAACCTTTTGATCAAATCCCATTTAGCAATTACTTTTATCACAAAAAGATTCAAGTGAGCGTAGGGATAACAAAAAAAGAGCATCCCATTTAGCAATTACTTTTATCACAAAAAGATTCAAGTGAGCGTAGGGATAACAAAAAAAAAAGAAAAAAAAAGAGTACCAAAAAAGTTACATGTGGTACCAAAAAAAAAAAGTGTTCACAAGCACTACAAAAAAATAAGTACCAAAAAAAATAAATACAAGTGGTACCAAAAAAAAAAGAAAAGAGAGAAGGATGGTTTCTGTAAAAAAAAAAATACAGGAGCTCAATCAAAAATGGTCTCCAGCCAAGAGTTCAGCTCCCCAAGCAAACTTTTAGCCTCAGCCGTCAAGGATTCCAAGGCACGCTTCTTCAGGAACCTGCCATGAGATGCTGGAGTGGGCTGTACCCCTTCTTTCACACCAGGAAGCTTACCTCGAGCAGTTTGCCATTGTTCATCCTCATCAGACTTCCTTTTGAGAACCCGTTCGGCATCTGCAACCTGGTGAATCAGAGCACTCTCCCTGTCACGAGCCTCTACTATGGCAGCCCACTTGGCAGCGACTTGTGCCTGCAAATGCTCAAGACGTTTCCTGGCCTCATCGACCTCCCTGTCAAGGATGTTAAGGTCATGTGTCAGCCTGATTATGGCTAGCTCTTCTAAGTTCCTCTTTCGGACTGCCTGCTTCTTGCTTTCTGTAGCCTCATCCAGGTCAGACTTAGCCTTATCAGCAGGGTCCAGGAACATCTCCTTGAAAAACTGGTCATCAGCCAAACTCACGGTCTCAAACCACTTGTCACCCAGTGCAATGATCCTATCAACGATCGCCCTGGCACCTGTGACATCCGTACCAGCTTCTTCAGCATCACTGAGAATCTCCTGCACATGCTGGATCATGCCAAATCCGACTTCCAAGTGCCCAGAAAAGAGAGTCTCAATCCAAGAGCTCAGAACTCGCACCACCACCTTCTTCGCAAAAAGAAGAGATGGCCCAGCTGAAGATTCGCCCAACTCCGTTGGTCGGCTGCTCATATCATCATCTGATGAAAGAGTAACAAAAGAACTCTTTCCAGCTGAAGCTGCTCCTGCTCGGGAAGGAATCTCAGCGCGAGGAATCTCCTCAATATTGTCAGAGCTGGTCCCAGGAATCTCTACCTCTGGATCAACCTCTGGCATCTCTTGCTCTGGAAGCGACGGATCCTCCTCTGCCACTTCAAAACCTGCAAAGGAAACACAAAAAGGTATGAATATGACCCTGTTTGAAAATCATTATCAGGGTTATAACTACAAAATACCTTCTTCGACGACTGGTGGAACACTTTCCTCCTCCATGAACTCATCGGAAGCATCATCAACATTTGCGTCCATCGATGGTTCAAAGTCATCAGAACCCTGTGGCAAGTCAGCTGACAAAAAAAAATGTGTTAGCAAACCGAGTCACAAACAAAAAAAAAGGGAGCAAAAGAAGTCGTACCAATTGGAGATTCTGGATTTACTCCAGAGTCCCTCGGTTCTTCTTCAGGTGCCTCAACAGGATCCATCACCACGTCATCGGTTGGGACCTCAGGCATCACCAAGTCTTCCTCTGCTAAAAAAAAGGGAGAGAAAAGCAGAAACAAGAAGCAAATCATAATATGGAAAAAAAATCCCATGAAAAGAAATGGAAAGAGAAAAAGGAAGAATCATACCTTCACCAACGGTCTCTTCTTCTCGGCTTCTCTTCTCCGGAGGCTCGTCAGCATCCACTGGCACATCCTCATTAATAGTAAGAGGAACTTCCAAGTTAGGAGAGTCCTCATGCTGCCCCTTGCTGCCATGATGACTCCTCTTCCTCTTACCTCTGCGGGCTCGCTTCTTAGAGGAACCTGCCCCGCTGTCAGAGTCAGGTTTCCCACTTGACTCCTCACTGGATGGTCTGCTCTTGCCAGTAGACTCCACGGAAGCTTGCCTCTGTGCCGCTTGCATCCAAGCGCCAAGTTCGGCTTCCTCCTGTTCTAGCTGTTCCAAAGCCTCATCAGGTATCTCTCGAACAGCTTCAGAACCGATGACGCCCTGGTCACCGAGAAAGCCTATCTTGTGCTTCTCTCTAGAAAGGAAGGCCCAAACTTCCTCTCGCCGGATGCCATCCGACTTTCCAAGGCCCTTTCTAGATGCCAGCTTCACATCAAGCTCCTTCTTGGAAAGCCCCCGATATGCCGAGAAGCTCTCCGCGAACCACTTCGCAAAGCCGGCAGTCCGGGAAGTCAGCAACACAGGATAAGAAATCATGGCTGTAGTATCTTCAGCACTATAGAAAGCCCATGCATTTCTCCCGTCCTGTAAGCCTCCAAAGCGCTTCACCATGCTTGAAGGCGCTCCAACAACGCCTTGAGAAAAGCCCAGCTGCAAAGCAAAGCGAGAGGGTACATACGGCTGGATGTCAACAAAAAGATGTCTACGGTACACCATCGTGCCGACACGTATGCTGAAAAGCCACTCTCTCTCTGCATTTGTCAAGGAATAATGCCTTCCCGACCCCGCCCTGGTAGAGTCTCGGGAGGCACCAAAATCAAAAGCCTTCTTCCGCAACTCCGGAGAAAGCTTTACTGAAGATTGCCCCATCTCGACGTCCCTGAACCGTCGGATCCTCATGCGGGCAAACAAAAGTGATTCGGACACGGCTTTGCCCTTAGCCAGTCGAATCATCGGAGGATCATCATCCTGTGCAGCACCCAGCCGATGGAAGCCAGGACAGTGGTATACATACCACGAATAAAAGACATGGGCTAAAAATACCCTATTCATGGGAAGCCCAAGCCAAACCAAAAAAGCAGCAGCCTGCAGTTCGGTACACAGGTAGGAGTAAAGAGCTGGCACCAAAGCAAGCTGCTCTCCAAACGCCATCTGACAAGCCGGAAAAATACAATGCGGCCTGATGTGCGTTCCATCTCCTCCAGCAAAAATAGCCTCACCAAGCCAATAAGTGAGGTACACAGCGAGATCTCTCCTCAGTGCAATGTCAGGACATATGGCGTTTGTACTTGCACAGAAATCTCTCAACTCTTCTTGCATGGCCAAGATCTTCTTTGGATCCTGAGCTCCAGCTTCCTGGGTCACGCTATCAGAAGACTCCCTACTATCAAAAAAGTTGGGGAATGAAGAGCAAAAACTCTTCCAACTGCTGGATCTAACTTTCGAACCCCCCTTCTCCTTCAAAAAATCATAGAAGGCGACGAGCTGAAAGTATAAAAGCCTGAACTCCTCAGACTGCCCCTCGAGGACGCTGTCAATCGGCATAAACTCCTCATAGAGTTTGCCGAGGATGGGCAATCCGGTAATGGCGCTCAGCTCCTTCAAAGAAAAACCAATCTCACCATTCGTCACAACGAAGGTATTGGTTTGTGGGAGGAATGACTCCAGCATAGCCATGAAGGCCTCGTCGGAAAAGATCACGGTCTCCCTAAAGGCGCGGACCGCATCAAAAATCCCGGCTTCCTTCAAAACGGCACCACCAATCAGCAAGACGTGATCAGTCCACGACTTCCACTCAGAATCAGCATTGAAACGACCTCGAAGTCGGAAAGGCTTGATCCAATTGCTGCCGTCACCACTGAAAATACCAAGGCCCACCGGTCTCAAATCGACCGACGGATAATCAGAGCCCTGGTAGCCGCTGGATGGCATCAACAGGTCCATATCAACAGGCGACCTCTCCGTATATCCAGGAGAACCGCCAACAAAAACCCCGGTCTTGATTACATTTGTCCTTCTCACCCAACTTGGAGGATCTTCCCTCTTAGGGCACGTGGGGGCAAGGCTCAGAATCGAGACGGTGCGATCAAACATCGACCGGGTAGTAATAGTCTTCTTCTCACCATCTGCTGTGAAGGAAAACTGAAAACATCTCCTCTGGTATGTCATGTCATCAGGGACTGCATCACCAAAGAAGAAGGTAGGCTTGGGCAAAACGCTCTGATCTTCCATCACCCATGGACGACTGCTTACCATGATCTTATAGAATTCCTCTCCCTTGAGAGTGATCAGTCGCTGCCTCATCTCATCTCTGTTGAGGGAGTCGCACTCTTCCAGATTTCTCTCAACATACTGGACCTTCTCAAAAGCCTGCTGAACGGCCGGATTAGAAGATCTAGAAGATCGACGAGGTACGCTTGTAGCAGGCTCTTTACCCTTGTTCGCTCTGGAGGAACCACCTGAAAAGGATGGAAAAGAAAAAGATCAAACATCAAAATGGCAGAATCTCGCTAAAAAGAAAATCTGGCGAAATTTTGACATGATGACGGGGCAATTCCGAAGAAAAGGAACTATCCCGAAAGAAATAGAAAGCTTGAAGATGGGCTCAACATCGCTGCGAGCTCCGAAACTCCAAACTTTCAAAACCTAAAAGTCTCCGCAAAATCAGGAAGGGCTCAACATCACTGCGAGCTCCAAGTTCCCAAATTTGCGAAAACTTTCAGGTATGCTATCACATCATGCTACAAATTTAATTTACAAATTAAAGGCATGCATGAACATCTTGGTTTGCGAAAAAAAAATGCATTATCATGATGAGCAAATTTTTTCAGAGATTTGAAGTCTACAAATCTTCGAGGTAATAGTCTTCTATCATCTCTATTAATTAGACACATGTTGGTCATGATTTAATGGAGTTTCTATGCGATTCTTTATGGCTGATTTCCGCTGCATAGTGCAGAAATCAGATTTTTTAAATTCTGTCATGCTTTGCATCAGCCATAGTAGTCTCTTTATGAGAAGTTTCAGATCTGAATCGCGATTTCTTTCAGTGGTATCAGAGCCACTCCATGTGAAAAAAAAAAAACAAAACTTTCTCTAAAAAAAAAGAGGAGAAAGAAACAAAAAAAGAAAGAAAAAGAACTTTCTCTAAAAAAAAAGAGTGAGAAAGAAAAACAAAAAAAGAAAGAAAAAGAAACTCTCTCAAAAAAAAAAAGGGGGAGGGAAAGAAAAAAAAAAAAGAAAAAAGAAGAAAAAAAAGAGGGGCTGGCCCACAGGCCACGTGGCCCACAGCCAGATCCGTACGGATCTGTCCGTACGGCCCACACAAAAAAAAAAACAACATAAAAAAAAAAGAAAAGAAAGAAGAAAAAAAAAAACCGTGTGAAAAAAAAAAGGGAGGAAAACACGTGGAAAAGAAAAAAAAAAGAAGAAAAGAAAAAGAAAGAAACAAAAAAAAAAGAAAAGAAGAACTTTTTTTTCCCTACAATGGAGTTTTCTTGAAAAAGAAGAACTTACTTGAAGCCATTGATGGAGAAGAAGAAGAAAACTCTTGAAGATCTTGAAGAAGAAAAGCTCTTGGTCTTGAAGCCCTCTTGAGATTATTGCAAAAGAAAGTAATAAGAGCAAGAGATCCAACCTTCTCCTTGCTTTTATAGAGGAGAGCAAACCAAAGAAGGAAAGAAGAAAGAGGTAAGTGTTACTAATTAGTAACCTTACCAAAAGAAAGAAATTAGAAAGATTCTTTCCCAAAAGAAAGATATCTTGAGGGATTCTCTCCCAAAAAGAAATCAATGAGAGATTTTCTCTTAAACGATATAATCTATGACGGATTCTTTCCCAAAAGAAAGATATCTTGAGATATTCTATCCCAAAAATAAAGGGATCATGAGAGATTCTCTTCAAGTAAAGATATTCTTAGATATTCTCTATCCAAATGAGATATTTTTGGATATTCTTTACAAAAATGACACCATATGAGATCTAAGCCATTTCAAAAGCTTAAAGTCCCATGGGTTAGCCCATATGAGCCAGGTTTGACCACCTAGGCACAAAAAAAAAAAAAAAAAAAAAAGAAAATTTTTTGGGCTTTTAGTCAAAGAGAAATCCCTCTTACCAAGAGCATACAAAAATGGTTCCATGCCTCTTTTGAGTTGATTGGACCATACAAAAGAAAATTCCAAGCCCCATGAGCTTCCAAAAAATCAAACCATCAAGCCTCATCTACCAAATTGAGCCAAATTCTTGAAATTGACATTCCATCAAACCAAATCCTGGTCCCCTAACTTGCCACATACAGCCTGTTAGGTCACAAGACCAAAACCAAAAACCAAAACCTGATCCCCTAACTTGCCACATACAGCCTGTTAGGTCACAAGATCAAAACCAAAATTGATCCCCCAACATTCCACATACAGCTTGTTGGGACACACGATCAAAACCAAACCCGACCCCCTAACCTGCCACATATAGCCTGTTAGGTCACAAGGTCGAAACCCAAATCCACATCCCTGATGTCATCTTCAAAACTTTGCCTCGAGATGGTACGTGATCCCTTTCACTACCATAAAATTCCCCTGGAAGCTCAAAAGGCTACAAATACCAAAAAGAAACACTGCTCAAAGACTCTTGGTCAAGTCACAGGCTCTCCTTCAAAAATCTCTTCGAGGCACATCGACTACAAAAGTTAAGCAACTCGCCGCTGTACCTCGAGGGGGCATTTGTTGACACCAAAAATGTCACTTTGCCTTTTCAAGATCCAAAGAGCTACATGAAGTCGCAACCTGCCATAAATAGGCAATGTTGCTTCCAAAAATCAAATCTTGTCAGAATCAAACAAAACTGCAAGATTCTTCCAGACAGCCAAAAGAGGAGTACACAAGAAGTTTCGGGCCATTTCAAAATCATTTGGCCTAACTTCGCTTCTCCGACAGCCGAAAAGGAGCTCTCGGCGACAAAAGCTCTCCGGGACCATGGTTTCCAAGACAGAGCCTATGGATCATCTTAAAATGACTCTAATAGGTTCCCTGTCAAATTTCAAGTCAATCGGACATCGGTTGACCGCACATCAAACCGTGACATCTTCATCGCGACAAAAAGCAAGTCCACAGGTGATAGGACCCCAAACGGCTTCAAAACTCAAACAAAAGCCTATGGTTGGTCTTATTTATTGCTCAGGAGGCTTCACACCAAATTTCAGGTCATTCCGACATCGTTTGGCCCAGTTTCAGCTTCTGACGGAAAATCGGCAGCTCTGCGCGACAAAGTCTTCGGCTTTCTCAGGAAATTGGAAACTTTGCAAAATAAAATGCAAGGATTCTCATCAGGTTTCCTACAAAGAAATCAGGCCAATAAATGGTCAAAATGTCAAGGAAAAGTACAGAAGAAAAAAGAATCGAAAAAAAAAGCAAAAACGGACGCAAAACGGGACACGAAAGGGGGAAAACCCCCCCAGGGTCGCAGGCCCCTGCGACCCTCGGCCAGGGTCGCCGGCGACCTTGGACCCCGGGGTCGCCGGGAAAGCCCCGGAAACCCCGGTTTTCGCCGTTTTTTTCGCGATTCGAAGGGCCCAGCCTCTGGTACTTTCCAAAATTCATGCTTTTGAGACACCAAGTCCTCTGACATCCGTCCAAAACACGGGTAAATCATCAAGAGTATCGAAGACAGTATTGATCGCCACCCGGTCAACCAAAAAAAAGTGTGCTTTCCACCCGACCGATCGAGAAATCGACAGGACAGATGGCACCGACCCGCTGCTGGCAACAAACACCTGAAATTACATGGTCATCTGATGTCGATCTACATGAAGATCCATCGATGATCATCAACAGAAGAATCTCAAAAGACGTGGCACGGCCCGCGACTCTTCAGCTGCTCGGCGACCACTTAATGCGATTAATTGACTAACTTTATTACAGTCATTAATCCATTTCTTTGGACGGCCCAATCAGAAGCAAGCATTCGGGAGTTACAAGTCAAGAAATTCATGGCATTTAACCCATGAAACTCCTCCCATCATGGCGATTAAAGGCGATTAAATGCCCTCAATCTCCTCCGGCCAATCAGAAGCCAAGAAAAAGGAGTTACAAAATAAATAATTCAATTTTGTAACTCCTCCCATTATGCGGCTTAATGACAATAAAAGCCCATAAACCCACCTAAAAGGCTACCTAAAAGCCTATAAATAGGAGGGCTCTCCAAGAAGAAAGAAGATCAGAAACATCAGAGAAAAAAGCACAAGCACACAGACAGAAATCCAGAGAAAGGAAAAAGAGAGGAAACTCTGCGGAAGTTCTACACCGGCCACCGCAACAAGGTGACAAAAGTCCCTTAGGGGGTACCCCTCCCAAGGTCCTTGCCTTCTCCTCCTGCCTCCAATGGCTTAGATGTGGCTTTTCAGCCCGTCTACTCGGCTTTTTATTGGACATAGGACCTTCCTTTGGTCTTTGTCCTCTAAAAACCTGAGGTTATAGCCAAGCCAAGCGAATCAATAGCATCCTCTGTTCTCATCTGCATGGATGATGGCGAAGCCCACATATGGCTTGCGACCGTCAATCTAAACGAGTCCCCCACAATCTCCTGAGAAGTTAGATCCTCCTTTTCTTGCTTTTCATTGTAGTTTGTATTTTTTCAAAAGAGACAAAAATCACAATTCTTGTCTTTCATTATTGATAAGGATTGTAAATCGGCTATAAACGCCAAAATCGGCTATAAACTCCAAAAATCGGCTATAAACGCCAAAATCGGCTATAAATGCCAAAAAAATCGCCTTTCACGGCAAACCAAAAAAATGTCTCTTTTCTTAAATATATGTGCAATGGAAAACTTGAAAGAAGTTGATTTCCTTTTTACTTGCGAAGGTTGATCTCCGGATCACCACTTGCAATTCCAAGTAAAAATAGAAAATCTGGCACACCCACAAAAAAAGAAATGTTGATGCACGCCCCTGCCCCCCGGTTACGAAAGGGTCGGAACCAAACGGACTCCCACGTCCGCCGACCTCGGTAGAACCGAGCAGGAGCGCGGTCCATCACTGGGCTCGATGAAGAACACTGAACTGATTGGCACGACCTCCTCCTTAGAGGGACCTTGGGCGACTCCGACCCCGACGTGGAGGCCTCGGAACCGGAGGCAATCCGGTGCTTGGCTTCGGTCTCGGCCGGTTCTGGCTCTTCCTCGACTCGGCCACTGGGACCAAGCTCAGATCGCTCTTCCTCTTGAAATAGGATCGGTATTTCGGCTCGTAGTCAAGGAGCGACCAAGCCGCTTTGTCTTCGTGGCTGTGATAATTCTTTACGGCCCAAAACCAAGCCTCGTTCCTAACCCAGCTAACTCGCTGGGCCTCTCGCCTCCTTTGGATGATGCCTGCACAGTAAACGGAAAGCGGTAGCTCGGCAGTACAAAGAAACAAAGAAAAATACAGCCAAAGAAAAAGAAATAAGGAGGCAATATTTACTTGGAGGAACGCCAAGACGACGAGGAACCCTGAAAAACCTCTGCACCACGGGCTTGTCATCACCGAACTCCCAGTTGCCCGAGACGAACAGACGATCATCTCCGGCATACATGTTCGAGTCCTCCAGGGCTTGGACGAAACCGTGTCAGCCTGGCTTAACTCGGAGGTAATAGGTGTTACCTCCAGATTTGCACAGGTCATAGTCATCCTCGATGTCGTGGACAATAAGGTCGATCTCTAAATCCTTATTGAGCACGGCCGTGCCCATTATGATCTTGAAGCCGTTCGGCATCAACTAACAAGGATAGAGGTTCCATTCCCTAAGACAGTCGCTGAGCAGAGGCTGAAGGGGAAATCGGACCCCGCCCTCGATTATGGCTACTAGGGGGAACAACATCCAGCCGTCGGAAAAGCTTCCATAGTCATAAGAATTAGGATGAGGTGGCCTGACAAGGACATCTTCGGGTATATTGCACCTAACCCTAAATTCAGCAGTCGCTCCTGAGGTCTCTAGCCAACAACTATAGATGCCCATTTCTCAAAAAAACTGGGAGAAGGAGAGAAGAGGATCGAAAAAAGGGAAAAACCCTAAAAGGAGCTCTAATCGCAGAAATAAACGGGACAAGGAAAGAAAGACTTATGGAGACGAAGGACAGGAATAGGACTCGGACTAGCAGAAGTTTGACCTCGGCAGCACTTCTCTTCAGACGGACTCTCCTTTTTTCTAGCGAAATCAAAAGTAAAGAGCAGAGAAGTCCTAGCCCTCTGTTTTTATAAATAGAGAAAGGGCGCCCTTTTGGATTTCGAGGGCACACGTGCGAGGAGTCGCCTCAAGTACTGTGCACGTCTCTTCAAGACGGAGCACACACCTTCAAAACGATTGGATAACCTACCGGATGTCGACACGTGGCACCAACGATACATCTTCTGCATCGAACAGGGAGCGCCATTTAAATACCTTGAGCAGGCGAAGAAACATCGGATAGAGATCAGATGTCTGCAACCGCCACCGAGATGAAAGTCTACTACCCCAGAAGGTTCTCTCGTCATAAAGCTTCTGACCTCAAAGAGTTAGAGAACTCTAAGAAGTCAAAAGCTTGGGGGCAATTGTGTGGGGATATTTCCAGGATTCCGAGATTACATTAGCTTCGGTAACAGTACCAACTAATCATATCTCAATCTCGGCCATGTGCACCTCGGTAAGAGTACCCGGGTGCGAACCGAGATCAAGATCATCCCGGACTTCGGTCATTCCTGACCTCGGCACCATGTCCTGTCCTCGGTCACGCATCTCGGAATAGTGCCAGAAGGCTAGCCGAGACGGATACTGACAACCGAACTTCTACGGAAGCTCAACCACATCATGGGAAGTGTGATTAGACAGAGGCACGCGCAAGTGGGACTGAGAAGCCATCCTTGCCGCTCATGCTCCTTGACAGAACGACATCCAACGGCTACATCTACATCAGGGTGAGGCCCAAGGCAAAAATCTGATAGGATCCTTCCAAGAAGTCAACAAAGTAAGGCCCGATAGGACTGCCATTTAATGAAAGGTGGGCTGATGGGATTGCAATTAAGGAAAGGTAATGATGGGACGATACTTCTCAAAAGTACCGTCAGAGTCATGGGAATCCTCTCCCAACTTCTCCTATAAATAGAGAAGTTTAGGTATGACACATAAGATATGATATCTCTAACACCCTGAACCTCTGCTTCTCTTCTTCTTCATCCTCTGTCGAGTTGTTGAAATGACTTAGGCATCGGAGAGCCTTGCGTGATTGTAGCCATGGTCTTTGATTGCTCTTTTCTCATCCCCTTTCAGGTTTCAGGCATCCCATAATCATCAAGGATCACTAATCCTCCATTCCAAGTCCGTATAATCTTAGGCACTTACAGTAACTATGGTAAATAGAAGAAGACAATTGAGAAAGAGGGGTGACGAGTTACCTGGAAGAGAACTCTTTATAGGAGAATGTTGGCGGAGAGAACTAGAGAGAGGGAGGGAGATCGTATGAGAGGAAGAGGGATTGAAAGGTGGTACATGGAAAAAATGAGTTGTGCAAGTAAAATCCCTCTAAATAAGGAAGAGGTGGAGCACTAGTGGGAGGGAAGATCGTGAAGGTGGAGACAGTGCTCTAACCAACAACATCCACAATGTGGGATTCCAATTTGAATGGGTCTAATTCCCTTAGGGGGCGTTTGCCTTTTACACATTAGATGCGTAAATGCAGTTTACATATGGAAATGTTCCATATGTAAATTTCACATATGTAAGCTTTACGCATGCGTTTCAGTTTACAACGTTTGTCTACTGTTTTCATTTTCATATCATTTACACATTTGAATCATTTTACCACGTTTGTTTGAACTACATGTGAAAATGATAAATTTTTATTTTTGTAAATTATATTTAAGGCGTTTATCTTGATAGTAGGAATAGTTAGGAGCACTAAAAATGGTCACCACCTTTTGTTCCTGTATTGTTTGGATGATTGTCAAACCATGAAAACATGGAAAAGCAAAAATGAAGTGTTGCTATAATAAAAAAAATGAAGAAAACACATGTCCCCAGTTAAATCCCTCCATGATTAGTCGATAAAGTGGGACCGCCTGCACAAGATATACAATTAAAATATTCTAATGCATCTTAACTCTATACCAAACATAGTAACTTCTCAATCATTTCTATACTTTTTAAATCCATACAAACAAAAAGGCCCAAACCATAAAAAGTTTCATGGTGTTTCAATCTCATATAAATAAAGCAACCCATGTTTTCTATGGATGAAGTCATGGTGTTTCAAAAAAGAATTTACCATATGCCCTTTACAAAAAAAACAAACATCACATTTTCAAAATGAATATCCCTCCATGTGCAAAAAAGGAGAGAATTCCTACATGTCAGTTCATCGAGCTCTTCTATTAACATTAGCATCCCACATCTCTAATGCCATTGCATCCTGTAAGCGATAAGCATATTGACTATTAGATTCTTCATTGTTCGCTTCATCCTGATGATCGTCATTATCTTCATCATCAATGAATATTCTTTCATGACGATGACATTCATATAATCATCCGTACTAGGACTTCTCTTCATGATAAAGTTGTGTAATACAACACATGCATTTACAATCTCTACCTGTATCTTGATAGGATAATTACGAGGTATATGTGTCAAAATTGAAAACCGTTCCTTCCACAGGCCAAATGTCCTTTCAATAACTTTCTCAGCTATGCATGTCGAAGATTAAAAAGCTCACTAGCTGTCCTAGGAGCCAATGCTTGGGCTTCAAATTCCTTTCCTGATATCGGGTCCCATGATATGGTCCAATAAAACTTCGCCTATTACCATATCCAGCATCAACAAGAAAATACTTTCCTATAAAGATTCGATATGACAATTATCAGAAGATTGCAACATGCTTGACTAGTTTTAAAAAATTATAATAACTTTCAAATTTACATCTTGAAATAAATATTTACCTTTGAGAACATGAAGATTGTAGAGTCCCCTATTTTGTAGAACATCAAATAAAACTTTTTGATCGTTGACCGATCCTTCGAAACCATCACATACAAACCGGAACATCATGTCAAAACCTACTATCGCCATTACATTCTGTGCAATAAAACCTTATCATCTAAATATTCATCTGCAGACTTCGTCCATGTGGTATTCTTCTTTTCTCTCCTACCATGCTTTTTTCCAGAAGATGTACCGATATTAATGCGTTCAACATCTTTGCCGCATATTTCATTATCCATTTCTATATAGCATAAAGAGTGATTAAAAAAGCTGATGAGATACAAAATCCATGATATTAATAATATATAATTGAAAATTTTAAATATAATGATAGAATTCCTACATTTCAATAATCTATGTACATCAATTCTATATAAAAAAACTTACCCCATTTCAAGCTATTGAACAAATTACACTTAATTCTCCAAGCTATACAAAGCAATGAACAGGGCCCGGTTGACCATTTCAAGCTCTGTGTGGCCGGTCAACCCAATGACAGGGCCCGGTCGACCACACATACACAGAAACGGAAATTCCATTTTTTTGCACATTTACAGTCCGTTTTTAAATGCATCAAATCTCACCGGGAATCATCTGAAATGAATTCAAATGAACCCGAGCTAGCAGAGAAAATCGATCACAATTTAACCCGTTTTCTAATGAAACTGAAATCATCGAAAAATTCCATCATTGGAAAATTTTCATAAAATCAGAATTACATGTCATTTTTTTTATAGAAAATACCCTGTTTTTCATAAAATGACATTTCAAATCAATATAAGTCCAAAATAAGAAATGTCCAACACTATTCCAGAAATTCATTGATACCAATAATTACATATTATCTTATCATATAATTAATCTAATACATTAATCAACACTAATTAACAACTAATCATGCTTAATTTGCAACTAAATACAATTAATTAATAAAAACACATTCTAAAAGTCATAATCTGACAGTGAGTGCTGAGTTAGGCTCGGCTTGAGTGGAGTTGGAGGTGGGCTGGATGAGTGCTGATTCTACTTGGGGTAGTTCCAAATGTTCACCAAGGTCAATTCGGGATGGGGAATGCATGTGGCTAGGTGGGGGATGCATATGGCCAAGTGGGGAAGAAAGACTTCTTCTCCTTCCTAAAAACAATACTAAAGACTCTCTCATGAACATTGTCAGTATGTAGTATCCCTCTCTTTCTCTCCTCAAAACCCCCTTAAAGCCCTCTTTTTTCTCTCCTTTTCCTCCTCCAAACCTCTCCCTTTGGGACGTCAGGAAATGGGTTTGGATTGATTCCTGGGGAGGAAGATTGGTTTGATGTAAGATTCTCTATGATTGGGTTTCCAAAATGTCAAAGAAAAAACACCTAAAACCCATCACGAAAATTAAATTGAATAAAGTTCATGGACAAACAAACAAATAGAGATCAAATCTGAAGAAGAAAAGTTACAAATCAAAGTTACAGAGGGTTATTGACCAAACAAGTTACAGAGGGTTCTTGACCAAACAAGAAGCACGTTCCCAAAAATAACAAGATAACCAAAATGAGAGAGAGAGAGGCCATACCTGGTTCTTGAGCAGCACCGTGCGAGGAAGATGAATGGGCGATGAGGGGAGACGTTCTGGAATGGAAGAAAGGAAAAGCAGACGTCCTATTTATGCGTTTCGGTATATGTGTTGTACAAGTGTGGTTTATGTGTTTCGAACCCAAGATAGCTATGACAGAACGAAGGATCTCCGTATCGGGCGCCTTTTTTAGTGGGGTTTCATTACACACCAATCCATATGGGATTCCTTTTACCATCTATGAAGGTGTAAAAAAATAGGTGCGAAAATGAGTATATTTTCACACCATTTTCACATGAGATTTACATACATGATGCGTAAAATCATGCAAACAAACGTGATGGTATGTAACATTCACGCATGTGCATCATTTACAAACGTAAATGGTTGCAAAGAAATGACCTCTTAATGAAACCAAGTATATTGAGAGTTAATCTCCATCACCAATGTTGGGTCCCACCCAAAATATGATGAAATTACACAAATAACTAATTTAATTCAATGCATGGGTGGGGGTCCAACCATAATCCAATTTATGATCAAAATTAAATAACAATAACAATAATCACAATAAAGACCTAGGGATTGGGTCCTTACATTTCTCAAGTTTGAAACAGACTTGGGCAATGACTTTATATTTTCGAAAGAGAAGTTAAGAACTCGGATGCTGCACATGTGGTTAAAATAAGAATCAGGGATGATCTTTAGGGTTCTTTTTTTTTTTTTAAGAAGCAAGGTTAAGAGATGTTGACAGTTGTGTTGACCAAAAAGTGCTTCTATGTCATTATACATCAAAGATATCCTCATGGCATCTTCTGGCAACTCGATTAGCGGTTCCTTTAATTGCAGACCTGCATAGATCTCAGATCGTGAATTCTCTGCTCTTGTAATTATGATTGCCATGTCCCTGATTAAATCATGCATTTTAACAAATATTACATCTCCATAATTATCACATATTGAAACTTCTATGAGCTGATCCAAAATGGTATGCCCTTTGTTGATGTTATCTTCCTGGTCCCTTTATGTCTATTAAACTCCCAAAAATCCAATTGTCAATAAGCTCATTAGCATAGATCTTATGGTAATTAGGATATAATGAGTGGAACAAGAAATATGATTGGAGTACATGGTTACGTAACTAAACTTTAGTGGTGCGAGCACCTTGTCAATACCGTTGAACTCTCCGTTTGCTTCTTTCAAATCATTCAAAGCATCCTTCTATACTATGACATTGTCAACACCACACATACATCATCCAACTGTTTTGATTGCCAACGAAAAACTGCAACACTCCTTAGCAACATCCTTTGCAAGGTTTTCTATATCTTTAGAGAGGATTACTCCGCCCACAATATTCAAAGAATTCCCATGATTCTTCTTTAGGAAGAACTTGTACTTCAATTGCATGTGATTGCATCTGTCTGCATACTCCTTTGTCACGGGTAGTGAGAACTACTTTGCAACCATTTTATTCACTTGGGATTTGAATGCCAACCTCGTCTAGGTTAAATGCATCCAGCCCCGGCCCTGAGATTTTTGGGGCTTAAAGAAAAGATTTCAAAAGGGGCCCCCTTATATATTGTATATGAAAATTAGCTTCAAAAAAATAGGTCATAAATTAATCATTACCAAAATTCAAAATATATATATAGAAAAATCAATAGTCATTACATCACTTCAAATTCATTTAAACACTACTCTTCTAGCATTTTTTGCTGCAAATGTACTAATCAAAGCTGCGTGATCAATCTTATCAATCATGGCCTTCTCAATTGACAACATATATAGCCAATCCATTCAATCTTTCATGTGACATGGTTGACCGAAGGTAAGACTTGATCAACTTTAACTTAGAAAAACTTTTTTCCCCAGAAGCAACTGTAACTGGTATAGTTAGCAATATTCTGTATGCAATCCATGTATTGGGAAAACAACCATCCATTACCTTCAAAAAATTAAGCACATCAATTGGCTTTGTTGTTTCTTTTGGCAAAACTTCTTTCAACACTTTCATTCTGAAAATAAATCTCTCCCATCAATATCAGAAAGTGCATGCTTACTCAAAAAAGTTTCAAGATTATCACAATAGGACATCAAAGCTTCATCATTGGTAGCATTTAAATCCTTCAAATCAAATAAAAATCCAAAAGTTTTCTCATATACTTGAAACTGTTCGAACCGGCTTTGAAGTGATGAAAGAGCTTGATCTACAATAAATAAGAAATACTTCACTCTAAGAGATTCTTCAGCTGACCGTGTTGCCTCTTCACTATTGTTCTCGTCAAATTGCTTCTTTCTATATGTGATTCATTTTTCTTGAAATGTCAGCTCAACAATCATTCTAATTGCAATATCTTTAGCTTCAATCATGGCCTCTACAAATCCAGTTTCTCTATACTTTTCAATAAATGCAATAAGCCCTTTCAACTGATCAATATCAACATCTATGTGCATGTCTTCGTTTTGAAAAACCTTGCTAACGGAATTAAAAACAAAGGGTTGAACCTAAAGTGAACTTTGTGTGAATGCCAAAACCCTTAAGGTATTCCGATCTCTATCCAAGCACCCAACGGATATCTGTTCATCGGTCATCGGAGATGTGATGGAGGGTTGGGATTGTTCGGCCGTCACTCGCACTAATTCCACCTGTCATTTTTAAACATGTAAAAATCAATAAAATGAGTTTAACATATGTATAAAAGTATATTTGTATCGATATATATATATATAAAACATGACTTAGGCATATGTACATGTGTCTTTTGAGCCTCCTCATTTATCTACTTTTTCTTCCCATGCATGTAGTGGGTGTTGTGGTAGAAATCGGGAAAAGGCTACAGAGCAAGCATGTCTACTTCGCTTCCCTCGATTCATATGAGTAACCTATCACAACACAACAAGGAATTATTAGCACATAAATACATAGATAAAGTGAATGAAATAGAATTTACAACAAGAATGGCTTGTCATAAATCAATAGACACAAATTGCCATATTTGCCAGAGACCCAGAAGTCTCATCATCACCCGTATTTTCATCCGAAGAAACCAACCCAAAATCACCCTGGGGTGGTCGATATTCTTCGTTGTCATCATCTTCACCCGGTTTTCTTTTTCCCTCTCCATTTTTCCTTCTGCTTGTTTGACCCAATCCAAAAACGGTGTTTGCTATGTGCTTTACCCCCAAAGCACGACATCTCTCGTCTATTACCATGATGTTCTTACTTCTCACCTTCTCATATTCTGTCAACTTGGCCTGTTTGGCCACCCACCCAGGCTTGACATATGTTTTACTTCTCTTGGGCATTTTTGACAACTATATATGACATACAAGTCTATAATTTCTATCATTCCCCAGAACACCAACCCATCAGAATCATATAATTAACAACAAGTAAGAAACTTAAATGACAAAACTCAACCAAATTAAAACCGTCAGAAATGAAATTCACCAATAGTAAACTCAATCAAGTTTTCTTCTGAACAAAAGGAAAGTAATTGATTATAATTCCTACGTTTTTCTCAAACAACTTCTTAACATAGACGCTACCTCCAAAAGGGATCAAAACAAGACAAAAGAACCCATTTCCAATCTCTCCCATACAAACTAAGAACATACTGGAATCACATAAATGGGAAAACCACGAGACAAGGATCATTCGAGCAAATTTTGCATGGATCTTCTGAAACCACATTCTGATTTAATGGTACAATAGGCAGTCCTGAGAAACAGGAGCAGATGGAACACTTTGCCCATCCACATTTCCTTCTGATACATCTCAGATCCACATTGGATGTTAGGATTATCCAACCAAATGCAACCCCCATTTGCTACAAGGCCCAAACAGAAGGAGCCTGATTATATCTACTCTGCCAGAAATCCGATTGAAAAAGTAATTTGAGGTACATTGAGGCACAAAGGCAATAATATGAAATGAGCCATGCTTCAAGTCTCAGATCTGTCACAAAACAAATACTCAAAAAAAATGGACAAGAGAGAAATAGTCGGTCCACAAATCAACAGATCGTTTGTAGGTAATTCTTCACAAACAACACAAATTGAGTCACATATCATAGAAAAAAAGCCGGTGTCAAAGTTGAATTCAAAACACATTTACCCTGGAAACCAATACTTAATTTAACTATACATTATTTGCTTCGTTTGAATGGTGAAGTCCCCCACTCACACCTTAAGGATGGCATTTGGTGAGGTTAGAGAATTGAGAAGGTTCTGAAATCCTTTTCATTTCAGATAAATTGCTGACCAAAAATACGGACAATTTGCCCATGCTTTTTTTATAGAAGAGACAGTAAGGAATCACAAGCACAACCATTCAAATGCCAAAGGGTTTAAGGAACTTTCACTACTAGAAAAAGGACTTTTAGCGGCCGCCATTAGCCGTCGCTAAAAGTCACCTGGCGGTCGCTAATACTCTTTAGCGACCGCCTAGCGACCGCCAAGTGCCGGCCGCGTAAACTTCGTCGCAAAAGGTATTAGCGACCGCCAATTGGCGGTCGCTAATAGTTTTGAGTATTAGCGACCGCCATTGGCGGTCGCTAATCGTAAATACATATTTTTTTTAAAAAAATTTAATACCTTTAGCGACCGCCAGTTAATACCTTTAGCGACCGCCAATGGCGGCCGCTAAAGGTATTAAATTTTTATATAAAAAAAAATAAAAAAATAAAAAAAAGAGAGAACTTCTCAAGAGCCGTGAACCACTGAAGTCATAGCCACAATAACAATAAAAATAAAAATAAACCATTTGTATCATAATTGGAACTAAAATAAAAATAGCAAATTTCTAAATCAACCATTTGCCTCCATGCCACCTTCCCATTGCTTCATGCACTTACCTTGCAACCTGATACAACAAGCTCTAGGGACCAGAGATCCGGGTTCTTCTGCCAAAGCACAAATCCTCCAATGTCTCCATTGCGCTTCAAATGTACACTCTCATCGCCCCCCTGGAATTCAGATGCACTCATTCTCACCTTCCCAATGGCATAGTAGCTGTTCACCGAGCTTAGTGCGGCCTGCCCACCAGTTGCTGCAATGTACTGGTGAACAATGTACTTGGCTGTTGAGGCTTCCTATTACAATTACAAAAAAGTAGTATTAAGTGTGAAGTGAAATTATCAAAGTCCTTTAACTATACAATCCAAATAAAGAAAGTATACATATACAAATAAATCTATTGAAGTAGTTGTTCTCAACTTGTACACACCATATCACTGTGGCAATTCGATTCTAGTGCTATTGAAATCAAGAACAGTATAAGTTGGCTTTCCTGAGCCTACTTGCCACTCATGCCCAAACCCAAGTTCAAGTTCACATTTCAAAGCCAATTGATAAAATGGGCTGATTTCCTGTGTAGCCCTTCCTATTGGCCCCTATTTGTTTGCAATATTAGAATACATAGGATTCATGCCATAAGTGGTTAAAAATGAAGTTCAAAGGTGAATTTAAAAAATGAGCATCAAATAACCTTCCTTTTAGGGAAATACTATCAACATAAAATGGAAAATGAATACCCAACCACCACCTCCAATGTGCACATGATCCAAGTGAAGCCCGCTTGCACACAGATTTGTGCAAATGATAGGCTCAAAGTTGAACCAAAGGAGTGACTTTGGTGATAACATTAGGAGCAAAAATGTAGAAAAAGAATAGAAAAGAAAAAAAAATAAAGTTAGCATCCATAGCTATTTCATACAAGGAAGCATGGTGCTAGACCATGGTTACAAAGCCAAGCATGGTCCTAGATCATGTTCTTCCTACTGTAATCACATCAAACAGGCATCATTTTCATGTTCATATGAAGATCTAAAATCCATCCAAATCCATTACTCATCCCTAACCAAAATTCTAAACAAGTAAACTCTCTCTATGTGACATGTATATCATTTTACAACCAACAGATATATTGGCAACCAGCAGTGGCAGCAGCTTTAGCCAATTCAAATCAGCTCATATAACTAGCTCATGAGGAACTTGATCTTGTCAACATATAAGACCCAGAGTCCATCCTAATCGAATGAGCCTTACACACAGATTCAAAAGATAAGGGACCAGAAATATAAGAAACTCAAAATGAGAAATTTTACTTAGGTAATCCAAAATCATTCAACATTTACTCTTGAAAATGGTGCTTCCAAATAAACATGGCATGTGTTTCACAGTGGTACCTTTTGGATAAAGAGGGAATTTCCTGGCAGCATAGGCTCAAGATAATCAGGCTGAAGGTTTTTCTCCTTTGTCTTAGTAGCTATTCTTTGTTTGGATTTTCTTGTGGTGTTGGGGCACTGTCTGTGCTCTTTTTGTGTTGCTTTAAGTACATTCCGCTTGTACTGCTTAGCACCATCTCAATAAAATTTAGTTACCATTCCAAAAAAAAAAAAAAAACATAAAATCAGTCATTTATTTTTTACAGTTATATGTCACAGCAGGTTATGTATGATACTAAACAAAAAAGAATACATGTATAAACAAACTAATCAAAACAGAATTCTGTTATGCATTACCATCAGTGCACGAGAGCTCAGGATTCATGTTGCTATTCGCTTTGACCAATCGGAGATACAGCAAAGTACCTATCTGAAGTAGCAAGTAATGTGCTACTGAGTTAACAGTGAGGAATACTAACAAATAAAAACACAACACAAAATCATTCGAATAGGAATATAAAACTATGAACACAATAACCAACTCGAGTGATATGTTTTACTTTGTTGTGTTTTAGCATTTTATCAGTCATTTTCAATGAAATTTAAGTAATAAGTTCATCAAATCTAGAAATTATAAGAGGAATTGATTCGAGAAAAAAATATGTATATGAAGATAGACAGAGAATTTTGTTGTGTTTAGATAATTTTGATTTTAATATTTCTACTCTTAATATAGTTGTTTATTTATAGCTTTTGAATTTCACTTATAAATTTCTGTGAGCCAGTTTCCACTTTTTCAATCATTTCTTAGAATTGAAATTTTTTATAAGCACTATTTGAAAGTTAATTAAATAAAAATGTTCACACCATATCCTGCCTTTTTCTCTAATCAAAATCAGTCTTTGATTTGTCATTTGTTTATTTTCTGATCTTATAATGTACGATGGAATTAGCCTAAAAGACATGAACACAATGTCAGAAGCATGTACGAGTAAGCATATATTGGTTAAAAAAAATGGATCAGCTGAAGTCCTCCATCTTTGCAAATAGGAAAAAAAATAAATAAATAACTAAAAAATGTAAAGAAAAGGCCAAGGAAAACATGAGTTATACCTCAAACTTTGGTATGTTTCTTCTGGTTCCTCCCTCAAAAGCAAGTACAGGCAGAAATGCCAACATAGGCCCCTTTATGTCCACCAAAAAGTTATGCACACAAGAAGACAAGCAAGTATTATACAATAATGTAGACTGTGTGTTACAATATTCTCACCATAAATTTGTATCACCAATTTTTTTAACCACAGATGTTGCCAGCACAAGTTGAACAAAGTCAACCAAAAAAATTGTTGCTGAGAGAGTAAGAAACTGATTGAGAAAGTCATTTCGCCCACAACATTCAATTGCCTCCATCAAAACTTCCAGAGGATATGTTGATAGGAAGTTGAAGATGAGGGCCCAAAATAACTTGGAGAGCAAAAATGAAGCTGTAATTCCATCAGCACTTGAGCTGCACTTTCTTAACAGTCAATAGCCGTTTCTTTCAAGTCTTCTAGATTATAAAAGCTCTCCACACCATAAATCTCTGACAGACTTACCCCTCCAAAATGGGGTACTATCGGAAATAACATTAAGCAAATCAACCACGAAAAACACAAGTAATGTATCACTTCAAAGAAATTAAAACCACTTCGCTTTCTTTCTGTTCAAGATAGATCGATTGGTAGCAATTCCACTGCTCAAATAGAAGAGATAGAGCACACAACCCTTCCCAGGATTAAATTAACCAATCTAAAATAGTAGTGTCTAAAATCGATTGCAAAATCTAAAATCCTGAAGAACAAGAGACACAGAATTCCAGTTTGTCTTGAAATGCATAGAGAAAAGCTTACATCTGGCTTACAGTTGACCACAATACCAAGAATTGTGTCCTCCACACAAGGTACATACTGCCAAAAACAAAAAAAGAAAAAAAAATAAAATAATTGCTATCACTCTGTTTAGAAAATAGAAAACAAGGACATTGGCTAGAGTTGCTTGCATTTGGTTTCATATCATCTGGGTCAGCAATATTGCAGTTTCTGGCGGGTGGGTGGCATATTTAATTCTTACAAAGGAAAGTGAAATGAAATGAAATAGAACAACTTCAAAGTGCAAGAATTTGTACTTTATTATCATAAAGTAAGTTGCTATGAGTATGAGACTTACCCTCTTCTCAATGCTTTCGACCCAATACTTGTTTGGTTTTGAGAACCTTAACCTCCCAGCTTTCATCACAGAAATAGCATCCCCATCCTGCAAATCAATCAATGGTTTTAAAGGAAGGGAAACATAAAAGCTCCCAACTTCCAATCCAAATCACACATTACATAGAAACAACGAAAATGAGCATCACCATCAGACCCAGATATGCATTTCCAAGACAAACCAGGTTACGAAAACAAATGCTCTAACCAAACAGAAAAAAAAATCCAAAATAAACTCTGTCAACCCAAGAATCCAAAAAAAAAAAAAAAAATTCGACCAAATGCAGAGATGGGTATTTCCAGAATCGATCCGAACATGAGAAAAACACGCAAAAAAGAGATCTTGAGAAGTTCTTACCCGTCCAGACTCATCTATATTGATGACCATGAACTCGTTTCTGTTGTGGGAACCAGCTATAAATCTGCTGTATCCATCTCAAAAACCCATGTCAAAATCCCTCTTTTTCAGTAAAAAAAAAAAAACGCTCTCCACTCTAATCAGTCATCACTCTCCATCTTCAGCTCCCAAATGAGCCATATATAAAAGGAGAGAAAAAAAATCATAGCTTGAAAAAAGAGGGCTTGTGTAGAGGCAACAATCGACAATCTTGGTGCGAGATAGGGTTTCCTACACTCAATAAACAAAAAAAGCAAGAGCAAGCGAATGGAAAAAAAATCCGTAAGTATATACATATATAAATCGGGAAAGAGAGAGAGAAATAGAGAGAGAGGGAGAGGGAGAGAGAGAGGACCGGTGGGGGCTCAGTCACAGGCGGGCTCCAGCAGTGGCATGGCGGTGCGGCGGGACAGTGCAGAGCACGCGGGAGGGCATAGTGCACAGAGAGAGAGAGAGAGAGAGAGAGAAAGAGGGGAAGGGAGAAAGCAGAGCGCGGGAGGGGGAAGAGGGAAGAGAAAAGTGAAAAAAAAAAAAGGTTTGGCGCGGTGGGTTTTTTAGGACCTCTAGCGACCGCTATTGCGGCCGCCATAAGCGGTCGCTAATAGTGCCTTTTGCGACCCTTCCAGGCGGCCGCCCGCTTTTTCATCCGCGAAAAGGCAAATCTCTAGTAGTGTTGTTGGGTTTTAATTAAAAAAGGGTCCAGCACTCCAGATCTGAAATATGTAAGTTCACTACAGACAAAGATGACCAACTAGAACAACCAATTCAAAAAATAAAAAAAACAAAAAAAATACGAATCTGCAAAATCTTCAATCTGATCAGGAAAATGAAAAGAGGAGGAAAAATAGAAAACATGCATTTTGCATCTGGGCTTGTGCCAATTCCTCCCAAAATCACCAGTTTAGCATATCAGACGTTACACAATAGGACATATGAGATTTGAGCAAGAGGGAGATTGGAGGAGGAAAATCCAATAGAAAGCTAAACAAGAAGATTCAAAAGCTAACAAATCCAAATGGGGCATGTGAGTTTCAATGTAAATCTTAACAAGAAGATTCAAAATCCATCAGCAAGAGGGAGATGGGAGGAGGAAAAAAGAAGAGAAGCAATGTAATGAAGATGAGGCAGAGCCATTACCTTTGCGTGTGAGTCCGGTTGCGAGAGAGGGAACGAGAGGATGCATTGGCGAGGGAGACCTTGAGAGTGAGAGAGAGATGCCGAGGGAGATAAGAAAGGCACAGAGGTGAAAATCGCCACCAATGGATGTGCTCTGTGCTTCGCTTTTCAAGCCCCAATTCGCTTAAGGCCCTATTCGAGTAAGGCACTCATCACTTCTCCTACAAAAAGCTGAAAATCGACACCACGGGATTCCACGACAAGGAGTTGCTCGGATTCGGAGGATTTGGAATAGCATACAGAGGAACACTCCCCAAATCAAAGACCTAGGTGGCAGTGAAGCAGGTTTCGTATGAATCGAAGTAGGGGATAAGTGAGTTTGTGGCGGAGATTGAGAGTATTGGGTGGCTCCGGCATCGAAATCTAGTCTAGTTGCAGGGTAGCTGTCATCGGCGTGGCAATTTGATGCTGGTTTATGACTTCATGTGTAATGGGAGCTTGGATGAGTATTTGTCTGATGAGCCCAAGGCGACTTTGAGCTGAAGATAGTGAGAGGTGTCGCTGCGGGGCTGCTCTATGGCGAGGATGGCAGACGAGAGAGAGATGGGTCAGAGAGATGGCTGGACGAGACAGAGATGGGCGCTGCGAGATGGGCCAGGGACCGAGAGGGAGGGAGATGCAGAAGGGGTTTGAAATGGAGGAGATGCAGAGAGATGAGGGAGATGTAAAAGGGGTTTGAAATGAATTAGATGCAGAAGGGGTTTGAGATGAGGGAGGTGCGATTTTTCTTGGGTTTTTTTTCGATTTTTTTTTTCTTTTGGGTAAAATGCAGATGGGTTGAGTAAGAAGGCGTTATATGTATTAGTAGCAATCCCGGCACAAATAGTGCACCGGCAAAAATAATTCTAAAATATATTGGAAAATAAATCTCCAAAATAAACGCGTGATGTTCCAAATGAAGGCGCGAACGGAGGGGGGGAGTTGGCGCGTGACATTTTCCGGCGAAGTAGTTAGGACGCCGGGAAAAACATGACCTTTGCCGGTGAAAAAACAAATGCACCCACAAAAAGCTGACTTTTGCTGGCGAAACCACGTCGCCGGGAAAAGTTTAAAAATTTTTTTTGTTAGAATAGTTACCTTTGCCGGCAAAACGAAATAACTCTGTGGAAAAAGAGACATTTGCCAGAGAAACGAAAAAATCGCCCAAAAAAAGCGGCCTTTTGCCGGCGAAAATATGTCGCCGGAAAAACTCGGTATTTTTCCTGGCGTAAGAAGCTTTTTTTCCGGTAAAAGTTATACTTTCCCCGGCAAAAGTTATACTTTCCCCGGCGTTTAATGATTGCGCCGGTAAAAAATGCCGGTAAGAACGCAAATTGTAGTAGTGAGAGGAGCGCCCGCCGATTTTTCTTTGGGTAGTCTATTCTCGTTTTCGGTATGTCGGACGACACCACAGCGGAGGGGATAAGGAGAGGTCAGAGAGGAAAATGTCGACCATCTGATTCTCCACCGTGTTTGGCCTTTACCGATGACGGTAGAGTAGTCGGAAAAGAGAAGAACAGGAGAAGCCACGTTTGTTCTGCTTGCCCAAAGACTCTCCCCAGCAGGCGCCCCAATGGCTGAAAACGGAATTATGAATTTTAATGTAACGGTGGTGGCCTTTGACAATTAAGGACAGGAACGGCCAGCATGCAGTGAGATGGGCCTTAGATCATATTCTTCTCAATAGCCCATATGTCGTCCTCATCCATGTCATAAACAAGAGCCACATTCAAAGTAAGGCCATTTTTCTTATATTTAGTTTTAAAACTCAGCCGAGAACTATCATAAAGTTCTAATCATCATCGGTACCGATTTTCTCTTTGTTTATTCCATAACTCGAATGGCATTCAAGTTTATGCAACCACTTTTTCGTTAAAAAATTAGGCATAGAAAGTAAAAATGCAGCATTTTAGAAAAATCCAAATAATGTTGCTGTTGATTTACATTGCGATAACCCAAAATGATGTAAAATCTGCAGCTTAGTAAAAGTCTCATTTTTCCTGGCCTTTTTCGTAGAAACGTGGCTACACAAACGTGTCTCATGAGCGAGGTCTGGCGTTAGGAGTTCCATATATTCATAGTCAGAAACAAAATCCCTCCCTATGGCTCACTACTGCTGATTTACATTGTGATCAACCCATCCAACCACCCCATAATATTTTTGGTAGCCCAGCTACACACGAGTGGAGAGGAAATCACACACATTACAAGCAGAGAGTGGGTTATATCCTCGCATTAGAGAAGAAAGAGCCGATATAAGTGGAGAGTAAAAACTCAACAGGAGAGAAGTGAGGGAAACTAGGGCCATCCAGGTGAGATGTGGGGTTGTCAACCACCTTAGCAACCCTAGCTCGTTCTCAACTACTCCAAATTAGAGATGGCATTAATGGAGTGGGTTGAGGCCGGGTCATTATAATTCCCTGCCATACAATCCAACCCAAACCTGCCCCGCGCACAACCTTCCACTGAACTCCATACCCAACCTAACCCACCTCATATGCGATGAGTTGGGTCAAGTGTTTGGTCATATAGTCATAGCCTGAAATGCCACTTTAAAAAGAGAGATTAAAATTCTAATTCTATAAGTACAAAAAACTACAAAAAAGTTAAGAGTGTGCCACTAAAACATGTGAAAAATGAAAATATTATAGGTCATCGTGTACAAACTAAATTGCCACAAAATCTTCACAATTCAACTTAGATGTCTATTCAAGCAACTGCAAAATTTTTCCTGTTTAACTTAAGTTCCAATTCTAACAACCATATAGTTTTTTTCAATTTAACTCAAATCCACGTATAAGTTGAATAAACCCCCAAAGACAACACATTATTTATGAAGTCCAACTCAATCAGCTACATAAAATGTTCAATCAACCCAATCTTCAATCACGGGCAACCCGCTCTATACATGTGATGGGTTTTAACATGCATACCCAAATGAGTCTTGAACTGGTAAAAAATTCTTAAAAAAAAAAAAAAAAAAAAAAAAAAAAAACACTAAATAGGACCTGGTCATGTTGGGTCTCTATTTAAACCTAGACCCGTGCCACCCGTATCTCTATTCCTTGTTCCCAACTTTTATTTTAATTAGGTATTTTAACATATACGATACAACAGGAATTCTATGTTTTTCCAAAAATAAATATATATATATATATAGAATAAAACAAAAATCCTATGAAAGAAATAAGATCATTTGTATATTATTTTTATGTTTATATTTTTAATTGTTCGTTTGTTTTTCCTTCTCCCAAAGTCTCGTACGGATCCAAGGTTACTTATACAATAATTTTACTTATTATATTATTCATATAATTAGAGTTATTTACATCTTGGATTGGATGGATATATCCTTATGGTGAATCATATAATCAGAGTTATTATTTGTTTGTTTTTTACTTCCGCTGCTAATCTTACTTATTTAGCAAAACGAGAGTTATATTTTGACGAGTCAGGCCCAAGTGACCCGAATTGTGATGGTGAGTCAGGTCCAGGTGATCCGATCCAAGCCCAAGTGATCCATTCCAGGATGATAGGTCAGGCCAAAGAAACTCGATCCGTCAGCTGTTTAGTCCGTTGAGATCCGAGGCTTGCTTCATGAAGCCTCGCCACGTCAAGGATACCACGTCGCTTCAAAAGAAGTACTCTCCTTACCCGCTTTTACCAGTTCGTGCGGAGAAGATCTTACCTGCCTCCACCTGCCTCGTCCCTCGAGGGCAGCTCTAAGGCTCCAAAGAGACGTTGCATTAAAGTCGTCCCTATCTGTTAGGGGAAGACTACAAACAGAGAGCCTTCTCATCACTTGAGGGGCAATTAATTTCTTTTCACTGTTTCCTAAGCTTGTAACCTCTTAAGCTCATCAAAGATCACCAGGCGATCTTAGCCTTTATGAAGTGGACGTAGGTCACACAGACCGAACCACTATAAATCCCCTTTCTCTCTCTCATTTATTTACCTTATTTACTACTGCATTTATTACTTGACCGGTGGTGTCCGAAACATATAATTTTGGCATCATCAGTTTGGCGCTGTCTATGGGAAAGAAAAAAAAATCAAATACTTTAGATTATGGTGATCAGCACGAGATCGGCGAGACAGGAGGATAATCCCACTCAAGATGGGCGCCCAACAGCCCCGGCCCCCTCCGGGCGTCCAGACGCCCAGACTCCCCCAGGCAGGGAGACAATGGTCCTCCACCGGGTAACCCTATCCCAAATACTCCTACCCCCACTCCTCAGCAGATGTTGGAGACCATGCAGCAGCTGGTAGCCCAAAACCAGCAGATCTTACAACTCGTGCTTGCGGGCCAGGGAGGAGCTCAGTTTAGAGTGGCACCCAAGGGAGGAGCACCGTTTGGTGGAGTACCGCAGGAAGTACCAATCACAAGGCACGCTCCACGGCGAGAAGCGCCTCACCCGGGCGCCCATCCCCATGGCGCCCAGGGTAGAGGAGCACCTCACCTGGGCGCCCATCCCCCTGGCGCCCAGGGTAGAGGAGCACCTCACTTGGGCGCCCCTCATCATGGCGCCCAGGGTCGAGGAGCACATCATCACGGCGCCCATGGCCGGGGAGCACATCTGAACGTCCATCCCCATGGTCCCTCTTCAGGAGCCCCCTAAGTTGCCCCACAAGGGATACTCTTGGTCGATCCTCAAGGCCGCGCCCATCACGAAGTTCCTCCACCCCCTGGTGGAGCCCAGCTTAGAGGACCCCCACCTCCAGGTGGAGCAAATCATGGAGGATTTCCACCTCCTCCCTTCAATTCTAATGAGGAGGACTCTCACTTCCAAGAAGGGGGAAGTGAGAATCACAGCATTGGAGATGGGAGTTATTTCCCTGATCCCTCCAGGGAGCCTCACAATCGCTGGGAGGAAAAAATCAAAGAAATGCAGAATCAACTGGGCGATGTCCTCAACGCCATGAAGGTGCAGGCACCCGAGACGGTGGATTATCTAGTCGGGCGAACGGATACTCCGTTCAAGCCCGATGTGGTGAATTACCCACTTCCTCGAAAGCTCAAAATGCCCTCCATGGAGACCTTCTATGGAAGGAAGGATCCATTGGATCACCTAGAGTCCTATAAAACCAAAATGCAGCTACACAGCATCCCCGACGAGATCATGTGCAGGGCATTTCCAACCACGCTAAAAGGTTCTGCCCGACAGTGGTTTGCCAATCTCCAATCAGCATCCATCGCCACCTTTGGAGAATTGAGCAAATCTTTTGTCTCACACTTCATTGGTGGGTGCCGCCACCAGAAGCCTGCCACACACCTGCTTAGCATAAAGCAGGACGAGAATGAAAGCCTCAGGAGCTACCTCACTCGTTTTAATGAGGAGGTACTTCAAGTCGAAGAGCCCGACGACAAGGTCTCCATGACGGCTTTCATAGGAGGCCTTCGCTCGTCGAGTTTCCTCTTCTCAGTGATGAAGCGCCCGCCAAAGAGCTTTCTAGAATTATTGGCAAAAGCCCAAAAATATATGAATGCTGAAGACACCACCAGGGTGAGGCGAGGAGAGTCCTCCAGATCAGGCAGCAAGGGAAAGGTGCGGAACAAAGACGAGAAGAAAGAAACAAGCAACAAACAAAGCAAGACAGAAAGAGTACCTGTCAGAGACCAATTCGGTCCCGTTCCACAAAGAGATAGGCAAGTGTTCACCCCTCTCACTGCCACTGTAGAGCACATCTTGTTCTAAATACGAGATGACCCCGCCATAAAATGGCCAGGGAAGATGAAATCTCCTCCAAACCGGAGGAACCCGAACAAGTACTGTCGCTTCCATCGCGACCATGGCCATGATACCGACGACTGTTATGAACTCAAGCGGCAGATTGAGGATCTCATTCAGCATCGCCACTTGCGCCAATATGTTGCGGGTAGGGGGCAAGCACTACCACCACCACCACCTCACAATCTGGAGAACCAGCAGCCGATCGGATGAATCCGGACCATCTCAGGAGGACTGGCGGAGTCGCTCTCGGCCATGAAGGCCCATGCCAGAAAGGCAAGACATCCTGAGGAGGCACGCCCCGTCCAAGGCGCCTAGGCATGGCGCTGACGAATTCATATCCTTCTCAGACAAGGATTTAGAAGGGATCCAGCACCCCCATGATGACCCTCTGGTGCTCACCATGACTGTCGCCAATTTTCAGGTACATAGAATTTTGGTAGACAGTGGAAGTTCAGCAGATATTCTGTTTGTAGAAACTTATGATAAGCTGAAGCTGGGGCGGGAGAGGTTGCAGCTCGTCAAATTTCCCCTTATTGGCTTTTCGGGGGAGAAGGTGTATCCCCTGGGGGCAATTACATTGCCAGTCACAGCTGGGACTGCGCCCCGAAGTTCCATGACAATGGTCAATTTCCTGGTAATAGATTGCCCCTCAACTTATAACATCATACTGGGGCGACCAACTCTTAATGCATTAAGAGCCGTCCTCTCTACCTTTCACCTCCTCCTCCGCTTTCCAACTCTAAATGGAAATGGGGAGGTAAGAGGGGACCAAGTAGCAGCAAGAGAATGCTACGTGTCTTCAATGAAGGCCAAAAAGGCGCAGGAGGCATTGCAAGTTGAGATCTCGGACCCGAGAGATGAAACCACTTCGGAGAGAGGAGAACCAGCTGAAGAACTTAACTCTGTGGTCTTAGATGAAGACCTCCCGGACAGGAGAGTATACATTCGCTCTTCTCTTTCTGAGGATCTGGCTTGTCAATTGACGAATTTCCTGAAAGATAACATGGGCGTTTTCGCATGGTCACATGCGGATCTAGAAGGGGTTGATCCTGAAGTTGCAACTCACCGCCTCAATGTCGGCCCTCACCACAAGCCTGTTCGACAAAAGCTCAGAGGCGCCTCCACTGAAAGGGCCCAAGTAATGGATAAGGAGGTCGAGAAAGTTAATAGAGAATGGGGCTGTCAGGGAAGTAGCATACCCTGAGTGGCTCTCAAACATTGTGATGGTGACGAAGGCGAACAGGAAATGGCGCCTATGCGTCGACTTCACCGAACTTAACAAGGCCTGTCCAAAAGATTGCTATCCATTGCCAAGGATTGATATCCTCATCGACGCCACGGCAGGGCACGAACTGCTCTCCTTCTTGGATGCCTACTTTGGATACAACCAGATTAGCATGCAACCCCCAAATCAAGAGAAGACGTCGTTCATCACCCCGAAAGGGACCTATTGCTATAGGGTCATGCCTTTCGGGCTAAAAAATGCAGGTGCGACCTACCAACGCCTAGTGAACAAAATGTTTCACTCTCAGATTGGGCGGACCATGGAGGTGTATCTCGACGACATGTTGGTGAAGAGCCTCGCCGCAGCAGACCACATTGATCATCTCTAGGAGACTTTTGATACTCTCTGACTCTATCACATGAAGTTAAACACTGAGAAGTGTGCATTCGGCGTTGGGTCCGGAAAATTCTTTGGTTTTATGGTCGACCAAAGGGGAATTGAGGCGAACCCTGATAAAATCAAACCAATACTCGACATGAAATCGCCCTCTTCCACCAAAGAGCTGCAGCGCCTCAACGGAAGAATTGCAGCACTTAACAGATTTGTTTCCAAGTCTGCAGACAAGTGTTTGCCTTTCTTTAAAATCCTCCGGAAAGCTTTCCAATGGGGACCCGAAGCTGAATAGGCGTTCCAAAAGCTTAAAGCGTACTTGACCGCTCCCCCTCTCCTCTAACATGCTACACCCGGTGAAGTGTTGTACTTATATCTCTCTGCTTCCCCTTCTGCAGTGAGCTCTGTTCTCATCAGAAATCAGGATGGAGTGCAAAAACCAATCTATTATGTGAGCAGAGCATATCGAGGGGCAGAGTCCAGATACTCAGAGTTGGAAAAGCTGGCACTCTCCCTCATCTCGACTGTAAGGCGCCCGCGGCACTACTTTCAGAGCCACACAGTTGTGGTAATTACTGATCAATCCTTAAAAAGAGTATTGGGAAAACCTGATGTAGCTGGGAGACTAGTGAAGTGGGCAGTGGAGCTGGGTGAGTTTGATATTCAATATCAACCAAGGCCTGCAATCAAAGCACAAGCTCTGGCAGACTTTGTAACTGAATTCACGTATGCTGAAGTGCAGACGAATGATCCTGCTTTGCTCTCCTCAGCATGTGTCCCCCAAGAACCATCCCTGGGCGCCCAGGCCTCTCCTCTGCTGGGCGCCCAGGTGTCTCTCTCTCCCCTGCTGGGCTCCCAGACCTCTCCTCTGCTGGGCGCCCAGGTCTCTCCCTCTCCCCTGCTGGGTGCCCAGGCCTCTCCTCTGCTGGGCGCCCAGGTGTCTCTCTCCCCTGCTGGGCGCCCATACCTCTCCTCTGCTGGGCGCCCAAACACCTTCACCCCTGGGCGCCCACAGCTCTCATTATCCCCTACTTCCCTTGGGCGCCCAGGACTCTCTCCGTCAGGGCGCCCAGGCCTCTCCTCCACTGGGTGCCCAGGCCTCTCCACCTCAGGGCACACAGGCCTCTCCATCTTTGGGCGCCGATCCTCTCCAAGGTGACCACCTACCTGCTGAGATCTCCAATATCCCGTCACAGCCTTTCTGGAAACTATATGTTGATGGCTCGGCAACCAGCGAAGGAAGCGGGGCTGGATTTATCCTGATCAGCCCTGATGGTACGCCTATTAATTACGCTGTGAAGCTTCATTCCGTTGCCTCTAACAATGAAGCCGAATATGAAGCCCTCCTCTCTGGTCTGAGGTTAGCCATCGAAATGGACGCCCAATCCCTTCTTGCTTACAGTGATTCACAACTCGTGGTCAATCAAGTAAATGGCGAATTTGAAGCAAAAGAGGAGAGAATGCAAGAGTACCTTGGCATGGTGAAACGATTAATAAAACGTTTCCAGTGCTTCCAGATCTGTCACATTCCTAGAGGAGAAAATGTTGCTGCTTGTTGGGATTGGTGTATGCCCTAAAACCCACTAGCTGCACTCTCATCTTTTGTTACTGGATATTTACTGGTTATTTAATGGAATGACTCTTTTCTGCTTAAACATGTATATATGTATGGTTGTGTAAGGCCCATTGTTTATAGTAAATGAATTAGGTGTGTAGTGTCTACACACAGATAGGTCTTATTCATGGACACTGGAAGCAACATATTTGTTCATAACTGAGAGATGGAGCTGGGCACTTCATCTTGGTATAAGTTATAGTGAGAGACTCTCCTGTATTCAGGGTGACTTACCTAAGTCATGGGAGGACTTTCCCGGATTTATCTCATTAGTGCATATGCAATGCATTGAACAGGACCATGGTAGGTGTGATCTCTAAAATAGTACTATCACTGAGAGAGATCAAGTCACCTCATCCTACTGAGTGACCAGTGCTCTTAATCTTGAGCATTTGTGGATGAACTGACGAAGTCAAGTTCTTGTGCTTTAATTCACTATGGGTGAGATTCTTTTCATGGGTCAACAGCTCTGTGTTTTGGGTACTCGGACTTGATCAGTTGGGACGTGCAGATGCAATAAAGAATCTATGCCATCTAATGATGGAATAATCGTCCCCTTAGAATTATCCGATTAATCATCAAAATCTAAGATCTTAGTATATGGATGTTCCATATGGATATTGAACTTGTGGGTCGCTCCCTAGACCAAAAGAATGATATCCGGATGATGATTATGTTAAGGATATGAAGTTCTAAGATTTAGATGTAATCGAGAAGGTTGATAGTACATGTGATAACCTGACTCGATTATGGATGTTGCATAGAGGGGCATTCAGGTCATTATACTTAGTAGGTCGAAGACAACTGTCATTTTATGATGAGCTTATTATATTATATATTTTTCACTGGAGTTCAACCATAACTCTTTAGTGGAATGAGTTAAGGTTAAAATGGTCTTTATGTTGCTATGGGTTTAGCATGGACATTTTGGTCATTTTGGGAGCCAATGGCAAATATGTCTTTTGGTCCCTTCTCTAGTCACTTTCCAAGATTGGCATGGTTTCCTAAAATATTTAGATGACATTTGGATGAATTATTTTAGTGGAAAAATAATTTTGAGTTTAAATTCAAATAGGCCTTTGATTGCATACATGAATTTAATTCTAGATAAATTATTAGTGGGCCATGGTGTGCATTATCATGTGGGACGTCCATAATGGGATTTCCATGGGTAAGGTTTCCAATTTTGAGTAGGTCTCTCTACTTGGAAGGTTGGACTCCTCTTTGGATTAGTATTCCTATGAGAAAGTTTCCTTTTTGAATTAGAAACTTAAATTAGTAAGTGTTGTACAACTAGGATTACTAATTGCTAAAGTTTATGGGAAGTTCCTTAGTTTCCTTTTCTAATTAGAGTGTTTCTAAAAGGAAATAAATCTTTAGATTATACTTTCCTTTTAGGACATCTATAAGAATTACGAGAGATAGTCTTTAAGGAAAGGATTCCAAGTTTCTATAAAAAGGATGCAAGCTTCCCCTTGGACGTCCACAACAAGAAAGAGCACAAGAAGTCCCACACGTCCAGCCCTTGGGTTGTTTCTTCTTCATTGAAGAAACTTTAAGGTCTGAGATTTTTCCTTAGAAAATAGTTCTCAAATACCTAGATTAAGATCCCACCATCTTAGCCAATCAGATTTGGAAGTGAGATAGAGAAGAAGATCAAAGGCAATACTACTGCAGAAAATTCCAGCAATTTGTTTGGTAATTGCAAGTCTGAGTTCAGTTCAGAGATTTGAAGTCTACAAACCTTCAAGGTAATAGTCTTCTTGATTCTCCTTAAATTATACACTTGTTGGTCATGAATTCATGGAGTTCTTTTGCAATCACTATGGCTGATTTATGCTGCCCAAATCAGATTTTTTAAAATCTGTCATGTTCAAAATCAGCCATGAATGTCTTCGCTAGTGATGTTCAGATCTTAATCGCAGTTTCTTTCAGTGGTATCAGAGCCACTCCATGTGGTGGCACCCTACTAAAGTTATGTTGTGATGCATGTTGTGGGCAAGTTTTCATTAACATTGCTGGAATTTATTTTCTAGATTTGTTTAATGATGTACATAGTATGTTTGCATGCACTAACCTCTTTGTTTGCAGCCATATATTGCATTCTTGATGGTTCGCATGATTGTTATGTGGATTTGGATGTTTTTTCATTAGTTGGAAAGTGTACGATTGCGCGTTTAGCAATCATAGGAAGTTGTAATTCTTTCGTTACTTTTATTCCAACTAGTCTTGATGTAAGCTTTCTTAAGAAACATAGGTATCTCCAATATAATTTGGGGTTTTATTTTTTATGGGTTTGCTTGTATAAATTTAATTTATTGGAACAAGCAAGAAGAAGAAAGTTTCAAGCAAGATAGGTTGCAAGTAACCGGATTCCTTAGTGGTGGAGGAGACAAGACTTCTTGGTGCAAGATGAAATCTATTCTTGATGTCCTAGTTCGATAAGGATTAGAAGTCCGAAGAGCAGGGAGCCATCAAGGATTGCATACTTTTATTCGCTCTTATATATATGCATGGATGAATGCTTTATATAATTGCTATAATTGTCACCTAGAGACATGGCCACCATTAGGTTCTAAAATCGGCATCTTTTATATATTAGAATGTTTTTAGTTTGGCAAATTGTTTTAAACAGAACTTAGACCAGCACCTTCTATTTGTCTAAGGTTTAAAATTGGATAGGGTTTAGTTTATCTTGGTACCCTTGATTTCCAAAAGAGGCTAAACTAAAATCTAATTAGATGCTACCTATGGGTTTCCATAACCCAAAATAGGTCTTTGATTCTTTAAAGGGATTTTCTCAAATGTTTTAAAGCAAAGGTTATTTATTTTTAAGGTGACTTAAGTCATTAAGTCATAAATTTAATTAACCAAGTTTGCTAGATCTAAAAGAGCTTTTGAGTAAAACAATGTAAAGGTCAAAAAGTATACACCCTAGTAATAAATAATCAAGTGGGAGAGGGGTTTTGGAAATACCCCACGGCCTTCCATTTTCGGTTCATGTTATCTCATTAAGGTGTTAGTAGGAGCGGCCATCCCTTCGGTGGAGTTCTTTACTAAAAACCGCTTTGATGGGTTAATGGGTGAACTAATGTGAATATTCGTAATGAGGTGTTAGTAGAAGCGGCCATCCCTTCGGTGGAGTTCTTTACTAAAGATCACTTCTATAGAATGTCAATGAAGTGTTGGTGGGAGCGGCCATCCCTTCGGTGGAGCTCTTTACTAAAGGTCACTTCTAGAATGGATAAAAGTCTCTTCCCTTCGGAGGACTTAATCATAGACATTCTGGGAAATTTCATAAGAGATGGTTATACACTTGACATAAGACGGTAATGACCTCTCCCTGAGAGTTAAGAGTTATTTGTCATATGAGGCCAAACCAATCAGTGATTGGACTACCACTGGATATGTGTATCCAGAAAGTGATAATCCAAATAAGTGTACCTTAATTCAATGTGACTGTAGGCTCGGCCATCCCTTCAATGGAGGGTCTCTGAGGAGGTTGAAACACTGATACATTATGATTGGGGTTGAATAATGTAAAAAGTTTTGTGCTTTGTTTTTCCATTTATAACAAGCACCATATGCATGTTATATATATACTGCCTGTCTAATTATAAACTGTTTCATATCCAGAGAGAGATGGGTAAAGATTCTTTTAGTCCGTTGATGTGCATTCTTCGTGAGAACAAACTGACTGGACCTAACTACGTAGATTGGAAGAGAAATCTTGACATAGTACTCACTGCTGAGGAGTACAAGTATGTCTTGTTGGAAACCTGTCCTGGTATTGATGCTAATTCTACTGATGACCAGTTAGAGGCTGAGAAGAAATGGAAGAAAGTGAATAGCATGGCTAAATGCTACATGCTCGCTTCCATGTCCAACGTGTTGCAAACACAGCACGAGCATATGGACACAGCCTATAAAATTATGATGTCCTTGTCTGAGATGTTTGCAGATAAAAGCAGGCAAGCTGCTATGAGGACTATCATGAATACTAGGATGGCTGAGGGAACACCTATCAGAGAGCATATGCTCAAGCTGATGGATTGTTTCAATGTAGTTGAGATTCTAGGGCCTGAGATTGATGCAGAGAGTTAAACTGATATGATTCTCGAAACTCTGCCGGACTCTTTCAATCAGTTCAAGCTCAATTTCAATATGAGCAAGATGGACATGACCCTACCTGAGTTAATGAAAGAACTCCAGGCGGCAGAGGCCATCATGAAGCCCAAAGCCCAAGCTCATTTTTTTCAGTCTTCCTCTAAACTAAACCCGAAAGGGAAGAAGTTCAAGAAGAAGCAGAATAAGGGAAAAGGGCAGAAAAAGGACAATACTGGTAATAAGAAGGACAAGGGTACAGATGGAAAGCCCAAAGGGAAATGCTTCAAGTGTGGCCTCAAAGGTCATTGGAAGAAATATTGTCCCAAGTTCCTGGCCTCAGTTAAGAAAGGTACATCTTTTTCATACTACATTGAAACTTGTCTAGTGGTTGATTCTACTGACTCATGGATAGTAGACTCAGGAGCCACTAATCATATCTGCAATTCATTGCAGGGGTTTCAGATAATGCAGAGGATTGAGAAAGGAGAGTTTGCCTTTAGAGTCAGAACTGGAGCTAAAGTTTGGGCAGTTGCAGTAGGAGTTGTTACCTTACATTTTCCATGTGATAGGATATTAGTTTTAAATAATGTTTTCTATGTTCCGGACATGATGAAGAATTTAATTTCAGTTTCCAGACTAATTGAATTTAATTATTCAGTTCCTTTCCATTCTGGTATTGATATCAGTAGAGATGGAAATATTATATATTCCGGTAGAATACATGACAACTTATTTTATATATATCCTATTGCTCCCACACTGCATAATGTACGACAAGAAAACTCAACTTCCCTTAAAAGGAAGGTATCTTCAATCAATGACACATATCTTTGGCACTTACGTTTGGGTCACATTAACCTAAAACGGACTCAGATGTTGGTAGAAGATGGGCCTTTGAGCTCATTAGATTTCGAACCTTTTCCTCAGTGCGAATCTTGTCTCAAGGGAAAGATGACCAAAAGGTCATTCTCTGGAAAGGGACTAAGGTCAAAGGAGTTGTTAGAATTGATTCACACTGATGTGTCTGGTCCTATGAACAAACCGGCTCGAGGAGGGTATGAGTGTTACATCACCTTCACTGATGATTACTCTAGGTATGGATATGTGTACTTAATGCGACGCAAGTCTGAGGCTTTTGATAAATTCAAGCAATTCAAGGCTGAGGCGGAGTAATAACTAGGGAAACGTATCAAAGCCCTTCGATCTGATCGAGGTGGCGAGTACCTCCTGGGTGAGTTCAAAGAGTACCTCACACAACATGGGATTGTGTCTCAGTTGTCTGCACCGGGTACACCCCAGCAAAATGGTGTAGCGGAGAGAAGAAACTGTACCCTTCTTGATATGGTAAGGTCCATGATGAGTCATGCAACCCTACCTATATCTTTTTGGGGATATGCCCTAGAAGCAGCAGCATACATTTTAAATCTGGTACCTTCTAAATCAGTACCTAGGACACCGCAAGAAATGTGGACAGGTCGAAAACCTAGTTTAAGACATATCCACATTTGGGGTTGTCCAGCCTATGTACTGAATGATAAAGCTACCAAGCTGGAACCCAGATCGGAAATGTGCTACTTCATTGGGTATCCTAAGGGAACGAGAGGTGGCATCTTTTATCATCCAAAGGAGCAAAAAGTGCTTATCAGCACTCATGCTAGGTACTTGGAGGATGATTGTAAGATGCACCAAGAGCTTAGTTGTAAAGAAACCCTTGAGGAGATTCTTCCGGGATCTCCTATAACATCTGTACTAGATCCTGAGACAGTAGATGAACAAGACATTCCTTTGAACACTCCGGAGCCTCGTCATAGTGGGAGAATTTCTAGACAGCCAGAAAGATATCTAGGAGTGTCTTTTAAGACAGACTCTGAAGATCTGGTTGAGGATCCTACTAGTTATGATAAAGCAGTAACGGATATAGATGCTTACATGTGGCAGCAAGCGATGAAATCTGAAATGGATTCTTTGTATTCCAATCAAGTCTGGGAACTTGTAGATGCACCTGAAGGGATTAAACCCATAGGGTGCAAGTGGATCTACAAGAGAAAGAGAGGAGTGGATGGGAAGGTGGAAACCTTCAAATCAAGACTGGTGGCGAAAGGATATACTCAGAAAGAGGGTATCGATTATGAGGAAATCTTTTCACCAGTGGCTATGCTTAAGTCCATAAGGATTCTCTTGTCCATCGCATATCATTATGACTACGAGATATGGCAGATGGATGTCAAGACAGCTTTTCTTAATGGAAGTCTTGACGAATGCATCTATATGATGCAACCAGAGGGCTTCATTACTAGTGGCCAAGATAACATGGTTTGTAAACTTAAGAAGTCCATTTATGGACTTAAGCAAGTATCTAGAGCATGGAACATCAAGTTTCATCAGGCGGTCAAATCTTTTGGCTTTGATCAAAACATTGATGAACCATGTGTGTATAAGAAAGGAAGTGGAAAAGCAGTTGCATTTTTAGTTCTGTATGTAGATGACATATTGCTCATTGAAAATGATGTAGGTATATTGTCATCCACAAAGGTTTGGTTATCCTCTCAATTTCAGTTGAAGGATTTGGGTGAGGCCAGCTATATCTTAGGGATCAAGCTTTTGCGTGATCGCAAGAATAAGATGTTAGCCTTATCCCAATCTTCATATATTGAGAAGATATTGGTCAAGTTTAACATGCATGACTCTAAGAAGGGCTTGCTACCTTCTAGACATGGAGTACTACTGTCTCGAGATCAATGTCCAAAGACATCTGAAGAGATAGAGAACATGAGGAGAGTTCCATATGCATCCGCTATTGGAAGCCTCATGTATGCTATGTTACGTACGAGACCAGATATTTGCTTTGCCGTTGGCATGGTTAGCAGATATCAGTCAAACCCTAGACCTATGCATTGGATAGCTGTTAAGCATATATTCAAGTATCTTCGGAGAACGAAAGATTATATGCTAACCTTTCGAGCAGATGATCTAACGCCTTTGGCGTATACAGACTCTGATTTCCAATCTGATAGAGATGCCAGAAAGTCTACTTCGGGATATGTCTTTACTCTATCAGGAGGGGCTATATCATGGAGAAGTGTCAAGCAATCATGTACTGCTGATTCTACCATGGAAGCAAAGTATGTGGCGGCATCGGAAGCAGTATGGCTCAGAAAATTCCTATTGGAATTGGGAGTTGTTCCTGCAGTGCATAAACCGATTGTCATGTACTGCGACAACACTGGTGCTGTAGTACAGTGCAAAGTATCAGACCCCGACTCAGGTTTGGAATATTTAATTATGTTTAAACCGTGATTAGTGGATAAGTGGGGTTAGTGGATGATTAGCTTATTTTATTAAGCTAGATTAGAATGTTTAATTAGCCTTGAGAACCTTTGTGAGTTATTGACTTAAGTTTGACGCGGGCCGGGGCGCCCGTGGATTTGTGTGTTTTCTGGTGGAGTTTAACTTCGATGCTCGTAAAATCCCAATTTTTGTGTATTTTGACTCATTTCATCTAGGTCATCAACTTTCATGTTTTGGCCAACTTGATTTAATGATCAGAAATCGCGTTTTTCGAGAAAAAGGGCAAAACTGACCTTTCACACAAAATCTGTACCCAAATTTCGAAAATTTCAGAAATTGACAAAAATATACTTTTTGGAAAGTAGAAATTTCGCTGATCGTTTTTGTCTTCTTTGTCGTTTTTGTTCGGGGCCCGCAAATACCATTTTTAGCTTGGTGAAGACCGGGGCCCACAAGACTTCCCTTATAAGAAGGGGAACCCTTCTTCCTCTCCTTCATCTCATTTCCAGCAAGTTCTGGCTAGGTCTTTTTCCCTCTCTTCCCACACTCTCTCTCTCTCTCATCTGAAACTCTCATTTGGTGGAGTTTCCTTGGAGGATTGATCTTCTCAAGTCCTTCCTCCCTCTCCAAGCTCTCCAAAGGTACCCTTTTTTAGGATTTTGAGCTAAGAAAAAGCCCTCATTCAAGCTTCTCTTCTCCGTTGGGATTTCTCAAGGTTTGCAATGGCTTTCCAAACTTGAGATTCTTATTTTCCTCTCCATTTATAGTGTTTTAATCCCATGTGCTAGGGTTTTCCTTGGAGATTTACCAATGTTGATTTTTTAGGGTTTTCCTTGGGAAATTTTGGGGTTTTTGTAGATTTGAAGCTTGAGGCACTAAAGCTTTGTTTGAAGAGTGATTTTTGCTCCTATCTTGACTAGAGGCAAGTAGATTCCACAATTAATATGATGATTTCTCTTATTTGGTTCTATTTCATGATTTTTCTTCTTATGTGCTAATCTTCTTTGATTTATGGATTTACTTTGATTGAATGAACCAATGTTACATGGATTTCAATTATGTTAGTGTCTTACAATGCATTGGAAGTTTGCTTCCACTTTGGCTCTTTAGAAAATTTGGTTTCCTTGTGTTAAAAGTGGGTGTTCAAAGAAAGGGAAAAGAACTTTGATTCCTTAAAAAGTGTTGAGTTTGTTTTATTGGATGATTATGGATGATGATTTGATGAATTGTGGAGGTTGAGAAAAGGCCCAAGTTATTGTAGAATGGTGTAAGGAAGGAAAGGAATGGAAAATGAACAAAAAGAATGGAAAAAAAAAGGAAAAATCTGCCTGCCGAGCCGGACTGGACAGAGCCCAGTCTGCTCGAGCGACCCACTGGGCCGCTCGAGCGACCCAGATACTGTCTGGGCTCCGCTCGAGCGGACCTGGGGTCGCTCGAGCGAGCCCAGCCCAGCCTGGGGGACTCAGGTCAGGCCTGTTCTTGCGCCAGTTGGAGACTGTTTTGGGCCTGATTTCAGGGCTTTCTTGGGCCTGATTCAAGATCAATTTCTGGGCTGTTTTGAGGCCTGATATTGGACTGTTTTATGACCTGAATTCTGGGCCACTTTAAGGACTGTTTTGGGCCTATTTTAGTGGACTGTTTGAGCTTGGGTAAGGCCAGTTGTGGGCTGATTAAAAAGAGGTTTAAACCTACGCTTAATGAGAACTTATTGGATATAATTTCAAGTCCACTTCAAGCCTATGTCCAAGCCCAATTCAGCCCCAAACTCTTTTCTATAAGTGAAGCCCATTCAACCCTTTTTCAAGCCTAGAATTTATTGTGAGAAGTGACTTGGACTATGATCAAGACCACTTGGGAAACCTTCAAGTCTAAATGTACACTTCATCCCTTGTGATTGTCAAGGATCTTCGGTGGCACCAAGTTACTTTTACTAATGACAAATAAGGGGTCAAATGTACATTGATATTAACCGCTTTAGACGATCGAATCATCGTACATTCCTTCCATATGAAAAGACTTTTGTCCGGATCTTTCTCCAATCCTTTTGAATGTTTTGAAGTGGTTTACCACATATTTAGATATTGATAAGACTACTCACCTATTTTGCTCGGATTCGCCAATATGCATTTGTTTGGAGTAGTTTTCTTATCGAATTTGGAAATGTACCTTATAAACGGATTTGTATTATTTCGAGGTTTCGAACTTTCACTCTAATGGCACCACTAGGCTTAGGTCACCTTGTCGGACTGATCATCCGGCTTGGGATCTTTAATTTGCCTGCCAGCTGCAGTTTGGGTTCTGTCTGTACCGACCATGGCAACGGTTATATCCGGTCCCACGAGTAGTGGCTACGGTTTTGTTTGATAACGACTATGTCGTTCCGGTCCCACGAGTAGTGGCTACGGTTTGTCTGCTCCGGTTACTTCGGTAACAGGAGAATATAGCTTTACGTGGTTTGCCAATGTTTTCATGCATTTGATATTCATCTCATGGTATTTGTTTATTTTACTTATCATAACATTGGATTTGTAAACCATCGAGATGTTTATCTTCTATCTTTACTTCGACATAGTTATTAATCGTGACTTAATCGTGGCTCTCATTTATTAATGTTTTGTTTCGCTATCATCCTATTATTGTTGTATTTGCTTGCCAGACCGTCGTGTCTGACTCTTTTTGTTTGGTGCCAGATGTCGAGCCCCTCGCGGTTGAGGCTCACTTCGAGGCGGAACCCATAGTTCCTGTGGAGGGCGAGTGGCAGCCCGATGATGTCATTTAGATGTCGGGTTGCTTTTGGAGCTGCGATCACATTTTGGGAATAGATGCTATATTTTGGGTTTTTGGTTATGGCCATTGTTGGCTTATACTCTTTTGGGAAGAATTTGTAATTAATGACTAACCTTACTTTTGTATTAGCTTTAAACTAACTTTGGGGCCTACAAATGAAATGTTTTTCCTTTTGATGCTAGTCTCGTGCGTTCTCATTTTATACCCGTTTGTGAGAGACTTTTATGTTTGCTACATGTTTCCGCGTAAGTCATTTGTATGAAAGTGATTCTTATATATCACTTTTAGATCGGATTTCGGGAATCCTTACCGCGGAAACCTGTGGGAAACTAACGTGTGCGAGCGGAATTTTCCGGCCCGTCGCGCCGCGACCCCGAATTAAGGCCTCGTTTAGCGGGACCCCGGTCCGGGGGCGTGACAGGCTTTGTATCAGAGCGAGAAATATTTGAGGCAATTAAAAATGGATTAGAAACATAAGGACGTGGCAAGGATTCGTTAGCATTTCCGTTAGTTAGCATCGATTTGGGTTTGGGAACGCCTTTTTATTATATTTGGCGGTACTAACAAGTTGTTTTGCAGCACTATGCCTCCGCGTAGACCTCCAGCAAATGCAAATGCATCGGGCAGTAATCATGACAGCGGGATTGAAAACCCGATGACAGGTCAATTCCAACAACTTATGCAGATGTTGGTCGAGCAGCAACAACGAGCTAATGAGAATCAAGCTCGATTTCAAGAACAGATGGCAAAGAAAGATGAAGAATTGACTCAAGTTTAAAGGCAACTGCTTGAAGTTTTGGGTAGGAGACCCGAACCAATGCCTAATGTGGAAGCCGTGCAGAACAGGGACCGAGATCCTAATGTTTTATTTGAAGTTCAGAAAGAGAGGTCCTAAGGAGTTCACGGGTCAGGAAGATCCTTTGACAGCTGATGATTGGTTAGCTCACACCGAGAACATCTTCGATATCTTTGTATGCACAGGCAGACAGCGAGTTCATTTAGCAGCCTCCATGTTCACTGGATTGGCAGATATATGGTGGAAGACTATTAAGGAAGGCTATCAGAATATTGAGGATGGGATTGCTTGGGCCACATTCAAGCAGCAGTTCAGTGAGAAGTATGTCCCCGCGCACATCAAGAAGCAAAAGGCAGCAGAGTTTCAGTTGCTTAAGTAAGAAGATATGACCGTTCTTGAATATCTTACCAAATTTGAAAAATTATCTCGCTACACTCCGGAGCTTGTGGACACCGAAGAGAAAAAGATCACTAAGTTCATGGATGGACTCAATCCCATTATCTTGAGAGATGCTTTAGGTGTGGTACCACCAACCACTTTTCAAGAGGCTATCAAAAGGGCCTACAGGTTCGAAGACATCAACAATCAGATTATTAAGGATAACCAGAGAAAGAGGCAACAGTACCAAGGTGGGCAGAAATCGTATCAAGGCAAGAAGCAAAAGAAACAGCAGAATGCTCCAATTCAAGGTGGGTGTGAGCATTGTGGCAAGAATCACCCTTCTCAGCAGTGCTATCGAGTTTCAGGTTCATGTTTCAAGTGTGGTGGCGCAGACCACCAAGTGAAGGATTGCCCGAATAATAGGAACCAAGGCAATAGGGCACCTCAACAGCCACCAAGGCAAGCCCCTCAGCAGAACCAACAGGTAGCTCAGAACCAACAGAGGCAGCAACAGAATCAGCAGCCCCGTCAACAACCACAGAATCAGAATGTCCGCCCACCGCAACAAAAGAGGAATGTGCAGCTAGGAAGGCCAAATCAGAACCAAAATAGACCGCGTCAGCAGGGCCGTCTCAATCACATCAATCAAGTGGATGCAGAAGCGGCGGGTGATGTTGTGGAAGGTAAACTCCTAATTTGTGATGTAGAAGCTAAAGTATTGTTTGACTCGGGATCTACCCACTCTTTCTTATCCCATGTGTTTGATAAAATGATTAGTGTACCTGCTCGAGAGTTAGAGTTTGTTTTGACTGTTACTACTCTGGTAGGGAAACAAGTGGTGTGTAGTACTTTTTACCCTAGTTATTCAGTGAAGATAGGAGAGGTCATTTTCCCTGCAGATCTTATTACCTTAGTTATGCATGACTTCGATGTCATTTTAGGCATGGATTGGTTAGCAGGTCATCGCGCCTCCATGGATTGCTATAGTAAGACCATTGTTTTTAGATTGGATGGGTTGTCCTCCGGGGTGAAGTTTCAGGGAGAGAAAAGGGTTTCTCCGGCTAGGTTTATTTCAGCTCTTTCTGCAGCTAAGTTGTTGAGATCAAGCTGTGAGGGATTTATTGCTTTTGTCACCAAGGATGAACAGTCCCTAGGGGTGGAGAACTTTTCGGTAGTGTGTGAGTTTCCCGATGTTTTTCCAGAAGAGATTCCAGGGTTACCACCTGTCAGAGAAGTTGAGTTTACAATAGAGTTGATGCCAGGAACTACTCCGATCTCGATTGCTCCTTACAGGATGGCTCCAGCAGAGTTAGGGGAATTGAAATTGCAGTTGCAAGAGTTGCTAGAAAAAGGTTTTGTTAGGCCAAGTGTTTCCCCATGAGGAGCCCCAGTGCTATTTGTCAAGACGAAAGATGGAAGTTTGAGGATGTGTATAGACTACAGGAAATTGAATCAAGTGACCATCAAGAACAAGTACCCTTTGCCTAGGATAGATGAGTTGTTTGATCAGTTGCAAGGTGCAGAGTTTTTCTCGAAGATAGATTTGACTTCCGGATACCATCAGTTGAGGGTTAGAGAATCAGACATCCCGAAGACAGCTTTTTGAACTAGATACGGGCACTATGAATTTTTGGTGATGCCCTTTGGACTGACGAATGCTCCAGCGGTGTTCATGGCTCTCATGAACAAGATTTTCGCACCCTATCTAGATCATTTCACCGTCGTCTTCATTGATGATATTCTAGTGTATTCCAAGTCGAGAGAAGACCATGAGCAGCATTTGAGGACTTCCTTACAGTTGTTGAGAGATAATCAGTTGTATGCGAAGCTTGGGAAGTGTGAGTTTTGGCTAGAGCAAGTCACTTTTCTTGGTCACATTATTTCTAAAGAAGGACTACCAGTTGATCCATCAAAGATAGAAGCAGTCATCAATTGGGAGAGACCGAAGAATGTGACGGAGATTAGAAGTTTTCTAGGTTTAGCAGGTTACTACAGGAGATTTGTTCAAGGATTTTCGTCCATTGCAGCACCGTAGACTAAGTTGACCCGAAAGAATGTGCCATTCGTATGGTCAGAGAAGTGTGAAGCTAGTTTTGAAGAGTTGAAGAAGAGGTTAACTTCAGCGCCTGTCCTCACCTTACCTTCGGGGAGTGGCAGTTTCGTTATCTATACGGATGCTTCAGGAGTAGGTCTCGGATGTGTCTTGATGCAAAATGGAAATGTGATTGCATATGGCTCGAGGCAATTGAAGGAACATGAGAAGAAATATGCAACGCACGATTTGGAATTAGCAGCTATAGTGTTCGCGTTGAAGATGTGGAGACACTACTTGTACGGAGAAAATTTTTAAGTTCATTCGGATCACCGTAGTCTCCAATACTTGTTCTCTCAAAAGGAATTAAACATGAGGCAAAGAAGGTGGATGGAGTACATCAAAGACTATGATTTTTCGATTATCTATCATCCGGGGAAAGTTAACGTAGTGGCAGATGCGTTGAGTAGGAAATCAGTTTGTTTGACCAGTTTGCATGGGTTTTACAATTTTCAGCAATTTGAAGAATTGAGAGTAGAGTTCCAACCTTTGAGGGAAGGAGTTGTGTTGGCAAATATGACAGTGTCTGAGCCAGTCTTCATTCAGAAAATTAAGGACAGTCAGATGCAAGATCCAGACTTGGTTAAAATTGTGGAGCATATCTCGGAACGGCCAGATTTTCAGTTGTTGGATGGAGTTTTGTACTTCCGTGGCAGACTTTGTGTTCCAAAGATAGATAATTTGAAAGATGACATTATGGTAGAAGCTCACAATACGAGGTATTCAGTGCACCCGGGGAGTACGAAGATGTACCAAAATTTGAAGAGTCGTTTTTTGTGGAACAATATGAAGAGAGAGATAGCAGCCTTTGTATCTAGATGCTTGACTTGTCAATTAGTGAAGGCAGAACATTAGAAACCACCTGGTCTTTTGCAACCGTTAGAAATCCCAGAGTGGAAATGGGAACACCTGACAATGGATTTCGTATCAGGTTTACCGACTACAAGCAAAGGAAACAATGCCGTTTGGATCATAGTGGATCGGTTAACGAAGTCGGCACACTTTATTCCTTTGAAGACCGGTAAGAAGATGCACATGTTGGCTTTAGCACAAGCTTTTGTGAAAGAGATTGTTAGTCGTCATGGTCAGCCGGTTTCCATTACTTCAGATCAGGATAGTAGATTTGTTTCGAGGTTTTGGAAGACCTTACATGAATCGATGGGAACGAAGCTTCAATTTAGCACAGCGTATCATCCGCAAACCGATGGTCAGTCGGAGAGGACTATTCAAACCCTTGAAGACATGCTTAGGGCTTGTGTACTTGATTTCAAGAATCAGTGGGACGAGAATCTACCGCTCTGTGAATTTGCCTACAACAATAGTTACCATTCAAGCATAGGAATGGCCCCTTTCGAAGCGTTGTATGGCAGGAAGTGTAGAACCCCAGTGTGTTGGGAAGAAGTCGGAGAACGCAGTTTTCATGGTCCATCTTTGGTTGAAGAAACAAGTGACAAAGTCAGAATTATCCATGAGCGATTGAAGACTTCGAGAAGCCGACAGAAGAGCTATGCTGATGTTCAAAGGAAGGATCTACAATTCCAAGTTGGAGACAAAGTATTCTTAAAGGTATCTCCGGTCAGAGGAACACTGAGATTTGGGCAGAAGGGCAAATTGTCTAAGAGATTCATTGGGCCGTATGAGATCTTGAGTCGTATCAGGGAAGTGGCATATCGATTAGCTTTGCCTCCAGAACTGTCGGGTGTGCACAACGTGTTTCACGTGTCAATGCTAAGGAAGTATGTTTCGGACCCTTCGCACGTGTTACATCATGAACCGCTGGATGTCAGAGAGGATGCCACATACATCGAGAAACCGGCAGAGATTATTGACACCAAAGAGCAAGAACTGAGGAACAGATCAATTCAGTGGGTAAAGATTCGTTGGGAGAATCATGGACCAGAAGAGGCCACCTGGGAACTTTGTGATCAAGTCCAAAAGAAGTATCCTCAGCTATTCCCAGAGGTTAGTGATCATTTGGAGATCCAAATGTGATTTTTAGGGGTGGAGGATGTCAGACCCCGACCCAGGTTTGGAATATTTAATTATGTTTAAACCGTGATTAGTGGATAAGTGGGGTTAGTGGACGATAAGCTTATTTTATTAAGCTAGATTAGAATGTTTAATTAGCCTTGAGAACCTTTGTGAGTTATTGACTTAAGTTTGACGCGGGCCGGGGCGCCCGTGGATTTGTGTGTGAAATGGTGGAGTTTAACTTCGATGCTCGTAAAATCCCAATTTTTGTGTATTTTGACTCATTTCATCTAGGTCATCAACTTTCATGTTTTGGCCAACTTGATTTAATGATCAGAAATCGAGTTTTTCGAGAAAAAGGGCAAAACTGACCTTTCACACAAAATCTATACCCAAATTTCGAAAATTTCAGAAATTGACAAAAATATACTTTTTGGAAAGTAGAAATTTCGCTGATCATTTTTGTCTTCTTCGTCATTTTGTTCGGGGCCCGCAAATACCATTTTTAGCTTGGTGAAGACCGGGGCCCACAAGACTTCCCTTATAAGAAGGGGAACCCTTCTTCCTCTCCTTCATCTCATTTCCAGCAAGTTCTGGCTAGGTCTTTTTCCCTCTCTTCCCACACTCTCTCTCTCTCTCATCTGAAACTCTCATTTGGTGGAGTTTCCTTGGAGGATTGATCTTCTCAAGTCCTTCCTCCCTCTCCAAGCTCTCCAAAGGTACCCTTTTTGAGGATTTTGAGCTAAGAAAAAGCCCTCATTCAAGCTTCTCTTCTCCGTTGGGATTTCTCAAGGTTAGCAATGACTTTCCAAACTTGAGATTCTTATTTTTCTCTCCATTTATAGTGTTTTAATCCCATGTGCTAGGGTTTTCCTTGGAGATTTACCAATGTTGATTTTTTAGGGTTTTCCTTGGGAAATTTTGGGGTTTTTGTAGATTTGAAGCTTGAGGCACTAAAGCTTTGTTTGAAGAGTGATTTTTGCTCCTATCTTGACTAGAGGCAAGTAGATTCCACAATTAATATGATTTCTCTTATTTGGTTCTATTTCATGATTTTTCTTCTTATGTGCTAATCTTCTTTGATTTATGGATTTACTTTGATTGAATGAACCAATGTTACATGGATTTCAATTATGTTAGTGTCTTACAATGCATTGGAAGTTTGCTTCCACTTTGGCTCTTTAGAAAATTTGGTTTCCTTGTGTTAAAAGTGGGTGTTCAAAGAAAGGGAAAAGAACTTTGATTCTTTAAAAAGTGTTGAGTTTGTTTTATTGGATGATTATGGATGATGATTTGATGAATTGTGGAGGTTGAGAAAAGGCCCAAGTTATTTAGAATGGTGTAAGGAAGGAAACGAATGAAAAATGAACAAAAGGAATGAAAAAAAAATGGAAAAATCTGCCTGCCGAGCCGGACTGGACAGAGCCCAGTCCGCTCGAGCGAGCCCAGCCTAGCCTGGGGGACTCGGGTCAGGCCTGTTCTTGGGCCAGTTGGAGACTGTTTTGGGCCTGATTTCATGGCTTTCTTGGGCCTGATTCAAGATCAATTTCTGGGCTGTTTTGAGGCCTGATATTGGACTGTTTTATGACCTGAATTCTGGGCCACTTTAAGGACTATTTTGGGCCTATTTTAGTGGACTGTTTGAGCTCGGGTAAGGCCAGTTGTGGGCCTGATGAAAAGGAGGTTTAAACCTACGCTTAATGAGGACTTATTGGATATAATTTCAAGTCCACTTCAAGCCTATGTCCAAGCCCAATTCAGCCCCAAACTCTTTTCTATAAGTGAAGCCCATTCAACCCTTTTTCAAGCCTAGAATTTATTGTGAGAAGTGACTTGGACTATGATCAAGACCACTTGGGAAACTTTCAAGTCTAAATGTACACTTCATCCCTTGTGATTGTCAAGGATCTTCGGTGGCACCAAGTTACTTTTACTAATGACAAATAAGGGGTCAAATGTACATTGAGAATAACCGCTTTAGACGATCGAATCATCGTACATTCCTTCCATATGAAAAGACTTTTGTCCGGATTCTTTCTCCAATCCTTTTGAATGTTTTGAAGTGGTTTACCACATATTTAGATATTGATAAGACTACTCACCTATTTTGCTCGGATTCGCCAATATGCATTTGTTTGGAGTAGTTTTCTTATCGAATTTGGAAATGTACCTTATAAACGGATTTGTATTATTTCGAGGTTTCAAACTTTCACTCTAATGGCACCACTAGGCTTAGGTCACCTTGTCGGACTGATCATCCGGCTTGGGATCTTTAATTTGTCTGCCAGCTGCAGTTTGGGTTCTGTCTGTACCGACCATGGCAACGGTTATATCCGGTCCCACGAGTAGTGGCTATGGTTTTGTTTGATAACGACTATGTCGTTCCGGTCCCACGAGTAGTGGCTACGGTTTGTCTGCTCCGGTTACTTCGGTAACAGGAGAATATAGCTTTACGTGGTTTGCCAATGTTTTCATGCATTTAATATTCATCTCATGGTATTTGTTTATTTTACTTATCATAACATTGGATTTGTAAACCATCGAGATGTTTATCTTCTATCTTTACTTCGACATAGTTATTAATCGTGACTTAATCGTGGCTCTCATTTATTAATGTTTTGTTTCGCTATCATCCTATTATTGTTGTATTTGCTTGCCAGACCGTCGTGTCTGACTCTTTTTGTTTGGTGCCAGATGTCGAGCCCCTCGCGGTTGAGGTGCCCTTCGAGGCGGAACCCATAGTTCCTGTGGAGGGCGAGTGGCAGCCCGATGATGTCATTTAGATGTCGGGTTGCTTTTGGAGCTGCGATCACATTTTGGGAATAGATGTTATATTTTGGGTTTTTGGTTATGGCCATTGTTGGCTTATACTCTTTTGGGAAGAATTTATAATTAATGACTAACCTTACTTTTGTATTAACTTTAAACTAACTTTGGGGCCTACAAATGAAATGTTTCTCCTTTTGATGCTAGTCTCGTGCGTTCTCATTTTATACCCGTTTGTGAGAGACTTTTATGTTTGCTACATGCTTCCGCGTAAGTCATTTGTATGAAAGTGATTCTTATATATCACTGTTAGATCAGATTTCGGGAATCCTTTGTTAGATATCGCGATCACTGAGAGGGGGGGTGAATCAGTGATTCCTTAAAAATAGGTCAAATTTAACAACAAAAGCAAATCAAATCACACAAGGACACCAGATTTAACGTGGTTCACCGAAAGGCTACGTCCACGGTTCAAAGACTGTCCGAACACCGATCCGGAGCAGGTCTGAATCTATTTAGTCGCACCAACGACAAAGAGCACCAACCCTTAAGTTTCAGATAGCACCAACTATCTAGGAAGCACCTACTCCCTTTACAATTTATCTGCACCAACAGATAGGATCACCAAACCCCTAACACCAAGCACCAACTTGATGTTCTACAGAATTAAAGTAGAGAACTTTTCTACAGCCCTTCCCCTCTACAATCTCTCTCTCTCAATCCCTTACAAATTGAAAATTAAAGCATAAACAGAGAGACACTTATCTTATGGACGAATCACCATCTTCATGAGCGCATTCTCGTCCACACTTGCTGTAGAAACGTGCAACACAACTGCACATAGCAACTGCTTCTTCTCCAATCACTCTTCTCTCCAAAACTCTTTCTTTTTGTTCTCTCTTCTCTTCTATGTGTTTGAAAACGAACCAATCAGGCCTTTATATAGGTTATGGTAACCCTTAAGAGTGTTCAAATTAGGCTAGAATTCGTTTAGAAAGAGTCCCAAACGAAATACAAAAGATTCCTGAATTTTCGTGCACAACTTCTAATTTTTGCGCAATTCTGGTTCCCGTGCTCGGTCGACCTCATGGTGTCTTCGGTCGACCGGCGACACACTGTGGAAGCAGATAACTGTCGTGCTCGGTCGACCGCATGGGGTCCCCGGTCGACCGGCGACACACTGTGGCAACAATTAACTGGGAGCTAACCTGGACTGTTTTCTGCAGGTTTCTCTTGCCCGGTCGACCGCATGAGGTGCCCGGTCGACCTGCCACTCTGCTTCAGGACAACTAATTTCCTGTACTGTGTCAGTCTGTTTTCTCTTTGAAGCTCTATCAATACCACACTATCAACACCACACTTGTGACATTGTGTTGACAATAATTCCAATACAAAATGATACTTGAGATACTAAATTCTTCAATGCTTCATAAAACTTCTCAAGTCATCTCAAATTCCAACAATCTCCCCCTTTGGAATTGTTGGCAACACTTGGAACTTCAACACTTGAAACACTTTGAACTAGTTGACCTTCATGAAGCTTCTTCAGAACCATAGACCAACAGAATCAAGATCTTCACATTCTTGATACCAATCTCCCTCAAGCTATCATAGCATAACTTCTTCTAGCATAGCTTTCTCCTAGCATAACATTCTTTTCTCCCCCTTTGACAACAAGTCCAAAGGGACCAACGAAGGAGCGAATAGTATATTCAAGGAATACAGTGCTCCCCCTTTCAAGCACATCTCCTAAGGATTAGGAGAGTGAGTAACTCCTAATTTTTTCCGGAGATACTCGAAGACTTCCTTTGGCAGAGGTTTTGTGAAGATATCAGCAACTTGCTCAGTAGTTGGAACATATTCCAACTTTACCTCACCATCTGCAACCTTTTCCTTGAGAAAGTGATAGCGGATTGCAACATGCTTCGTTCTAGAATGCTGAACAGGATTCTTAGAGATGTGAATTGCACTTGTGTTGTCACAGAGGATCGGCGTAGGATCCGTTGTCGGAACTCCTAGATCAGAGAGCATTTGCCACATCCATAACACTTGCGTACAACAAGTTGCCGCTGCAATATATTCCGCTTCCGCTGTAGAAAGGGATACTGAATCTTGTTTCTTGCTGTGCCATGCCACCAACCTTTCACCGAGATAGAATGCAACACCGCTTGTACTCTTGCGATCATCTATACATCCAGCCCAATCGGCGTCAGAGTATGCAACAAGAGTGAAGGATTTGCCTTTAGGATACCAAATACCAAGCTCCATGGTACCTTTTAGATATCGAAATATCCTTTTTACAGCTGTAAGGTGCGTCTGAGTTGGTGATGCTTGAAATCGAGCCACCATACATACTACTTGCAGAAGATCCGGTCTTGTAGCAGTCAAATAAAGCAAGCTTCCTATCATAGAACGATAAGTGGTGTGATCAACGGACGAACCCTTATCATCTTTGCTTAGCTTTGTGTTCGTTGTCATTGGTGTGCTCACTGGCTTGCTGTCTTCCATGTTAAAACGCTTCAGCATTTCCTTGATGTATTTCATCTGTGATATGAAGATACCATTTTTCAGCTACTGAACTTGTAAACCAAGGAAGAACTTTAGTTCTCCAAGCATTGACATCTCAAATTCTTTCTTCATCTCTTCAGCAAAATTCCTGCACATTTCTTCATCATTACCACCAAAGATTATGTCATCGACATAAACAATGACAACCAGCTGTTTGCTCAACTCTGTTTTGACATAAAGATTGCTATCAACTAGTCCTTTTCCAAAGCCGATCTTGCGGAGATAGAGGTCCAGCCTTGCATACCACGCCCTTGGCGCTTGTTTCAGCCCATAAAGAGCCTTTTTCAACTTGCACACAAGGTCTGAATTTTTGCTAATAAGAAAACCATCAGGTTGCTCAATGTAGACCTCTTCTTCAAGTAATCCATTCAAGAAGGCTGACTTTACATCCATCTGAAATACCTTGAAGGTTTTGTATGCAGCCAATGCAAGAAACATACGAATGGCTTCCAGACGAGCCACCGGTGCAAATGTCTCTTCAAAATCTATGCCTTCAACTTGAGCATAGCCTTTACAAACCAACCTTGCTTTGTTTCGTATGACCTGACCATCTTCATTCAGCTTATTCCGAAAGACCCATTTAGTACCAATAACATTCTTATCGGTAGGTCTAGAAACTAGTTCCCATGTGGAGTTCTTCTCAATTTGCTCCAACTCCTCATGCATAGCTTTTAACCAACTTTCATCGAGACTGGCTTCAGCCACAGTCTTGGGTTCAATGGTGGACACAAGTGAGTAATTGCTAACTACACTTTGTCTTGTTTTAACACCGGCCTCAGGATCTCCAATGATTTGATCCTTAGGGTGTTGCTCTACCCAAGTGCTTTTCTTTCTAGGTGTAGCATCCTCTGAGTCATCCTTTGATTTCTCAGAATCATTTGGTTCAGCCACTTCATCATCAATCTCACTTGAGTCCTCATAAACTGGACTGTCATGATGAGTTACATTCTTTGATTCACGGTTTTCATCAATTCTAACATCGGCACTTTCTATGATTTTTCTGGTCCTTTTGTTAAGACATCTGTGAGCCTTACTAGAGGAGGAGTAACCCAGAAATATACCTTCATCAGCTCTTTCATCAAATTTGCCCGGATTTTGTTCAAGACGCTTGATGTAACACTTGCTACCAAAGACTCTGAAGTGCTTGACTGTTGCTTTTCTCCCAAACCAGAGCTCATAAGGAGTTTTGTCTTCATGTGGCCTGATCATGCATCGATTCTGAATGTATACAGCCGTATGGATTGCCTCCTTCCAGTATTTGTCAGCTAGCTTGCTCTCAGTTAGCATTGTGCGAGCCATCTCTTGCACGGTGCGATTTTTTCGTTCCACAACTCCATTTTGCTGTGGAGTTCTAGGGGCTGAATATTGTCTTTGAATGCCATAGTGCTCACAATAGTTAGTGAACTCTTCAGATGTGAATTCACCTCCTCGATCAGACCTTAAAATCTTGATACGTTTTCCAAGCATATTTTCAACCTGTGCTTTAAACACTTTAAAACGATCAAGTGCTTGATGTTTATGCTTAAGAAACAATACCCATGTCATACGAGTATAATCATCAATGCATAACATAAAATACTTATCTCCATTGGTGCTTTGAGTTCGCATCGGTCCACAGATATCAGTGTGCACTAGCTCAAGAGGTTTCTTTGTATGATGTTCCTTTGACTTGAACATTACCCTCGTTTGCTTTCCCTTTTGGCAAGAATCGCAAATGGGGTTGGAAGGCTTTTCAACTGTAGACATACCTCTGACAGCCTTTGAATTGCAAATCTTTGACATGTTATCAAAGTTTAGATGCCCAAGGCGTTTGTGCCACAACCAACTTTCCTCTGTCCGACTCATCAAGCAAGTCTTTTCAGCTCCATCTGACAATGTATAGAGATTTCCAGCAATCCTAGATCCAGTAGCCACTGTTTTGCCGTTGCTACTTTTCTTGATAGCAAACCCATTCTTAGTGAAGACAACTTCGTGGCCTTTGTCACAGATCTGGCTCACACTAAGCAAGTTGTGTCTTAGTCCAGACACATATAAGACCTCGTCTGATCTGATCTTGTTTGCCTTTAGCTGAACAACACCTTTTCCGCAGATTTTGGCACCATCATTGTTACCAAACTTCACTGATCCGCCTTCATAGTGCTGTAATTTGACGAATTTTTCTTTATCACCTGTCATATGGCTTGAACAGCCACTATCAAGGACCCATGGTGCTGCCTTCTTTTGTGCATTGAATGCCGTTTGCACAATGAGAGATTCCTTGGAATTATCTTCCCTTTTATTTGCCCTCCATGCCTTAACTAACTTGGGTTTCTTTTCAACCTGAAATTGGTTAGCTATAGGCAACCTACAATCCCTAGCCAAGTGTCCATAATTATAACACTTATGGCACTCAATTTTGTGGCCGTTTAGGATTGAGAAAGGGTTCCTAGTCACTAATGGACTGTTTCTAACATAGAATCTACAATCAGCTCTTTTATGTCCATATCTATTACAATGAAAGCAATAACCATAGAATCTGAACATTCTTCCTTTCTTAGGTGGCTGGTTAAACTCCACAAACCTTTTATTATTGACCATCTCAATACTAGGCTGAATTTGAAGCTTTGTAGCCTTGAGAAGTATGGCACTTTGTTTCATAAACAAAGAAGGTGCAGCTTTAGAGGACTCTCCGGTCTCAAATCCAATACCAAATTTATTGTGGAAGGGCTTTTGAAATTTCAGAATTTCATTGAGTTTCATTGTCCCTTCAATTGCTTGGAGCACTTTGAGTTTTTGGCGACTTTCCAAGTTTTCAGCCTTTGCTCTAACGATTTCAGTTTCAAGTTTCATAGCCTCTTCCTTTTTGATACTTATTTGATTTTCAAGGACTTCCACCATTCTTTTATATTCTTCAACTTGAGTTTTCAATGCAATAACTAAACTTTCAGATTCATGAAGAAGTTTCAGATTTTTCTTACTTGTTTTTCGTTCCATGCTAAGCTCCTCAAGTGCGGCAATGAGTTCTTCTTCAAGATTGACCTCAGCCTCCTCTTCCTCTTCCAGCTCTTGCTCCTCTTCTTCTTCAACAGTAACCATGAAGAGAGCTTCAGTTGCCTCGGCTGATTCATCATCGTCTGAAGTTTCAGACGTGCTGTCATTATATTGACTGATGAAGCTTTTTGCTTTGCTCCTCTTTCTGAAATTTTTCTTCCATTTACTCTTATCAACATAAGAGTCATCATCATTGTTTTCTTTCAGCGGACACTTCGCAGCAAAGTGACCAATACCGCCACAATTGAAGCATTTAAAGGGTAGCTTCCCTTTGTACTTTCCATTGCTTCCTTTCTTCAGCTTTCTAACTAATTGAGCCTCAAGCTCATCATCATCAGTATCAGCATCATGACCAGCAATCTCTTTTCCCTTTTTCTGAACTTTGAAGGCTGCTTCTCTATCAGATGAAGACGTCTTACCTATGCGCATCTCATAGGCAGTGAGTGAACTATGCAACTCATCCATGGTAAACTCATTCAGATCCTTGGCTTCTTCTATGGCTGAGACTTTTGAATCAAACCGGGGAAGAAGAGATCTTAGAACCTTTTTGATGATTACTGGTTCTTTAATCTCCTCCCCTAGTCCACGAATGTCATTCGTGACTTCATTCACTCGTTGCATATACGAGTCAACATTCTCGCTTTCCTCCATGCGAAGAGACTCGAATTGAGAGCGATGAGTTTGCAATTTCGCTTCTTTGATCTTCTCATCTCCTTCATGAATGCTTTTCAACTTGTCCCATATTTCCTTGGTTGTTTTGCATGCAATTACTTTGACCAGCTCGCTGTCCACAAGGCCACTAAAGAGTGCATTCTGCGCCTTGGAGTCGTTGTCTGCTAACTTCTTCGTTGTAGCATCATTGGGTATGATGGCAGTATTGTAACCGACTCTAACGGTCTCCCAGACATCATAGCCAAGTGATTTGATGAAAGCCTGCATTCTGATCTTCCAGAAGGAGTAATTAGAACCATCAAACAAAGGTGCTTTCTTATTCCCTGTATTGGATGCCATGTGATTTGACAAGAGATCACCCTTAGCGTGTTAAGCTTATCAAGGGAAACTTCGCTCTGATACAAATTGTTAGATATCGCGATCACTGAGAAGGGGGGGTGAATCAGTGATTCCTTAAAAGCAGGTCCAATTTAACAACAAAAGCAAATCAAATCACACAAGGACACCAGATTTAACGTGGTTCACCGAAAGGCTACGTCCACGGTTCAAAGACTGTCTGAACACCGATCCGGAGCAAGTCTGAATCTATTTAGTCGCACCAACGACAAAGAACACCAACCCTTAAGTTCCAGATAGCACCAACTATCTAGGAAGCACCTACTCCCTTTACAATTTATCTGCACCAACAGATAGGATCACCAAACCCCTAACACCAAGCACCAACTTGATGTTCTACAGAATTAAAGTAGAGAACTTTTCTACAGCCCTTCCCCTCTACAATCTCTCTCTCTCAATCCCTTACAAATTGAAAATTAAAGCATAAACAGAGAGACACTTATCTTATGGACGAATCACCATCTTCATGAGTGCATTCTCGTCCACACTTGCTGTAGAAACGTGCAACACAACTGCACACAGCAATTGCTTCTTCTCCAATCACTCTTCTCTCCAAAACTCTTTCTTTTTGTTCTCTCTTCTCTTCTGTGTGTTTGAAAACGAACCAATCAGGCCTTTATATAGGTTATGGTAACCCTTAAGAGTGTTCAAATTAGGCTAGAATTCGTTTAGAAAGAGTCCCAAACGAAATACAAAAGATTCCTGAATTTTCGTGCACAACTTCTAATTTTTGCGCAATTCTGGTTCCCGTGCTCGGTCGACCTCATGGTGTCTTCGGTCGACCGGCGACACACTGTGGAAGCAGATAACTGTCGTGCTCGGTCGACCGCATGGGGTCCCCGGTCGACCGGCGACACACTGTGGCAACAATTAACTGGGAGCTAACCTGGACTGTTTTCTGCAGGTTTCTCTTGCCCGGTCGACCGCATGAGGTGCCCGGTCGACCTGCCACTCTGCTTCAGGACAACTAATTTCCTGTACTGTGTCAGTCTGTTTTCTCTTTGAAGCTCTATCAATACCACACTATCAACACCACACTTGTGACATTGTGTTGACAATAATTCCAATACAAAATTATACTTGAGATACTAAATTCTTCAATGCTTCATAAAACTTCTCAAGTCATCTCAAATTCCAACAATCTCCCCCTTTGGAATTGTTGGCAACACTTGGAACTTCAACACTTGAAACACTTTGAACTAGTTGACCTTCATGAAGCTTCTTCAGAACCATAGACCAACAGAATCAAGATCTTCACATTCTTGATACCAATCTCCCTCAAGCTATCATAGCATAACTTCTTCTAGCATAGCTTTCTCCTAGCATAACATTCTTTTCTCCCCCTTTGACAACAAGTCCAAAGGGACCAACGAAGGAGCGAATAGTATATTCAAGGAATACAGTGCTCCCCCTTTCAAGCACATCTCCTAAGGATTAGGAGAGTGAGTAACTCCTAATTTTTTCCGGAGATACTCGAAGACTTCCTTTGGCAGAGGTTTTGTGAAGATATCAGCAACTTGCTCAGTAGTTGGAACATATTCCAACTTTACCTCACCATCTGCAACCTTTTCCTTGAGAAAGTGATAGCGGATTGCAACATGCTTCGTTCTAGAATGCTGAACAGGATTCTTAGAGATGTGAATTGCACTTGTGTTGTCACAGAGGATCGGCGTAGGATCCGTTGTCGGAACTCCTAGATCAGAGAGCATTTGCCACATCCATAACACTTGCGTACAACAAGTTGCCGCTGCAATATATTCCGCTTCCGCTGTAGAAAGGGATACTGAATCTTGTTTCTTGCTGTGCCATGCCACCAACCTTTCACCGAGATAGAATGCAACACCGCTTGTACTCTTGCGATCATCTATACATCTAGCCCAATCGGCGTCAGAGTATGCAACAAGAGTGAAGGATTTGCCTTTAGGATACCAAATACCAAGCTCCATGGTACCTTTTAGATATCGAAATATCCTTTTTACAGCTGTAAGGTGCGTCTGAGTTGGTGATGCTTGAAATCGAGCCACCATACATACTACTTGCAGAAGATCCGGTCTTGTAGCAGTCAAATAAAGCAAGCTTCCTATCATAGAACGATAAGTGGTGTGATCAACGGACGAACCCTTATCATCTTTGCTTAGCTTTGTGTTCGTTGTCATTTGTTTGGTAATTGCAAGTCTGAATTCAGCCCTTTGGATCTATTTTTTCAGAGATTTGAAGTCTACAAATCTTCAAGGTTATAGTCTTCTTGATTCTTCTTAAATTATACACTTGTTGGTCATGAATTCATGGAGTTCTTTTGCGATCACTATGGCTAATTTATGCTGCCCAAATAAGATTTTTTTAAATCTGTCATGTTCAAAATCAGCCATGAATGTCTTCGCTAGTGATGTTCAGATCTGAATCGTAGTTTCTTTCAGCTGCAAACGCTCTCGCCAGGCTCGCCTCATCATTGGAGGCCTCATCTGCTGATCCAACATTCATTGGGCATCAATTCGAGTGGAGCAAATTAGATGTGGATATTGTGAACATCAATTGTGCAACGGGCGAGCCAAATTAGATGACCCCGATAAGGGCCTTCCTCCAAGAAGGCACAGAACCAGATGACCACATTGAGGCGAAAAAACTCAGGATGAGGGCTTCCAAGTATTTCCTCCTGCAAAATACGCTTTACAAGAAGGGCTACTACTTACCATTGCTACGCTGCCTCTCACCTGAAGATGCTGACTACGCCCTTCGTGAAATCCACGAAGGAATATGCGGGAATCACTCTGGAGGACGCTCCCTCACCCACAAAGCACTAAGGCAAGGATTCTTTTGGCCTACCATGGCGAAGGACGCCAAGGGATTTGCCCAAAAATGTGATAAGTGTCAACGCTTTGCCACTGTGCCAAGGCTGCCACCAGAGGAGCTAACTTCATTTCTGAGCCCGTGGCCTTTCTCCAAATGGGGTATTGATATCCTAGGCCCCCTTCTTTTGAGCAGAGGCCAGTGCCAGTTTGTAGTCATCGCCATTGACTACTTCACAAAATGGGCGGAAGCAGAACCCTTAGTAAAAATAACAGACTGAAATGTGAAAAATTTTGTCTGGAAAAACCTAGTCTGTCACTTTGGGATACCTAATGCCATTGTCAGTGATAATGGCAAGCAGTTTGACAACAAACTCTTCAATACTTTATGCTCCGACCTCCAAATCAAGCAGCCTCATTCCAGTCCGGCACACCCACAAGTGAATGGGCAGGCATAAGTCATGGTCAGAACGGTCCTTCGCAACCTAAAGATAAGGCTCGAAAGAGCGAAGGGTCTTTGGGTCGACGAGCTCCCAGGGGTGTTATGAGCATATCGAACTACGCCGAGAACTCCTACTAGGGAAACTCCTTTCTTTCTCGCTTTTGGGACCGAGGCAGTCATCCCGTTGAGATAGGCGTACATTCCTTAAGGGTACATCTCCATGACCCTGTCACCAACGAGGAAGGACTCTGCATCAACCTCGATTTGATAGAGGAGGCAAGGGAGATGGCTATGGTCCGCAATGCAGAATACAAGCGGCGCATGGCAAAGTACTACAACTCGAGGGTGAAGCCTCGTTCTTTTCAGCCAGGAGACCTAGTACTCAAAAAGGTGATCCTCGTCACAAAAGACTCCCGCGAAGGAAAGCTAGGACCAAACTGGGAAGGACCGTACCTCATAACAGAAGTAGTAAGGCCAGGCACCTACAAAATCCAAAATCCTGACAGAAAGGTCTTACTCCATCCGTGGAACGCGGAACATTTGAAGAGGTATTATCAGTGACATTCTATGTAAGCCAATGTAGTGAGGGTCTGGGGTTTGAGTTGATTTTTTCATTTAGTTGACATTGTTCAAAGCAATAGACAATAGATGAATAAAACATATTGTAAGAGAAATTCTTGCATTTTTATTCAGTTTCCAAAAAAGTTAGGCCGTAAATTGCCTTTATAAAAAAAATATACAACAAAGCTCCCTAATCACTCTCGTCACTGTCCCCCTCGTCCTCGCCATCATCCTCATCACCAGAGCTCCCGCTGCTAACATCCGGCGCCGCATCAGCCACGAAGCTTGAGAAATCAATATCAGGGAAGGCAGTAGTAATCTTCCCTTGGAGTTCCTCATAGCCAGCAATAAAAGCATCGGCGATGCCATTCTGCAAGTCTTCCTCAGCCTCAGCAAGGCCGTCCTCTAAGTCTTTCTCAGCCAGGACAGCCCTCTCCTCATCTTGGGAAGCTCTATCCTATGCTGCCCCCATCCCTGCCTCACTGAGCGAAGCCCTCTCGCGGGCCTTCCGGAGCTCAGCCTCACTGAGCAAGGCCCTCTCGTGGGTCGCCACAAGCTCAGCCTCAGCCTTGGCCGCCCTTATGTGGGTTGTTAAGAGCTCAGTCTCAAACCTGGTCGCTCTCTCACGAGTTGCCACAAGATCAGCCTCGGAAGTCTTCCTAGCATCTTCAAAAGCGACAATCTTTCTTTGACTAACGGAGAGTTCCTTATGAATACTCGCATTCTCCTGTCTCAGCTAACTGTGCAATTGGGCCTTCGAAAATAAGCAGACGGATGCCGCGGAAGCCTGGAACGACAAGAAATCAAGGAAATGAGAGTACATACACAAAATGGAAGTCTAGAGAAAAGAAGAGAGCCTTTTACCTGAGCCAGACCTTCTAGAAACGTATCTATCATCCCCTTGGTGCCCAAGGCATTGATCTGAGTAAGATCAGCAGGAATCACAAATCTTCCAATCCTCTCCCGGATCGATAGCGGGTTACCAACCGTGGGGCCAGCCTGAGTCGGTGCCCCAGTTAAAGTTTCCGAGCGTGGGGGACACGATCGAGGGGTAGAAGGTAAAGCTGTAGCAGTCGTGACCGAAGGAGACGTTGGTGGAAGAGACACAACGGGAGAGGCCACTGGATTTGGCCGCGCCCGCGGCTCCACTACACGGGTGGCTACAAGAGAGCTCGCCCCAAGAGTCACTGGAGGAGAATCCCCTTTTGAGGCATTATCTACCCTCACCATCTTGGAAGGAGAGGTACTCTCACCAGAAAGGCGAGCCCCAATCAACTCCCTGCATATCACTACTACAAGAGCAAAAATACTACTTAGAGACGGAATATCAGGTCAAAGAGAAAAAGTATGCCTAAATCAAAAGTGATGTACCTTTTCGCTTGGAAGAAGTCCGAGAAGGTCCACCCGCCCCATCAGAAGAAGGGTCGGTAGAGGGTCGACTAGCCCTACCACTCTATTTAGGGAGGAAAACACTCAAGTCTCTGTCAAGATAATTTCTCACAGCTTGCAGTTTACGCGCCTGGTCCGTAGAGAGCACTGGGGACTCTGCAAAACAATAATGAGGACATGTATACATAGAATAAAAAGGAGAGAGCAATCCGTGAAGTACCTAATCTTCTGGCCTCAGCCCATCGTACGGGCACCAATGCCCGGTCCGTCTCAGAAGCCCACTCTCCGCCAACGAAGAATAAACGGGATTTCCAACTGTGGCAATTGGAATGCAATCATGTAAGCAGCTCGCCCCCCCTAGAGGTAAGATAGTACCATCCCCTGTTGGGGGCCGGTGACTCAGTCAAGTTATAAGCAGCATGAAATTCCACAGGAGATGCATCTTCGCTATGTATCTTCCTCCACAATGCTAGAAAGCCTACCAGAACTCTCCAACATTGGGTACTAGCCGCCCCGGGGCCAATGAGAAGTAGTGAAGAATGCGGCGGATGGAGGAGGGCATAGGAAACCTCAGCCCAGCTTCGAGCATCTCTTCATAGATAGCAATGTCACCCGAAGAGTCGTCACAAGCAGGCTCGTCCGTTTTAGCATGGCGACACATCACAGTAGGAGGAATATGGTATGAAATAACAATCTTGAAAATGTCATCATCAGTGTTGAGTACGCTATAAATAGTACTCACTTTGGATCCATCGTTGTCAACAACGACCTTCCCTTAATACCTTTTGGAACGAGGACGCAACTTATCCCTCACTGCCAAGACTAAGGCGACTGTTGCTTTTTTCCGCGCTGCCGAAACCAAGACGATGCCCAAGCTAGATCCATCGTCGCCCAAGTAGCTTGATCTGCCCTCGCCCGCGGCCGGATGGGCACCTACTGCCAGGCCGCCAGCAGGGACGCCAGCAGCCTAGCGGGCACCCGCGATAATGCCGCCGCCCGCATCCTGGTGGGCGGCCCCTCCTGCTGAACCAAACCCGTCGCTGCCCGCAGCGTGGCGGGCGGCCCGTCCAACTCTCAGATCATCGCCCGAGACAGTATCGCCACCCGCAGCCGGGCGGGCGGCCCCTCCCGCAGAACCAGCACTGCCCTCGCCCAGTAGCACAGCGCCCAGGGCAGATTTGCCCAACGCAATGCCGCCCTCGCCCTCGCCCAGGGCCAATTCGGCCAGCGCAGGATCGCCGGAGGAGCCCGCAGCCTGGCAGATGCCCGCGCTGCCACCCGCAGCAGCTCCGCCCTCGCCCTCGCCCAGGGCAGATTTGCCCACCGCAGGATCGCCGGAGGCGCCCGCAGCCTGGCAGGTGCCCGCGCCGCAGCCCGCAGCAGCTCCGCCCTCGCCCTCGCCCAGGGCAGATTCACCCAGCGCAGGATCGCCGCCGTAAGCGCCCGCAGCCTGGCAGGCGCCCGTCCCGCCGCCAGCAGCAGCTCTGCCCTCGTCCTCGCCAAGTGCAGGATTGCCGCTGGAGTCGCCCGCAGCCTGGCGGGCGCCCGCGCCGCCGCCCGTGTTGACACCAAAAATGTCACTTTGCCTCTTCAAGATCCAAAGAGCTACATGAAGTCGCAACCTGCCATAAATAGGCAATGCTACTTCCAAAAATCAAATCTTGTCAGAATCAAACAAAAACTGCAAGATCCTTCAAGACAGCCAAAAGAGGAGTACACAAGAAGTTTCGGGCCATTTCAAAATCATTTGGCCTAACTTCGTTTCTCCGACAGCCAAAAAGGAACTCTCGGTGGCAAAAGCACCGGAGACACCAAATTTTCGATCAGAGCCGGTGGATGGTCTCAAAATACTTCCAAAAGGCTCCACGTCAAGTTCCGAGTCAAACCGACAACGTTTGACCCTACATCAACCCTCGAACAGCTAAATCAAGCCTCTCGGAGGCGAGAACCACCGAGGCCATTACTCATCAGATAGAGCACATGGACGGCTTCAAAATGCTTATAAAGGGCTACACGTCAAATTTCAGGTCATTTCAACAACATTTGACCATAGTTTGACGCTCGGAAGTCAAATCAGGCCTCTCGACGGCAAAGCTCTCCGGGACCATGATTTCCAAGACAGAGCCTATGGATCATCTTAAAATGACTCCAATAGGTTCCCTGTCAAATTTCAAGTCAATCGGACATCGGTTGACCGCACATCAAACCGCGACATCTTCATCGCGACAAAAGCGAGTCTACTGATGATAGGACCCCAAACGGCTTCAAAACTCAAACAAAAGCCTATGGTTGGTCTTATTTATTGCTCAGGAGGCTTCACACCAAATTTCAGGTCATTCCGACATCGTTTGACCTAGTTTCAGCTTCTGACGGAAAATCGGCAGCTCTGCGCGACAAAGTCCTCGGCTTTCTCAGGAAATTGGAAACTTTGCAAAATAAAATGCAAGGATTCTCATCAGGTTTCCTACAAAAAAATCAGGCTAATAAATGGTCAAAATGTCAAGGAAAAGTACAGGAGAAAAAAGAATCGAAAAAGAGCAAAAACGGACACAAAACGGGACAAAAAGGGGGGAAAAACCCCCCAGGGTCGCAGACCCCTGCGACCCTGGCCCAGGGTCGCCGGCGACCTTGGAGCCCGGGGTCGCCGGGAAGGCCCCGGAAACCCCGGTTTTCGCCGTTTTTTCGCGATTCGAAGCGCCCAGCCTCTGGTACTTTCAAAATTCATGCTTTTGAGACACCAAATTCTCTGACATCCGTCCAAAACACGGGTTAATCATCAAGAGTATCGAAAACAATATTGATCGCCACCCGGTCAACCAAAAAAAAGTGTGCTTTCTACCCGACCGATCGAGAAATGGACAGGACAGATGGCACCGACCCGCTGTTGGCAACAAACACCTGAAATTACATGGTCATCTGATGTCGATCTACATGAAGATCCATCGATGATCATCACCAGAAGAATCCCAAAAGACGCGGCACGGCCCGCGACTCTTCAGCTGCTCGGCGACCACTTAATGTGATTAATTGACTAGCTTTATTACAGTCATTAATCCATTTCTTTGGATGGACCAATCAGAAGCAAGCATCCGGGAGTTACAAGTCAAGAGATTCATGGCATTTAACCCATGAAACTCCTCCCATCATGGCGATTAAAGGCGATTAAATGCCCTCAATCTCCTCCGGCCAATCAGAAGCCAAGAAAAAGGAGTTACAAAATAAAGAATTCAATTTTGTAACTCCTCCCTTTATGTAGCTTTATGACAATCAAGGCTCATAAACCCTCCTAAATGGCTACCTAAAAGCCTATAAATAGGAGAGCTCTCCAAGAAGAAAGGACAGCACACGGATTATCAGAAAAAAGCACAAACACACAGACAGACAGAAGCACAGAAATTCAGAAAAGGAAAAGAGAGAAAACTCTGCGGAAGTTCTACACCGGCCACCGCAACAAGGTGACAAAAGTCCCTTGGGGGGTACCCCCCCCAAGGTCCTGGCCTTCTCCTCCTGCCTCCAATGGCTTAGATGTGGCTTTTCAGCCCGTCTACTCGGTTTTTTATTGGTCATAGGACCTCCTTTTGGTCTTTGTCCTCTAAAAACCTGAGGTTATAGCCAAGCCAAGCGAATCAATAGCATCCTCTGTTCTCATCTGCATGGATGATGGCGAAGCCCACATATGGCTTGCGACCGTCAATCTAAACGAGTCCCCCACAATCTCTTGAGAAGTTAGATCCTCCTTTTCTTGCTTTTCATTGTAGTTTGTATTTTTTCAAAAGAGACAAAAATCACAACTCTTGTCTTTCATTATTGATAAGGATTGTAAATCGGCTATAAACGCCAAAATTGGCTATAAATGCCAAAAAAATCGCCTTTTACGGCAAACCAAGAAAAATGTCTCTTTTCTTAAATATATGTGCAATGGAAAACTTGAAAGAAGTTGATTTCCTTTTTACTTGCGAAGGTTGATCTCCGGATCACTACTTGCAATTCCAAGTAAAATAGAAAATCTGGCGCACCCACACAAAAAAAGAAAGACATGTTGATGCACGCCCCTGCCCCCCGGTTACGAAAGGGTCGGAACCAAACGGACTCCCACGTCCGCCGACCTCGGTAGAACCGAGCAGGAGCGCGGTCCATCAAGCTGGCACACCCGGTGGGACTCGTTTATTTGAGAACACGATGCTAGAAATGAAATATTTGCATATCATATATTTTCCTCTATGCTTATATTTCTTTTCTCGATTCCTTGGCTACTTTATAATTGGTGGCCTATGTTGAATTCCGCATCTAAAAAAAAAATGAGATGAGATCTTTTGTTTGGAAATTTCTAATTCTTTGAATTTATTTCCACTCTTTCTCTTTTCAAAAAAAAAAAACAAAAAAAAAATCAGATTTTTCAGTTTGGATTCAAAATTGAGAAACTTTGATCCTCTCCCTTCTGGGCACTGGCGCTCACGGAAATCGCTGAGACCGTGTTCGGATCGGGGATTGGGCCATTGTTTCTCTTCGATGAGTTCATTAAAGATCTAAAAAAATATAAAAAAATATATATAAAAAAAAAATTAGATTTCTCAATTTGGATTCAAAATTGAGAAACCTTGATCCGTTCCTATCGTTCATCCCGCTTGCAGAAATGTTGAGCCTGTTCGACTAAGGTTTTGGGCCATCGTTTCTCTTCGATGAGTTCATTAAAAATATATAAATATAATAAAATAAAAATATAATTAAAAAAAAGACATAGACCACTAAGGTTAAACCAACTGTGTTCTTTGATCATGGTTGATTCAAAGAAAAGCCTTGTCCAGAGTGTGGAGACAGCTTGACTGTTCTAGGCAAGGGTCCTCCAAACGGGTTCATTAAGTAATCCTACCCTTACCTGGGGGCAATTCTATCAATCAAGGTTTCATAAGACCGGGTTAGGAGGCCTATGTGTACTCTCTCGTCTTTTAAATAAATTTTTAAAAAATAAAAATAAAATTTTTTTAAAAAAAATTAAAATTTTAAAATAAAAAATAAAAAAATAAAAAAAATTTCAAAAAAATAATCTTAAAAAAAATTAAAAATAAATAAAAAAAGATTTTTTAAAAAAAAAATCTTCAAAATCTTCAAAAAAAAAAAAAAAAAACTTCCGTCATTTTGGGTTCAGATTGGAGAAATCTTGGTCTTCTCCTTTCTGAGCACTGGCACTGGCGGAAATCGCTGAGCCCGTGTTCAGATTGGAGTGCCTTTTGCTCTCTTTGATAAACCCGATATTGGCCTTTCGAAAAAAAAAACTCGTCATTTTTAGATTCAGATTCGAGAAATTATGGTTCATTGCTTTCTGAGCACTGGCGCTCGCGGAAAACGCTGAGCCCGTGTTTAGATTGGAATACCATCTGCTCTCTTTGATGAATCCAATTTTGACCTTTCAAAACAGAGAATCTCATCTCATAGATGCGGTCTCAAAACATTTGTGTCTAGCGGTACTAGTACGCCCTTTTAGGGTCTACTGTATTGCGACCGGCACATCTGCAACTCCAACTTTATATTCTTCTTACCTCGAGCAAGCTCTGCTTCTCGATAAGTCGAATTTAAGTTTACAATTGCTTCTAGCAGTCACTGGGATGCCCATTCTGGGCTTACCATACCTGCGATCCGAACAATTGTACCCTCTATGGCGTTTTGCCTTCTTCATGTTGCTTGGGTCATCTTCCTCTAGCAATTTGAAAAGACGAAACCATAGAACTTCCCATTTATGATCATTATATTCTTGTGATTACTAATGGATGTGGTCTTGTTTCAGAAATTTTCGAAAAACTAACAATGGCAGCTTCACTAACCATTACTTTCGATGAAAACAAGCACCAACTCATGCTTCAACAGAAGCAGACCTCGCGCACTTACAAGCGCCCCATCAGCTGCCGAAGCGTCAACTCCCTCGGCAACTCTCTGAACTCCGGGTCGACCTCGACTCCCCGGACTATCGTCTTTGGGACGCTGGGACCATTCCCACTTCCTGAGGAACAAACTGCTCCCTCCAAGAAGCAGAAACTCGCCTCTCAACGTGTCACTACCGTGACACCAAAGGCGAGCACCAGAAAGCCTGAAGCCCGTGGCAGCCCCACAAAGCCTCAACCTGCAAACGATCAGGTCTATCCCAAGACTTGGTCCCCAAGACCTTCACCAAAACAAAGAAGGTCCCAAACATCTACTAAGCCAGCATTCCTGGCCCCACTCAAGGAGAACCAGTTCTACCCTCTTGCTTACATGAAAGAGGAGAGACCCATCTCCAACCTGACTCTCAAGTCATCCCAGCATGAGCCGGCTTGCTCCTACAAGCCCAAAATCAGATCATGCATCACAAGGCCTCTACAAGCACCTGCTAAGGCCTACAAACCTGCAGTTCGACCCTTCATCTCTACAGGGGCCGAACTCCAAAAATTCAAAGCTTCGCTGCAACAGGCGAAGAACAGGGTTCGCATCCTGTCCTTGCCCAGCTGCAAAGAAGACAGGCTCGGCTGCTGCACTCGAGGGAGCACATCCTTCATCGTCAAAGCCCAGCCAGAGCTGACCGAAGCTCAAATTGCTCGTCGTATACGCCGCCGCGCGTCGTATCGACAAAAGAGATTAGAGAAGCAAAGGACCCAGCCTCTTACACTTCAAGTCTCTCCCAAATGGGTCGAAAAAGAAAGACCCAACCAAGTTGCTGCCGTCCATATGGTTGGAAAAACCAGAAGGCGCCAAAAATCAGCAACAAAAATCCATGTCCGACGTCCGATGACGCGCAGCGTCTCCAGGACAAGAAGACATTCAGAAGAATCCCCTGCTCCTTCAAGCAAAGGACAGCAGAGTGATCCTTCCTCAAGCTCTTCTTCAAAAAGAATGAGCCCCAGCTCAGTCACCAGGACAGTTTCTTCGTTCGAATCATGAAGGATGAATGTCTTGGCTACAAATTCTGAGCCACCACCCCGCAATCCACCTCCAGAAGATGCGATCACCCGCATCCAGCAGTTGGAATAGGGCCAGCAGAGGATTGAAACTCTGATGGAAAACCTTCTCCTCGCCTTCCAAAATCAGGGGAACAATGAACCTCCTCCGAATCATCAAGACGACGAGGTAAATAGAGAAGAAAATGAGTCACGCACCCTTACCAAAAAGGACGTAGACAGTATCCTCGCCAAAGCAAAAGAAGAGGATATACTCAAGGAGCATGGGATCATGCCACCATATCCCTTATGGATGGACTCGGTCCCGTTCCCCACCAAATTCAAGCATCCTACTCTCCAAACATATACGGGGAAAGGATCAGCCAGACAGCACGTCATCCACTTCAAGATCCTGACGGGAGCTATCGCGGATCAAGATGCACTCAAGATCCGCCTCTTTACAAGTACCCTAAAAGGTACGGCCTTCGATTGGTACTCCACTCTGCCGGAGGACTCAATCCAAAACTGGGCCATGCTAGAGACACGCTTCCTGACTCACTTCAAAGGTGAAGATCATCCCGCTACTATGGCTCAGCTGTGCAGCCTAAAACAGGGGGAGAATGAATCAACATATGACTTCATTCACAAGTGGAAAGAAATGGCATACAAATGCTCTGATGTATTGCCACAAGCGTCGCTAGTCGACATCTGCCGAAACAACATGAGAGCCAGAATCCTCTCCATGATCATTGGCAACAAATCAAAAAACCTGGGAGAACTCCTAGAAGCTTCCATGGAAGCTGAAACGGTGATTAAAGACCTCAACAGTCAGAAATCATCAAGAAAAGAGCCAACCGCCATTGCAACCTCTAAACTAAAGAAAAAAGAGGTCCTCAATGTGCAGACCAAGTCAGCTCCTCAGCCACCAAAGAAAGCTGAAAATAAAGCTGCTGGTAAGAGACCTGAACTCTCAGATGCCTTCAAAGAATGAGTAGAGAAGAAATACCCGTTTGATGAAGATATTGATGAAATCTTTGGGGCTCTTGTGGCAAACGGCAAGCTCACCTTGCCTGAACCAAAAAGACCGGGTGATGTTGGCAAAACCAACGATCCTCGGTACTGTCCATACCACCAGATGATCTCGCATCCTCTCAATCAATGCTTCGTTGTGAGAGAGAAAATAAATGAGATGTGGAAAAACGGAGTCATCACCTTTGACAAAAACTATGGGTCTGCCTCCGTCAATATGGTGACATGTGGACAAACATCAAAATCACCGAAGAAGAAGATCACTACTTCCTTCAAGGTGATAAACTCAATCCAAGCGTCCGAGGAACTGGTTCCTTACCCGACACCAGACGGACAACTGATATGGGTACATCCCGATCTCCTGGAAGATGAAAATTGGGAGGTCGTGAAAACAAAGCCTACAGCTCAACAGCGAAGGCAGGCTAGGAAACATCTCCTCAAGCTCAAACGGCAAGAGAAGACCCAGCCAAAACTAGAGGTCAAAGAAAGGGCAGAGGCTTCCTCTACCGCTGCACTGGAGGTAACAAAAACATCCCTTCCAGAGACTTCAAAGGGGGTAAGGAAATTCACTCTTAGTGATTTCATGCCACCTCAATTCAAAAAAGCCATGCAGGAGGCATCATACTCTTGCAATTCGGTAGTTGGATTCTCCATTGATGGATACGAGTCCAGCGACACCGATGATGGATTCGAATCCAACTACACAGATGAGTGGGAGGAGTCCCTTGAAACAGGAGAATATCTCTCCGATGAAGAATGGGTTCCTGAGTCTCATCTTATGCCAGTAATCTGGTATAACCCCCTACAGCCACAAGGATCCTGGTCTGATGATGAAGAAGACCAAGAAGCTGTACAAGAAAATGCTGCTGACCCAGCACCTCTCATTACTCCAGTGAAAATCAACCATGTTGAGCCACAAAGAGTTGATGAAGAAGAAGATCCGGCTCCCATGCCTGATCTTGAAGAATATGCAAGGATCTTGCAGCGACTCGCTCTAGAATAAGAGCAAGAACGCGTCAACGAGCCTCCTCGCAATCCAGAGCCTGAAGTCCCTGAAGACCACCAGGTACATCCCCCCTTAACTCCTGAAAATGGAGAAAATTGCTGGATAGACGATCCTCTTACATCCGAGGATGAGTCTGACTCCGATCAGGCAATGTCTCCCGTCAGAGCTTCCTGTAATGTGATAATTCGGGATTATAGCTCTTCCGAAGCATCGTCTGATGAGAGCACTTACACTCTGGCGACACCTAGCAATGTATCTTATGGAGCCACCTCGTCTCACGTGACTTTCACTGAGATGACACCCTCTCAGGTTTCTTCTCCTGAGACTGTGACTTCAAAGTTCACACCCTTCCTGACTGAAGAATTCCCAGCCATTGATGTTTGGGATGATGAATTAGTCAACGAAGAAGAAAGGTTGCTGGATGCTGTTCAGGACTTGTTCCCGGAAAATGCTCCGTGCAACACGATCACTGAGGATGGCAACTCTGCTGCTGATTCATCCTCAGCAAATGAAAAATGACAGCCTCTTGATCCTGAAGACAATCTTCCAAACGAAGACCCTTCTCAAGAAGCTCTCGAAGTTGGTAGAGGCACCCGCTCTGGTCGGGACTACCACAAAAATTTCAACCAATCTTCCTTTACATATGTAAATCCTTCGGGAAAAGATGTTGTAAGCGCCCCTAGTGGCAACAATGATGAACATGCAGGCCCTAAGGAGGCTTTCAAGTATGACTTGATTGAACACTTCAAGCACATACCTGCACGTCTGCACATCCTAGATTTGTTGCGAATGTCTCCGCACACTCGTGATAATCTCATCTCGGAATTACAAAAGCTGAATGAGGATGTCGACAAATATGCCCCGCAAGTCCTCCAAATTGAAATGGATTACCGGGTCAAAAACTCAGAAGCCTCCTCAAAGGGAGAAAAGAAGAAAACTGAGGGATCATGCATTGAATGCCTCTCGGTTAAAAAAGCAGCCAGTGCAACCATCGCCTTCACAAAGGACGACCTCCTACTTAGAGAAACCAGGCATAACCGACCCCTATACTTCACAGGGTATATCAAGGAAATGCCTATACACAGAGTTCAGATCGACCCAGGTTCTGCACTCAACCTCATCTCCACATCGGCTTTTAAGGAGTTGGGCATCCCACCCAGCAAGCTGAGCCACACATCTGTATCTATCTTTGGATACGATGGGAGTACTCAAAGGCCTATCGGCAAAATCAGGTTCAAGTTGCAGATCAGTGATCTTATCTCTGAGGTCACAGTGTATGCAATAAAAACCCCTTCATGCTACAACATCCTTCTCGGACGCTCTTGGATCCACGAGAATGGTGTTGTCCCTTCAACTCTACATCAATGCATCAAGTTTGTTGGCGACAACGGCATGATACATCGAGTCTTTGCGGACAGAAAACCCTTCAAAGGTAAAGAAGTCCACTTCGCAGACTCACAGATGTATGAAGGTGAAAAAGAAGAAGAGGAGAAGCACACAGCATCCTTTGCCGAAAATCTCCAGAAAGATAAAGGCAAAGCTCCTCAACAATCACCGGAAGAAAACAAACCATCCGGTAAATCTGAAGAGAGCATTCAAACTCCCTTCATCATCTCCCTCAAACCTTCAAAGCCTTTGGTCATCACAACTAAAGTGAAGAAGGCAAAACAAAAGCCTGGGGGCAAATTTGTTGTCTCTTTCATGTCTATCATGCAAGACACGGACTCGGATTCAGAGCCAGAAGACGACACATCGTCAAGCCAAGCTGACACTCAGCAAGTTCAGCCTGCTCTCACTCCAATGGAGATAACTTCTGACATAGAAGATCCTACGTCAGCTTCCTTCGTTGTTCCAGCAACTTCAGCAGGGAAAAAGCCGATCTTCTTCCATAGATCGGATGCTTCTTCATCAAACTCCATGCTTGAACCTTTCCAAAATAAAGGTATGCCTCAACTATCCTTATACAGTTCTGTGGCACAAGCTATTATGAAGAAAATGGGCTATGACGCTCAAAACCCAGTCGGTTTGGGAGAAGGACGCGGTATTCTCACGCCATTGGGGCCCGTCTTGACCAAAAGCCAGCTGGAAGATTGGAGACTCTACGGCTATGTAGAAAAGTCTTCACACGGGTTAGGGTATGATCCTGACACTCCCTTGAGACAGTTGACACAAAGGCTTAAAAGTCAATATACTGACCAAGCCTCAACTTCTCAAGTCCATGAAGACATCGATCTCCCTGGATATCTCTTTGATGAGTCACCTGACAAAGATCCAGGAAGCTCATCCAATTGGCACGATTTCTCCGAAAATGAAGAGGAGTTGTCCGATGGCACAGACGTGTGGACTTCTGACCCAGAAGAACCCTCATCTCCAAAAGAAGTAGCCTACTTCGACCCGGTTTCAACAGGCGATTGGGATCATCTCATAGCAAGCCTTGGGAAAATTACCGATCAAGAAGACCCGTGGAAAGGAACAAAACCTTGGTCTGGAAATGCCTTTAAAAACCCAGAAGGTTTCGTTGAGCTGGAAGCCTCCGAAAATATTGTGGAGGAACCACCTTCGAACCTTCCAACAGAAGATCCTGTTTAAAAGATAGACTTGGGAACACCAGATAACCCACGTCCTGTATTCATAAGCAAGAATATAAAGGATGATGAGTTACCCGAGTATATCGCCTTTCTTCGTGAGTTCGTTGATTGCTTTGCATGGTCTTACGCTGAAATGCCAGGCTTAGACCCCAAAATAGCAGTTCACAAACTCAATCTTCAAGAAGACATCAAGCCTATCAAGCAAGGCCAAAGAAGATTTCGTCCAGATGTGATGGATAAAATTGAACAAGAAGTTCAAAAACTCAAAAGCGTCGGCTTCATCCGTGAGGAACAACATCCTGAATGGTTGGCCAACATTGTCCCCGTGACAAAGAAGAACGGGCAGATCAGGGTCTGCATTGACTATAGAGACCTTAATGGCGCATGCCCTAAAGATGAATTTCCGCTCCCCATACCAGAAAAAGGTAATGATCGATAATACCTGTGGATTCGAGCGAATGACATTCATGGATGGTTTCTCTGGCTACAATCAGATAAAGATGCATCCTGAAGATGAAAAACATACATCTTTTCGGACCCCATTTGGCGTGTATTGTTACACTGTCATGCCATTTGGTCTGAAAAATGCTGGTGCCACATATCAAAGGGCTATGATGAAAATATTCCAAGATATGCAACACAAGACGGTTGAATGTTACGTTGATGACCTCGCCGTCAAAAGCAAAAGAAAAGAAGATCATCTCGAAAACCTTCGAGAAGTCTTCCTCCGGCTTTGCAAACACAAACTGCGAATGAATCCTTTGAAATGCTTCTTCGGCGTCTCGTCGGGTAAGTTCCTCGGATTCTTAGTTCGGAAAGCTGGAATAGAGCTTGACCCCATAAAAGTCAAAGCCATTCTAGAAATGCCCTCTCCAAGAACCTTGAGAGAACTCAAAGGGCTTCAAGGGAGATTAACCTACATCAGACGGTTCATCTCCAATCTTTCGAGGAAATGCCGTCCATTCTCCCGATTGATGAAAAAAGGTGTAAACTTTGTCTGGGATGCTGACTGTGAAGCTGTTTTCCAAGACATCAAGTCATACCTGACAAAACCTCCAGTGTTAGCTGCTCCTACCACTGGAAAACCATTCATCTTGTACACAAGAGCCCTTGATCACTCTTTGGGAGCTCTGCTTGCGCAAGAAAATGATCAAAGAAAAGAAGCTGCTCTATATTACCTCAGCCGCATGCTAGTAGGTGCAGAGCATCGCTACTCTCCAGTCGAAAAAGAATGCCTTGCAGTGATGTTCGCCGTACAAAAGTTGCGTCACTACTTGCTTTCCAACACAGTATACCTGGTCTCGAGGGTCAACCTCTTGAAGGTCCTTGTCACAAAGGCAGATTCTCTCAATGCTCGACTGGCAAAATGGTCAATCCTTCTGTCACAATTTGATATTAGGTATGTACCACAAAAAGCAATCAAAGGGCAAGCTCTAGCGGACTTCCTCGCATAGCATCCATTGCCTAAAGATTCTCCGCTTAGAGATGATCTCCCAGACGAACCAGTCTACAATGTGGAGACTTTCTCACAAAGTGCCTCCTGGGACATGTACTTTGACGGTGCAACCAGGACAAATGAAAAAAGACAGCTGATCTCGGGAGTTGGCATCCTCTTTGTTAGCCCCAACAAATACATGATTCCACACGCTTTCTCGCTACTGGAACCATGCACAAACAATGCAGCTGAATATCAAGCTCTGATCTTAGGATTGGAACTCGCCATCGAATCCGGTATCACCATGCTGGAAGTCTTTGGAGACTCTCAACTGATCGTCAACCAGATGAATCAGAAATTTGAAGTCAGGAAGCCAGATTTGTTGCCTTACTACAACAAGGCACAATCACTTCTGCAAAAGTTTGACATCTGTCACATCACCCACATTCGTAGAGGTGAAAACATACGTGCAGATGCCCTAGCCGGACTTGCCGCATCCATGGCAATCCAGGAAGGGGAAAACATGCAAATCACAGTGTGCGAAAGAAGAATCCTTCCTCCTCTTAACACACACCAAGCAGTTGCTGAATGCCACCAAGTGGTCGGAAGTCGGATTTCAATCCTTCAGACTTCAATCGGCGACTGGAGGGATCCGTTCATTGATTACATTATGTTCGGAATCCTACCTGAAGATCCAAAAGAATGGGTAAGCATCCAAAGGCGAACCCCAAGCTTTCATTTGGATATTCCTTTAAAAATCCTTTACAGGAAATCCTTCAACGGAGTACTTCTACGCTGCTTGTCACAACAAGAGGTTGAAAAAACACTCAAAGAAGTTCATGCTGGTCTTTGCGGAGCTCATCAGGCTGGACCTAAGCTCTATGATCAGATAAAAAGGTTAGGATATTACTGGCCTACCATGGTGTCTGACGCAATGCAATTTGCTAAGCGCTGCCAACAATGCTAAGTTCATGGAGATTACATTCACATGCCTCCAGAATGGCTGCATCCTACAGCGATCCCATGGCCTTTCGAAGCCTGGGGTATGGACATCATAGGTCCTATTTCTCCCCCTTCGAGCAAAGGTCATCGCTTCATCTTCGCCACTACGGATTATTTCTCCAAGTGGTCAGAAGCATTTGCGTTTAACGAAATGAAGACCTCATCAGTCCTTCAGTTCTTGCACACCAACATCATTTGTCGTTTCGGCATACCCAAAAGATTCGTCCATGATAACGGACCACAATTCCGGGATCATCGATTCTACAGGTTCTGCGACAAATACAAAATCCAAAGCTGTCCTTCGACTCCATACAATCCGGCAGCAAACGGGTTAGCAGAAGCTTTCAACAAGACACTCTGCAAAATCCTCAAAAAAATGGTCTCTAGTCACAAAAGAGACTGGAGCGACAAAATGTCTTAAGCTTTGTGGGCCTATCGAACCACCGTTCGAGGACCAACCCATAGCACACCATTCTCCTTGGTCTATGGATGCGAAGCTGTCGTACCCTTGGAAGTACAAATTCCTTCCTTGAGGGTATCCTTGCAAAATGACATGACTCAAGAAAGCAATGTCAAATTGCGACTCCATGAGCTGGACAATCTCGATGAGAGACGGCTCGAAGCTCAACAAAGCATTGAACTTTACCAAGCACGCATGGTAGGATCTTTCGATAAAAAGGTCAGGCAACGCGCCTACAAAAAGAGTGACTTGGTTCTTGCGGTAAAAAGACCAATGGTCTTCGCTCACAAGTCCAAAGGCAAATTTGAGCCAAAATGGGAGGGACCCTACGTCATCGACAAGGTTTTCTCCAACGGCGCATACGCACTCCTAAACATGGAAGGTGACGGATGTATGCTGCCCATCAACGGCAAGTTCTTAAAGCGGTACTACCCTTGAAGACTTACCCAACTGGGTAAGAGCAATGCCTGTACGGCCAAAACCGGTTTCCAGGTACACGCTCGCTAAACCCACCTTTTTTTTTTAGAATTTTCATATCAAATGTTGAAATTTCTAGAAATTTAAAGCAATGCTTACTTTCATCGTTTCATTGTTCAAAAAAAAATATAAATATCCAAGTTTAGGAACCTTTCCCTAACTTGACCAAAATTTTCAACCCTTGAACCCAAAATTCATGGTTTGAAACAAAATCCGGATTCAGGGATTTCCACCCTATTCCACCCTGCCTTTTACCGCCAAAATGGTTTTAGGTCAAAACTTATGACCCTCGTGTCTTTAAACAAAAAAAAATTTTGGTTTTTCAAAAAAACCGCGAGGAAGCGACGCTTAGTCGATACTTGCACAAATCGGAAGCATATGAACCATGTTCGACACTTCCAAAATTGCAGGGAAGCGACATTTCGTCGATACTTACAAAATCAAAAACTGTGGAGACGCAACATTTCAGTTGATATCCACAACCCAAATTTCAAAGGTTCGAAAAAACCTAAAAAACTGTGGAGACGCAACATTTCAGTTGATATCCACAACTCAAATTTCAAAGGTTCGAAAAAACCTAAAAAACCATGGAGACGCAACATTTCAGTTGATATCCATAACCCAAAGGTTCAAAAAAAACCACAAATTTCAAAAATCGTGGGGAAACGACATCAAGTCAGTACCCGCAAAACCAAAATTTTTGAAAAGCAAGGATGCGACATTCCATCGATACTTGCACCCAAATCCGCGAGGATGCGACATTCCATCGATACTCGCAACCGAATGAGCAAGGATGCGACATTCCATCGATACTTGCAAGAACATTCAGCAGGGAGGCGACTTTTAGTCGATACTTGCATTTTTGAAAACCAAACCGGCTATAACTGCCATCAAAATAGGCTATAAATGCCACAAACCGGCTATAAATGCCATCAAAAACCGGCTATCAATGCCACCAAAACAAAACCGGCTATCAATGCCACAAACAAAAAACTTGGATTTCAAAAAAAAAAACCGGCTATCAATGCCACCAAAAACCGGCTATAGATGCCACAAAACAAACCGGCTATCAATGCCACTAAAACTGGCTATAGATGCCATAAAAAAAACTCGGCTATCAATGCCACAAGAAAAGCTGGCTCTCATGCCAAAATTGGCTTCCATGCCACAAACAAAAACCTGGCTTTCATGCCAAAACAATCATTTGACAAAAGATTTTCACAAAATGACAACCTTTTAATCAAATCCCATTTAGCAATTACTTTTATCACAAAAAGATTCAAGTGAGCGTAGGGATAAAAAAAAAAGTGTTCACAAGCACTACAAAAAAAAGTACCAAAAAAAATACATGTGGTACCAAAAAAAAAAGTGTTCACAAGCATACAAAAAAAAGTACCAAAAAAAATGCAAGTGGTACAAAAAAAAAGAGAGAAGGATGGTTTCTGTAAAAAAATAATACAGGAGCTCAATCAAAAATGGTCTCCAGCCAAGAGTTCAGCTCCTTAAGCAAGCTTTTGGCCTCATCCGTCAAGGATTCCAAGGCACGCTTCTTCAGGAACCTGCCATGAGATGCTGGGGTGGGCTGTAACCCTTCTTTCGCACCAGGAAGCTTCCCCCGAGCGGTTTTCCATTATTTGTTCTCATCAGACTTCCTTTTAAGAACTCGATTGGCATCCGCAACTCGGTGAATCAGAGCAGTCTCCCTTTCACGAGCCTCTGTTATTTCAGTCCACTTGGCAGCGACTTGTGCCTGAAATTGCTCAAGACGTTTCCTGGCCTCATCAACCTCCCTATCAAGGATGTTAAGGTCATGTGTCAGCCTAATGATGGTTAGCTCTTCTAAGTTCTTCTCTCGGACTGCCTGCTTCCTGCTTTCTGTAGCCTCATCCAGGTTAGATTGAGCCTTATCCGCAGGGTCCAAGAACATCTCCTTGAAGAACTGATCGTCAGGAAAACCCATGGTCTCAAACCACTTGTCACCCAGCTCAATGATCCTATTAACGATCGCCCTGGCACCTGTGACATCCAGACCAGCCTCTTCGGCATCACTGAGGAGCCTGTGACATCCAGACCAGCCTCTTCGGCATCACTGAGAATCTCCTGCACATGCTGGATCATGCCAAATCCGGCTTCCAAGTGCCCAGAAAAGAGAGTCTCAATCCAAGAGCTCAGAACTCGCACCACCACCTTCTTCGCAAAAGGAAGAGATGGCCCAGCTGAAGATTCGCCCAACTCCGTTGGTCGGCCGCTCATATCATCATCTGTTAGAAGAGTAACAAAAGAACTCTTTCCAGCTGAAGCTGCTCCTGCTCGGGAAGGAATCTCAGCACGAGGAATCTCCTCAACATTGTCAGAACTGGTCCCAGGAGTCTCTACCTCTGGATTAACCTCTGGCATCCCTTGCTCTGGAAGCGACGGATTCTCCTCTGTCACTTCAAAACCTGCCAAAAGAAACACAAAAAGGTATGAATATAATCCTGTTTGAAAATCATTATCAGGGTTATAACTACAAAATACCTTCTTCGACGACTGGCGGAACACTTTCTTCCTCCATGAACTCATCGGAAGCATCATCAACATTTGCGTCCATCGATGGTTCAAAGTCATCGGAATCCTGTGGCAAGTCAGCTGGCAAAAAAAAAATGTTAGCAAACCGAGTCACAGACACAAAAAAAAAAAAGCAAGAGAAGTCATACCAATTGGAGACTCTGGAATCACTCCAGAGTCCCTCGGTTCTTCTTCGGGTGCCTCGACAGGATCCGTCACCACCTCATCAACCGGAACCTCAGGCATCATCAAGTCTTCCTCTGCTAAAAAAAAAAAAAGAGAAAAGCAGAAACAAGAAGCAAATCATAACATGGAAAAAATCCCATGAAAAGAAATGGAAAGAGAAAAAGGAAGAATCATACCTTCACCGACGGTCTCTTCTTCTCGACTTCTCTTCTCTGGAGGCTCGTCAGCATCCACTGGCACATCCTCATTGATAGTAAGAGGAACTTCCAAGTCAGGAGAGTCCTCATGCTGCCCCTTGCTGCGATGATGACTCCTCCCCCTCTTACCCCGGCGGGCTCGCTTCTTAGAGGAACCTGCCCCACTGTCAGAGTCAGGTTTCCCACTTGACTCCTTACTGGATGGTCTACTCTTGCCAGTAGACTCCACGGAAGCTTGCCTCTGTGCCGCTTGCATCCAAGCGCCAAGTTCGGCTTCCTGCTGTTCTAGCTGCTCTAAAGCCTCATCAGGTATTTCTCGAACAGCTTCAGAACCAATGACGCCCTGGTCACCGAGAAAGCCTATCTTGTGCTTCTCTCCAGAAAGGAAGGCCCAAACTTCCTCTCGCCGGATGCCATCCGACTTTCCAAGGCCCTTTCCAGATGCCAGCTTCACATCAAGCTCCTTCTTGGAAAGCCCCCGATATGCCGAAAAGCTCTCCGCGAACCACTTCGCAAAGCCGGCAGTCCGGGAAGTCAGCAACACAGGATAAGAAATCATGGCTGTAGTGTCTTCAGCACTATAGAAAGCCCATGCATTTCTCCCGTCCTGTAAGCCTCCAAAGCGCTTCACCATGCTTGAAGGCGCTCCAACAACGCCTTGAGAAAAGCCCAGCTGCAAAGCAAAGCGAGAGGGTACATACGGCTGGATGTCGACGAAAAGATGTCTACGGTACACCATCGTGCCGACACGTATGCTGAAAAGCCACTCTCTCTCTGCATTCGTCAAGGAATAATGCCTTCCCGACCCCGCCCTGGTAGAGTCTCGGGAGGCACCAAAATCAAAAGCCTTCTTCCGCAACTCCGGAGAAAGCTTCACTGAAGACTGCCCCATCTCGACGTCCCTGAACCGTCGGATCCTCATGCGGGCAAACAAAAGTGATTCGGACACGGCTTTGCCCTTAGCCAGTCGAATCATCAGGGGATCATCATCCTGTGCAGCACCCAGCCGATGGAAGCCAGGACAGTGGTATACATACCACGAATAAAAGATGTGGGCTGAAAATACCCTATTCATAGGAAGCCCAAGCCGAACCGAAAAAGCAGCAGCCTGCAGTTCGGTACACAAGTAGGAGTAAAGAGCTGGCACCAAAGCAAGCTGCTCTCCAAATGCCATCTGACAAGCCGGAAAAATACAATGCGGCCTGATGTGCGTTCCATCTCCTCCAGCAAAAATAGCCTCACCAAGCCAATAAGTGAGGTAAACAGCGAGATCTCTCCGCAGTGCAATGTCAGGACATATGGCGTTTGTACTTGCACAGAAATCTCTCAACTCTTCTTGCATGGCCAAGATCTTCTTTGAACTTGGATCCTGAGCTCCGGCTTCCTGGGTCACGCTATCAGAAGACTCCCTGCTATCAAAAAAGTTGGAGAACGAAGAGCTAGAACTCTTCCAACTGCTGGATCTAACTTTCAAACCCCCCTTCTCCTTCAAAAAATCATAGAAGGCGACAAGCTGAAAGTACAGAAGCCTGAACTCCTCAGATTGCCCCTCAAGGACGCTGTCAATCGGCATAAACTCCTCATAGAGTTTTCCAAGGATAGGCAATCCAGTAATGGCGCTCAGCTCCTTCAAAGAAAAACCAATCTCGCCATTCGTCACAACGAAGGTATTGGTTTGTGGGAGGAATGATTCCAGCATAGCCATGAAGGCTTCGTCGGAAAAGATCACGGTCTCCCTAAAGGCGCGGACCGCATCAAAAATCCCGGCTTACTTCAAAACGGCGCCACCAATCAGCAGGACGCGATCAGTCCACGACTTCCACTCGGAGTCAGCATTGAAGCGGCCACGAAGTCGGAAAGGCTTGATCCAATTGCTGCCGTCACCACTGAAAATACCAAGGCCCACCGGTCTCAAATCGACCGACGGATAATCAGAGCCCTGGTAGCCGCTGGATGGCATCAAAAGATCCATGTCAACAGGCAACCTCTCCGTATATCCAGGAGAACCGCCAACAAAAACCCCGGTCTTGATTACATTTGTCCTTCTCACCCAGCTTGGAGGATCTTCCCTCTTAGAGCACGTGGGGGCAAGGCTCATGATCGAGACGGTGCGATCAAACGTCGACCGGGTAGCAACAGTCTTCTTCTCACCATCTGCTGTGAAAGAAAACTGAAAACATCTCCTCTGGTATGTCATGTCATCAGGGACTGCATCACCAAAGAAGAAGGTAGGCTTGGGCAAAACGCTCTGATCTTCCATCACTCATGGATGACTGCTTACCATGATCTTATAGAATTCCTCTCCCTTGAGAGTGATCAGTCACTGCCTCATCTCATCTCTGTTGAGGGAGTCGCACTCTTCCAGATTTCTCTCAACATACTGGACCTTCTCAAAAGCCTGCTGAACGGCCGGATTAGAAGATCTAGAAGATCGACGAGGTACGCTTGTAGCAGGCTCTTTACCCTTGTTCGTTCGGGAGGAACCACCTGAAAAGGATGGAAAAGAAAAAGATCAAATATCAAAATGACAGAATCTCGCTAAAAAAAATCTGGCGAAATTTTGACATGATGACGGGGCAATTCCGAAAAAAAAAGGAACTATCCCGAAAGAAATAAGAAAGCTTGAAGATGGGCTCAACATCGCTGCGAGCTCCGAAACTCCAAACTTTCGAAACCTCAAAGTCTCCGCAAAATCAGGAAGGGCTCAACATCGCTGCGAGCTCCAAATTCCCAAAATTGCGAAAACTTTCAGGTATGCTATCACATCATGCTACAAATTTAATTTACAATTGAATGCATGCATGAACATCTAGGTTTGCCAAAAAAAAAGGGGCATTATCATGATGAGCAAAAAAAAAAAGAAGAAAATAAACTTTCTCAAAAAAAAAAAGAGGGGAAAGAAAACAAAAAAAAGAAGAAGAGAAAAAAAGAAAGGGGCTGGCCCACTGGCCACGTGGCCGTACGGCCAGATCCGTACGGATCTGTCCGTACGGCCCACAAACAAAAAAAAAAAAACAAAACATGAAAAAAAAAAGAAAGAAGAAAAAAAAAACGTGTGAAAAAAAAAAGAGGAAAACACGTGGAAAAAAAAAGAAAATAAAAAGAAAGAAACAACAAAAAAAAAAGAAAAGAAAGAACTTTTTTTCCCACAATGGAGTTTTCTTGAAAAAGGGAACTTACTTGAAGCCATTGATGGAGAAGAAGAAGAAAAGTCTTGAAGATCTTGAAGAAGAAGAACTCTTGGTCTTGAAGCCCTCTTGAGGTTATTGCAAAAGAAAGTAATAAGAGCAAGAGATCCAACCTCCTCCTTGCTTTTATAGAAGAGAGCAAACCAAAGAAGGAAAGAAGAAAGAGGTAAGTGTTACTAATTAGTAACCTTACCAAAAGAAAGAGATTAGAAAGATTCTTTCCCAAAAGAAAGATATCTTGAGGGATTCTCTCTCAAAAAGAAATCAATGAGAGATTTTCTCCTAATAAATAGGATCGATGAAGGATTCTTTCCCAAAAGAAAGATATCTTGAGATATCCTATCCCAAAATAAAGGGAATATGAGAGATTCTCTCCAAGTAAAGATATTCTTAGATATTCTCTATCCAAATGAGATATTTTTTTGATATTCTTTACAAAAATGACACCATATGAGATCTAAGCCATTTCAAAAGCTTAAGGTCCCATGGGTTAGCCCATATGAGACAGGTTTGACCACCTAGGCACTTAAAAAAAAAATAAAAAAATTGGGCTTTTAATCAAAGAGAAATCCCTCTTACCAAGAGCATACAAAAATGGTTCCATGCCTCTTTTGAGTTGATTGAACCATACAAAGAAAATTCCAAGCCCCATGAGCTTCCAAAAATCAAACCATCCAGCCTCATATACCAAATTGAGCCAAAATCTTAAAATTGACATTCCACAAAAATCAAACCAAATCCTGGTCCCCTAACTTGCCACATACAGCCTGTTAGGTCACAAGACCAAAACCAAAAACCAAAACCTGATCCCCTAACTTGCCACGTACAGCCTGTTAGGTCACAAGATCAAAACCAAAATTGATCCCCCAACATTCCACATACAGCTTGTTGGGTCACACGATCAGAACCAAACCTGATCCCCTAACCTGCCACATATAGCCTGTTAGGTCACAAGGTCAAAACCCAAATCCACATCCCTGATGTCATCTTCAAAACTTTGCCTTGAGATGGTACGTGATCCCTTTCACTACCATAAAATTTCCCTGGAAGCTCAAAAGGCTACAAATACCAAAAAGAAAAATTGCTCAAAGACTCTTGGTCAAGTCACAGGCTCTCCTTCAAAATCTCTTCGAGGCACATCGACTACAAAAGTTAAGCAACTCGTCGCTGTACCTCGAAGAGGCATTTGTTGACACCAAAAATGTCACTTGCCTCTTCAAGATCCAAAGACCTACATGAAGTCGCAACCTGCCATAAATAGGCAATGCTACTTCCAAAAATCAAATCTTGTCAGAATCAAACAAAAACTGCAAGATCCTTCAAGACAGCCAAAAGAGGAGTACACAAGAAGTTTCGGGCCATTTCAAAATCATTTGGCCTAACTTCGCTTCTCCGACAGCCGAAAAGGAACTCTCGGTGGCAAAAGCATCGGAGATACCAAATCTTCGATCAAAGCCGGTGGATGGTCTCAAAATACTTCCAAAAAGCTCCACGTCAAGTTCCGAGTCAAACCGACAACGTTTGACCCTACATCAACCCTCGAACAGCTAAATCAAGCTTCTCGGCGGCGAGAACCACCGAGGCCATTACTCATCAGATAGAGCACATGGACGGCTTCAAAATGCTTATAAAGGGCTACACGTCAAATTTCAGGTCATTTCAACAACATTTGACCATAGTTTGACGCTCGGAAGTCAAATCAGGCCTCTCGACGGCAAAGCTCTCCGGGACCATGATTTCCAAGACAGAGCCTATGGATCATCTTAAAATGACTCCAATAGGTTCCCTGTCAAATTTCAAGTCAATCGGACATCGGTTGACCGCACATCAAACCGCGACATCTTCATCGCGACAAAAGCGAGTCTATTGATGATAGGACCCCAAGCGGCTTCAAAACTCAAACAAAAGCCTATGGTTGGTCTTATTTATTGCTCAGGAGGCTTCACACCAAATTTCAGGTCATTCCGACATCGTTTGACCCAGTTTCAGCTTCTGACGGAAAATCGGCAGCTCTGCGCGACAAAGTCCTCGGCTTTCTCAGGAAATTGGAAACTTTGCAAAATAAAATGCAAGGATTCTCATCAGGTTTCCTACAAAAAAATCAGGCTAATAAATGGTCAAAATGTCAAGGAAAAGTACAGGAGAAAAAAGAATCGAAAAAGAGCAAAAACGGACACAAAACGGGACAAAAAGGGGGGAAAACCCCCCAGGGTCGCAGACCCCTGCGACCCTGGCCCAGGGTCGCCGGCGACCTTGGAGCCCGGGGTCGCCGGGAAGGCCCCGGAAACCCCGGTTTTCGCCGTTTTTTCGCGATTCGAAGCGCCCAGCCTCTGGTACTTTCAAAATTCATGCTTTTGAGACACCAAATTCTCTGACATCAGTCCAAAACACGGGTTAATCATCAAGAGTATCGAAAACAATATTGATCGCCACCCGGTCAACCAAAAAAAGTGTGCTTTCTACCCGACCGATCGAGAAATCGACAGGACAGATGGCACCGACCCGCTGTTGGCAACAAACACCTGAAATTACATGGTCATCTGATGTCGATCTACATGAAGATCCATCGATGATCATCACCAGAAGAATCCCAAAAGACGCGGCACGGCCCGCGACTCTTCAGCTGCTCGGCGACCACTTAATGTGATTAATTGACTAGCTTTATTACAGTCATTAATCCATTTCTTTGGACGGACCAATCAGAAGCAAGCATCCGGGAGTTACAAGTCAAGAGATTCATGGCATTTAACCCATGAAACTCCTCCCATCATGGCGATTAAAGGCGATTAAATGCCCTCAATCTCCTCCGGCCAATCAGAAGCCAAGAAAAAGGAGTTACAAAATAAAGAATTCAATTTTGTAACTCCTCCCTTTATGTAGCTTTATGACAATCAAGGCTCATAAACCCTCCTAAATAGCGACCTAAAAGCCTATAAATAGGAGAGCTCTCCAAGAAGAAAGGACAGCACACGGATTATCAGAAAAAAGCACAAACACATAGACAGACAGAAGCACAGAAATTCAGAGAAGGAAAAGAGAGAAAACTCTGCGGAAGTTCTACACCGGCCACCGCAACAAGGTGACAAAAGTCCCTTGGGGGGTACCCCCCCAAGGTCCTGGCCTTCTCCTCCTGCCTCCAATGGCTTAGATGTGGCTTTTCAGCCCGTCTACTCGGTTTTTTATTGGACATAGGACCTCCTTTTGGTCTTTGTCCTCTAAAAACCTGAGGTTATAGCCAAGCCAAGCGAATCAATAGCATCCTCTGTTCTCATCTGCATGGATGATGGCGAAGTCCACATATGGCTTGCGACCGTCAATCTAAACGAGTCCCCCACAATCTCCGGAGAAGTTAGATCCTCCTTTTCTTGCTTTTCATTGTAGTTTGTATTTTTTTCAAAAGAGACAAAAATCACAATTCTTGTCTTTCATTATTGATAAGGATTGTAAATCGGCTATAAACGCCAAAATCGGCTATAAACGCCAAAAATCGGCTATAAACGCCAAAATCGGCTATAAATGCCAAAAAAATCGCCTTTTACGGCAAACCAAGAAAAATGTCTCTTTTCTTAAATATATGTGCAATAGAAAACTTGAAAGAAGTTGATTTCCTTTTTACTTGCGAAGGTTGATCTCCGGATCACCACTTGCAATTTCAAGTAAAATAGAAAATCTGGCACACCCACACAAAAAAAGAAAGAAATGTTGATGCACGCCCCTGCCCCCCGGTTACGAAAGGGTCGGAACCAAACGGACTCCCACGTCCGCCGACCTCGGTAGAACCGAGCAGGAGCGCGGTCCATCAGCCCGCAGTAGCTCCGCCCTCGTCCTCGCCTAGGGCAGATTCGCCCAACGCAGGATCGCCGCCGGAGGCGCCCGCAGCCTGGCGGGTGTCCAGGCCGGAGCCACTGGCGCCATCGCCTCCCCCGCCGCTTGTCGCCGTCTTCTTCTCTCCCAATGGCTTTTCTTCTTTAGAGTATTCCATTACAGAGGTTACTTTCTTTCTTTTAGGAAAAATAATGCTTTAGGGCTTGATTTTATAGCCTGAGTTTTCAAAAAAGAGTAGTCCAAGCTGGGAGGACTCTCCCAGATACATATCCACAGGAACTAACAGAATTAAAACCAGAAAAGAGAAAGATTTGGAGGGAGAAGAGATCGGAATTTACCAATGCCCCCTTTCAATAAATTATTTGGGCACGGGGCATTGAGGGGCAAATGACGAGTCAGGCCCAAGTGACCCGAATTGTGATGGTGAGTCAGGTCCAGGTGATCCGATCCAAGCCCAAGTAACCCATTCCAGGATGATAGGTCAGGCCAAAGAAACTCGATCCGTCAGCTGTTTAGTCCGTTGAGATCCGAGGCTTGCTTCACGAAGCCTCGCCACGTCAAGGATACCACGTCGCTTCGGAAGAAGTCCTCTCCTTACCCACTTTTACCAATTCGTGCGGAGAAGATCTTACCTGCCTCCACCTGCCTCATCCCTCGAGGGCAGCTCTAAGGCTCCAAAGAGACGTTGCATTAAAGTCGTCCCCATCTGTTAGGGGAAGACTACAAATAGAGAGCCTTCTCATCACTTGAGGGGCAATTAATTTCTTTTCACTGTTTCCTAAGCTTGTAACCTCTTTAGCTCATCAAAGATCACCAGGCGATCTTAGCCTTTATGAAGTGGACGTAGCTCACACAGACCGAACCGCTATAAATCCCCTTTCTCTCTCTCATTTATTTACCTTATTTACTACTGTATTTATTACTTGACTGGTAATGTCCGAAGCATATAATTTTGGCATCATCATATTTTATTATTAATATTCATATATGGTCACTTATGTTTAATATTTAGAGTTTTTTTATTTTTTTGGATAGGATGAATGTATGTTTATGGTGAATCAATTAAAGATATTAGATAAGAAAGTTACAACATACCAAATGTTAGGTGACATCGTAAATGGAATCCAAAGAAAGAGGGAGAATCGTTTTATTTTTAAACAAGGTCATGTTGGACACACCTAATAAAACGATCCAAATGGTCATGCTCTGCCACGTGTTGAGTTTTATAATGCAGAGACCCTCTTGCTACAAGCCACCGACGGTTCAGATCTCTCTTTTCCAAAATTAACGTTTGTTTTGAAGGAGTCTACCTTCGAACCCCATGTTTTTCTCAAATAAGTTGAATGCATGACTTGGCAGAAGTCTGAGCCGTAGAATTAGACTCAACGAAAGCACATCTATACAGAAGAGGGGCAATGCAGTAACTAGAACGAAGGAAACGCACGGTCTGAGTAAAACCCGGATACTAAAACAAAACGGATTTAACAGACTCCTTTTAAGAAGAGGTGCGCCCGCCGATTTTCTTTGGGTTTAGTCTATTCTCGTTTTCGGTCGTGCTGACCGACACCACAGCGGAGGGGAGAAGGAGAGGTCACAGAGGAAAATGTCGACCATCTGATTCCATCTCCCCCCCCCCCCCCCCCCCCCCCCCCCCCCCCATTGGGCCTTTACTGGTGACGATAGAGTGGACGGAAAAGAGAAGAAGAGGAGAAGCCTCGTTTGATCAGCTTGGCAAAAGACTCTCCCCAGCAGAACGCCCCCCCCCCCCCCCCCCCCCCCCAATGGCTGACAATGGATTTATGAATTTTATTGTAACGGTGGTGGCCATTGACAACGACAAGAACAGCCAGCATGCAGTGAGATGGGCCTTAGATCATCTTCTTATCAACAGCCCATTTGCCCTCCTCATCCATGTCATAAACAAGAGCCACAATCAAAGTAATGCCTTTTTTCTTATATTTAGTTTTAAAACTCCGCCGAGAACTGTCCTAAAATTTTGGTCATCATCGGTACCGATTTTCTCTTTGTTTATTCCATAGCTCGAATGGCATTTAAGTTTGTGCGACCACTTTTTCCGCTAAAGAATAAAGCGTAGAAAGTAAAAATGCTGCATTTTAGAAAAATCCAAATAATGTTGCCGTTGATTTACAGTGCGATAACCCAAAATGATGTAAAATCTGCACGTTAGTAAAAGTCTCATTTTTCCTGATCTTTTTCATAGAAACGTGGATATACAAACGTGTATGGGGGAGCGAGCCGTGGCGTTAGGAGTTCCATTCAGAATCAGAATCCCTCCCTAGCTATGGCCCACTGCTGCTGATTTACATTGTGATAAACCCATCCAACCACTCCATAATATTTTTGGTAGCCCAGCTACACACACAGGGAGAGGAAATCACACATGGGGAGAGACACTACACCAAAAATGAAAAATTGGAACGGATTACCGTTCCTAATCCTTGTGTTCCTAATCCTTTCATCCGTTCCAAAAACAGGAAATTGGAACGGATGAACGGATTAAGAACACACGGATTAGGAACGATAATCCGTTTTAATTTCCCGTTTTTGGTGTAGTGAGAATCCACACAAGCAGAGAGTGAGTATCCTCACATTTGAGGAGAGAGAGGTGATATAAGTGTTGGGCTTAGTGGGTCCAGACCAAGTGAGTTCATGGTCATGGATATTTTGGTAATTGTACCAGGACTTTCTTATTGACTAAGATAGGGTTTCTTGGGGGGGGGGGGGGGTAAGAAAGAGAGCATTATATATTCATGTAATGTGTAACCCATGAGATACACAGAGATAGAAGAGTGAATGTAAAGGAGAGTCGAGTTTTCTTTCCCGTGGACGTAGGCAAGATTGCCGAACCACATAATTCTCTTGTGTGTGATTGATTGTTCTTGTGTGGTTGTTTGTCCGTTCGATCGCTGATTCACATTTCCGCATACACGCGCACAACAAGTGGTATCAAAGCCTAAGCGATTGCACTGCGTTGCGATCGACGGATCGAATCAAGTAATTGATCCGGATTTCTGCACGTTGCTCTTCGTTGCAGGAAACAGACAGAGATCGGTTCCGATCTCTGCTGGGCCACACGATCAGTTACAAAGACGACCAGATTCTGGGTGCGAAAGCAAAGGCTCCTGGTTTTTTTTTTTCAGAAAACAGAGGCTGCTCGTTGCCGGAGAAGAAGGCAAACAGGGGATCGTTTTTTCCCCTGTGTTATGGTCGGAACCGGATTTGCAGATATCCCAGGCTATTGCGCAGATCTTCGCCAGAGTAGAAAACGCCGCCGTTGACTGCGTGTCGCCATTGTCTTCCGCCGCCGTCCCGCTGCTGCCACGCCATCGCGGGAGATGAAGAAGGAAGGCAGCAGCGCTTTCCATCATTGTTTCTGGTTACAGAAACCAGACGAAGAAGAACCCAGTTCTGTTTGGGGAGAAGAAGAAGTCCGGGTTAGGGTTCGGGTCGGGTTGATCTGACCCGTTTGCAGAAAGCCCAGCTCAAAGCCAGGACCAGGTTCAGGTTCAGATCAGTTCCGCCTGACCCGTGAACCAGGAAGCCCATTCCAGCAGCTGCTGATGTTAGCGACACGTCAGCAAACAATACGGTCAACAGGGGTTTGACCAGATCGACGGCTGAGAATTATTTCTTCTATATCTTGATCATCCGGTGTCAGATCGGAGATCCGTTTGCGCCTACAGACTCGTTAAGAGCAGATCTACATAACTATGGAAGAAGATTGGCAGTTTGACGGTCAACAAGAAAGTTTGACTAATTGGAGCGCTGAAAACTATTTTTGCGATGTCGGAGCCATCTAGAGTCGGATTTCAGATCCGTTTCTTCCAATGTGCTCGTGGTGATGAGATCTACAGCTTGGTGTAGAAATTGAGGTAAGTGACAGTTGTTTATATTTTCTTGATTATTCAATTAAGATGAAGAACAACACTGTCAACACTACCATAATGAAGCTCAACCATACCAATTGGTTGATTTAGAAACCTAAAATGGATGATACACTCTATTGCAAAGACCTCTATGATCCTATAAAGGGGGATAATGCCCGACCAAAAGAGATGTCTAATCCAGATTGGAAAAAGATGCATAGAAAGGCTATTGGTCACATCAGACAGTGGGTGGATAACAGCATATTTCATCATGTGTTTAATGAAACCAATGCGAGAACCCTTTGGATGAAGTTAGAAGAAATATATGAGAAGAAAACCGCCGTAAACAAAACTTTTCTGATTAGAAAGCTTGTGAACATGAAATTCAAGGAGGGTGGTAAAATTGAAGATCACATAAATGATTTTCAATGCATTATGAATGAGCTGGCTAGAATGAAGATGGTCTTTGATGATGAGATGCAAGCTTTATTTCTTCTAAGTTCTTTGCCAGATACATAGGAGACATTAGTTGTTTCCGTGAGCAACTCTACTCCAGATGGTGTATTATCAATGAGTCAGGTAACTAGCAGCTTGTTAAATGAAAAAAACAAGAGGGAAAACTGCAGGAACAGATAATGTACATGCCTTTGCTACTGAGGAAAGGGGGAGGAGTAAGAATAGGGGGAGGTCGAGGCAAGTCCAGAGGTGGCAAGAAATCACAGACTAAGAAAAATTCTGAAAAATACTTTCATTGGGGTAAGGAGGGTCACATTAAGAAGAATTGTTTTGCCTTGAAGGAAAAGAAAGATTCCAACAATGAGCAGAAGAATGACACTAACACTACAGCTACTTTGGATAATGAAGTAGTGATTCTGACTAGTGAAGTTGAAAAATATTTGAGTGTTGCAGATGATCAGGTTGAGTGGGTTGTTGACACAGCAGCATCCTACCATGCTACTCATTCTAAGGAGATGTTCACGACGTACAAAGTAGGGGACTTTGGCACTGTGAAGATGGGCAACACAAGTCATTCGAATATTGTTGGGATCGGTGATGTCTGCATTCAAACCGATATTGGTTGCACAATGACACTGAAAGATGTGCGACATATTCATGATCTGCGGTTGAATCTGATTTCCGAAACTTCATTGGACCGTGCAGGTTATGAAAGTTACTTCGGAAATGGCAGGTGGAAACTCACTAAAGGGTCTCTTATTTTTGCAAGAGGGAAGGCGTGCAATACGCTGTACAAGACACATGTGAAGCTATGCAAAGGTGTATTAAATGCTGTTGAAGACAGATCCTCTCCGAATCTATGGCACAAAAGACTTGGACATATGAGTGAGAAAGGACTGCAGTTATTGGCAAAGAAAGATTTGATTAATTACTCCAAAGGTACATCCCTTGACCCTTGTGATTATTGTTTGTTTGGTAAACAACATAGGGTTTCTTTCTCTAAAACATCAACGATAAAATCTAATGTGTTGGATTTAGTATATTCTGATGTTTGTGGTCCCATGGAGGTGGAGTCATTGGGTGGCAATAAGTGTTTTGTCACATTTATTGATGATGCATCCAGGAAAGTTTTGGGTTTATGCGTTGAAATCAAAGGATCAGGTGTTCCAGGTATTTCAGCAGTTTCATGTCATGGTTGAAAGAGAAACAGGAAAGCTCTTGAAATGTCTCCGCACAGATAATGGTGGTGAGTACACATCCAACCAGTTTAAAGGCTATTGCTCGAAGCATGGTATTCAACATGAAAGAACAGTTCCTGGTACTCCACAGCACAATGGTGTAGCCGAGAGAATGAACCGCGCTATTCTTGAAAGGATGAGATGCATTATTAGAGTGGCACAGCTACCCAAGCCATTTTGGGGTGAAGCTGTACTGACTGCCGTTTACCTGATTAACAGGTCTCCCTCAATTCCTTTGGATTTTGATCTTCCGGAGAGGGTATGGATAGATAAAGATGTTTCTTATTCTCATTTGAAGGTGTTTGGGTACATATACCAAAGGAGCAGCATTCAAAGTTGGATGATAAGGCAGTATGTTGCATTTTTCTTGGCTATGGTGGAGCTGAGTTTGGCTACAGGTTATGGAATCCAGAGAAGAGAAAAATTATCAGAAGTAGGGATGTTGTGTTTCATGAAGACCAATTCTTTGGAGATATTGAAAAGACTGAAAAGTCTAAAGAAGTTGTTGATGGAGTGGTTGATCTCACACCGACTCCCTCTCCAGTGCAGACTACAGGTGGAGAAGGTGGACAAAACGATCCAGATCGTGATGAGGCGCAGGGGTTGCCAGAAGAACGGGGTGTTGAGCAGGGGAGCAGTCTCCTCAGTCAGAAACCACAGAACTTCAAGTTAGGAGGTCTACTCGAGAGCGTCAACCATCAATAAAATATCCTGCAGTAGATTATATTTTGCTTACTGATGAGGGGGAGCCAGAGAGCTACCCAGAAGAAAAAACTCATGCAGATAAAGATGAGTGGATGGAGGTTATGCAGGATGAGATGAGTTTTTTGAAAAAGAACAATACTTATGAGCTGGTGGAACTCCCAAAAGGTAAGAAGGTTCTGAAGAACAAATGGGTGTTCAAGCTGAAGAGAGATGACAGTGGAAAACTGATAAAGCACAAAGCACGGCTACTGGTTAAAGGCTTTGCGCAGACGAAGGGTCTTGACTTCTATGAAATCTTCTCTCCAGTTGTGAAGATGACTTCTATCAGACTTGTCTTTGGTCTAGTTGCCAGCATGGACCTTGAACTTGAACAGATGGATGTGAAGACTACATTTCTTCACGGTGATCTAAAAGAAGAGATCTACATGACTCAGTCGGAGGGGTTTGAGGTAGAAGGGAAAGAACAGTTGGTTTGCAGGTTGAAAAAGAGTCTCAACGGGCTGAAACAAGCAACGAGGCAATGGTACAAGAAGTTTGATTCATTCATGGTGAGTCATGGGTACCGGAGGACAGCTGCAGATCACTGCATTTATGTTCGTAAGTTTGGAAATGGCAAATTTATCATCCTTCTTTTATATGTAGATGATATGTTGATAGTTGGACAAGATAGTAAGATGATTGGCAGATTGAAGAGGGACATGTCAAAGACTTTTGACATGAAAGACTTGGGTCCCGCACGACAGATTTTGGGAATACAAATACGTCATGACAGGAATGCCAGGAAGCTGTGGTTGTCATAGGAGAAATATGTTAAACGGGTGCTAGCGAGATTCAATATGGTAGATGCTAAGCCAGTTAGCATGCCTTTAGCCAGTCACTTCAAGCTCAGTAAGAGATTATGTCCTATTACAGATGAAGAAAAGGAACGGATGATGTCTGTTCCATACTCCTCAGCAGTTGGGAGTCTTATGTATGGCATGGTGTGTACACGGCCAGACATTGCTCATGCAGTGGGTGTAGTGAGTAGATTTCTTTCTAACCCAGGGAAAGAGCATTGGGAAGCAGTGACTTTAGATATTTGAGAGGTACATCAGATTTTTGCTTGTGTTTCGGATGCTTAAAATCAGTACTTGAAGGCTTTACAAATGCTGATTTTGCAGGCGATCTTGATCGTCGGTTGTCTACTTTTGGGTACTTATTTACTTTTGCAGGGGGAGCTATTTCCTGGCAGTCTAAGTTGCAGAAGTGTACAGCATTGTTTACAACCGAAGCAGAATACATAGCTGCTAATGAAGCAGGGAAGGAGATGATTTGGTTGAGGAATTTCTTTCAAGAACTGGGTTTGAAGCAAGGAGAGTATGTAGTATACTGTGAAAGTCAGAGTGCTATGGATCTTAGCAAGAATGCTACATACCATGCCCGTACGAAGCATGTTGATGTGAGATACCATTGGATTCGTGAGGTCATCGAAAAGAATCTCATGAAGCTGGAAAAGATTCACACTAACAAGAATCCCTCTGACATAATGACTAAGGTCGTGTCTAAGGGAAAGTTGGAGCTGTGTTCAGAGTTGGCAGGACTGGACTCCTAGTAAAGGGGTTTAGAAGCGTCTTCCCCATGGTCGCGGGGGGGGGGGGGGGGGGGGGGGTGGGGGGGTGGGAGAGAGATTGTTGGGCTTAGTGGGTCCTGACCAAGTGGTTTCATGGTGGGGGGGGGGGGGGGGGGGGGGATGGATTGTTGGGCTTAGTGGGTCCTGACCAAGTGGTTTCATGGTCATGGGTATTTTGGTAATTGTACCGGGACTTTCTTATTGACTAAGATAGGATTTCTTGGGGGTAAGAAAGAGAGCATTATATATTCATGTAATGTGTAACCCATGAGATACACAGAGATAGAAGAGTGAACGTAAAGGAGAGTCGAGTTTTCTTTCCCGTGGACGTAGGCAAGATTGCCGAACCACGTAATTCTCTTGTGTGTGATTGATTGTTCTTGTGTGGTTGTTTGTCCGTTCGATTGCCGATTCACGTTTCCGCATACACGCGCACAACAATAAGTTGAGAGAAAGAACTTAACCCGAAAGAAGTGAGGGAAACTAGGGCCATCCAGGTGAGTTTTGGGGTTGCCAACCACCTTAGCAACCCTCGTTCTCAAATTGAGAATCTCAACTACTTCATATTAGAGATGGCAATGGAGTGGGTTGAGGCCAGGTCATAATAATTCCCTGCCATACAATCCAACCCAAACCTACCCTGCAACCTTCCATTGAACTCCATACCCAACCTAACCCACCTCATATGTGATGAGTTGGGTCAAGTGTTTGGTCATATAAGTCATAACAAAAAAGTTCAAAAAAGTTAAGAGTATGCCACAAAAAATTGTGAAAAATGAAAATATTATGGGTCATCGTGTACAGACTAAATTGCCACAAAATCTTCACAATTCAACTTAGATGTCTGTTCAGGCAACTACAAAAATTTGCCAATTTAACTTCAGTTCCAATTCTAACAACCATATAGTTTTTTTCAGTTTAACTCAAATCCACGTATAAGTTGAATAAACACCCTAAGACAACACATTATTCATGAAGTCCAACTCAATCAGCTACGTAATATGTTCAGTCAACCCAGTCTTCAATCACGTGCAACTTGCTCTATACATGTGATGGGTTTTAACAGGAATACCCAAATGAGTCTTGAATTGGTAACATATTCTTTAAAAAACCCTTAATAGGTGTAGGTCGGGTTGGGTCACTATTTAAACCCCGACCCGTGCCACCTGTATCTCTATTCCATGCTCCCTACTTTTATTTTAATTATGTATTTTAACATACATATATATATTTGATACAACATGAATTCTATGTTTTACCAAAAAAAAAAGAAACATATAGAATACAACAGAAATCCTATGAAAGAAATGAAGATCATTTGTATATTATTTTCTGTTTTTACTTTCATTTGTTTGCTTGTTTTTCCTTCTCCCAAAATTTCGTACTGATCCAAGGTTACTTATATAATAATATTATTTCTTTGAAGTCTGAAATCATTACATATATATATATATAAATATTTGTACTGTGTTTATATCAGCTGTATATTCGTACTCTATTTATATATTAATTTGATTAGGTCAAATAAAAAAAGTTCTAAAAGAATACAGAAAATAGAAAATTGAAAAACTTCATTTTCTAATTCTTTTCTATGAGTGTTTAGATGTAATAAAAAAATAAAAACTATATAATAGTATTGAATAAAGAAATTATAATATTCAGACTTAATCACGAAAACAAATTAGTATCGATCTTATGGATAGAGCAAAAATTTGACATCAACCAAATTTTAAAAGCAAGTAATCTAATTAATGTGTTATTTTGTCTTTTTTATCATCTCTCTGTTAGTGGGATACGGAGATAGCTATGGAATGGAGGGAAGCCCCAAAGCAGAGCGGAACCTCGCAGACTCGGCGGAGATGCAACAACTTTTTCGGCCTTTTCGGGGATTCTGTGCTCGCAAAGGGGTATGCACCTTTAAATTTTAAATTTTCTTTAAACCTATTTTGATCTCCAAGCAATGTCATAAATTATTTTCGACTTAATGTAATTTTTATCACGTTATTATGTTTATTATGATGACACGCAGCTTCCTCTCTTTTTTCTAACTGTAATTTTGATTATTTTGATGTTTTCAAAATATTATGATACTATATGGAAATTGATGTTCTCTAATAATTTTGTAATAGGTAATTATAGGTAATTATGATATTTTTCTCATAATGCTAACAATTTGTGACACTGCTGTTTAGTCAAGTGCAATGCCATTTTTTTGTCACCTCGATTGTGACGTAATTGGTAATTTATGTATCAGTTGCACTTTCTTTGAATTTTTTTTTTCTCGTGGAAGTCCTACGCAAGGGCAGTACTGTAGGATTATTAATACCCACAGTATATAATAAAGTGGAACCTTTAAATAAAAAGGTTGACCAAAACTCATATATGGCAGAAAATCCTGCACGACAGCTACGCAAGACTCCCATGAGGAAATCCTGACCCCAGCATTGGTTGGGCTCTCGTACATCCTTGTGCAATTGCTTTAACAGTATAGTAATCACTAACAAAAGGCAAGTTTTAGTAAAGCACCACTGAATTTACAAATGGACACACCCAATGCACACGAAATGGGGGGCATCATTAGAGAAAAAAAACTAGCCCACAGATAAGCACGCCCTCGTCAGCTGGTGACTTAGTTAATCCAATCAACCTAGTCGTACGTATTAGTATAATCGATTAAAGCTTATGAAAGCTCCACGCGACACAAGACACAACGATGACAATTGCACCATCGTGCCCATGCATATGCACTTGTGCACAAATAAGCATCCGCTCCCACATGAAGTTAATAAGGTTGCATTACGGGAGTGAATTTCGAAAAAGAAGCAACTGTAAGTGCCTAAAAATTACGGACTTTGAATCAGGAATTAGAACCCCTGTCTTGAGTAGTTTGGATGAAGATGAGCGTGGCTCCGGCTAGACCTAAAGTGGAAGAGAGGAAACACGTCAGAGGACCCTGGCTGTGGGCAGCACAAGGCTCTCCGATGCTTAAGTCAGTTCAGGAACTGAATAAGGGAGATGGAGAGAAAATTGCAGAGTAAGTGTATGCGTTATGGGCTGCGTACCTTAGAATGGAGATAGAGATGCTATTTATAGGAGATGGGGGTGACTTGCATGGACGAGCCTCATGATGGGCTTTGCTACTTGAGTGGCCTTGTCCACTCAGCCCATACTTCATTAAATGCTAACCTCACCTACCCATTCCTCATTAAATGCCAATCTTATCGGACCAGGCGGTGGTTGACTTTTGGGCCAAGTCCCATCGGGCGTGGCCTGGAGCCATGCTTTGGGGGCGCATGTGTACCGTATAACGCCGTTTTGTCAGGAATGATGAATCGCAGGGCACGCCTTAGCACGTGCCTTCGTCCTGGCAACAGTCCCATCAGCGTCTGTCAAATCTGTCGTGCCGAGGTCGGTGTACAATGACCCGTGCCACCTGACCTCGGGGGCGCTCACCTCGGCAAGTGCCCTGACCCATCAGCCGAGGTCCGTTCTGGGAGGGCGGAGGTAAGATTTAGCTGTATTGATGCCAAGGCTAGTCCTGATCTCGGCTTAGTGAAAAGACCCCCACACAGCAACTATTGCAAAAATGAGAGGAAATTTCTCAACTAGATTTTTGTCTGGATATCTAATTTTTTAGAAAGAATTTTTCATGGATTAATTCTAGAATTCACTTTGAATTATTATTTTTAACTAAATGTCAAACGATGCAAAAAAGTTTTCAAAAATTTCAGAATTTTCAGCACCGAGCGAGAAAATCTTAGTTGTAGCAGCTTGTCCTATAGCACCATCTTCCTAATAGAACAATTTAGGGAATGTTTTTTCTGGATGATAGAACTTGAGAAATGGTGGTCAAATATGTATTTTGTTTTCACAAAATACCAATTTTGGGGTTGTATAGAAAATGAATTCGGCAAAAAGTATATGATACAAAAACTGATAAATCTCAAGAGACTATGGTGACACTATCTAAATTTCGGTCATGAAATGGAAAAATCAAAATTAAAGAGGACTAATATATCAAAATCCCTTTTTTCATTTGGTTGGCAACCACATTTTACATTTTACAAACTTGATCAAACTTGAATCGACTTTTATTGGTCATGAACCTCGTATTTGGTGGAAAACTTAGTCATCAATAATAGGTTTGGTCAGACTGTAGTTCACTTGGTTTACTTAACCAAGACTTTGTCATTGTGCGATTGATTTAACCAAATCTTGTTATTTGAAGTATGATTCTCAAGGGGCAGACAAATGCTCAAGGTGCCTCATCAAGTCATCTAGAAATTGCTGGTTTCATGCCAGAGTCCTTGTGACAAATTAATGTAAATATATATGACATATAAAAACAGAAGAAAAATAAACAGATATTTTATAATTTGTTTGTAAAAGTAACTAAACATTAAATATTAATGGTCCATTTGCCAACTTTTTTTGGAATTTCTATGAACCCACGGTAACATAGGTTGAACCAAGGAAATCAAAGAGGTGAAGAGTATAAGGTACAATGCAGAGATGTAGATAGTCGCTTTCGCAAAATTTAGTTTATGAGGATGATAGCTATGAATATTAGTAATAAAAGGAAGAATATTTGATATCACATCTGACCTGTAATGTTTTAATTTTAATCCTCCTGATTCGAAGGCATGTCCTAAAAATTCCTCAGAAGGCATTTTCTAGACTTTCTAGAAATTCAATACTAGAAAACAGTTGGCCTTAAAGAGAGATTGTGCAAAACCTTACATGTTTTTATGGTAATTCTTCTAAACTAAGTATGGAATTTGAGAACTGCAGGTGCATGTTAGGGATATTGTTTTGGAAGATAGCGACATTGCGAAGGCTCTAGTGGATTTTGTTGCAAACAATGGCATCACCAATTTAGTTGTTGGCACCTCAAGTAGAAATGCTATTACAAAGTAAGTGCACCACATCTAATAATAAACCCTATCTTTCTTTTGTGTTTCACTATTACATATTTGATTAGAAGCTGGCATGCATAAGTTTTGGGAAAAAGCAATATACATATATTGTCGTTGTTAAAAATTATTGGCAACTCCAAACATGATAAATGTTTTCTTATGAACTACTGCATCCACAGTCCATCTCTTTGGAGCTCATTGGGGTCACCTTCGCAGGCCTTTTCACACCCTCAGCTCCTCATGATCTGGTATCAGGCTCAGGTTCATTATTATCAAACATTTATCTACCGTTGGATTGAATCTAAAAGAAATCTATGATTAAAAGCTAAAGTTTACGACTTTCAAATCAAGGGTTAGGATTATTTAACAAGGTGGATTGTTTTTTTGTGGGCCCTTATCTGCAAGGAGAACTTTAATTTTCATGTAGCCCCACACCTCTAATAAGAGGGCATCTTAAGTGGGCCCCCAAGTTGGACCTATATATTGCTTATATATAGTCTTCTCATGGGAGAACATTGCCCCTCCAATATGATTGGATGCCTTTAATGATGATGAAGACGATGACTATAAAGTGTATATATATTGTAGGAATTTTGTCTTAGAAACTAACCATGCTATAACAACACATAATTGGTTTGGATTATACATCGATATCTATCAAGTATTAGGCCCAACAAACATTGCTAACTATTTGATCAGCCCTTCATTATTTCAATTTATCATTTTGTTAGGTGGGGTCCTTAACAATAGGATTGTCTATGGGCCGGGCTTAATCCAACAATGCACTGCAAATTCAAATTGTGCCTCCTCAAAATACGTGTTATCCCATGTGGTTCCAACTTAAAAATGATCATTAAACTAATTAAGTTTTGTTCTATGCCCAATCCTCAAATCTTTTTTTTTTTTTATCGGGCAAGTTTAGTGTCTTAAGATTTTCGTGTAAGTCTATGTAGAAGTAAAATGTTGTAGAACAATTCCATTCCAACAACAAGGCAACAACAATGAGAGTTATGGGATGAAGTCACTATATGATATGGTCAAATAAGTTCTTATTAAATCCATACATACGGGGTGCCCCCATTCAAAGATCCAAAACGCTCAAGTTGTGAACTTGATAAAGGAAAACTTTAGACTTTCACCTAAGAACGAGTTATTAACGATTGATAAAAGAAAAATGTTAGCACACTTATTGAGGATGATTTATTGCAAATATATATACAAATAGTCACTTCAGCAAGCCTAGTAATTAATGCAAAAATACCATCCCATCAGTAAACCTAAACTAGAAAAGTGGTGTTATGGGGTAAAATACTTTACCCTGTTTATGACGAAAAGTACAGTAGGCTCACGCACAGATGATCTCATCATGACATGCCCTTCCTCCTATTTAATGACGTAATCGTCTTGGGTTCATTCAATTGATGAAAAGCACGCACATCCTATCCACTCATCTATGTTATGGAATGATGGTACACCTTACCCACCTAGTGATGGAATCCAGAGCCTACAAACCCATGTCCTAATTTTATAGGACTCTCTTGATGCTTAAAATCATAGTGGGCACCACCCACTAAAATGATATAATAATGAAGGCAGCGCCCACCTTATTTAGAGGCTGTTTCTTTACACGAATCTAAAGAGTTTGAGTGCTGAAACTCTGAAATACTGCAGGATTCTAATATTATTAAATTCATTGTTTCTTTCGTGAAAAAAACTCCTGCTAAGAATTTCATTCAACTTAAATTCCATAAATTTATAGTTTCATATCTATTTAAATTTTTAAGGATTTCTTTGCTCTCTCCCTCTTTCTTAATGCAAAGAAAAACCTAAACTCTAGAACATTTGGTGATTCCTGCTTGTGTATGAATGAGAGAGACGAGAAGGTGAATTGTTTTTTCATTCTATTAAAATCCCAAAAACTCTTTTTCTTCCCTTTCCATCAAAACACTTCAAAAAAAATGCAAAAGATCAAAAAATAATAAAGAAATAAAGTGGATGAATGAAAGGAGTGTAGAGGAAGAAGATAATCGGACCTGATTTTTGTGCCATTGTATAGTGGAAAAGATGACATTTGACTGATGGGGAGAGTCAGTGTTGCAACAAAGTCTCTCATAATACCTTTAGTTGCAACCAAGTCTTTGGGAATGATTGGATTTGTAAATGTTAGAGTAAAGGCTAGCATTTGGGAATTTCAAGAAATTCAAAATACCAGTTGCATCAAATGTTAGGAATTCTTACAATTGAACATGCAATTTCTTACTCTGGAATTTAAGAATTTCTAGACTGCCTGAACTGAACTCCTCTAGAAAATCTTGCAAAGAAACAGGCCCATTAGAATTTTAATGGGCTGCCCGACTATGTAATCATTGTGGATCCACCTTAATGACAAAATTCAACCCGAGTGCCACCCATTCAAGTGATAAATGTAATGATGAGGTCCTTCTATGATAGCGAAGTGAGTTGAACTTTAAATCTGTTTTATACAAATTGGGCCTTTAAGTAGATTAAGAATGGAAGGATGGGTGTATAAGTACAATTTCTGGACCCATTTTCTAATATGGGTCTGGCGTCTTCAGGTCTAGGCTTGGGTCTATAAACTGCACACCCAAGGTCTTCTATAGCGGATGCCAAGGACATGTATTTTTTTTTCATTTATTTAAGCAAGTATTTAGCCCTCCATTTTGGCCAAGCTAAAGGCCCTTTATTCTAGTCAGGATATGCATGGCCTTTAATTCGTCCATTCGTATGAGTCCTGGATCATGAACTTGAATCAAGTACGTAGTCTAGTAGGTAATCTGGATTTATGCCAGCTGGGGGAGAATTTCAATGATGACATTAATTTTTTTGCCTTATTAGAATAAAAGTAACCAGTCTTAGAACTTTTCAAATTAGGGTCTATGGTTTTTGGTAAGTGTTTAATTAAGGACAGTCGGCCATTTAAAATTTTTTTCCAGCAACTTTTTTCCTTAATCTTTTTAAACACCAAAATTACCCTTCAGTTACTGCCATGGCATGCTTTTAGCAGGCGGCAGCCACTACATGGCACCAATCACCAACGTTGATTGCTGTTGATCACTATGAAGGAACATATGAGAAAATGACAAAAATAGAGGATTTCATTTATAATGAAAGGTAGTTTGGATATTTTAAGAAAATTGATGGGAAAAAGTTTCCTCAAAATAACTTTAAATGGCCGGGTGTCCTTAATTAAAAACTTACTAGAAAATTTAGACTCTAAATTAATAAAGTTTTCAAACTTCTGTCCTTTTCTTGAAATAAGTAAAAAACTTAAGGGCTTATTTGAAAGTAGTATGAACTATGAGCCCAACCTGAGCATAAAACTATTTCATCTCCAGGATTTTGTCAAACTTTAATTCCCATAGCCACTCATTGTTGCTTGTTTTCCATCTACAGGAAGTTTAGGACTCATGATGTTCCATCTAGCGTGGTGAAATCTGCACCGGACTTTTGTACTGTATACGTGATTGCGAAAGCTAAAGTGATGACTGTTCGTTCTGCGAGTAGGCCATTGCCCCCTCTTCTCAAACATAGAGGCATGCTACCACATTTTTCTCCAGATCTTGATCATGAGGATTCTCTTCGGTAAGTTTTGTTTCTTTGGTTGAAAGATTAGGGAAGTGAAAACCCAAGCTAGGCATGGCAAGATACTTGAGTTAATTAGCTCAATTGTTTCATTTGCTAAACCCAATGTTAGCTCTGGTATGCTCGGTTAGGCTTGAATTGAGCTTAGCTTGTTAAGGGGCTCTACTAACATCAAGCTTAATTGGCTTGGGCTTTGCCAGTGTGTGTTTATTCTACCAAAGAATACCATAATAGCTATATTAATGATGCCCAGAGGGGCCAACACCAAACAAAGGGAGCGAGTTGAGAAGGATTCACTAAAAGGGATATCTATGAATGAATAAGGAGTTCATCAAAAATCAGCCTACTTGGACATTGAGAGATGGAGATAATTTTAGGGGCATTCGGCGACGGGTCCCGGAACATTTCACTTTATGGCCTTAGATCTACAAAAAAAAAGTCATTGAGCCAAAAGTCCCTCCCACACTTTCTCATACCTGAAATGTCTACTTTACCCTTTCTTTAAATCATAACCCATGATTGGTGGGATATCCCATTAATAATGGCCAACTAACATTCAATTGCCCACGATTAATGGAATCTCCAGATTTTCAAATAAATTCTAAAAACACACAAATAAATTTCAAAATAACGAAAATAAATTTTAAAAAATAAAATAATTTCAAAAAATGAAATAAGTTAAAAAAAAGAAATATAAAATCAAATAATGCAAATAAATTTAAAAAGATGCAAATAAGTTTCAAAATATCCAAATAACTTTCAAAAAATATAAAAAAATTTCAAAATGACTCAAATAAATCTCAAAAGATCGAAAGAAAATTTTGAAAAATGCAAATAAATTTAAAATAAAGAAAATAAATTTTAAAAAATGCAATAATTTTAAAATTTGAAAAGATACAAATAAATTTCAAAAGACGCAAATAAATTTAAAAAACGCATATAGATTTCAAAAAAAGTAAATAAATTTGCTAAAAAAACTCAGATAAATGTTGAAAAAAAAAACTTAGATAAATTTACCAAAAACGCAATGAAATATGACAGAAAACAGATAAATTTGAACAAAACTTAGATAAATTTACCAAAAACTCAGATAAATTTTGAAAAAAAAATTCAGATAAATTTTCAAAAAACACAAAGAAATATGACAGAAAACAGATGAATTTGAACAACACTCAGATAAATTTGACAAAAACTCGGATAAATTTGAACAAGACTCAGATAAATTTGACAAAAACTCAGATAAATTTGACAAAAACTCCATATCCTCCACCTCCTCTTCCATCCCTCTGGCATCCTCCTCCGAATCTAGACCGGCAAGGCGTGCACTAGTCCAAGGCCTGACCTGCTTACTGTTATGGGGTGCATACTAGCCTGCTTACTGTTCTAGATCTGTGCTGCTGGTCGAACCTGAATTGAACCGACCCGAGACCTGGGACACCCAATATGGGTCGTCTTCTTCCTTTCTTCAACGACCCTGTTCTAGGACAAAGCTTGGAAAAAGCGCGCATGCCCATCGCTGCCTTTTCTTCTTCTTTTCCGGTGGGACGGACTTCCGCCAGGAACCACTTTCTCGACGACGTGCACCAATTGCGACGGGAAACAACAGCGATGGGCGGCGATTCTGAGATTTTCGGATCTGGATTTGTTTCCCCATCGACTGGGTTCCGACACAGAACCTGCTGCCCTTTGGCGATGGGCAGCGGAGCTGATCAAGGTGGTTCCCCCACGCCATATCCTCTCGACATCAGTGAAACGGAACAGAGGAAGAAGGAGCGTTCCAGTTTCTGGTTTTGGCGATGGGCAACGGAGCTGATCAAGGTGGGTCCCCGGTGCAATATCTGATCGACATCAGTGAACGGAACGGAGGAATCAGATTCGTTCCATTTTCTGATTTTGGCGATGGGCAACGGAGCTGATCAAAGGTGGGTCCCCCGCGCCATATCTGATCGACATCGGTGAAACGAAATAGAGGAAGAAGGAGCTGATCAAGGTGGGTCCCCCGTCCCACAGTCTCCAAACGTTGCTGTCTTTGACATCAGTGAATAGGAACAAAGGAAGAAGGAGCTGATCAAGGTGGGTCCCCCGTCCCACAGTCTCCAAACGCTGCTGTCTTCCATCTTCGGCCACGGCGAGGCAAAGATACAAAACGATCTCTCTTCTGTTTCTGAAAAGGAAGAAGAAGAAGAAGGGGTTCTTTAGGTTAAAGATCGAGAGGATTTAAGAAGGAGGGAGGAGAGAAGATTTGAAATTTGAAATTTCAAAACTTTATGCCTAAAACAGTTGAAAGGGCAAATTAGTCCTGAAAAATGTGATCATGTGGACACAGGGACCTAAGGCTGGAAAAAGTCTAGCTGAGTGGACCATAGGCCTTAAAAAGTTTTTCCTTGGACTGGAGGCTGGAAACATTGTCTTATAGGGACCTTTCGCGAATTTTTCCATAATTTTAAGGCCTAAGAAATTAGTACCGAAAAGACGTGAAATATGGGTGTTTAATGAGTAGTCAAATGAGCATGAGTGTGGGGTGAGTGAAATTGATGGAGGGGTAGTGAGTGTGATAGAGTCCGTTTGATCATAAATTTCTCATCGATTTCTCACTTTGTCTTGGAAAATCCATGTTCGAAAATTGTAAGTCACCCAGATTTGAGCAAGTGGAAATCTTCATTTTTGAGGATTTACATGTCTGACCCCATAGGATTATAAAATCCTCAATTTTGTAGATTTACGTCACACACACCATGCCAATTTTTCTCAGCCACATGCATCCATATTATTGTGAAATCCTTAACGAATCTCTGTTCCGGGGGAACTGAGGAGTTCTCAAAATTTGCAGATTCCTCACTTATTCATTTCCCGATACCAAACGCCTATTAATGTAAGACTCTGCTTTGCTTGAAAAACAGAAATCGAGGGTCATGGAGAGCTCATATAGCACCATCTTCTCCTGCTTTTGTGGAGCGAAGATCGCTCGAAAGGAGCGAGTATATGAGACGAGAAAGGCCTCTCATGCCTGCCAAGGCAAGCCCCACAAACACCTCCTTCGATGAAATCTCTATTCGTCTTTCTAGAGGTCGTGACTCCTTGTCTGAGGACCTGGACTTCCAAGGCTATGCTAATAGCTATCGGTCTAGTGACTTCTGCATGGACGGTTTAGATCACACAATCGTCAACAACAGTCCTCGGAGCCCCATTTCTTCACAAAATGTAAGTAAATATTTCTTCACCCATATTTGCCTACTTCCATTTTCATGGAAATTTGTCTTATTTATGATTTATTAAGAAAATAGAATGTGTTATTTGGATCCTCATTTCCATGTAAAAGTATATTGGACATTTTTCTCTTGCACACCAGTGCACTGCAGTGTCGTTCGTCATGCAGGACAGGTGAAATTCAAGGGGTCCCATTTTTGGTGACGGTCTAGATACATGCTAAAAATTATTTTTAAAAATATATTTTCTTGCCACCTTATTTCTCTCGTTGTCTCTCTTATTTTTGGATTTCGACTTGTTTACTCAAGCAAAAAAAAAAAAAATAAGGTGTTTGGATACTCATTTTTGTGTGAAGTGTGTTGATCCGGGGCCTAGGGTTGCAAATGTACGTTCGAATAGCCCTGAAGTCTCTAATTATGAATAAAGTGAGTATGGAATCTATTTTTCGATCCGGGAGACATTTAGATCCGGATCCAAAACCATTCTTAAAAGATCCCAAGCATTCGGAACCAAATTTGGAACCATTGTTATACATCCAGAAACAGGTCCTTGTATATTCTTACACGAGGATCTGGATCCGGGATGATTAGATTGACATATTAAAAATATATATAGATTATTTACTTAGCTTTAATCATAACAAATTAGAAGCTTTTTCAACCAATTATAATAATGCACTCCACATCTTATTTTGAATTCTGATCCAGATTCGGAATCGAATCCCTTTTCTAGGTTTATGCAGAATCCAAATACAACATAAAGGTTCCATGTCAGTTTGGGTTCAGAAGCACCATGGTGGGCCTGAATCTGACCAGTTTACATCCCTACTCTAGCCCTTGACGTTCTCCCTTGTCCTCCCTTATTTTTTAGTTTTTACTTCTCTAAATGACCTTGTTCCACCATAAAAATCATTAATCAAATATGTTAAAAGCTCTTCTAAGAACCATGGTTTTAGAACTCATTGTCTGATTTGTGCAAGAGGTTTCGGCCATAATCAACATTGATTCTTAAATACCTGAAACTTATAATGTTAGGTTGCTCTTTGTTACTCGCTTCATATTCTACTTTGAATAGTTTATTTAATTATTTATTTGCTGAAAGAGTATATTTATAATAATGAAAGGAAACAAAGATAGACCGTACATACAAATAGGATAAACATGTTGGAAGTAGGTGGGCCTCGTGTATAGCTTTTTAAAAATTTTGACTCACTTGATACAGGGATCAAGTATCTATAAGGCCATAAACCCATACAGGATCCAAAATCTCTTTCTCATGAATCAAGATCAATAATAACACTATCTAGAAGATAAAAAATCGCAGCAACAAGCAACCACGAAAATCTACACAATAGATGAAGTAGATCTAACCTTGGGATCTCAGTTGTGCTCTAATGGAGAAGTTGATCACTTGGCTTGTTGAAGAACACTTTCACAAGAGCAAGAAAGATTTTTAAAGCCTTGTAGTCCTCCACGTTATGACCCTCTATTAAATTACTTTTCAAGGAGAACGGTGGGATCTCCAAAAGAAACAAACGCTAGAATCTCAAGAAGCGAACCGGAGGAGAAACAAGAGGAGAGAGGAGAGAGGTGGGCGTCTAACCTTGGGCATGGAAAGCCATGGACGTCCACCCTTGGATTTTATTTATAGTGTAGGAACACCTCCTCACCCATCATAATTAGAAGTCTCACTGCAATTATAATTAGTATCATTCTCTTTCTTCATTTCAGAGTTCCAATAGGATTAGAAATAATCTTTTATTAGGGCTAGCGTGGAGACCACTAGGGATTCTATAGAAGCTGGCTCCAACTGAGATATTCGAACCCCACATCTCATGTGCAATCCGAACCCATAGTTAATTGCAAATAACTCCACTAAATAAATGCAATTGAATTCCAGTCTTAGGAATAAATTATAAGAAGACTCTAATCTTCCATATTACTACAAATAGGCCCCTCCATCAATTATATCCATGCATCAATTGGATAAAACCTGTCCAACCAATTTAGATCCATATCTAATTATCCTTGTGACCCAATTAATCACAATGATCATCAGTACCATCCAATTAACTCTTAATTGAGATGGGTGCGCACTTACCAATGATAAATCAATTAATTGGGACAAGGGGATATATCTATTAAGGGATAGATTCCATCTTGACGATTATATGTTCTCACTACCATGTACGCAAGACACCGAGGTGTTGACCTATAATTGGTCTCACTCATTGGTGACTCAAAGTAAATGAATAATAGAAACTTAAGTTCATTAATCTCTCAAGATTAAGATAATGTTTGGATCGTCTTAAGTTTGGGTGTTAATGTCTTGTGTCTTAAGCACTAAGACAAAAACATAAATAAGATTGTTTGGTACGCTATAACAACATGTCTTAAGCGCTAAGACGACTTGTTATTTAAGACGAGATTTATCTTAATTCTAGGAGCTCGAAATCCAGCTCTTGGAATTAAGACCCCAACATCTTAAGCGATAAGACAGTTCAGAACTTTTAAAATTTCCGTAATAACCCTCATCAATATCGACGATTGCAGCCCTCAAATAATTATAATCATAAAATAACAAAATAATCATAAAAAAAATTTAATTAAACATATAATAAAAATAAACTTAATACAAACACTTTATCAAAATATAATACACATATAACATTTAAAAAAATAAATGATTAAAAACATAATAATAGCACTTATTAATTAAAAAATTAAATAAGTAATATTATATCGATAAAAAATAAAATTAACATATAACAAAAACAATATAATATTGAACAACTATTAATTGAAAAAAAAATTCATAATATAATTTAATAAATATATCTAATTAAATAAATAAAAAATAATGTATTAACACAATTACAACTATGTAAAAATTAATAAATTAAAAAACATAAATGAAAAATAAAAATAAAAATACAATTAAAAAAATATATTTATAAATAATAAAAAATAAAAAATAATCTATGATAATAAAATTAATCATTATGAAAAAAACAATCATAACACAATTATAAATAATAAAATAAAAAACAAAATGCAAAATAAATAAAAAAAAGTAATTAAATTAAATAAAAACAAACAAATAATATGATAAAAGTTTTAATAATAATAATTAATATAAAACATTAATAACATATTATTTAAGGAAAAATAAATAATAATATAATAATATAAAAACATAATAAAACTAATACAAATAAAAAATAATAATACACATAATTATAAAAAACAATAAAAAAACATAAAATTACAATTAAGATAAAATAATAATCATATAAAAACATCAAAAAATAAATATAATAAAATTAATTATAAAATATATAATTATATTAAAAATAATATTATAAACAATATAGAATAAAATATTAAATTAATATAACTAAATAAAAGCCATAAAAAATATATAACAATTATATTTTATAACAAAAAGTATAGAGTGTACTGGGCATTATCCGAGTTTAAAAAAAAATAAATTTGGAGTGTCACTGATGTTTTTCAATCTTGAAATCATTTTTTAAAAAATGACAGAAATTACCTTTAACTTAAGACATGGATAAGCTGCATTACCAAACAGTCTTATTCAATTCAGATCTCATAGCATTCGGGTATTGCTGAACGATCTTATTACAGAACAACTAATCAGATCTTAAACTCGCAGCTCTAATAAGATCTTAAACTCACAGATCTTTTTCAGATAGATAAGACGGTAAAAGAAATAAGACGATCCAAACAGGCTCTAAGAGCCTATTGCTAGGGAATTATGAGAGCAGTTTATAAATCAAAGACAGATTTGCATAAGGTGCATCTCATGGTCCTTCAGTACATATAATGCACTAGCACGATGATCCAGAGTCTTACTGATGATTGAGACAAATCACACTATCACATGCAGCAACCTTGTCAGATGAGGTGCTCAATCTTATCACCGGTTGTGAATCTATTCAAGTATAAGAATTGTGATATATGTCTCCTGTATGTGGATCTAATCCACACACATGGGTAACATTTAATATACTTGTAGGCTCCCGTTCATCTCATGAACCGTCATGTCATGTCGTATTGGTTATATGCAAACAAGGAATAAAATACCATTCATCTCATGAAATAAAAGCATGATTATATTAATAGAGAAATAAATTATTTTATTTACATCATCCACTGGATTGAGACCATCCCACTTGGACTCAATGCCATTAAGGGTTGCATCTCATGCCATCCCGTCTACATGCCGCTCAAAGACTTTAGTAGTCAAAGGCTTAGTAAATGGATCTGCGAGATTATCCGCATAAGCTATTTTGGTGATTGCTATGTCACCTCTCTGCACAATCTCTCTAATTAGATGAAATTCTCTCTATACGTGCTTTTGGCTTTTATGGCTTCTTGGTTCCTTGGATTGTGCTACTGCCCCGCTACTATCACAGTGAACTGTGAGCGGCTGTCGTGCTAAAGATACCACTCCTAGTTCCAAAAGAAATCTTTTGAGCCATACTACTTCCTTAGTTGCTTCACAAGATGCTATGTATTCAACCTCCCAGGTGGAATCAATGGTACATTACTGTTTTATTCTTCTCCAGCTGATAGCTTCGCCGCCAAGCATAAACACATATCCAGAGGTGGATTTCCTGGAATTCTTATCTGACATGAAGTCGGAATCTGTGTATCCAACTGGAACCAACTCACCACTGCCGTAAATTAACATGTAATCTCTGGTCCTTCTCAAGCATTTGAAAATATATTTCACAACAGTCCAATGGTCAAGACCTGGGTTTGACCGATATCTGCTGATTAGGCCTACTGCGCGACAGATATCTGATCTAGTACAAAGCATAGCATACATGAGGCTACCAACGACCGAAGCATATGGTACCGCTCTCATTTGCTCCTTTTCCTCAATTGTCTTGGGACACTGATCCATAAAAAGGTGCAATCTATGCCTGAAAGGCGTGATACCCTTTCTAGAATCTTGCATTGCAAACCGTACCAGAACCTTATCTATGTACGCAACTTGGGATAAGTCAATCATCCTACTTTTCCGGTCATGATAAAGCTTGATCCATAGGATGTAGCTAGCTTCTCCCAAATCTTTCATATCAAAAGTTTTAGCCAACCAAACTTTTATCGTTGATAACATTCCTATATCACTGACAAGGAGAAGGATATCATCGACATACAATACCAGAAAAACTACCCTGCCTTCTTCACTTTTCATGTAGACATATGACTCATCCAGATTTTGACAAAAACCAAATAATTTGATTGCCTGGTCAAAATGGATGTTCCAGCTCCGAGACGCTTGCTTCAGTCCATAAATGGACTTCTGCAGTTTGCAAACTCTTTGCTCTTAGTCCTTAGCTACAAAACTGTCTGGCTGCATCATATAGATGTCTTCCTCAAGATGACCATTAAGAAATGTCGTCTTGACATCCATTTGCTAAATCTCGTAATCGAGATGAGCTGCAATGGATAAGAGAATCCAGATAGACTTAAGCATGGCTACCGGGGAAAGTCTCATCATAATCAATACCCTCTTTCTGATTATACCCTTTCGCAACAAGCTTGGCCTTAACGGTCTTAACTCTTCCATCTGGTCCTCTTTTTCTCTTCTAAACCCACTTGCACCCAATAGGTTTGATATTGGTAGGCAAGTCCTCAAGTGACTAGACCTGATTGAAGCATATGGACTCTATTTCAGCTTTCATACCTTCTTGCCAACGTCCCAAATTTAGGTAATTAATTGATTCATCATAGTTACAGGGATCTTGTTCTTGTTCTTCCGGGATTGCCTCGTAGGGCTCTCCCAGTAATGTGAACTTGTTAGGAGGCCTAACAATCCTCCCACTACGACGAGGCTCTGGTGTAACTACTGGGTTAGGTATGGGCGGGTTTTCCTCAAGTTCGGATATTCTTGGATTTGGAATTGATTGTTTTTGAATTTCTTCGAGGACAACCTTTTCTAAAGTTTTTCGGTCAATCATATAATCTTCTTCCAGAAAAACCGCATTAGTGCTGACAAACACTTTCTGCTCTCTGAGATTATAGAATAATCAACTTTTAGTCCCTTTAGGATATCCTACAAAGGTGCACACTTCCGACAATGATTCCAACTTATCCGCCTTTACCTTTAACACGTGTACCTGATAACCCCAAATGTGTAAATGTTGTGAACTAGGCTTTCGCCCAGACCACAACTCCCAGGAAGTCTTAGGTACAGACTTAGATGGTACGAGGTTTAGTATAAACATTGCAGTATCCAAAGCATATCTCTAAAAGGATATAGGTAATCCTGAAAGACAATACAAACCTAATCATATCTAAAAGAGTCTGGTTTATTCTTTCTGCTACTCCATTCTGTTGAGGCATAGCAGGAGCAGACAACTGGGATAAAATCCCATTTTCTGATAAGTTTCCCATAAAATCAGCGGAGAGATATTTGCCTCCTCGATCTGATCGAGGAGTCTTGATACTCTTACCCAATTGCTTTTCCGCTTCCGCTCGAGACTCTTTAAACTTTCCAAAAGCCTCGGACTGCGGTGGATTAGGTATATGTATCCATATCTTGAGTAATCATCTGTGAAAGTCATGAAGTACTCATATCCTCCTCTCGCATTAACATTCATAGGTCCACTCACATTAGTATACACTAATTCCAATAAATCTTTGGCCCTATTGCCCTTAGTGAAAAAGGGTCTCTTGGTCATTTTGCCTTCCGGATAAGATTCGCAGACAGGCATTGGTTCTACCACCAATAAATGTAAGATACTATCTTTCACTAGCCTGTCAATCCTATCCAGGTTAATATGACTCAGCCTCAGGTGCCAAAGTTTTGTTAGATTAAATGAAGGTGACTTTCTCTTTAATGTTAGTCTATTTGTCATATTAATTATTTCCGTGTCATGCATCTCATACATTATGGTAGTTATCAAATATAAACCGTTGATTACCTTGCCAGAATAAATAAAAGTACCATTCCTCTTTCTGACAACTTCAGTATCAAAGTTAACAAAATAACACTTATTCACTAAACTTGAAACTGAAATTAAATTACATCTTAACGATGGTACATATAAAGTGTCTGACAAAATCAACTTATTATTCGAAAAACATAAAGTTACTACTCCACTAACACTGCTTCTGCCTTAGCATCTGATCCCAGGTTAATTATGATCTCGCCGCCACTAAGCCTCCTAGTTTCCCAGAACCCCTGCAACGAATTATAAATGTGATTAGTTGCACCGGAATTAACACACCAGGATTCTGAAGTACTAGTTGCAAAACTAACTTCAGAAACAAGGGACCTAATCATTCCTGCAGTTTTCTTTTTAGACAGAAAATCAGGATAATTCTGCTTCCAATGTCTTGTCATACCACAGTGTAAACACTTTCCTTTGGGTTTAGTACTTGTACCCTTGTTAGGCTTGGCCACACCACCATTAAGACCATCATCCACCTTTTGACTTTTGGGGACCGATTTCTTCTTGTCTTTCTGGCCTTTGCTTTTCGGATTGGGTCTAGCAAATTACTTTTCTGTCATTAGGGCACTTGGCTTCTTGACAATACCCTCCATCGCTACTAGCTGGCTAGAAAGCTCAGCTTAAGTCAAACTCATTTTATTCATATTATAGTTGATCTTGAAATTCTTAAATGAGTCTCGCAGCGACTTCAGGATAATATCAATCTGAGATTCTGCATCAATCTCAGCACCCAGTACATTCAACTCGTTCAATGAGTCCATCATTTTCAGAACGTGGTCTTGTACCGGAGTCCCATCAATCATCTTAGTGCTCATAATAGTTCCCATAGTTGCCTGCCTAGTAGGCCCGCCTTTGTCTCCAAACATGACCTTTAAGTTTGATATAATGTCGGATGCAGACTTATAGGATTGATGTTGGTGTTGTAAAACACTTGACATAGATGCCTGCATTAGCATTTGGCCATCTCGTTATCTTTTAACCACTTGGTGTAAAGGTCCTTTTGATCCTGCGGTGCATCTAGCTCAGGTTCCTCAGGCAGGGTGTGGTAAGGACATGCCTATATCCTAAAGCAGTCAGGACAATATTCATGTTTATTTTCCAGTCTACATAGTTGGGTCTCACCAATTTATTTTGGTTCAAGATAGTCGCAAGGGGATCGAAAGTAGATGAATTCATGCTTGATAAACTGCAGCACATAACCATATATTCAATTAATAAATATAAATGACATTAGGGTTTAGCATTCTACCAAAATTTATGTGGAATCTTCTATCCACTAAAAATCCAGAATGCATCGGAATTCCAATCCTATAAGGCATGCCTCCTTGGGGAGTGCGAATGCCACTTAGATTGGTGAGGATCGAAGTCGATCAAAATCTGATTTAAGATTAACTATCAATGATCTCCTATCATTCATTATCATCTAAGTATCTCATACCAAATAATGTATGACTCTCAATTAAACTTTGGTTTCTAAAATACATGAGGCAAATTCTTAGGGATACTACATTATTATTTTAGTTAAGCGTGACCCACCAATTACCATTGTGTGTAAAAACCGTTGGGAGCAGCGCCTCCTTGGGAGTGGGCCCCCACCCCGTCTCACCAACACTATCCTAAAGAGATCCATATCTAGTAACCAGCCAAATAAATGCTCTACGTGGGGAACGACCATTCTAATGATGGCGTGAGGCACTTACTTTCCTTACAATGGACCTATGGTGGAAAACCATGGAGATTTCTTAATTTAAATGCCCCGCTCCCACTTAATATTTTAGAATTGAGGATTTTTCTTTTTAGGTCAGAGGGTTATAGAATATCAAATCACCTCATGATATGACTAATGATTGGTTCCAAGTCAAATTTCAATTTAAGGAAAGTTCAGTTTCTAATATTAGTGTTACTAATTGGTCCATCTCATGTGTCCACCAACACTATTTCTAAGATTAGGACTCTTTCCATAATATTAAATTGATTTGACCAATTTTGGTAATTGCTATGTTTGGATTGGATTTGGAAATAAAATAAAACATTCCATAAAAGCAACAACACATGCATCGAAAGTAATAAAATTAGAAACTAGTCCTCTCCTCCACATGGCCCAAGCGGAATAGACTCCTTGGACTTCTTAGACTTTCTTAAACTTTGGGATTCCTCAAACTCTTTGTTTGGTAATATTCTAACTCTTTGATTAAGAGTCTAACATCACTTTCCTTTTGTCTTAGACGTCGCCAAAATATAATAAAATTACATAAATTCCTATCTCTCAACGATGAGACTTACATGGCAATCAATTAATGGAAATAAAAGGGCTTTAGGGAAATTCATCATGCCTTGTCCTTTCTTGAAAAACCAAGGAAACCATGATGACCTTTACATATAGCCTCAAATAAACCACTAATCAAAAGAAAGTAAAAGATTTGTGGGCCATATGGAGAGGACAAGAAAACCTGCAAAGTTAGTATCTCATAAAACCATACAAATCACAAAACCAGGCTACTAAACCATAGTGGAAAAACAAGATGCCAAAAGAAAACTAGATCCACAAAAAACAAATCTGGAACATGATGTCTGTGTGTATCCGGTCGACATCCCAGAAGGTTTGGTCGACCAAACCACATGGACCCGATCGACTAGACACGGGGTCTGGTTGACCGGACTGACGAACCGAGAACTTGGGTTTTTTCAAATTCGTGTCCAATCAATAGCAAACATCCACCAATGGCTTCCCACCATCCTTCCGTTACAGTATAACCCTTTTGTGACATTCCAATCATAGATCTACTCAAAAGAAAGCAAATCTACAAAAATTTGATCCTAACATAGCCCTAAGTCTATCCTCTTCGCATCTCATGAAAAGATTAGATCTAGTAATATGATCTAACATGATTAGAGATGAGGTATGGTTCTGATACCAATTGTTAGAAGTATGTGGGCCTCATGGATAGGTTTTTAAAACTTTTGACCCACACTACAAGAAAAAACATGTTTGGTGACATGAGAAAATGTCACTGAAGGCCCAATTTTTATCACCTATTATCATTGGTGACAGGGGATGGGGGTGTCATTGTATCCATGACACTAAAAGTCAAGGGTGAGAAAGTTGGTACACTTGTCACGGAATGATGTCAACAGTAACAAAAATATAGTGTCATGGAAGAAAGATTTTCCATGGCATAGTAGGGTGTCACTGAAAGCAATGGTGACAACAATGCGTGTGCCATAGAAAAGAGATCTTCTGTGACAAGAATTGTCACTGAAAATATTTACCCTGACAACCAAATGCGTGTCACCGATAACATTACCAGGTTGGCACACAAGGGTGACATACTCTTTTTGTCACAAAAAAAAAAAAAAAAACACAATCAAAATATTTGTGCCACCCAAATTATCATTTCGCACCTACTTACAAAGTTTCAAATATTTGTATCTAGATACACTCATTAGCAAAACTTATACCACAAAGACGCAAAATATCATTCAAATCAAATATCCAACAAGTCAACATTCTAACATCTAAGTTCACAACCCTTCAAAATATTCATCATTCAACAATAAACACTTCAAAGTTAATAGTTTTAGCATAACTACAAAACATCCATACACGGTATGTCGTGTCAAATTAATGACAAAAATAATTCAAAACAAGTGTTCCAGTTAACTACAAAAAGTCTTCAACTCCATCTTCGTCATCTTGGTTAACTGCCAAAAAGTAACTCCATCTCAATAGTTACCTACCTGTATAAAATCGCAACAAAAAAAATATAATTATTTAACATTTTATGAAGCACACAACTCAAAATAAATGTATGAGAAAATAATATGCTTCAGACCATTCTTCTTTTCAAATAACCATTCTTGTGGTTAAATGTATCTTTTCAAATATTTCCATATCAGTCCAAGCTTCAACACGATCAAATAAGAGAAAACACAATGCAAATGAAATTAAAGAAAACTAGTGAGGTCTCACTAATTTCCTCTTCCAAGTAACACATCTCACTAATTTTCACAACTAGTGAGATTTCACTAGTTTCCTCTTCCTTTAAGTGACATCTCACTTATTTTCAAAACTAGTGAGATCTCACTAGTTTCCTCTTCATTTAAGTGACAACTCACTAATTTTCAAAACCAGTGAGATCTCAATAGTTTCCTCTTCTTTAAGTGGCATCTCACTAATTATTATTATTATTATCACTCAGTGGTTTCCTTATACAGAAGCACTCATAACTACAGCAAAACAGCATCATTGAGTAGTAAAAGTGTACGGTCTGTAAAGATGTGACTTTATCTCTTTTGTAGGTGACTGGTCAGTTTTCTATCATTTCTGTTTTGAATTTATTAAGCAAACATCAATCCTTTTTGAAATTTTGTGTATGTCTGTACGTGGAGTCTGAGTTTCAAATGATATTATTTTATACTCTGTTAACGCTTAGAATTCCACTTTTGTTTGGGAAGTGGAGTAATGCAGGGTAGTTCATCATCAGCTTAAATGAAAATTCCAGGTTGATGGATTTTTTAATATTATTTCTTTTGTGATTAGATGTGTTTTATAACTTTATTGCGCAAGAAACTGTGTGTAAGTGCAAAAAATATAACTCACAAGAAAAAGGGGGTGCCTGCACGGACTTATCCAAAGAGATTAGGAACACCGATGCCTGTGCCTGAAACCTGAGAAAAGGAAGAAGAAGCGTAGGTCAGAGGACCCTGGCTTAGGCAGCGCAGGGCTCTCCGATGCCTAAGTCAGTTTAAGAACTGAACAGTAGGAGGAGATTTTTGGGGAAGAAGATGATACCAGCAGTGTGGTGTCGTTGTTGGCTTCTCTTGCTTGTGGATTGTTCTTGTGTTTATATAGAGGAAGAGATGAGGCAAGGGGGTGGTTGACTGTCTTGTCATAACACACTCTATCAGGTACTAGGGAGGCGCAGTCCCATCGTAGCCTACTTTTCTTTAATTGCAGTCCCATCAGGCCTTGTCATGGCGTTTTGGGAGCTGTGGACGGCGATCTGTCAGGGACTATGGATGGTGCCCTTGTCTTGTCGCACGTGCCGTAGCATGCTTGAGCGTTCATGGGAGGACAGCTGTTAGCCCCTGCCTCGGCTAGCTCTGGCATTGTGATGTGTTGCCGAGGTTGGGGAGCCGAGGTCAAGAACGACCTTGACTTGGCTAGAGAGAGATCTGGCAAAGTCGCCGAGGTGGAGTACTTGGCCGAAGTGGGATGCTTTGGTCGAAGTGGAGTCTGCGAAGCGGAGCAGTCTGGCATTGCTGGGCGTGCACTGCCGAAGTGGAGGAGTTGTGCACAAGAGGCGTGGAGCTCTCATCCGAGACCAAGGCAGGAGCACGAGACCGAGCCTGCCGGGATGGACTTGCTGGTGCGGGGGCCTGAGATGGAGCATCTCGGCCGGGACTCTGATGAGTTCGGGAATATCCCCACACAATAGCCCCCAGCATCTGAGCTCTAAGAGTACTCTTTGAGGTCGGAAGCTAAGAAGGGAGGAGTTGTTGAGCTTGGTACTCTTCAGTGTTTGGTTCGTAACCAATCGCGAGGCCGGGGCATGCCTGGCTAGTAGTCTGAGGCCACCGTAGTCTTGTTGGCACTATTGTCAAAAACCGAGAGATGACCAGCTCGCCTGTAACCAGAGGTGCTCTCGCTGGCCGTGATTCTGATGCTGTCACCGAGAATGAGTGTGGCCGAGATCAGCATGAGGGCGAGGATGTGATATGGAACAGTCTCTTCGGCATTCTAGCTGAGCTGCCATTGGCCAAGGTGGAGACGTGGAGCAGTCTCTTTGGCTGAGGTGGAGGAGGCTGGACGGTACGCCAGAGCAGTCTTTTTTTTTTTTGAGAAGCCTGGGTGCATAGACCCGAAGTTTTAGGAGCGACTGGGTATATGAACCCTAAGTCAGTCCTTGGGTGCGTGAACCCAAAGTTTAGGGAAGACTGAGTGTATGAACCCGAGGTCAGTCCTAGGGTGTATGAACCCAGAGTTTTAGGAGGGACTGGGTGTATGAACCCCAGGTCAGTCCCAGGGTGTATGAACCCAGAGTTTTAGGAGCGACTGGGTGTATCAACCCTAAGTCAGTGTCCCTTTGGCGCTGGCCGAGATGGAGAAGCCTGGACGGTAGCCAAAGTAGTCTCTTTGGTGCTGGCCGAGATGGAGAAGCCTGGACGGTATGCTAGAGCAATCTCTTTGGCGCTGGCCGAGATGGAGAAGTCTGGATGGTACGCCAGAGCAGTCTCTTTGGCGCTGGCCGAGATGGAGAAGTTTGGACGGTACGCCAGAGCAGTCTCTTTGTTGCTGGCCGAGATGGAGAAGTCTGGACGGTACGCCAGAGCAGTCTCTTTGGCACTGGCCAAGATGGAGAAGTCTGGACGGTACGCCAGAGCTGTCTCTTTGGCACTGGCCGAGACCAACATGGGGCCGAACCTGCTTGAAGCGCGTAGCTAGCACGAGGGCGATACCAACATGAGGTCGTGAAATGCGGTCAAGACCAGCATGAGGCCGAAACCAGCGTGAGGCGGAAACCAACACGTGGACGGACCAGCATGAGGTCGTGAAATGCGGTCGAGACCAGCATGAGGCCGAAACCAGCGTGAAGTGGAAACTAGCACGTGGACGGACCGGCATGAGGTCGTTAAATGTGGTCGAGACTAGCAAGAGGCCGAAACCAGCGTGAGGCGGAAACCAGTACGTGGACGGACCAGCATGAGGTCGTTTGGAGGCCAAGAAGCCTGGGTGTATCTACCCGAGGACTTGGTGGCCCTGTTGCCGAACGCGAGTCACGCCTGAGTGTATAAAACGACCCCAGTGTGAGCTCGGTGGCTTTGGATGACTGATGGCGGTAGAGGACCGTGCGATCAAGGCTGACAGTAGAGGACCATGCCGTCGAAATGACGGTAGAAGGTCGTACGATCGAAGCTGATAGTAGAGGGTCGTGCCGGTGTCATCGAAGCTGACGGTGCCATCGAAGCTGACAGTAGAGGGCCGTGCTGCCGAAATGACGGTAGAGGGTCGTGCGATCGAAGTTGATGGGCGGTCGAAGCTAAGTGTTGACAGGAGACATCTAGTTGCCTCCTAAGCTGGAGGAGACTTCTGCCGAACTGGGGGCTGCTATCGAGCTAGAGGCTTCTGCCGAGCTGGAGACATCCGCCGAGATGGAGGCTATCTGGTCGCTTTCGTAAAGGTTGAAATGTTCCTGAGCTCGGGCTTCGTCTGCTTCTTGCCTGACGAACCGGTTTACCCTGGTCATCGTGCCGCCATAGTGACCACGGGATGCATGACCAAGTCCCTCCGAAGCTCGTTGCCTGGTAAGAGGGCTTGTTGGAAAGACATGACTGCTATTGTATCTGAGGCATTCTCGATCTCGCTATAGACAGTCCAGAAACTTTTGGCGAACTGCATGACGTTCTCGGTCTGCTTCATTTTGAGGGCCATCAGGTCGGTGGCTGACCTGGGGATGACCCTGTGAGCTTGGAACTTCGTCATGAAGGAAATCCGGAGCTGCTGCCAACTTTTGATCGATCCTTGGGGGAGTGCGCATAACCACTTTAGGGGGGAGGTCCCCGAGGCCAGAAGAGAAGACTCTGCAGTTCAGGTGGCCTGCATCGCCCCACACCAACATCCTCTGAGTGAAGTGCCAGAGGTGCGCTGCTGGGTCCGAGGTCCCATCGTAAACGACGAACCTTGGGACGCTGAAATCTTCAGGAAGAGCGAAGTTTCTGATCTCTGGAGAGAAGGGGGATGTGCCAAAATCGTCAGAGTTCAGCCGAACTCGAGCGAAACCGGCCATCTCCATGTTCTGTCGTGATGCTTGCTCTATGCGTTGATCAAGCCGCTCTCTGAAGTCGTGGTTGTTACCCGAGCTTTCGCCATGAGCTCGGTTGCTTTCGTTGTCCTTCAGGGTGCGCCTTTTGGAAGATGGAGTCGAGGTCGAATCCTTAAAGGATGAACCCGATCGAGTACCCTGCTGTTGGACGCTTGCTGGACCTGATCTTGCTCCTGACCTTTCCCGGTGGGGGACCGTCGGCAGCTGTGTCGACAGTGTCAGTGGTTCCTTTCCCTTTTTGGTTCTTCGAGGCATGGTGTTTGGGAAAATGACTTTTTATAGCCGTTTCCCACAGATGGCACCAATTGTAAGTGCAAAAAATGTAACTCACAAGAAAAGGGGGGGTGCCTGCACGGACTTATCCAAAGAGATTAGGAACACCGATGCCTGTGCCTGAAACCTGAGAAAAGGAAGAAGAAACGTAGGTCAGAGGACCCTGGCTTGGGCAGCGCAGGGCTCTCCGATGCCTAAGTCAGTTTAAGAACTGAACAATAGGAGGATATTTTGGGGAAGAAGATGATACCAGCAGTGTAGTGTCGTTGTTGGCCTCTCTTGCTTGTGGATTGTTCTTGTGTTTATATAGAGGAAGAGAGGAGGCAAGGGGGTGGTTGACTGTCTTGTCATAGCCCACTCTGTCAGGTACTAGGGAGGCACAGTCCCATCATAGTCTACTTTTCTTTTTTATTGCAGTCCCATCAGGCCTTGTCATGGCGTTTTGGGAGCTGTGGACGGCGATCTGTCAGGGACTATGGGTGGTGCCCTTGTCTTGTCGCACGTGCCGTAGCATGCTTGAGCGTCCATGGGAGGACAGCTGTTAGCCCCTGCCTCGGCTAGCTCTGGCATTGTGATGTGTTGCCGAGGTTGGGGAGCCGAGGTCGAGAACGGCCTTGACTTGGTTAGAGAGAGATCTGGCAAAGGCACCGAGGTGGAGTACTTGGCCGAAGTGAGATGCTTTGGCCGAAGTGGAGTCTGCCAAAGCGGAGCAGTCTGGCATTGCTGGGCGTGCACTGCCGAAGTAGAGGAGTTGTGCACAAGAGGCGTGGAGCTCTCATCCGAGACCAAGGCGGGAGCACGAGACCGAGCCTGCCGGGATGGACTTGCTGGTGCGGGGGCCTGAGATGGAGCATCTCGGCTGGGACTCTGATGAGTTCGGGAATATCCCCACACACTGTGAAATCTATCAATTTTAGCTGGACTAAATCACAGTTTTTCTTGTATGAAATAGAAGAGTTGTTCATATGAAAGCCGGATTCAATGATGGGTCCTTTTTCATAGTGATATTAGATAGAGGTTTTTCTGTTCGCTTCCTTCTATGTATTCATTTGGTATGCCTATGGAATCGAAGGCAAGAAAAGCTAGCTGTTTTTTTTTTTTTTTTGGCTAATTAAACTAGCTGGCTTTTTAACCAAGGGAAAGTAACTGGCCTCAAAGAAGTTCCTTTAAAGTGACACTTTTCCCTCTTGAATGAATAGGCCTAATTAAAAAGAATAATAAAAAAACATAAAATGATTTTGCCGACGAATATTTTCATCGGCAAAATTAAAAAGAAAAATAAAAAAATAAAAGTATTTTGCTGACGAAACTTTTCGTTGGCAAAATTAAAAAATAAAAATTAAAAAAAATAAAATGATTTTGCCGATGAAATAAAAACGTTGGCAAAACTAAAAAAGAAAAAAAAATAAAATGATTTTTCAGAAGAAAAAAAACATCGGTAGCATTAAAAAAAGAAAAATTTTAAAAAAATAAAATTATTTTGCCGAAAAAGAAACGTCGGCAAAATTAAAAAAGAAAAATTAAAAAAAATAAAATTATTTTACCGATGAAAAAAATGATATAGCATTTTTCATCTTTGTACTTGTTGCAATCTTACAAAATAATTCAGATATGACGAGAATTAGATAATTACTTATGGTGTTGATCTGGTTATGTCTTCAGGTGTCTACACATATAGTTTCAGCATATGTCACTATTTTTTAGCATACAACATAGCAGAATCCACACTTAATTGACATGGAAAGTTACTTACCGAGAATTAGAGCCATCCCCAACAAGAGCTCCTTGCATATAATCGGACATAACAGCGTCGAAGCGCACAAACTTTTCATCATATGCACGTATTGTCTCCTGTTGCATTTGGTACAAGTTCTTCAAGGTCTCAAACTGAATTTTTTATTCTTGGCACATATCCTCAAGTGTCTGAACCTGATTCTTCAGGACTCACACCTCGTCATGTGATTTAGCACTAGACCGCTTAGATGACGGTCGCTTCAAACCAACACAAAGCAACATGTATAACTGTTGAATAGGCATAACAGTCACCACAAAGCAACATGTATCAACTAACCATCATGCATCGGAAAAGGAAACAACAAATGCATGATCAACAAGGCCACCCAATTTTTCCTCTTAAACAATAGCTTTTATAATGTCAATCACCAAGGCTTCAAAGTGATCAGCAAGGCCACCAAATTGATGCACTATTTATGCTCTTTCACACTATCAGTTGCAAATAGAACTTCAATATGAAATACAAATAGATGCACAATACTCTTTCACCGTGTCCGTTGAAATAAGGCTTCCCCATCACATATGGTCATTCATCTCTGCCCTAATCCTTTCAAAAACAACCACCATGACACATATGCTACCTCTATATACAACCAAAAACACATGAATACATGATTATGACCCACTACGCTAAAGATTTAAAAAAAAAAACAAAAACACACAGAACCCAATTGCTGTCTTTCCCACAATCATTTCCAGATAGGAAATCAAAGCACATGACCCAATTGTGCTCTTCCCCACAGTGATTTTGCAAATGGGTATTCAAGATCAAATACAAATAGATTAAGTTGGGTAGAATCTGCCAGCAAATGGGTCTTCAAGATCAGATCAGGTTGCCCCAATCCTTTCACCCCAACACTAAAATAACCCACAAAACACATGAACCCGGGATTTTGACCGCTACCCAAAAACCATTTTAGCTAAAATCAATGCATATGAATGAGACCCAATTGTGCTCTTCTCCACAATCATTTACAAATGGATTTTCAACATTAGATACAAATAAATGGAGTTGGGGTAAACTCAAGTGGAAAAAAATGGAGGGTAAATTGATTAATGATTGATTTCATACCTGGAATAAGTGGTGGAGATGAGAGGGAGAGAGAGATTGAGTGGTGTCGTTGGTTGTCAAAGAAGTCGAAACGGCACAGAGGGTTCGAGCAGAGGCAGCGAGAGAGAGCAGAGGAAGCTCGGCAATGGCGTCGGCCGTAGCTTGTATCAACCAATCAACGGCCTTGCTCAGCTGGTCGCACCCAAGCCGATCTTGAAGATCATAAAAATGGATGGCAGTAGGTACAGAAAGACGAACACGACGATCTCTCAACCTTTGGAAGTAAGCACCTTGCTGGGGCGATCTTTCCCACCAGAACCCCTAGAAACCATAATAATCCCAGATTGAGCGAGAGAGAGCAAAGAGAGTGAGAGAGAGAGAGAGAGAGAGAGAGAGAGAGAGAGAGAAAGAACAGATAGAGAGAGAGAGAGAGAGAGAGAGAGAGAGAGAGAGAGAGAGAGAGAGAGTAGAGAGATTGAGCGAGAGAGCGAGAGTGAGAGAGCAAAGTGAGAGAAGCGCGAGAGCGAGAGTGAGAGAGAAGAGCAGGAGAGAGAGTGAAAAGAGGGGTTTCGGTGGCAGGAGTGGGAAAAAAAGGTGGGAAATTTGCCGACGATTTTTTTTATCTCAAAAAATTGAATTTTAGTCGGTAAAAATTAATTAAAATTTTTTTTCTAAAAATAAGTAAAAAAGTCTGCCAACCTTTACCGATGTTTTATATTAAACGTCGGTGATAAATCTTCCGTCGCTAATTTTCGTTGGTAAAAAAAATGAGGAGGAGCCCGCCAACGCAAAATTTAGATCTTTCAGTGACAAGTTTGTGCTTGTCACCCAAAATTGTCTTTCGGTGACAAAATCTTTTGTCACCGAATCTCCTCTTTATTTAGCACCTTTGTTAAAGCTTTTCAATGACAAGCAAAAAATTCTTTTGTCACCTTCGTGTGCATTCCATGTCAACTTTGATTTTTTGTCACCAAAGGGTGTCACCAATGGTGCTTTTTGTTGTAGTGCCACTTGATGCAGGGATTAAGCATCCATAAGGCTATAAACCCAATCCAGGACCCAAAACCTCTTTCTAATGAATTAAGATCAGTACTGATACTATCTAGATGATAGAAAACAGCAGCAACAAGCAACCACAAAAATCTACACAATAGATGAAGTAGATCTAACATTGGGAGCTCGGTTGTGCTCTAATGTAGAAGTTGATCACTTGGGTTGTTGAAGAACACTTTCACAAGAGCAAAAAGGATCTCCGAAGCCTCGTAATCTTCCGCACTATGACCCTCTATCAAATTATTTCTCAAGGAGAATGGTGGGATCTCCAAAAGAAACAAACCCTAGAATCTTAAAAAGCAAAATGGAGGAGAAACAAGAGGAGAGAGGTGGGCGTCCAACCTTGGGTGTGGAATGCCTTGGACGTCCACCCTTGGGCTTTTATTTATAGTGTAGGAATACTTCCTCACCCATCATAATTAGAAGTCTCACTATAATTATAATAGTATCCTTCTCTTCATTTCTTTTAGAGTTCCAATAGGATTAGAAATAATCTTTTATTAGGGGTAGCGTGGAGACCACTAGGGATTCTATAGAGCTGGCTCCAACTGGGATATCCGGACTCCACATCTCATTTGTAATCCGGACACACAGTTAATTGCAAATAACTCCACTAAATAAATGCAATTGAATTCTAGTCTTAGGAATAAATTATAAGAAGACCCTAATCTTCCCTATTACTACAAGTAGGCCCCTCCATCAATTATATTCATGGATCAATTGGATTAAACATGTTCAATCAATTTAGATCCAAATCTTATTATCCTTGCGACCCAATTAATCACAATGATCATCAGTACCATCCAATTAACTCTTAATTGAGATGGGTGCACACTTACTAATGATAAATCCATTAGGTACAAGGGGATATATCTATTAGGAGATAGATTCCATCTTGACGATTATATGTTCCCACTATCATTTACGTAAGACACCGACGTGTTGACCTACAATTGCCCTCACTCATTGGTGACTCAAATTAAATGAAATTTGAGTTCATTTATTTCTTAGGATTAAGAGTCTATTGCTAGGGAATTATGAGAGCAGTCTTTAAATCAAAGACAGATTTGCATAAGGTGCATCTCATGGTCCTTCAGTACATATAATGCACCAGCACGATGATCCAGAATCTTACTCTCTGATGATTAAGACAAATCACACTATCACATAGTGATCGTAATGCTGCAACCTTGTCAGATAAGATGCTCAATCTCATCACCGGTTGTGAATCAATTCTAGTATAAGATTTGTGATATTTGTCTCTTGTATGTAGATCTAATCCACACACATGGAAACCATCTAATATACTTGTGGGCTCCGGTTCATCTCATGAACCATCATGTCATGTCGTATTGGTTATGTGCAAACAACTAATAAAATACTATTCATCTCATGAAATAAAAGCATGATGATATTAATAAAGAAATAAATCAATTTATTTACATCATCTACTAAATTGAGACCATATAATATAACAAAATAGACTACAAACAAAACACAGCAAAAGAAAAGAAACACTTAATTACAAGTCCTACTTTACATAAAACTATTAATTACAAGTCCTACTAGACCCAAAACTATGTACAACAAAATCTCTATATCAGGATATCTTCCTAAGACTGCATCTAAGGTATCCTCCTTACCCCAAGCTTTATCAACTTCCTGGCAATTCTCCCTACAGTCCTGCACATACAGTTTTCATTTCTTATTTAAATTTAAGACAAGCACGTAAAAAAGAAGATTTTATTTTGATTCGATATCCTTAAACTTCCATAAATTATCCATTTAGTAAGAAAAGGCCCCCAAACAAAACTGAGATATCAGTGAAGAACTCATAAATGAACCAACATGCAAAGGTTTTTCTGACAATTCTTGGCTAGTTGGATTTTTCCCCCTCTTTCTTTTATTTTTTTTAAGAAGATATTGTTTTCTTCTTATTTTCACCACTATAACAGACGGACGTGGAAGCTGAAATGAAGAGGCTGAAGCTGGAATTGAAGCAAACGATGGATATGTACAGCACAGCCTGCAAAGAAGCAATCACAGCCAAACAAAAGGTGGTTTCATACACTCCTGATTATACTATAGATAGAAAATAAAGGGCCAACACAAACTAGCTCTTCTCATTCCTTACCATATATTTTCTTTTCTCAGGAAACTGAGAGCTTAAATTGAGTCAGGGCATTTTTATACATGATAGTTTTCTGCAGCACTATGAGTTTTATAGTGATTTCATGTTCTGCAGAAAATGAATTAAATACATTAATTTCTACCTTTCAGTTTCTATAGTTTGGTGTGGTGTCAAATCTACTTTTCATAGAAAACCACAAAAAACATTTTCACCTACAAATGAAAAGCTGAGAAAATATAAACACTGAACAAGAGAAAATCATTCCCCGTCTCACACCATTTCATTATACGGATTTTTATGGATTACTTCCCCTTTGGTCGTTTTCCCCGTGTGAATGACAATACGCCAAAAGCTGTTACCAGAGTTGCTTGACTCTGGTAAGTTTTTCTTTTCATTTTTGAATGTCCTATGCATAAACCCATGATATTGTGGATTAGTAACATAGAAATACAGTTGGTTAAAAACAATGAGAAAAATATTTTTTTCTTTCCACATAACTTGATTTTTGGAAAATGAAATTCTCTCTTGGTGACTACGTATACCCATTGAGATCTAGCCATCTAGGACACCCTAAATTGTTTTTATAATTTTAGAAGACAAACCATGAGATCATGAGTTAAAGCCAAAGCCATGATTTTGTGGGTTTTCCAGTAACATAGATATACAATTACTACAAAATAGTAAAAGAAAAAATATTCTTATTTCACCACTATTAGATTTTTAGGAAATAAAATTCACTCTTAGTGACTACTGATTGAGATCATAGAAATCCATTTATATATATAATCTCATTTTAAAATCCGTGATACCAATATAAATCCACGATATCAACAGTTTTTTTAGTAACATAGAAATACATTAACTTCAAAATAGTGAGAAAATATAGTTTTTCTGCTACTGCAATTAAGTTTTTAAAAAGAAAATTCTCCCTTAGTTACTACTTGATGATGTCGAGGATATCTTGTTTTTAATTTTTGTAGAAAAATCATTTCATCATGGGATAAAATTGTTGCCAAATAGTGACCAAAATGAAATTTTTTCTTTTAGTATAAATTAACTTTTTAGAAATCAAAATTCACATTTGGTAATCAGTCAATAGGATCTTGCAACTGGTAATTTTTATTCTAAAATTCAATAAGTTACCCATAATCTCATGGGATAAAGCCATGATATTGTGGGTTCTAACCAAAGGGTAAGACTGTTAGAAGGAAAAAATAAAAAACAGAGTCCAATCAAGGCATTCTGGTAACATTTTAAAGTTCTGTCATTAAACAGTGTAGACTGAGTTTAAGAGGTTCTACTCTGTAAAAACCCCTTTAATATATGTATGTAGAATTTTCAGTACAAACATACCATTAATGAGTAAGATTAGCGGGATGAAGCCAAATACAGTATGGTTCGCAGAATGACGAATTCCATTCCTTGTCATGAAAAGGTTATATCAATTATCCAGAGTTTATGAGAGTCAACTTTTGACTAATAGGTTTCCAAGTTTAATTAGTCAAATGTGTTCAACGAACCTGACTATTTGCACCATCACTTGCCTTGATAAAATAAGGCACGAGAGCTTCATCAATGGAAGGTGGAGGAAGCCCGGAGGATGGAGGAGGCTCAACTGGCTGAAGAGGCTGCTCTTGCAATGGTTGAAATGGAGAAGGCCAAGTGCAGAGCTGCAATTGAAGCTGCAGAAGCTGCACAAAAGATTGCAGAAATGGAGGCACAGAAGAGAAGGAAGGCAGAGATGAAAGCCAAGCGCGAGTTAGAAGAGAAGATGAAAGCATTGGATAAGTTAGCGAGCACAGACCGTCGTTACAGGAAGTATACAATAGAGGAGATCGAGATCGCCACAGATCGCTTCGCAGAAGAGTTGAAGATTGGAGAAGGCGGATATGGACCCGTTTATGGAGGGACTTTGGATCATACCCCAGTGGCCATTAAGGTTTTGAGGCCTGATGCAGCTCAAGGGAGGAAGCAATTCCAGCAAGAGGTGAGTAAATACTTTAGCTACCTTTTTAATATTGTTGTTGTTATTATGATTAATTACTAGGAACAACTAAAATGAAAAAGCATACAACGTCAAAACTGTCATTGTAGGAAGAATTAAAGTATTGCAACTGAAAACGTAGATAAAAGGGGAAAACATGGACCAATATGAAGTTACAGTTGAAATTGTGAGTGAAAAGGAACATGGGACTTGGATGTTTGGCATTTTATTTAAGAAAAAAAATTGTTCCCTAGAAAGGAGGATCTGATCAGAGGGGTAAAGAAGGAAACCAAATGATTGCCGCCATGGGAGTTTCCATGCATACTTGTTAGTTTGGCCTACGTGGGCTCACATTTACTTGATCCAAAACATTCAAACTACAACTCTTTCTTAAAAATACTAGCAAAATCCCGTGCTATGCACGGACCACGAAACCACCAAATGCACAGACTGATATGAATTATTTTTAATAAATTTATTAATTAATAAACTTGTGAGTCCTTTTTTTTTGTTGCTAATTTGATCTTTATGTTTCTTTCCAAATGTTTTTTTTTTTCTTTAGGTGATGCATGAATTGATTAAGAAAAATCAAATGATCATAGACCTAACAAATTGACCTAATATATTTAAGTGGGACCAAGATGAATGGGGTCTATCATCTCTATTCTAACCGTCCATAAAATCAAATGAAGCGGGGCGGGACCCATGAATTGATTGATAAAGATCAAATGATCATAGACCTCTCAAATTGACCAAACCTAACCTATTTAAGTGGGACCCCCAAGATGAATGGGGTCCACCATCTATATTCTAACCGTCCATGAAACAATATGATGCGGGTTTGGACCCATGAATTGCTTGATAAAGATCAAAGAATCAAATGATCATACCTCACAAATTGACCAAACCTAACCTATTTAAGTGGAACCCCCCAGATGAATGGGGTCCACATCTTTATTCTAACCGTCCATAAAACCATATTATGCGGGATGAGACCCATGAATTGATTTAAAAAGATCAAAGGATCAAATGATCGTAGACCTAACAAATTGACCAAATATTTTTAAGTGAGACCCAGATGAATGGGGTCCACCATCTCTATTCTAACCGTCCATAAAATCATATGATGCAGGCCGGGACCCATAAATTGATTGATAAAGATTAAATAATCAAATGATCATAGACCTCTCAAATTGACCAAACCTAACCTATTTAAGTGGGACCCCCAAGATGAATGGAGTTTACCATCTATATTCTAACCGTTCATAAAACCATATGATGCGGGCTGGGACCCATGAATTGCTTGGTAAAGATCAAATGATCAAATGATCATAGACATCACAAATTGACCAAACCTAACCTATTTAAGTGGAACCCCCCAGATAAATGGGGTCCACCATCTCTATTCTAACCGTCCATAAAACCATATTATGCAGGATGAGACCCATGAATTGATTTAAAAAAATCAAAGGATCAAATGATCGTAGACCTAACAAATTGACCAAATATTTTTAAGTGGGACCCAGATGAATGGGGTTCACCATCTCTATTCTAACCGTCCATAAAATCATATGATGCGGGCCGGGACCCATAAATTGATTGATAAAGATCAAATAATCAAATGATCATACACCTCTCAAATTGACCAAACCTAACCTATTTAAGTGGGACCCCCAAGATGAATGGGGTCCACCATCTATATTCTAACCGCCCATGAAACAATATGATGCGGGCTGGGACCAATGAATTGGTTTGTAGAGATCAAAGGATCAAATGATCATAGACCTCACAAATTGACCATATCTAACCTATTTAATTGGACCCCCTCAGATGAATGGGGTCCACCATTTTTATTCTAACCGTCCATAAAACCATATTATGCGGGATGCGACCCATGAATTGATTTAAAAAGATCAAATGATCAAATGATCGTAGACCTAACAAATTGACCAAATATTTTTAAGTGAGACCCAGATGAATGGGGTCCACCATCTCTATTCTAACCGTCCATAAAATCATATGATGCGGGACGGGACCCATGAATTGATTGATAAAGATCAAATGATCATAGACCTCATAAATTGACCAAACCTAATTTATTTGAGCGGGACCCCAAAGATGAATGGAGTCCACCATCTATATTCTAACCGTTCATAAAACCATATGATGCGGGCTAGGACTCATGAATTGCTTGATAAAGGTCAAACGATCAAATCATCATAGACCTCACAAATTGACTAAACCTAACCTATTTAAGTGGAACCCCTCAGATGAATGGGGTCCACCATCTCTATTCTAACCGTCCATAAAATCATATTATGCGGGATGGGACCCATGAATTGATTAAGAAAGATGAAAGGATCATAGACTTAACAAATTGACCAACGTCCATAAAATCAAATGATGCAGGCCGGGACCCATGAATTGATTGACATAAATGTAGCACATCTGGTGTGTTGGCTTATTTAGGGATCTCACGTACGGGTTTATTTCTGATGGGCCTCAGCCCATCAAAAAGGCCTAGTTCACGCAAGCCAAGGGTGTAAGATCTACATATAATCTCATTCACTTTCCTCTCTATAGTCGATGTGGGACTCCGGGGCGTCACAGTATTGGATGCGTCACAATATCAAATCAAGCGCTTGAGCGATCTCCAATATACTTCATAGCCCCCTTATAAGATGATGACTAGCATCATCCAGTTCGAATCAAAGCAAAACATGGTCTGTTTGAATATGTGGAGAAGCCCTACCTTGCAATATTTATAGATATGCAGGATCCCACAATGCCGTGGTCCATATGGGCCACACATATTCACATTCTAGATTGAGTGTGTTTTTCCATGAATGCAGGTTGAAGTATTAAGCACCATCAGGCATCCGAACATGGTGTTGCTGCTAGGCGCTTGCCCGGAATACGGTTGCTTGGTATATGAATACATGCAAAATGGTAGCCTAGAGGACAGGCTCTTCAGGAGAGGCCACACTCCTTCCATTCCATGGCCAGTCCGCTTCAAGATAGCCGCAGAGATAGCCACAGCACTCTTGTTCTTGCACCAGACCAAGCCTGAGCCGCTGGTGCACCGTGACCTAAAGCCTGGCAATATCCTCCTCGACCGCAACTACGTGAGCAAGATCAGCGATGTTGGCCTTTCGAGGCTGGTGCCACCATTGGTGGCCGACACTGTCACTCAGTACCGGATGACGTCGACGGCAGGGACCTTCTGCTACATAGACCCAGAATATCAGCAAACAGGCATGCTGGGGATCAAGTCGGACATATACTCTTTGGGGGTTATGTTGTTGCAGATCATCACAGCTAAATCCCCTATGGGTCTAACACACCATATTGAGAGGGCCATTGAGAAGGGGACGTTTGCCGACATGCTCGATCAGACAGTGCCAGATTGGCCGGTGGAAGAGGCGCTGAGCTACGCTAACCTTGCAATCAAGTGCACGGAGTTGCGGCGGAAAGACCGGCCGGATTTGGGAACTGAAATATTGCCGGAGCTGAACCGGCTAAGAGCCATTGGGATGACCTATGAGAGTAGTTGTGCCTCTAGCAGCAGCAGTAGCAATAGCAGCCTCCACAGTGGGTTCCGTTCACCACAGCAGCACTGGCGCTGCAGATCATGACCAGTAATTCTCACTCTCTGCCCCAACTTGGGGATGGGACCGAGGGGACTCTTTGTATGGTTGGGGCCCACTTGTATACAAAATATGGGCCCCATCTTATCATCATAACCCCTCTATCAATGACCAATAAACTTCACCCCTTATGACTTGTCACTCCAATGGTGCAATCCATCAGTATGGAAGCCAGCTGCCGCCACCCACCCCCAAAATAAATAAATAAATACATAAATTTGCACCTTGTTGTGGGCCCTACTTGGAGTTGGGACCTAGGGGATTTAAAGATCTGGGTGGGCCCTTTCTACCTACCAAGTTGGGGGCAAATTTGATCATCTTATCATCTTCATTCGTACCCCATAAATTTCAAATATTTCACAGTTCATTTGAATGGATATGCAGTTGATGTGTGGGCATAGTTCATTTGGATGGGTGTAAACCAAATTAATCTGTGTAATTGGGAGATATCATAGGCGAGGATTTCACTTGAGTCTTTTACTACCACGTGGCCCTCTGTAATAAATCCAACTCCTTTGCACTCCCTAATTCTCATGAATTGACACTTTAAATTCAATTCCCCTCACTCACTCCCTTGAAGTTGCACTTCAATCTCAATTCCTCCCCATTGGAATTGAATTGATTGTCCTAGGTGAGGGGTACTCAGTATAGTCATTGATATGATCAGCTAATAATTTTAAAATATTACTTTGGTCAAAACACGCGCAGCATCCAAGACTGGCCAAATGGTGGGCCCGCACTCCTTTATATTGAGTTGGCCCCAGCGTCTAGCCAAAACAAAGGCCAGATCCAGCTGAATGCTGATCAGGCTCATGACTACACCAAATAGGGGATATCATGTTTACCTATAGCTAGATCTCTTCCTTCCATGGAAAGCTGAAGATGTTACTTTGGAAATTATTATGACGCCTCATTTGCTAACCCAATAAAGTTCTTTGCTAAATGACAATCAGGAACAACAGTCCCATGTCACTGATGGATGGCCAAGGACACCCTCACTGGAGAGGCTAAGACATGAAGATGGTGGCTTGAGAGCTGCAGGGGGGGGGGGGGGGGGGGGGGGGGCGCCTCCTGCGGTGGAAGACTCATACCCAGAAGATTGTTTTCCGAAGATGAGTATTGGAAATGAAAAAGTCTACACAGTTTGAACGAAATCCCAGCTGGAAGGCTGGGATCTCATGCACAGAGAGATCCCAGCCATCCGGCTGGGATTTCGTGCCACAGCCCGGGTTTTCCTCTTGCTGTGTAGAACCGCTGGTCAGAATAGCAGCTGACCAACAAAACGATTCATGTAGAAATTGTTCTCTTCTTGAAATGACAGTGATATAGAGAGTTATTCCAATGAAACATGGGGCTTTATCTCCTGTTCTTTGTCCCTCTTTGTTTTGTTCCCAAGTAGGAACAAGAATGAGAGAGAGAGGGGGTTACTGAAAACTCCTTTTGGGCCTGATTGATAACTGGATTCTGGTCTAAATCTGAGTTCATTCCCGAATAGCCATGGGTCCCTTTTTGGGCCTGAGATGTTGGTTCCTATTTTTGAGTATCTATATACCCAAAGTCATTTTATACCCAAATCCAAGTTCAAAAATGACTTTGGGTATATCATCACCGCCACTTTCCAAAATTACTCCCTTTATTTTGGAAATACCATATTAAAGTGAGGTGAATTTCTACTGTATATAAATGACATTTTGATACAAACCTCTTTCATCCTAGGTTAGGAGTGATGGATTTGGATGCGGAGACCCCGACACGCGGTCGGAGATCTATGTGTATTCCAACCATTGGAAAGCTCCGCGGATCTCTTTCGCCTCTTGTCTCTCCTATGAGATGGAATAATGCCCAACCCTATGGCTCCCTTAACTTATATAGACAAGTCCCAAAGAGTCACACTTACTAGAGACTTCTTCGCCAAGAAATTCACATCCACTAATCCTATTGGAAGTCTTATTAGTGGGACCAGATCAAATCTTACATTAAATGGGATTGTATTCTCTGTGGGCATCAGCCCTGCTTGATCTGACGTGGAACCCGTGGCATGCGGGCCACACGATTTCCTGCAAGGGGCACATTACTGACACAAGGAATATACAACTTACATACATGTGTATAAACTATACGTAGATCTGTTAAGATCATGCTTGGAAATGGAGGTTTACAGTGAATAATGGGTGATCCTTGTATTAATTTTTTGCAGCATTGTGAATGCATGTAGCAGTGGATTTTCATTTTTTGGGCAGGGATTTGTCAAAAGGGAAGCCCAAAAGTTGAAAATCTTTGAAAATGTTCTCTTTATAAGCTAATATCCTAGAATGTTATGGATCCAACTAAATGACTGCAGGCAAAGTGTAAGGACAAAAAGGAGAAAAAAAAAAAACAGTATTTTTATCACTCCACCTATTCTAGCATTGGTAATATCTCCCTGCACTTTAATAATACCATCTATTGGAGCTAGGGTTGTAAATGGGTACCCGATTCTCCGATTACCCGAAGATTCCGACCCGTTAGGATCCGGGTCTGGGTCCTTATTTTGGTCCCGATAAGAAAATGGTTCAGGTTCCAGATCCTTTTTTTAGAACCGATACCTAAACGGTTCCGGTTCCGGATCCATAGTGGCTCAGACCCGTGGACCCGGGACCCGACCCAATATATACTAACATAAGGTAACTTTATTATGTGAGAACAGAACCCTTTTTACTTTTCTACTTTTCTACATTAGGGTTTTCTACTTTTCTACATCTCATTGCCTGTTTGGATGTGATTTCTGAGTTTTTGGTTAAAAGTGTCTATTATTGATAGACAAAATATCACATTAGTGTTTGTAGGTACGTGATCCAATTGAAATGTGAAAAAAGCATAATTTTTTAAAAGAAAAATACAGGTATTAGTCTAGACCCGGAACCGGAACCAGACCCGCCTCACAAACGGTTCCGGTTCCGGTTCTGGTTCCCATTATTTTTAACGGTTCCGGTTCCCCTTCTTAAAAAACGGTTCCGGTTCTGGTTCCACCCTAGACCCGGACCGGAACCGACCCGTTTGCAACCCTAATTGGAGCCATAGGCTGCAAATTGATTGTGACAGTACCGACCATTTATCCATAATTGTGTTGCAATAAAGTTCAGCCAGGTTAAAGTGGACGGTTAAACTGGGTTCAAACTATTAACTCATGAGTTCACCCCCCGTCAAGTTTCTAAAACATTGGTTAAAATAAAGAGTAAATTAGCAAAAGGTCCTTAAAGTGGAATGTATTCATCCTCCAGTCCAGACCAATTCTGTTTAAGGGCTCTGATCCACTCAACTAGACAATGTGCAGCTAGAGGTCCCTACATCCACACGATCACATATTTCAGGACTAATTTACCCTTTCATCTATTTTAGGCATAAGATTTTGAAATTTAAAAGTTCAAATCTTGTATTATCTCTCTGTTACTATGTACAAAACTCAACACCACCGTCCCTCTATTATTTCTATGCACTATTATCCTCGGCGATGTGGGTCCAGCCGAAAAAATAAGATGCCGATGTGGGCGGTTTCAGGTGGTGGGGGTGTCTTAAACCCCAACCCCAATATGCCCACACAGACGTTCTTAATGATACTGCCTTCTAGAGAGAGGCTAGGATTTTCCTAGGGCTTGGGCAATCCTGCACCGACAAAGATTGACGGTATTAAGTCACGAGGAGTTTCCAGGGCTACTGGACGTTGGAGTCACGAGGTGGAAACTCTTGTTTCATGCCCATTAAAGATCCTCAGTGCATCTTGTTCGTTTGATCGAAACAAGTAGTGGAGAAGTCTTAAGAAAAGACAAAAGGTCTTTTAACTTTTGAAAAAAAAAAAAGGCGGGCGGGGGGGGGGGGGGGTTTCGTGTCTTGCCGGGTTTCTCATCGCAGGAGCCATTGCCAAAAGAGACATGGTGCAGAGAATGGATCTCTTTGTAAACTGATCACCGGAGAAGGCTGCCTGCACGCCGTCGTCATCGCCGGACGACGCGGGCCATGGTCGTTAGAGTTCGCCTGTCGCTGGAGAAGAAGCAGCAAGGAGTTGCAGTGTCCATGGTTCTGTTGTAGAAATAGAGCCTGTCGAGGAAGAAGATAAGACCCAATTAGGTTAGTTTCCAAGCCAGGGTCAAGTTCGGGTCGGTTCTAACCCGTCCACAGCAAGAAGCCTAGTTCAGCATTAACCAACAGCCAACCAGGGCTGACTTCATTTTTCAAATTTATCTGAGTTTTGACAAATTTATATGAGTTTCTGTCAAATTTATTTGAGTTTTTTATTTTTTTTTGTCAAATTTATTTGAGCTTTGCGCAAATTAGTTTGAGTTTTGAAATAAATTTATCTGAGTTACGGACAAATCTATCTGAGTTTTTGGCTATTTATCTGAGTTCTGAAACAAATTTATCTGAGTTCTGAACAAATCTATCTGAGTTTTTGGCAACTTTATTTGAGTTTTTGAAAAATATAGCTGAGTATCTGAATAATTTATCTCCATTTTGAAAATTTTTACTGAGTTTTTGAACGAATCTTTCTATATTTTTGGAAAATTTATGTATTTTCTTAGATCTATTTATGTTTTTGAATTTTATTTGTGCCTTTTGAAATTTATTTGTATTTGTTGAAATAAATTTAACTGAGTTTTGACAAAAATACTTAAGTTTTTGGCAAATTTTTCTGAAATTTTAAAAATTCGTTTATCTTAATTTTGGCAAATGTATTTATATTTTTTTATTTTATTTACTTCTTTTGAAATTTATTTGCATCTTCTGAAATTTATTTACATTTTTTGAGATTTATTTACATTTTTTGAAATAAAATTAACTGAGTTTTGGCAAAAATACTTGAGTTTTTGGCATTTTTTTAAAAATATAGAAAATTGATTTATCTTAGTTTTGGAAAATGTGTTTATGTTTTTGAATTTTATTTGCGTCTTTTGAAATTAATTTACAGCTTTTTAAATTTATTTTATTTTTTTGGGATTTTCTTTGTATCTTTTGAAATTTATTTATATTTTTTGAATTTTATTTGCATCTTTTTAAATTTTTCTACGTTATTTTGAAATTTATTGTGTTTTTTAAAATTATTGTATTTTTTGAAATTTATTTGCGTTATTTTAAAATTTAATTGTGTGTTTGTAGAATTTATTTGAAAACCTCATTAATAGGATTTTGTTAATCGTGGCCAGTTAATTGGTAGTTGACCATTATTAATAGGATATCACACCAATCATGGGATATGATTTAAAGAAATGGCAAATTGGACATTTCAGGTATGAGAAAGTGTAAGAGGTACCTTTGGCTGCATAACTTTGTTTCTTTTTTTTTTTTTTTGACTGTTTGCCTTAAAGTCATACTTTGAGGGACCTCCGACCAAAGCAAAATAAATTCAAAAGCTATGAATAGGGAGCACTCAAAACAACGTTATCAGGATATCTGGCTTGGATATTTCCTTGATACATTAAGTATCTGTTAAAAGATCCCCATAACATTTTTCAAGATATTAAACATAGTTGTATCTTTATGTAGGTGTCTTTTTTTTTTTTTTTGCTAAGGGAGGGTTCCCAACCCTTTGGGTTGGACTCATCCCTTCGGACCCAGAGAGAAGCTGGGTATAATCGCTGTGGATCGATACCAGGATAACTAGTTCCGAAAAAGAGAGGAACCGTGGCCCTAACTGTAACATCCCGACCCTTAACCTATATTAATTATAGCTAATTGCTTGATTAGTTAGTAAGTGTGTTTAGAGTCTTAGCGAGTCGGGTTTGACGTATAAATCATGTGGGTGAAATCTCACATGATTCGGAGCACGTTTGGGTACAGTAGGGGGGTGGTTTGCAATTTGGGAAGTTTTCAGGGGCTTAATTGAGATTATGAGTTTTTGTGAATTTGGGTGCATTGGATAGGTTTCATCATTTCATGAACTTTAGTCTTCTATCGCGTTTCGATTCGACGCGAGGAAGAGGCCCAAATAATCACTTAAGTGAATTAAGGACTAAACCCATAATTCTCTATACTTATCCTATGACTCATCTCAACTTATTCTATATCACAACACCTCATACGGATGACTCATTTCTTCACCTCTATCACCATTTCATTTCTACTATTCACTCTCTTCTTCCTCTTCACTGACTTCTTGCCAAAGACAGCCATAGAACTTCCATCTTCATAGGCCAAGCTTCACATCTTCTTCTTCAAACTCCAAGGAACCCATCTATCTAATTTTCAAGAACTTCCAACCACAATTCCTTGAAAGGTAGGCTTCCAAAGCTTTTAACCATAGTGAATTTTCTTCTTTTTAGTTAGAAATGGATTAGGAATACTCACTACTACCCATTTCATTCATTTTGTAGTGTGATTTTGGGATTGAGAAGCTTTTACACCCTTTGAGCTCAAAAAGAGAGATTTCCTTAATTCTCTTGATTTTTGGTTTAGCTCATCACTAAGGCAAGTTAATATATATATTTATGCTTGGATATACTGTTTCTTCCTTGAATTGATGATTGATTATGTCTAGATAACCCAATGCTCTAATCTTGATAATTTGAATTGAAAACATGATAAATTGGGTTAATTGTCTAATGAATTGGATTGGAAATGAAATGGATAGATTGAGAGGTTTAGAGGACTTGAAAGGATGTGATTTTATCCTTGAATGGCTGTGAAACAGGTTCAGGGATTTTGGGAAACTGAAAGGGACCAAATACACATCAGTTACAGAACTGATGTTCTGTAACTGTGTGTGCTCGGTCGACCGGCCCAGGGCTTCGGTCGACCGAAGACACAGGGTCAGGTGCGGGCAGTACCTGACCATTTTACTGTTCATCATTTCTGCATATTAATGCAGGTCGACCCGGGCTGTACTAGGTCGACCGGGACAACTGTAGAGTACCTTTTGAGGGACTCTTTTGACCTCTTTTTCCATTGGACTTGTATGGAACATTGGCTACCTTTATGGACTCATTTGACTTGATATGAGGAGTGTTTTGGAACATGCATTTCTCATTGTTATTCCTATTTTCTCGGTGTTCAACTTATATCAATCTTGAACGGTACGGGACAACGGGATACCTCTTTTATATCTATGCACGAAGATTGTTTGTTCAGGTATCGCGAACCTTATTCCTTTCGTTGACTGAGTATAGTTGTACGAGACTATGGTAATAACTATTGACCTAAGATTGGATTGTTTATTGCTCTCGACTCTACATAGTACAATTGGGTACTTTCTACATGAAATGTTCATGTTCTATAGATTGCTTTACTTGTTTTGGTTTGGGATCAAATGATGAACTTAGATGATGACTTAGGATCCCCTTGATGTCTTGTTTATCTTGTATATGATTGATAGAAGTGTTGAGATTAGGCGGCTTTAATCGTAAAAGCTTGATGAGGACTACTATGGTATTGATACTTGAATAAGCTTGCTTGATAGTCTTGATCTGATTGATGGAAAGTAGTCTCTCAATTGTTTATGAATCTTGTTCACGCAAGAAAGCCTAGTCTCCTCACTCCTACTTGTCTAGGACTCTTGTGTCAGGCATCACTCAGTTGTCAACGCCCAACATAGGGTGGGGCACCACCTGTGTGAGGACCTTGGTTTGAAAGTCTGCGCAGTACTACTTTTTATATTTTGATGGATTGTACACCATCGGATACATCTTGCATTATTGATCTTGTTTGGCCTTTAGTATCCATCTTGCTTGCTTACTTGTTTGCCGGGTTTTCATCCCGTGCCACTCTACCACAACTCTCATGTTGAGTATGGAGGGTCCTTGTTGAAACTATCCGTGGTGTATTAGCTTGTGTGATTTGCATATTTGCTAGATTGTTTATGACTCGTATACTATGTATTTCTTATGTCTGAAATGCATATGTTTCTATTGATCTTGTATCTTGTCTACTCTGATTTGATATGTATATCTTGTTGTCATTTGTATATATATTGCTTGCCAACCATCGTGTTGACGATGTTATTCTTGGTGCATAGGTACCGAACCCTTCTATATCGAGGAGGAGACGACGGAAGAAGTACAGGCGGATCAGTCTGATGACTTCTTAGATTTTAGTACGGACGGCATTGTATAGCCGTACTGACCCCGTACTCGAGAGCCTTCATGCTTATCTTGATAGATTCATCTTTTGTACTTTTGTTTATCTTTTGATTAGGCCTTAGTGTTGATGTGGCCTAATGTTGTAAATAATACTTTTGAGTTAAAGTGTTTAAACTCTGAACTTTAATGATGATATATAGTATGGTTCCAAACTATGCATTTTTAAGATACCATTTGTAATTATTAAGCTTCCGCTATTGATTGTTTGTATTTGAGGAAATGTTTATACCTCACAGCGGTCTTCGATCCAATTGGGACACGATTGGGGCTAAGTTATATTTGACTTATGTTGTAAAAAGTTTTAATTAGCCCTAATCTCACGTATAACCCCGGTTTAAATATTGGGGACGTGACACTAACCATTCGGCCAACCCCTTGGGGTTTTTATGTAGGCATCAGATGATAGGCAAACAAGTAATTATTACACCGGAAATTGCCACAAGAGAAGGCATGTTTTTGCCATGCCAACCCGGGCATCCAGGATAGGATTTTGTTATCTACTCTCCTTGCAACTGTAAAACTCCACAATACTACTGTACAGTTAATTGAGATTCTAAGAGTGGCGCAGAAGGTCAGCTGACCAAAATGAGCAGGTGATTCCAATAGCCACAATCAGTTAGATGCTGTAGGTGCAGAAAATAATGACCCACAATAACTGAGGTGCCTTAGAGGACTTATCCAAGGTGATGAAGATTAGGTGCCGCCCGAAAGCCTGAAAGGGAAGAGCAAACGGTCAGAGGACCCTGGCCTGGGCGGCCCAAGGCTCTCCAATGCCAAAGTCAGTGAATGGACTGGAACAAAGGAAGGAGAGGAAGAAGAGAGACAGAGTAACGGCTCTTTCTGTTGGATTGTGCGTACCTTGCATGTGGAATGAGGCTCTATTTATAGAGGCTTGGGTCGTATCTTTGGATGATATCTTGGCGCGGGTCCCATGACTCGACAGGGAAGTCATGATCAGCCCACAAAGTAATTAATGTGGTCCAATCCAGCCCGCTTTGCATTTAATGCCAGTCGGATCGGCCCATATCGCATTGAATGCGTGTCACGTTGGGCCAGAATGTATTGGGCGCCTTTGGCGGTAGGGGCACCATCGGATCTATCCTCGGGCCGTGCCCTGATTTGGCCTCAGCCGCTGGATGCCGTCCTGTCAGGGATCTGGCGAAGATTGTGGACGGCTGGATGTCGCATCTGTCTCACTGGCTCGCGCCCCTATTCCGCCACTTGTCTGATGACGTGGGGGGCGAAGGGCGCGAGTGGAGATTCTTTCCTGCTTCGGCTTTCGTCCCGGTTCCTTCTGCCGAGGTGGAGCTTTCAGCCGAGGTGAGCACCTGGGGTAGCCGAGCTCGGCGCTAGCGGCCCGGATCAGCCTGACTTCGGCTGGTGTTGATACCAAAAATGTCACTTTGCCTCTTCAAGATCCAAAGAGCTACATGAAGTCGCAACCTGCCATAAATAGGCAATGCTAATTCCAAAAAATCAAATCTTGTCAGAATCAAACAAAAACTGCAAGATCCTTCAAGACAGCCAAAAGAGGAGTACACAAGAAGTTTCGGGCCATTTCAAAATCATTTGGCCTAACTTCGCTTCTCCAACAGCCAAAAAGGAGCTCTCGGCGGCAAAAGCATCGGAGACACCAAATCTTCGATCAGAGCCAATGGATGGTCTCAAAATACTTCCAAAAGGCTCCACATTCAAGTTCCGAGTCAAACCGACAACGTTTGACCCTACATCAACCCTCGAACAGCTAAATCAAGCCTCTCGGCGGCGAGAACCACCGAGGCCATTACTCATCAGATAGAGCACATGGACGGCTTCAAAATGCTTATAAAGGGCTACACGTCAAATTTCAGGTCATTTCGACAACATTTGGCCATAGTTTGACGCTCGGAAGCCAAATCAGGCCTCTCGGCGGCAAAGCTCTCCGGGACCATGGTTTCCAAGACAGAGCCTATGGATCATCTTAAAATGACTCCAATAGGTTCCCTGTCAAATTTCAAGTCAATCGGACATCGGTTGACCGCACATCAAACCGCGACATCTTCATCGCGACAAAAGCGAATCTACTGGTGATAGGACCCCAAACGGCTTCAAAACTCAAACAAAAGCCTATGGTTGGTCTTATTTATTGCTCAGGAGGCTTCACACCAAATTTTAGGTCATTCCGACATCGTTTGACCCAGTTTCAGCTTCTGACGGAAAATCGGCAGCTCTACGCTACAAAGTCTTCGGCTTTCTCAGGAAATTGGAAACTTTGCAAAATAAAATGCAAGGATTCTCATCAGGTTTCCTATAGGGAAATCAAGCCAATAAATGGTAAAAAATGTCAAGGAAAAATACAGAAGAAAAAAGAATCGAAAAACAGCAAAAACGGACACAAAACGGGACAAAAAGGGGGAAAACCCCCCCCAGGGCCGGCGACCCCTGCGACCCTGGAGCCCGGGGTCGCCGGGAAGGCCCCGGAAACCCCGGTTTTCGCCGTTTTTTCGCGATTCGAAGCGCCCAGCCTCTAGTACTTTCCAAAATTCATGCTTTTAAGACACCAAATCCTCTAACATCCGTCCAAAACACGGGTCTATCATCAAGAGTATCGAAAACAATATTGACCGCCACCCGGTCAACCAAAAAAAGTGTGCTTTCTACCCGACTGATCGAGAAATCGACAGGACAGATGGCACCGACCCGCTGTTGGCAACAAACACCTGAAATTACATGGTCATCTGATGTCGATCTACATGAAGATCTATCGATGATCATCACCAGAAGAATCCCAAAAGACGCGGCACGGCCCACGACTCTTCAGATGCTCGGCGACCACTTAATGCGATTAATTGACTAGCTTTATTACAGTTATTAATCCATTTCTTTGGACGGACCAATCAGAAGCAAGCATCCGGGAGTTACAAGTCAAGAGATTCATGGCATTTAACCCATGAAACTCCTCCCATCATGGCGATTAAAGGCGATTAAATGCCCTCAATCTCCTCCGGCCAATCAGAAGCCAAGAAAAAGGAGTTACAAAATAAAGAATTCAATTTTGTAACTCCTCCCTTTATGTAGCTTTATGACAATCAAGGCTCATAAACCCTCCTAAATGGCCACCTAAAAGCCTATAAATAGGAGAGCTCTCCAAGAAGAAAGGATCATCACAAACACACAGACAGACAACAGCAGACAGAAATCAAGAAACAAGCACAGAAATCCAGAGAAGGAAAAAGGGAGAAAACTCTGCGGAAGTTCTACACCGACCACCGCAACAAGGTGACAAAAGTCCCTTGGGGGGGTACCCCCCCCCAAGGTCCTTGCCTTCTCCTTCTGCCTCCAATGGCTTAGACGTGGCTTTTCAGCCCGTCTACTCGGCTTTTTATTGGACATAGGACCTTCTTTTGGTCTTTGTTCTCTAAAAACCTGAGGTTATAGCCAAGCCAAGCGAATCAATAGCATCCTCTGTTCTCATCTGCATGGATGATGGCGAAGCCCACATATGGCTTGCGGCCGTCAATCTAAACGGGTCCCCCACAATCTCCTGAGAAGTTAGATCCTCCTTTTCTTGCTTTTCATTGTAGTTTGTATTTTTTCAAAAGAGACAAAAATCACAACTCTTGTCTTTCATTATTGATAAGGATTGTAAATCGGCTATAAACGCCAGAAATCGGCTATAAACGCCAAAATCGGCTATAAATGCCAAAAAAATCGCCTTTCACGGCAAACCAAGAAAATGTCTCTTTTCTTAAATATATGTGCAATGGAAAACTTGAAAGAAGTTGATTTCCTTTTTACTTGCGAAGGTTGATCTCCGGATCACCACTTGCAATTCCAAGTAAAATAGAAAATCTGGCACACCCACACAAAAAAAGAAATGTTGATGCACGCCCTTGCCCCCCGGTTACGAAAGGGTCAGACCCGACGGACTCCCACGTCCGCCGACCTCGGTAGAACCGAGCAGGAGCGCGGTCCATCAAGCTGGCACACCCGGTGGGACTCGTTTATTTGAGAACACAATGCTAGAAATGAAATATTTGCATATCATATATTTTGCTCTATGCTTATATTTCTTTTCTCGATTCCTTGGCTACTTTATAATTGGTGGCCTATGTTAGATTCCGCATCTAAAAAAAATGAGATGAGATTTTTTGGAAATTTTTAATTCTTTGAATTTATTTCCACTCTTTCTCTTTTCGAAAAAAAAAACAAAAAATCAGATTTTTCAGTTTGGATTCAAAATTGAGAAACCTTGATCCGTTCCTATCGTTCATCGCGCTTGCAGAAATGTTGAGCCTGTTCGACTAAGGTTTTGGGCCATCGTTTCTCTTCGATGAGTTCATTAAAGTTAAAAAAAAAATAAAAATAAAAAAAATAAAAAAATTAGATTTCTCATTTTGGATTCAAAATTGAGAAACCTTAATCTTTTCCTATCGTTCATCGCGCTTGCAGAAATGTTGAGCCTGTTCGACTAAGGTTTTGGGCCATCGTTTCTCTTCGATGAGTTCATTAAAAAAAAATATAATAAAATAAAAATATAATTGAAAAAAAAAAAGACATAGACGACTAAGGTTAAACCAACTGTGTTCTTTGATCATGGTTGATTCAAAGAAAAGCATTGTCCAGAGTGTGGAGAGCTTGACTGTTCTAGGCAAGGGTCCTCCAAACGGGTTCATTAAGTAATCCTACCCTTACCTGGGGGCAATTCTATCAATCAAAATTTCATAAGACCGGGTTAGGAGGCCTATGTGTACTCTCTCGTCTTTTAAATAAATTTTTTAAAAAAATAATAAATTTTTTTTTAAAAAAATAAAAATTTTAAAACAAAAAATAAAAAATAAAAAAATTTTTTCAAAAAAAGAAATCTTAAAAAAAAAAGAAATAATTAAAAATAAAAAAATAAATAAAAAAAAGATTTTTTTTAAAAAAAAAGAAAAAAAAATCTTCCAAAAAAAGATCTTCAAAAAAAAAAAAAAAATTCCGTCATTTTGGGTTTAGATTGGAGAAATCTTGGTCTTCTCCTTTCTGAGCACTGGCGCTCGCGGAAATCGCTGAGCCCGTGTTCAGATTGGAGTGCCTTTTGCTCTCTTTGATGAACCCGATATTGGTCTTTCAAAAAAAAACTCGTCATTTTTAGATTCAGATCCGAGAAATTATGGTTCATTTCTTTCTGAGCACTGGCGCTCGCGGAAATCGCTGAGCCCGTGTTCAGATCGGAATACCATCTGCTCTCTTTGATGAATCCAATCTTGACCTTTCAAAACAGAGAATCGCATCTCATAGATGCGGTCTTAAAACATTTGTGTCTAGCGGTACTAGTACGCCCTTTTAGGGTCTACTGTATTGCGACCGGCACATCTGTAACTCCAACTTTATATTCTTCTTACCTCGAGCTAGCTCTGCTTCTCGATAAGTCGAATTTAAGTTCACAATTGCTTCTAGCAGTCACTGGGATGCCCATTCTGGGCTTACCATACCTGCGATCAGAACAATTGTACCCTCTATGGCGTTTTGCCTTCTTCATGTTGCTTGGGTCATCTTCCTCTAGCAATTTGAAAAGACGAAACCATAGAACTTCCCATTTATGATCATTATATTCTTGTGAAAACTAATGGATGTGGTCTTGTTTCAGAAATTTTCGAAAACTAACAATGGCAGCTTCACTAACCATTACTTTCGATGAAAACAAGCACCAACTCATGCTTCAACAGAAGCAAACCGCGCGCACTTACAAGCGCCCCATCAGCTGCCGAAGCATCAACTCCCTCGACAATTCTCTGAACTCCGGGTCGACCTCGACTCCCCGGACTATCGTCTTTGGGACGCTGGGACCATTCCCACTTCCTGAGGGACAAACTGCTCCTTCCAAGAAGCAGAAACTCGCCTCTCAACGAGTCACTACCGTGACACCAAAGGCGAGCACCAGAAGGCCTGAAGCCCGTGGCAGCCCTCCGAAGCCTCGACCTGCAAACGACCAGGTCTATCCCAAGACTTGGTCCCCAAGACCTTCACCAAAACAAAGAAAGTCCCAAACATCCACTAAGCCAGCATTCCTGGCCCCACTCAAGGAGAACAAGTTCTACCCTCTTGCCTACATGAAAGAGGAGAAACCCATCTCCAACCTGACTCTCAAGTCAGCCCAGCATGAGCCGGCTTGTTCCTACAAGCCCAAAATCAAGTCATGCATCACAAGGCCTCTACAAGCACCTGCTAAGGCCTACAAACCTGTAGTTCGACCCTTCATCTCTACAGGGGCCGAACTCCAAAAATTCAAAGCTTCGCTGCAACAGGCGAAGGACAGGGTTCACATCCTGTCCTTGCCAAGCTACAAAGAAGACAGGCTCGGCTGCTGCGCCCGAGGGAGCACATCCTTCATCGTCAAAGCCCAGCCAGAGCTGACCGAAGCTCAAATTGCCCGTCGTATACGCCGCTGCGCGTCATACCGGTAAAAGAGACTAGAGAAACAAAGGACCCAGCCTCCTACACTCCAAGTCTCTCCCAAATGGGTCGAAAAAGAAAGACCCAACCAAGTTGCTGCCGTCCATATGGTTGGAAAAAACCAGAAGGCGCCAAAAATCAGCAACAAAAATCCATGTCCGACGTCCGATGACCCGCATCATCTCAAGGACAAGAAGACATTCAGAAGAATCCCCTGCTCCTTCAAGCAAAGGACAGCAGAGTGATCCTTCCTCAAGCTCTTCTTCAAAAAGAATGAGCCCCAGCTCAATCACCAGGATAGTTTCTTCGTTCGAATCACGAAGGATGAATGTCTTGGCTACAAATTCTGAGCCACCACCCCGCAATCCACCTCCAGAAGATGCGATCACCCGCATCCAGCAGTTGGAACAAGGCCAGCAGAGGATTGAAACTCTGATGGAAAACCTTCTCCTCGCCTTCCAAAATCAGGCGAACAATGAACCTCCTCCGAATCATCAAGATGATGGAGTAAATGGAGAAGAAAATGAGTCACGCGCCCTTACCAAAAAGGACGTAGACAGTATCCTCGCCAAAGCAAAAGAAGAGGATATACTCAAGGAGCATGGGATCAAGCCACCATATCCCTTATGGATGGACTCGGTCCCGTTCCCCACCAAATTCAAGCATCCTACTCTCCAAACATATACGGGGAAAGGATTAGGCAGACAGCACGTCATCCACTTCAAGATCCTGACGGGAGCTATCGCGGATCAAGATGCACTCAAGATCCGCCTCTTTGCAAGTACCCTAAAAGGTACGGCCTTCGATTGGTACTCCACTCTGCCGGAGGACTCAATCCAAAACTGGGCCATGCTAGAGACACGCTTCCTGATTCACTTCAAAGGTGAAGATCATCCCGCTACTATGGCTCAGCTGTGCAGCCTAAAACAGGGGGAGAATGAATCAACATATGACTTCATTCACAAGTGGAAAGCAATGGCATACAAATGCTCTGATGTATTGCCACAAGCGTCGCTAGTCGACATCTGCCGAAACAACATGAGAGCTAGAATCCGCTCCATGATCATCGACAACAAATCAAAGAACCTGGGAGAACTCCTAGAAGCTTCCATGGAAGCTGAAACGGTGATTAAAGACCTCAACAGTCAGAAATCATCAAGAAAAGAGCCAACCGCCATTGCAACCTCTAAACCAAAGAAAAAATAGGTCCTCAATGTGCAGACCAAGTCAGCTCCTCAGCCACCAAAGAAAGCTGAAAATAAAGTTGCTGGTAAGAGACCTGAACTCTCAGATGCCTTCAAAGAACGAGTAGAGAAGAAATACCTGTTTGATGAAGACGTTGATGAAATCTTCGGGGCTCTTGTGGCAAACGGCAAGCTCACCCTGCCTGAACCAAAAAGACCGGGTGATGTTGGCAAAGCCAACGATCCTCGGTACTGTCCATACCACCAGATGATCTCGCATCCTCTCAATCAATGCTTCGTTGTGAGAGAGAAAATAAATGAGATGTGGAAAAACGGAGTCATCACCTTTGACAAAAACTATGGGCCTGCCTCCGTCAACATGGTGACATGTGGACAAACATCAAAATCACCGAAGAAGAAGATCACTACTTCCTTCAAGGTGATAAACTCAAGCCAAGCGTCCGAGGAACTGGTTCCCTACCCGACACCAGACGGACAACCGATATGGGTACATCCCGATCTCCTGGAAGATGAAAATTGGGAGGTCGTGAAAACAAAGCCTACAGCTCAACAGCGAAGGCAGGCCAGGAAACATCTCCTCAAGCTCAAACGGCAAGAGAAGACCCAGCCAAAACTAGAGGTCAAAGAAAAGGCAGAGGCTTCCTCTACCGCTTCACTGGAGGCAAAAAAAACATCCCTTCCAGAGACTTCAAAGGGGGTAAGGAAATTCACTCTCAGTGATTTCATGCCACCTCAATTCAAAGAAGCCATGCAGGAGGCATCATACTCTTGCAATTCGGTAGTTGGATTCTCCATTGATGGATACGAGTCCAGCAACACCGATGATGGATTCGAATCCAACTACACAGATGAGTGGGAGGAGTCCCTTGAAACAGGAGAATATCTCTCCGATGAAGAATGGGTTCCTGAGTCTCATCTTATGCCCGTAATCTGGTATAACCCCCTACAGCCACAAGGATCCTGGTCTGATGATGAAGAAGACCAAGAAGCTGTACAAGAAAATGCTGCTGACCCAGCACCTCTCATTACTCCAGTGGAAATCAACCATCTTGAGCCACAAAGAGTTGATGAAGAAGAAGATCCGGCTCCCATGCCTGATCTTGAAGAATATGCAAGGATCTTGCAGCGACTCGCTCTAGAACAAGAGCAAGAACGCGTCAACGAGCCTCCTCGCAATCCAGAGCCTGAAGTCCCTGAAGATCACCAGGTACATCCTCCCTTAACTCCTGAAAATGGAGAAAATTGCTGGATAGACGATCCTCTCACATCCGAGGATGAGTCTGACTCCGATCAGGCAACGTCTCCCGTCAGAGCTTCCTGTAATGTGATAATTCGGGATTATAGCTCTTCCGAAGCATCGTCTGATGAGAGCACTTACACTCCGGCGACGCCTAACAATGTATCTTCTGAAGCCACCTCGTCTCACGTGACTTTCACTGAGATGACACCCTCTCAGGTTTCTTCTCCTGAGACTGTGACTTCAAAGTTCACACCCTTCCTGACTGAAGAATTCCCAGCCATTGATGCTTGGGACGATGAATTAGTCAACGAAGAAGAAAGGTTGCTGGATGCTGTTCAGGACTTGTTCCCGGAAAATGCTCCATGCAACACGATCACTGAGGATGGCAACTCTGCTGCTGATTCATCTTCAGCAAATGAAAAACGACAGCCTCTTGATCCTGAAGACAATCTTCCAAACGAAGACCCTTCTCAAGAAGCTCTCGAAGTTGGTAGAGGCACCCGCTCTGGCCGGGACTACCACAAAAATTACAACCAATCTTCCTTTACATACGTAAATCCTTCGGGAAAAGATGTTGTAAGCGCCCCCAGTGGCAACAATGATGAACATGCAGGCCCTAAGGAGGCTTTCAAGTATGACTTGATTGAACACTTCAAGCACATACATGCACGTCTGCACATCCTAGATTTGTTGCGAATGTCTCCGCACACTCGTGATAATCTCATCTCGGAATTACAAAAGCTGAATGAGGATGTCGACAAATATGCCCCGCAAGTCCTCCAAATTGAAATAGATTACCGGGTCAAAAACTCAGAAGCCTCCTCAAAGGGAGAAAAGAAGAAAACTGAGGGATCATGCATTGAATGCCTCTCGGTTAAAAAAGCAGCCAGTGCAACCATCGCCTTCACAAAGGATGACCTCCTACTTGGAGAAACCAGGCATAACCGACCCCTGTACTTCACAGGGTATATCAAGGAAATGCCAATGCACAGAGTTCAGATCGACCCAGGTTCTGCACTCAACCTCATCTCCACATCGGCTCTTGAAGAGTTGGGCATCCCACCCAGCAAGCTGAGCCACACATCTGTATCTATCTTTGGATACGATGGGAGTACTCAAAGGCCTATCGGCAAAATCAGGTTCAAGTTGTTGATCGGTGATCTTATCTCTGAGGTCACAGTGTATGCAATAAAAACCCCTTCATGCTACAACATCCTTCTCGGACGCCCTTGGATCCACGAGTATGGTGTTGTCCCTTCAACTCTACATCAATGTATCAAGTTTGTTGGCGACGACGGTATGATACATTGAGTCTTTGCGGACAGAAAACCCTTCAAAGGTAAAGAAGTCCACTTCGCAGACTCACAGATGTATGAAGGTGAAAAAGAAGAAGAGGAGAAGCACACAGCATCCTTTGCCGAAAATCTCCAGAAAGATAAAGGCAAAGCTCCTCAACAATCACCGGAAGAAAACAAACCATCCGGTAAATCTGAAGAGAGCATTCAAACTCCCTTCATCATCTCCCTCAAACCTTCAAAGCCTTTGGTCATCACAACTAAAGTGAAGAAGGCAAAGCAAAAGCCTGGGGGCAAATTTGTTGTCTCTTTCGTGTCTATCATGCAAGACACGGACTCGGATTCAGAGCCAGAAGACGACGTATCGTCAAGCCAAGCTGACACTCATCAAGTTCAGCCTGCTCTCACTCCAATGGAGACAACTCCTGACATAGAAGATCCTACGTCAGCTTCCTTCGTTGTTCCAGCAACTTCAGCAAAGGAAAAGCCGATCTTCTTTCATAGATCGGATGCTTCTTCATCAAACTCCATGCTTGAACCTTTCCAAAATAAAGGTACGCCTCAACTATCCTTATACAGTTCTGTGGCACAAGCTATTATGAAGAAAATGGGCTATGACACTCAAAACCCAGTCGGTTTGGGAGAAGGACGCGGTATTCTCACGCCATTGGGGCCCGTCTTGACAAAAAGCCAGCTGGAAGATTGGAGACTCTATGGCTATGTAGAAAAGTCTTCACACGGGTTAAGGTATGATCCCGACACTCCCTTGAGACAGTTGACACAAAGGCTTAAAAGTCAATATACTGACCAAGCCTCAACATCTCAAGTCCATGAAGACATCGATCTCCCTGGATATCTCTTTAATGAGTTACCTGACAAAGATCCAGGAAGCTCATCCAATTGGCACGATTTCTCCGAAAATGAAGAGGAGTTGTCCGATGGAATAGACGTGTGGTCTTCTCCCAGAAGAACCCTCATCTCCAAAAGAAGTAGCCTACTTCGACCCGGTTTCAACAGGCGATTGGGATCACCTCATAGCAAGCCTTGGGAAAGTTACCGATCAAGAAGACCCGTGGAAAGGAACAAAACCTTGGTCTGAAAATGACTTTGAAAACCCAGAAGGTTTCGTTGAGCTGGAAGCCTCCGAAAATATTGTGGAGGAACCACCTTCGAACCTTCCAACAGAAGATCCTGTTCAAAAGATAGGCTTGGGAACACTAGATAACTCACGTCCTGTATTCATAAGCAAGAATATAAAGGATGATGAGTTACCCGAGTATATCGCATTTCTTCGTGAGTTCGTTGATTGCTTTGCATGGTCTTACGCTGAAATGCCAGGCTTAGACCCCAAAATAGCGGTTCACAAACTCAATCTTCAAGAAGACATCAAGCCTGTCAAGCAAGGCCAAAGAAGATTCCGTCCAGATGTGATGGATAAAACTGAACAAGAAGTTCAAAAACTCAAAAGCGTCGGCTTCATCCGTGAGGAACAACATCCTGAATGGTTGGCCAACATTGTCCCCGTGACAAAGAAGAATGGGCAGATCAGGGTCTGTATTGACTATAGAGATCTGAATGGCGCATGCCCTAAAGATGAATTTCCGCTCCCCATACCAGAGGTAATGATCGATAATACCTGTGGATTCGAGCGAATGACATTCATGGATGGTTTCTCTGGCTACAATCAGATAAAGATGCATCCTGAAGATGAAAAACATACATCTTTTCGGACCCCATTTGGCGTGTATTGCTACACTATCATGCCATTTGGTCTGAAAAATGCTGGTGCCACAGATCAGAGGGCTATGATGAAAATATCCCAAGATATGCAGCACAAGACGGTTGAATGTTACGTTGATGATCTCGCCGTCAAAAGCAAAAGAAAAGAAGATCATCTCGAAAACCTTCGAGAAGTCTTCCTCCGGCTTCGCAAACACAAACTGCGAATGAATCCTTTGAAATGCTTCTTCGGCATCTCGTCGGGTAAGTTCCTCGGATTCTTAGTTCGAAAAGCTGGAATAGAGCTTGACCCCATAAAAGTCAAAGCCATTCTAGAAATGCCCTCTCCAAGAACCTTGAGAGAACTCAAAGGGCTTCAAGGGAGATTGGCCTACATCAGACGGTTCATCTCCAATCTTTCGGGGAAATGCCGTCCATTCTCCCGGTTGATGAAAAAAGGTGTAAACTTTGTCTGGGATGCTGACTGTGAAGCTGCTTTCCAAGACATCAAGTCATACCTAACAAAGCCTCCAGTGTTAGCTGCTCCTACCACTGGAAAAACATTCATCTTGTACACAACAGCCCTTGATCACTCTTTGGGAGCTCTGCTTGCGCAATAAAATGATCAAAGAAAAGAAGCTGCTCTATATTACCTCAGCCGCATGCTAGTAGGAGCAGAGCATCGCTACTCTCCAGTCGAAAAAGAATGTCTTGCTGTGGTGTTCGCCGTACAAAAGCTGCGTCACTACTTGCTTTCCAACACAGTATACCTGGTCTCGAGGGTCAACCTCTTGAAGGTCCTTGTCACAAAGGCAGGTTCTCTCAATGCTCAACTGGCAAAATGGTCCATCCTTCTGTCACAATTTGATATTAGGTATGTACCACAAAAAGCAATCAAAGGGCAAGCTCTAGCGGACTTCCTCGCAGAGCATCCATTGCCTAAAGATTCTCCTCTTAGAGATGATCTCCCAGACGAACCAGTCTACAATGTGGAGACTTTCTCACAAAGTGTCTCCTAGGACATGTACTTTGACGGTGCAACCAGGACAAATGAAAAAAGACAGCTGATCTCGGGAGTTGGCATCCTCTTTGTTAGCCCCGACAAATACATGATTCCACACGCTTTCTCGCTACTGGAACCATGCACAAACAATGTAGCTGAATATCAAGCTCTGATCTTAGGATTAGAACTCGCCATCGAATCCGGTATCACCATGCTGGAAGTCTTTGGAGACTCTCAACTGATCGTCAACCAGATGAATCAGAAATTTGAAGTCAGGAAGCCAGATTTGCTGCCTTACTACAACAAGGCACAATCACTTCTGCAAAAGTTTGACATCTGTCACATCACCCACATTCGTAGAGGTGAAAACATACGTGCAGATGCCCTAGTTGGACTTGCCGCATCCATGGCAATCCAGGAAGGGGAAAACATGCAAATCACAGTGTGCGAAAGAAGAATCCTTCCTCCTCTTAACACACACCAAGCAGTTGCTGAATGCCACCAAGTGATCGGAAGTCGGATTTCAATCCTTCAAACTTCAATCGGCGACTGGAGGGATCCGTTCATTGATTACATTATGTTCGGAATCCTACCTGAAGATCCAAAAGAACGGGTAAGCATCCAAAGGCGAACCCCAAGCTTTCATTTGGATATTCCTTCAAAAATCCTTCACAGGAAATCCTTCAACGGAGTACTTCTACGCTGCTTGTCACAACAAGAGGCTGAAGAAACACTCAAAGAAGTTCATGCTGGTCTTTGCGGAGCTCATCAGGCTGGACCCAGGCTCTATGATCAGATAAAAAGGTTAGGATATTACTGGCCTACCATGGTAGCTGACGCAATGCAATTTGCTAAGCGCTGCCAACAATGCCAAGTTCATGGAGATTACATTCACATGCCTCCAGAATGGCTGCATCCTACAGCTATCTCATGGCCTTTCGAAGCCTGGGGTATGGACATCATAGGTCCTATTTCTCCCCCTTCGAGCAAAGGTCATCGCTTCATCTTCGCCGCTACGGATTATTTCTCCAAGTGGTCAGAGGCATTTGCGTTCAACGAAATGAAGACCTCATCGGTCCTTCAGTTCCTGCGCACCAACATTATTTGTCGTTTCGGCATACCCAAAAGATTCGTCCATGATAACGGACCGCAATTCCGGGATCATCGATTCTACAGGTTCTGCGACAAATACAAAATCCAAAGCTGTCCTTCGACTCCATACAATCCGGCAGCAAACGGGTTAGCAGAAGCTTTCAACAAGACACTCTGCAAAATCCTCAAAAAAATGGTATCTAGTCACAAAAGAGACTGGAGTGACAAAATGTCTGAAGATTTGTGGGACTATCGAACCACCGTTCGAGGACCAACCCATAGCACACCATTCTCCTTAGTCTATGGATGCAAAGCTGTCGTACCCTTGGAAGTACAAATTCCTTCCTTGAGGGTATCCTTGCAAAATGACATGACTCAAGAAAGCAATGTCAAATTGCGACTCCATGAGCTGGACAATCTCGATGAGAGACGGCTCGAAGCTCAACAAAGCATTGAACTTTACCAAGCACGCATGGCAGGATCTTTCGATAAAAAGGTCAGGCAACGCGCCTACAAAAAGAGTGACTTGGTTCCTACGGTAAAAAGACCAATGGTCTTCGCTCACAAGTCCAAAGGCAAATTTGAGCCAAAATGGGAGGGACCCTACGTCATCGACAAGGTTTTCTCCAACGGCGCATACGCACTCCTAAACATGGAAGGTGACGATGTATGCTGCCCATCAACGGCAAGTTCTTAAAGCGGTACTACCCTTGAAGACTTACCCAACTGGGTAAGAGCAATGCCTGTACGGCCAAAACCGGTTTCCAGGTACACGCTCGCTAAACCCACCCTTTTTTTAGAATTTTCATATCAAATGTTGAAATTTCTAGAAATTTAAAACAATGCTTACTTTCATCGTTTCATTGTCAAAAAAAAAAAAAAAATCCAAGTTTAGGAACCTTTCCCTAACTTGACCAAAATTTTCAACCCTTGAACCCAAAATTCATGGTTTGAAACAAAATCCGGATTCAGCGATTTCCACCCTAGTCCACCCTGCCTTTTACCACCAAAATGGTTTTAGGTCAAAACTTATGACCCTCGTGTCTTTAAACAAAAAAAAATGGTTTTTCAAAAAACCGTGAGGAAGCGACGCTTAGTCGATACTCGCACAAATCGGAAGCATATGAACCATGTTCGACACTTCCAAAATCGCAGGGAAGCGACATTTCGTCGATACTTGCAAAATCCAAAACCATGGAGACGCAACATTTCAGTTGATATCCATAACTCAAAGGTTCGAGAAAACCACAAATTTCAAAAATCGTGGGGAAACGACATCAAGTCAGTACCTGCAAAACCAAATTTTTTGAAAAGCAAGGATGCGACATTCCATCGATAGTTGCACCCAAATCCGCTAGGATGCGACATTCCATCGATACTTGCAACCGAATGAGCAAGGATGCGACATTCCATCGATACTTGCAAGAACATTCAGCAGGGAGGCGACTTTTAGTCGATACTTGCATTTTTGAAAACCAAACCGGCTATAAATGCCATCAAAACAGGCTATAAATGCCACAAACCGGCTATCAATGCCACCAAAACAAAACCGGCTATCAATGCCACAAACAAAAACTTGGATTTCAAAAAAACCGGCTATCAATGCCACCAAAACAAAACAGGCTATCAATGCCACCAAAAACCGGCTATCAATGCCACAAACCGGCTATCAATGCCACCAAAACTGGCTATAGATGCCACAAAAAAAAAAAAAAACTCGGCTATCAATGCCACAAGAAAAGCTGGCTCTCATGCCAAAATTGGCTTCCATGCCACAAACAAAAACCTGGCTTCTATGCCAAAACAATCATTTGACAAAAGATTTTCACAAAATGACAACCTTTTGATCAAATCCCATTTAGCAATTACTTTTATCACAAAAAGATTCAAGTGAGCGTAGGGATAACAAAAAAAGAGTACAAAAAAAAATACATGTGGTACCAAAAAAAAGAAAGTGTCCACAAGCACTACAAAAAAAAGAGTACCAAAAAAAAAATACATGTGGTACCAAAAAAAAGAAAGTGTTCACAAGCACTACAAAAAAGTAAGTACCAAAAAAAATACAAGTGGTACCAAAAAAGAGAGAAGGATGGTTTCTGTAAAAAAAAAAAAAAAATACAGGAGCTCAATCAAAAATGGTCTCCAGCCAAGAGTTCAGCTCCTCAAGCAAACTTTTGGCCTCAGCCGTCAAGGATTCCAGAGCACGATTCTTCAAGAACTTGCCATGAGATGCTGGGGTGGGTTGAAACCCTTCTTTCGCACCAGGAAGATTATCCCGAGCAGTTTGCCATCGTTCGCTATCTTGAGATTTCCTTTCAAGAACTCGATTGGCATCTGCAACCCGGCGAATCAGAGCACTCTCCCTGTCACGAGCCTCTGTTATTGCAGTCCACTTGGCAGCGACTTGTGCCTGCAGATGCTCAAGACGTTTCCTGGCCTCATCGACCTCCCTATCAAGGATGTTAAGGTCATGTGTCAGCCCGATGATGGTTAGCTCTTCTAAGTTCTTCTCTCGGACTGCCTGCTTCCTGTTTTCTTTAGCCTCATCCAGGTTAGACTGAGCCTTATCCGCAGGGTCCAGGAACATCTCCTTGAAGAACTGGTCATCAGGAAAACCCATGGTCTCGAACCACCTGTCACCCAGCTCAATGATCCTATCAACGATCGCCCTGGCATCTGTGACATCCATACCAGCCTCTTCAGCATCACCGAGAATCTCATGCACATGCTGGATCATGCTAAATCCGGCTTCTAAGTGCCCAGAAAAGAGAGTCTCAATCCAAGAGCTCAGAACCCGTACCACCACCTTCTTCGCAAAAAGAAGAGATGGCCCAGCTGAAGATTCGCCCAACTCCGTTGGTCGGCCGCTCATGTCATCATCTGCTGGAAGAGTAACAAAAGAACTTTTTCCAGTTGAAGCTACTCCTGCTCGGGAAGGAATCTCAGCACGAGGAATCTCCTCAACATTGTCAGAGCTGGTCCTAAGAGTCTCTACCTCTGGATCAACCTCTGGCATCCCTTGCTCAGGAAGCGACGGATCCTCCTCTGTCACTGCCAAAGAAACACAAAAAGGTATGAATACGATCCTGTCTGAAAATCATTATCAGGGTTATAACTACAAAATACCTTCTTCAATGACTGGCGGAACACTTTCTTCCTCCATGAACTCATTGGAAGCATCATCAACATTTGCGTCCATCGATGGTTCAAAGTCATCGGAATCCTGTGGCAAGTCAGCTGGCAAGAAAAATGTTAGCAAACCAAGTCACAGACACAAAAAAAAAGAAGCAAAAGAAGTCATACCAATTGGAGATTCTGGATTCACTCCAGAGGCCCTCGGTTCTTCTTCAGGTGCCCCGACAGGATCCGTCACCACCTCATCGACTGGAACCTCAGGCATCACCAAGTCTTCCTCTGCTAAAAAAAAAAAAGAAAAGCAGAAACAAGAAGCAAATCAGAACATGGAAAAATCCCATGAAAACAAATGGAAAGAGAAAAAGGAAGAATCGTACCTTCATCGACGGTCTCTTCTTCTCGGCTTCTCTTCTCTGGAGGCTCGTCAGCATCCACTGGCACATCCTCATTGATAGTAAGAGGAACTTCCAAGTCAGGAGAGTCCTCATGCTGCCCCTTGCTGCGATGATGACTCCTCCTCCTCTTACTCCGGCGGGCTCGCTTCTTAGAGGAACCTGCCCCGCTGTCAGAGTCAGGTTTCCCACTTGACTCCTCACTGGATGGTCTACTCTTGCCAGTAGACTCCACGAAAGCTTGCCTCTGTGCCGCTTGCATCCAAGCGCCAAGTTCGGCTTCCTCCTGTTCTAGCTACTCTAAAGCCTCATCAGGTATTTCTCGAACAGCTTCAGAACCAATGACGCCCTGGTCACCGAGAAAGCCTATCTTGTACTTCTCTCCAGAAAGGAAGGCCCAAACTTCCTTTCGCCTGACGCCATCCAACTTTCCAAGGCCCTTTTTAGATGCCAGCTTCACATCAAGCTCCTTCTTGGAAAGCCCCCGATATGCCGAAAAGCTCTCCGCGAACCACTTCGCAAAGCCGGCAGTCCGGGAAGTCAGCAACACAGGATAAGAAATCATGGCTGTAGTGTCTTCAGCACTATAGAAAGCCCATGCATTTCTCCCATCCTGTAAGCCTCCAAAGCGCTTCACCATGCTTGAAGGCGCTCCAACAACGCCTTGAGAAAAGCCCAGCTGCAAACCAAAGCGAGAGGGTACATACAGCTGGATGTCGACGAAAAGATGTCTACGGCACACCATCGTGCCGACACGTATGCTGAAAAGCCACTCTCTCTCTGCATTCGTCAAGGAATAATGCCTTCCCGACCCCGCCCTGGTAGAGTCTCGGGAGGCACCAAAATCAAAAGCCTTCTTCCGCAACTCCGGAGAAAGCTTCACTGAAGACTGCCCCATCTCGACGTCCCTGAACCGTCGGATCCTCATGCGGGCAAACAAAAGTGATTCGGACACGGCTTTGCCCTTAGCCAGTCGAATCATCATCCTGTGCGGCACCCAGCCGATGGAAGCCAGGACAGTGGTATACATACCACGAATAAAAGATGTGGGCTGAAAATACCCTATTCATGGGAAGCCCAAGCCGAACCAAAAAAGCAGCAGCCTGCAGTTCGGTACACAGGTAGGAGTAAAGAGCTGGCACCAAAGCAATCTGCTCTCCAAACGCCATCTGACAAGCTGGAAAAATACAATGCGGCCTGATGTGCGTTCCATCTCCTCCAGCAAAAATAGCCTCACCAAGCCAATAACTGAGGTAAACAGCGAGATCTCTCCGCAGTGCAATGTCAGGACATATGACGTTTGTACTTGCACAGAAATCTCTCAACTCTTCTTGCATGGCCAAGATCTTCTTTGAACTTGGATCCTGAGCTCCGGCTTCCTGGGTCACGCTGTCAGAAGACTCCCTGCTATCAAAAAAGTTGGGGACTGAAGAGCTAGAACTCTTCCAACTGCTGGATCTAACTTTCAAACCCTCCTTCTCCTTCAAAAAATCATAGAAGGCGACGAGCTGAAAGTACAGAAGCCTGAACTCCTCAGACTGCCCCTCGAGGATGCTGTCAATCGGCATAAACTCCTCATAGAGTTTGCCGAGGATGGGCAATCCAGTAATGACGCTCAGCTCCTTCAAAGAAAAACCAATCTCACCATTCGTCACAACGAAGGTATTGGTTTGTGGGAGGAATGATTCCAGCATAGCCATGAAGGCCTCGTCGGAAAAGATCACGGTCTCCCTAAAGGCGCGGACCGCATCAAAAATCCCGGCTTCCTTCAAAACGGCGCCTCCAATCAGCAGGACGCGATCAGTCCATGACTTCCACTCGGAGTCAGCATTGAAACGGCCACGAAGTCGAAAAGGCTTGATCCAATTGCTGCCGTCACCGCTGAAAATACCAAGGCCCACCGGTCTCAAATCGACCAACGGATAATCAGAGCCCTGGTAGCCGCTGGATGGCATCAAAAGGTCCATGTCAACAGCCGACCTCTCCGTATATCCAGGAGAACCGCCAACAAAAACCCCGGTCTTGATTACATTTGTCCTTCTCACCCTGCTTGGAGGATCTTCCCTCTTAGGGCACGTGGGGGCAAGGCTCAAAATCGAGACGGTGCGATCAAACGTCGACCGGGTAACAACAGTCTTCTTCTCACCATCTATTGTGAAATAGAACTGAAAACACCTCCTCTGGTATGTCATGTCATCAGGGACTGCATCACCAAAGAAGAAGGTAGGCTTGGGCAAAACGCTCTGATCTTCTATCACCCATGGACGACTGCTTACCATGATCTTATAGAATTCCTCTCCCTTGAGAGTGATCAGTCGCTGCCTCATCTCATCTCTGTTGAGGGAGTCGCACTCTTCCAGATTTCTCTCAACATACTGGACCTTCTCAAAGGCCTGCTGAACGGCCGGATTAGAAGATCTAGAAGATCGACGAGGTACGCTTGTAGTAGGCTCTTTACCCTTGTTCATTCTGGAGGAACCACCTGCAAAGGATGGAAAAGAAAAAGATCAAACATCAAAATGACAGAATCTCGCTAAAAATCTGGCGAAATTTTGACATGATGACGGGGCAATTCCGAAGAAAAGGAACTATCCTGAAAGAAATAGAAAGCTTGAAGATGGGCTCAACATCGCTGCGAGCTCCGAAACTCCAAACTTTCGAAACCTCAAAGTCTCAGCAAAATCAGGAAGGGCTCAACATCGCTGCGAGCTCCAAATTCCCAAATTTGCAAAAACTTTCAGGTATGCTATCACATCATGCTACAAATTTAATTTACAATTGAATGCATGCATGAACATCTAGGTTTGCCAAAAAAAAAGGGGCATTATCATGATGAGCAAAAAAAAAAAAAAGAAAAGAAACTTTCTCAAAAAAAAAAGGGGAAAGAAAACAAAAAAAAAAGAAGAAAAAAAAGGGAGATGGCCCACAGGCCGTGGCCCACAAGCCACGTGGCCGTACGGCCAGATCCGTACGGCCCACAAACAAAAAAAAAACCAAACAAAAAAAAAAAAGAAGAAAAGAAAGCAAAAAAAAAAAACGTGTAAAAAAAAAAGAAGCAAACACGTGAAAAAAAAAGAAGAAAAGAAAAGAAAGAAACAAAAAAAAAAGAAAGAACTTTATTTTTCCTACAATGGAGTTTTCTTGAAAATGGGAACTTACTTGAAGCCATTGATGGAGAAAAAGAAGAAAAGTCTTGAAGATCTTGAAGAAGAAGAACTCTTGGTCTTGAAGCCCTCTTGAGATTATTGCAAAAGAAAGTAATAAGAGCAAGAGATCCAACCTCCTCCTTGCTTTTATAGAAGAAAGCAAACCAAAGAAGGAAAGAAGAAAGAGGTAAGTGTTACTAATTAGTAACCTTACCAAAAGAAAGAGATTAGAAAGATTCTTTCCCAAAAGAAAGATATCTTGAGGGATTCTCTCCCAAAAAGAAATCAATGAAAGATTTTCTCCTAAAAGATAGGATCGATGAAGGATTCTTTCCCAAAAGAAAGATATCTTGAGATATCCTATCCCAAAATAAAGGGAATATGAGAGATTCTCTCCAAGTAAAGATATTCTTAGATATTCTCTATCCAAATGAGATATTTTGGATATTCTTTACCAAAATGACACCATATGAGATCTAAGCCATTTCAAAAGCTTAAGGTCCCAAGGGTTAGCCCATATGAGCCAGGTTTGACCACCTAGGCACTTAAAAAAAAAAGAAAAAAAAATTGGGCTTTTAATCAAAGAGATCCCTCTTACCAAAAGCATACAAAAATGGTTCCATGCCTCTTTTGAGTTGATTGGACCATACAAAGAAAATTCCAAGCCGCATGAGCTTCCAAAAATCAAACCATCCAGCCTCATCTACTAAATTGAGCCAAAATCTTGAAATTGACATTCCACAAAAATCAAATAAAATCCTGGTCCCCTAACTTGCCACATACAGCTTGTTGGGTCACAAGACCAAAACCAAAAACCAAAACCTAATCCCCTAACTTGCCACATACAGCCGTTAGGTCACAAGATCAAAACCAAAATTGATCCCCCAACATTCCACATACAGCTTGTTGGGTCACACGATCAAAACCAAACCCGACCCCCTAACCTGCCACATACAGCCTGTTAGGTCACAAGGTCAAAACCCAAATCCACATCCTTGATGTCATCTTCAAAACTTTGCCTCGAGATGGTACGTGATCCCTTTCACTACCATAAAATTCCCCTGGAAGCTCAAAAGGCTATAAATACCAAAAAGAAAGACTGCTCAAAGACTCTTGGTCAAGTCACAGGCTCTCCTTCAAAAATCTCTTCGAGGCACATCGACTACAAAAGTCAAGCAACTCGTCGCTGTACCTCGAGGGGGCATTTGTTGACACCAAAAATGTCACTTTGCCTCTTCAAGATCCAAAGAGCTACATGAAATCGCAACCTGCCATAAATAGGCAAGGCTACTTTCAAAAAATCAAATCTTGTCAGAATCAAACAAAAACTGCAAGATTCTTCAAGACAGCTAAAAGAGGAGTACACAAGAAGTTTCGGGCCATTTCAAAATCATTTGGCCTAACTTCGCTTCTCCGACAGCCGAAAAGGAGCTCTCGGTGGCAAAAGCATCGGAGACACCAAATCTTCGATCAGAGCCGATGGATGGTCTCAATATACTTCCAAAAGGCTCCACGTCAGGTTCCGAGTCAAACCGACAACGTTTGACCCTACATCAACCCTCGAACAGCTAAATCAAGCCTCTCGGAGGCGAGAACCACCGAGGCCATTACTCATCAGATAGAGCACATCGACGGCTTCAAAATGCTTATAAAGGGCTACACGTCAAATTTCAGGTCATTTCGACAACATTTGACCATAGTTTGGCGCTCGGAAGCCAAATCAGGCCTCTCGGTGGCAAAGCTCTCCGGGACCATGGTTTCCAAGACGGAGCCTATGGATCATCTTAAAATGACTCCAATAGGTTCCCTATCAAATTTCAAGTCAATCGGACATCGGTTGACCGCACATCAAACCGCGACATCTTCATCGCGACAAAAGCAAGTCTACTGGTGATAGGACCCCAAATGGCTTCAAAACTCAAACAAAAGCCTATGGTTGGTCTTATTTATTGCTCAGGAGGCTTCACACCAAATTTCAGGTCATTCCGACATCGTTTGACCCAGTTTCAGCTTCTGACGGAAAATCGGCAGCTCTGCGCTACAAAGTCTTCGGCTTTCTCAGGAAATTGGAAACTTTGCAAAATAAAATGCAAGGATTCTCATCAGGTTTCCTACAGGGAAATCAGGCCAATAAATGGTCAAAAATGTCAAGGAAAAATACAGAAGAAAAAAGAATCGAAAAACAGCAAAAACGGACACAAAACGGGACAAAAAGGGGGAAAACCCCCCCCAGGGTCGCAGACCCCTGCGACCCTGGCCCAGGGTTGCAGGGGCCGCGACCTCCCCCCCAAGGTCCTTGCCTTCTCCTTCTGCCTCCAATGGCTTAGACATGGCTTTTTAAGCCCGTCTACTCGGCTTTTCATTGGACATAGGACCTTCTTTTGGTCTTTGTTCTCTAAAAACCTGAGGTTATAGCCAAGCCAAGCGAATCAATAGCATCCTCTGTTCTCATCTGCATGGATGATGGCGAAGCCCACATATGGCTTGCGACCGTCAATCTAAACGGGTCTCCCACAATCTCCTGAGAAGTTAGATCCTCCTTTTCTTGCTTTTCATTGTAGTTTGTATTTTTTCAAAAGAGACAAAAATCAAAACTCTTGTATTTCATTATTGATAAGGATTGTAAATCGGCTATAAACTCCAAAATCGGCTATAAACGCCAAAAATCGGCTATAAACGCCAAAATCAGCTATAAATGCCAAAAAAATCGCCTTTCACAGCAAACCAAGAAAATGTCTCTTTTCTTAAATATATGTGCAATGGAAAACTTGAAAGAAGTTGATTTCCTTTTTACTTGCGAAGGTTGATCTCCGGATCACCACTTGCAATTCCAAGTAAAATAGAAAATCTGGCACACCCACACAAAAAAAGAAATGTTGATGCACGCCCTTGCCCCCCGGTTACGAAAGGGTCGGACCCGACGGACTCCCACATCCGCCGACCTCGGTAGAACCGAGCAGGAGCGCGGTCCATCAGCTGGGCCCCTGTGCTGGTGGCCGGGGCGTGTCTGATGCCATGTGGGCGGTACGCGGATGGCACGTAATAGTGCTTAGTCCCATCTGATGGCTGTGATTTAGCGTAATCCTGGAGCTCTGGAAATCTCCCCACACAATTGCCCCCTAGCTTTTGACCTCTTAAGCATCCTAGCCTTTAGCGGTCGAAAGCTAGAAAATCTGTCTGGGGATGCGGCGATCATTGCCTGGTGTCGCTTCAACTTTTCTGAAGCAATAAATGCTCTGTCCTGCCCGTTCTGAGAAGCGAACCGACGGCTACACGTGTAGCTCCTCCACTGATTGCGTTGTCTCATTGATGGAACGGGCGCGGATTGCGAAATCCGTCCCTTCAAATTCGAAAGTGGCGCGCAACGAGGGTTCCCTTTCCATAAATAGGGTCGTCTTCTTTCTTTCTTGTTTCTGATTTCTTTTTGCCTTCGCCTTCACCTTCGATTTCTGCTCCGCTGCTCGAGATCTGTCTAGCGAGGACGACCGTAGGACACGCCCGGACCTGTCCTTGACTTGCCCTTTCATCTCTGTAAGTAACTTCGTGCCTCTGTCTGGTTTTTTCTTTTTTTAGGGTTTCTCGACTCCTAGGGTTTAACTCCGCCGTTTCCCCACTTTAGACATGGGCACCCCTAGGTTTCGGTTAGATACTGACGAGGGCATAGCTAGGTTTAGGGCCACTTACAGTATCCCGGAGGGAGTCCGCCTCAAGCCGGCGGATCCCATTGACTATGCCGCGCGTCGCTTTTCCGGCGGCTGGATGCCGTTCCCTCTGATCTCTGTGATCGAGGGCGGGGTCAGATTCCCTCTGCACCCCCTGCTTAGGGCTTGCCTTAGCGCCTGGTCTATTACCCCGTGCCAGCTGATGCCCAATGGCTACAAAGTCATCATGGGCACGGCGAAGCTGAACGAGATCTTGGGGACCAACCTGGGTGTCCATGACATCGAGGACACCTATGATATCTGCAAGGCTGGGGAAGGAAAGTACTATCTCCGGGTAAGCAGCAACGAAGAGGCTTCGTCCTGGCCTTGGAGGATTCTAGTAAGAACGCCGAGGAAGATCTCTTCTGTGTGTCGGGGGACTGGGAATTCGGCGCCGGCGAGAGCAGGAGGCTGATGGTCCCTCGTCGCCCCGGGACTGTCCCAAGTAAACACTGCTTCTTTTCTCCCTTTGTTTTGCTTGATTTTGACAATGCCGAGCTGACACTCTTATTGTTTGTGGTGCAGAACTGGGTGCGAGGCGACGCCGGGCTGCGAGCGAAGGCTGGAGGAGGAACGTTGACGACCTCAACAAGGTCAAAAGATACAAGGGGCACGACACCAGATCGGCCTGGAAACTGCTAGGGTACACGCCGAGGTACCGTGGCCACTATAGGAGAATCGGAGCAGCCCCGGAGGACGAGGCGCAACCTGATCATCCTGCTGTTACCGTTGCCGTGCCCGCCGGGGTCCCTTTGAATGATCCTGCCGCGAGCCGAGCTGCGTCCGGCGCTGAGGCATCCACCTCTAGTTCGGAATTGCCGAACCTGACGGAGGTAGTGGACGCCTATTCGTCCGACTGGGAAGAAGGAATGGAGGGAGGTTCAAGGGCGCCCGGTGTCAAGGATCTGGCGGCCAAGTTCAGGCAGAGATCTTCCTCCTCTGCGACACCATCGTCCGCCAGCACCCGCACGCCTTCGGACTCGGGGGGAGTCGGTGCCACTTCTGCTCCTGCCCCTGCTCCGAGCGAGGGAGTGCGGCGACGCTCGCCGGATCGCCCGAGGGAGGGGTCCCCGCCCAGGAAGAAGTCCAAGGTGGGGGAGAAGGACTCGGGGGCTGAACAGCCTCCGAAGGGTAAAACTCCTATGCGGGCCCCCGGAGTCAAGGCTCCATCTGAGAAAAGTGCGCCGGCCAGCGGGGCGGCACGCGAGCTCACCATCTCGGTGGGGCAAGGATCCGTACCGGCCTCCGGACCTCGAGCTGCCCCTGCGGCATGGAGACCCAGGATGGAGACGCAGCCTGGGAAGCCTCTGAACGTCGAGGACCGGCTGTTGGGGAACGCCAACGTCATTGGAGCCCTCGCAAAAGCCTGTGCCTTGCCGCGAGACATGGAATTGCACGAGAGGTACGACGATGAGAGCCTGATGGTCTCGTCGATCCAGGCCAATCTTCTGGTGAGTATCTTCAATGCTTTTCTTCAAGTGCCTCAGCTTGGTTGCTTTTGTTTGACATACTTTCTCTTTTTGTAGAACGTGCAAAGGCTCCTGACTGTGATGGAGAGGAGTGACAGGAATGTCGCAAAGGTTGCCCAGCTAGAGTCTGAGGGGGAGAGGTTAAAGAAAGAGCTGGAAGGGCTGAGGAAGAGCAGCGCCGAGGCGGCTACCCGGCTGGAGGACCTCACATCGCAGGCTCACCAACTGAAGGGTGACATCTGGATGAAGACCAAGAGGATCGCCGAGCTTGAGTCTGAACTAGCCAGGTCGAGGTCTGAATCGGCAGCTGAGGCGACGAAGCTGCATGGTGAAGTGCTGGCTGGGCGCGCCGAAATTGAGAAGCTTAAGTCGGGGAATGCCGAGCTGAAGAAAGAGAAAGCTTCCTTGCTGTCTGAGGCGCAGTCTTCTTTCCAAAGGGGGGTGGACCAGGCCACCGAAGAGTACGAGAGGCAGGTGGAGGAAATTACCTCCATCTTGTTCGAGGAAGGGTGCTTGGCCGCGCTGAGGCGCGCGCGGGTTCCCGAGGACCACCCGGTCTATCGGAATCTGCCGAAGTACTCGGACCCAGTTCCTGAGCCGAGCTCAACTCCTGCCCCCGTAGCTGACCCTGCCTCGGATGCTGCCCCAGCTGCCCCGGCCCTGAGCGACGCCCCGGTCGCCAGCGATGGTTCGGCCATGCCTCAAGGCGAGGCCTCTTCTGCCCCTGCTTCGGGTGAGGTACTGGTCAAAGCCTCTACTGCCGGCGACACTCCAAGCGAGGTTGCGATCGCAGCCGATGTCGCTGGTCCATCAGATACAGTGATCGACCTGGTGGAGTCGCCGAAGCCACAGTAGTCTCGCCTCTTCTTGCTTTTGGCCTTTTATATGTATTGCTTTTAGCCCTGTAACATCCTTCGCTTTTAATGAGAACAGAGCTCCTTTACTTCTCTTTTGTTTCTGGGTGTGGTATTGAATGCCTTTTATGTGATGCGCGACCCTCGAGTCAGAGAGAGTCGAACGGTCTTCATAGCTATCTGTGCCGATTCTCCGTATTCTGGAGACCATAAATAGCAGTAAGCATGGCGATACGGCCGATGAGGGAAACGGGCGAACGGCTCCATATGGCGCCATAGGGATCGCTGGTCATCAAACAGGAAGACGTGCTTCCCGCGTAACGCATGGGAGACTTCGCCTCATAACTTCCTTCGGAGACCGGGCCCTTCTTCCTCCTATAAGTAGAAGTGGTAGGCTCGCCATGGGAGAGGAAAAGAAAAGAAATTAGGATAACTTAATTCATATAGACGTAGGAGCCCGTCTTCTTCTGTTTATTGCTTTGGCAGCCATGTCTGGTAGACCTTCAGAAATATTCAATCCGGGGGGAACCCCTGCGCCTGAGGACGGCTCTCTCCGAGGGGGGAAGCCCATCGTGGTCTGCGCGCTCTCTGAAAGCGTTCCTCGTGGACCACGCGCTCTCTGAACGCGGGTCCACGGCCAACCCTCCCCGGTCCGGTTGCATGGGAGTCTTCTGCAACTGTGGGTTGGTGGCGCTCTCCGCGTTTGGCGGTCCTGCAGGGTCCTACGTGGGAACGCGCTCCTTGCGGTATATCAAGACCGCTGAGTGGAGGGCAGGATCGAGGCCCCGTTGGACCGAGGGGTTCTTCAAACTTTGGTCTCACAGACCGTAGGGTGTTGAAGAGCTCAGCGAGGTCCAGGGCCTCCGAACTGGAGGGGCTCTTGAATGCTTTGGCCTGACCAACCAAAGCGTATTGTAGAGCTCGGTGGAATTCAGAGTCCCTCAAAGCCTCCAAACAGCGGACCGGAGTCTTCGAGCTTACATCCTGAAGAGTCGGTGAAGATCAGAGCCTCCCAGTCTTTATTTCTTTTTCTGCTTTTAGAGGACTGCGAGCCTCCTTTCTGTGCTTTGTTCTCCTTTTTGTAACCCTTGTAATGAAGTAATTACAATGAATAAAAAGGATGAGTTTTGCGATCACACAATCCGTGTACAGTGTTTTTGTATTTTCTCTTACTTTTCTCGCACTGTTTTGTAACACTTGTATTTTTGTGCTGCTTTTTTGCATTTCAGTGCTTGCACTGCTCTTTCCCTCTTAAAAACTAACCTTGGCCGAAATGGACTAGCATTGGCCGAGACGAACTGCCTTGCGCCAAGGTGGACCCAGAATCCCGTTGGTCTCGGCTGTGTGAGCATGAGTTCGGCAACGATCTCGAGGGGTGTATAAACCCGGAACTTTAGGAAACGACTGAGTGTTTGAACTCGAAGCCTTTTCCAGGGCGGTAGACCCAGGGCTTTAGGAAACGACTGAGTGTTTGAACTCGAAGCCTTTTCCAGGGCGGTAGACCCAGGGCTTTAGGAAATGACTGAGTGTTTGAACTCGAAGCCTTTTCCAGGGCGGTAGGCCCAGGGCTTTAGGAAACGATTGAGTGTTTGAACTCGAAGCCTTTTCCAGGGCGGTAGACCCAGGGCTTTAGGAAATGACTGAGTGTTTGAACTCGAAGCCTTTTCCAGGGCGGTAGACCCAGGGCTTTAGGAAACGACTGAGTGTTTGAACTCGAAGCCTTTTCCAGGGCGGTAGACCCAAAGCTGCCGGAGTCGGTCAAAGAGAGGTGACAGATTGATGACAGGGCAAAAGCTGCTTTCATTGATTCTGAGACTCATTACATCTTTAGAAATAGAACTTCTTTAAGTGGGATGCATTCCATGGCCTCGGCAGTGGCTTGCCCTCTAAGTCCTCGAGGTTGTAGGATGATCTTCCTGCCAGTGAGACTACCCTGAATGGGCCGTGCCAGTTCGGGGCCAGCTTCCCTTCGTTTGGTTCTTTGTCAGCTGGCAGGGTCTCTTTTAGAACCAGCTCTCCCACGGAGAAGCTTCTTTCTTTGACTTTTTGATTGTATGCCCTGGCCAGCCGCTGCTGATAGTCGGTCAGTCGCAGGGTTGCTGCTTCTCGGTGCTCGTCTGCCAGGTCCAGCTCCATTGCCAGGTTCGCCTCATTTCGGCCTTGGTCGACCAGCTCTGTCCTCAGGGTGGGTAGGCCGATTTCTAAAGGAATGACCGCCTCCATCCCGTAGGCCAGAGAGAAAGGTGTCGCCGAGGTGGAACGTCTTGGAGTCATTCTGTATGCCCATAGCACGCTCGGAAGTTCCTCTACCCATCTTCCCTTTGCCTTGTCCAGTCGCTTCTTCAGGCCGTCCAGGATCACTTTGTTAGAGATTTCGGCCTGGCCATTGCTCTGTGGATATGCCGGAGTAGAGTAACGGTTTCTGATGCCGTGCTCTTGGCAGAAGTCTTTGAAGGATTTGGAGTCGAACTGAGTCCCGTTGTCCGAAATCAGGGTCCTGGGGATGCCGAACCTCGTCAGGATGTTTTTCCAAACGAAGTTCCTGGAATCCCTGTCCGTGATGGAGGACAACGGCTCGGCTTCTATCCATTTTGTGATGTAATCCGTGGCGACTATCAGCCATCTCTTGTTCCCTGGAGCTCGGTGGAGAGGCCCCACAATGTCCAGGCCCCATTGAGCGAAGGGCCATGGACTAGAGAGGGGACTCAGATCTTGTGCTGGCTGGTGGAGAGAGTGGGAGAACTTCTGGCACTTCTCGCATTTCCTGGCGTACACCTGCGCGTCCTTCTGCATGTAGGGCCACCAGTAACCCTGGCTTATAGCCCTGTAGGCCAGCGATCGACCTCCTATGTGACTGCCACAGATTCCTTCGTGGATCTCATACAGGAAGTTGTCCACCTTGCTCGGGTGGACGCATTGGCGGTATGGACCTGTGAAGGATCTCCTGTAGAGTTTGCCTTCGGGAGAGAGCCAGAATCGAGCTGCCTTGAGTCTGATTCGGTGGGCTTCAGTCTTGTCCTCGGGGAGCTGATCGTCCTTCAAGTAAGCGATGATCGGATCCATCCAGCTTGGGCCGAGGTCAGCACAGAGGATTAGCCGAGATGAATGGAGTTCTAAGCTTGATCTTGATATCGACCCAACCTCGACGGTCCTCTTCTTTCCGGCTTCGACAGCGGAAGCTAGGCTGGCAAGCGCGTCAGCGTGCGTGTTGGTATCTCGGGATATCTGCCTGACCTCGGCTTTCTGGAAATGAGACAGCAGTTTTTTCACGAGGGCTAAGTAGGCCGCCATCCTTTCGTCCCTGGCCTGGTAGTCTCCGGCGAGCTGGCTGGTTACCAGTTGGGAATCGCTGAAGATCACCAGGTGCTGGGCTCCGAGGATTTGGGCGCTGTTCAATCCTGCTATCAGTGCTTCATACTCTGCCTCATTGTTTGTTGCTTTGAAGTCCAAGGTGAAGGCCTGCTCTATGACCAGACCCTCTGGCGATTGGAGGACTATGCCGGCGCCAGCTCTCTTGGAGGTGGACGAACCGTCGACAAAGATCTTCCATGTCGAGGTGGGAGACTGTTCGACCTCGGTCACTTCGGGCTCCTGCCCTATGCCCCCCAGTTCCGTGCCGAGCTGGATTGGAGCCGAGTTTGGCGAGATGAATTCGACGATGAAGTCTGCCAGAATCTGGGCTTTGATCGCAGTTCGGGGACGGTACTGTATATCATACTGCCCTAGTTCAATTGCCCACTTTGATATCCGCCCTGAAAAGTCAGCCTTCTGAAATATAGAACGGAGTGGGTGCTCCGTGATCACCACAATGGAGTGGGATTGAAAATAATGGGAGAGTTTGCGGGAGGCACTGACGAGAGCCAGCGCGAGCTTTTCCAATAGAAGGTATCTGGTCTCGGCATCAAGCAGAGTCTTGCACGTGTAATAAATTGGTTTTTGAATTCCCTCGTCCTCCCTGATGAGGACGGAGCTCACTGCGTGATCCGAGACCGCAAGATATAAATACAAAACCTCCCCCCGAGTTGGGGTGGAGAGTAAGGGTGGTGACGACAGATAGGTTTTGAGCGCGGCCAATGCCTAGTCGCACTCAGGAGTCCACTGGAATTTTAAGTTTTTCCTTAGAAGCTGAAAGAAAGGCCTGCACTTATCTGATGACCGGCTAATGAAGCGATTGAGTGCTGCAGCCATTCCTGTGAGCTTCTGAACTTCTTTCGTGGTAGAGGGGCTCAGGATGCCCTGGATCGCGGTGATCTGGTCTGGATTGGCCTCTATCGCCCTCCGCGTTACCAAGCTGCCGAGGAACTTACCAGAGGCTACGCCGAAGGCGCACTTGGAAGCGTTGAGTTTGAGCTTGAACGCGCGAAGGATGCCGAAGACTTGGCCGAGATCCGCCAGGTGGTCGCTGGAGTGCACTGATTTGACGACCATGTTGTCGATGTACACTTCCACCGTTCGGCCGAGCTGAGCCTGGAACATCTTTGTCACGAGGCACTAATACGTTGCCCCCGCGTTCTTTAGCCCGAAGGGCATCACCTTGTAGCAGTAAGTGGTGCGGGAGGTTATGAATAACGTTTTCTCCTCGTCAGGCTCGTGTAGTGGAATCTGGTGGTAGCCTCTGTAGGCGTCGAGGAAGCTCATTCGGTCATGGCCAGCTGTGGCGTCGATCATTTGATCAATCTTTGGAAGGGGGAAACTATCTTTAGGGCAGGCCCTGTTCAAGTCTGTGAAGTCCACGCACACCCTCCATTTACCAGTTTTCTTTTTAACCACCACCGTATTAGCCAGCCAGACTGGGTACTGGACTTCCCGGATGGCTCCTGCCTTCAGCAGTTTGTCGACCTCTTCGACGACCGCGTCTGTCTGTCGCAGCCTTGTCCTTCGGGCCCTTTGCACTACTGGCTTGTGGCTGGGGTCCACATTTAGCTTGTGGCACATGACCTCGGGGTCGACCCCTGGCATTTCGCTTGGGCTCCAAGCGAAGACATCGACGTTTTGCATCAGGAACCTTGAGAGTTCGGCTCTCTCCTCGTCTGGCAGCTGAGTGCCGATTAGGAAGAACCTGTCTGGGTCCGCCGAGTCTAGCCTGACCTCGGCCAGATCCTCAATACTTTTCTTCTCGGGATCTCGTCCGATTTCATCTAGCCCTTTCTCGAATTCGGCGAGGTTGACACGCTCTGGCTCTTTCTCTGCTGGGACCGCGGCCAGCATGCACTGCCTAGCTTGCTGCTGATCTCCCTCCACTGTGACCACTTCCATCTTGCCCTCCTTGCTCTCGAATACGAACTTCAGCTTCTGATGGAGGGAAGAAGGGACCGCTTCCAATTTGTGGAGCCACGTTCTGCCCAAGATGACGTTGTAGGGAGAAGGGGCATCCACGACCAGGAAGTCGGCCAACACAGAGGCTCCACCGACTCGGGTTTCCAGGGTGATCCTACCCTTGGGATAGACTGGCCTGGCGGATAACCCTAGCAAGGGCGCGCGGACTTCCGTGAGGTCTGCTTCCGAGAGGTTCATTTTTTTGAAGCACTCGTAGTAGAGGACCTCAGGAGAGCTGCCGGAGTCGACGAGGATCCTCTTCACGGTAAAGTCCCTCAGCTTCATTGTGAGGAGTAGGGGGTCGTTGTGGGGAAGCTGGATTCCCTCTAGATCTTTGTCTGAGAATGAGATCACAGGTCGGTCGCGGCGAGCTCTTTTGGATGCCGGTTCGAGCTCGGCTTTCATCACCTCCTTCCCGTGCGATGCCCGCCTGCCCTCGGCACGGGCCTGCGAGCCTCCGCGAGACGAGGGAGAGGGAACTGAGGATGCCAGGTGGATCACATTAATGATTTTTTCGGAATCCTCGCTGTCTGGATCCCGAGCCGTGCTCTGGTGAACTCGGCCCTCGCTGCCGCCGGCATCTTCTGCCTCGACGAACTCTGGAATGCGGCCTTCGCCGGCTAGCCTCTCTAGATACCACTTCAGAGACTTGCACTCCTCGGTCTTGTGCTCGTTATCTTTATGGTAGGAGCAGTAGAGCTTGCTTCGGCTGCCGGAGGTGGGCTCATTCCTCAAGGGCGGAGGCCACTTGAAGAATGGCTTGGTCTTTATTCTGTTCATGATCTAGAATATTGGCTCCTTGAAGACGACATTGACGCCCTGACTGGCGTTGGTGGGAGGTCTGGGCCTCCAGGTGCCCCCAGATCTGGACGACGTAGGCTTCGCCAAATTAGCGTCCCAGGCCTGCTTGGGCTCCTGCTTCTGGAAGGGCCTTCCGCCTCTCTGCCGAGGCTGGTTTTTCTTCTGCCTGGGCTCCGGGCTTTCGTCCTCTTCCCGGGCCCGGATTTCATCTTCCTCCCGGGCGACAAAGCGCTTTATCCGGGACATCAACGCCGGCATGGATTCTGGGGGGTCTCCGACCAGGTCCTTCCGGAGGTCGTGTCTGGGGACCAGGGCATGTTGGAAAGCAAAGATTGTTATTTCCTCCCTGGTGCCCTCGACCTGGCTGTAAACCGCCCAGAATCGTCGGGCGAACTTGGCGAGGCTCTCGCCCTGCTTCATTTTTAGGGCGAGGATGTCCCCCTCTGTCTTGGGAACGACGCTGTAGGCTTGGAACTTTTTCAGGAAGGAGAGCTGGAGCTCCTTCCAGCTCGAAACTGACTTTTCGGGGAGAGCGCAGAACCACTTCAGGGGGTGGTCACCCAAACTGGAGGAGAAGATTTTGCAGTTGAGGTGACCCTCGTTCCCCCAGATGGACATCTTCTGGGAGAAGTGTCGGAGGTGAGCGGATGGGTCGGACAGTCCGTCGTAAGGGACGAACCGCGGGACAGAGAACTTCTTGGGCAAGGGAGTCCGTTTGATGTCTCTCGTGAAGGGTGAGGCCCCCAGATCGGTATAGCCACAGATTTTTTTCTGGTCTCGCACATCCAGGTTTCGCTGAAGAGCCAACCTGATGCGTTTGTCGAATCGCTCCTGCTCATCGTCCTTTTCTGGTGTCGGCACTCTCGGTCTTCGCCTGGAGTGGTTCGGGCTATGATGGCTATGGGCTCGGCCATCGCGGCTACGATGACTTCGGCTGTTGCTTGAGCCTTCATCATGGATCTGGCTTCGCTTGTGGTCCAGATGGTTTCTCAGATCCTCATGAGGAGGCTGGGCTGCCCTGCTCTGGGCGTCCCTCTTCTTGCCCTGAGGATCAGAGGCCTGCCTCAACGAGGCAGTTTGCGCTGCCCTCAGCTGCTGCCGGAGCTCACGGATTAGCTGCTCCTGCTTCTGGAGGAGAGCATTTTGAACTGCGACAACTCCTCCAGTGGCAGGAGGTTGAGCGCGGCGTGTTTCTTCTACGGCCACAGCTTTATCTTTGCGAGGGCGCTCATGCCGACGCTCGTCGCGTCGGGGTGGCGTGACTTCGTCTGCTGAGAGCGAGGCCTTGAGTCCCTCTTGGAGGGGGACCTCGACGTAGAGCTGCGAGCCAAGGCGGCCCTCGCCTGTAGATGTGCCATGCACCGTTCGGGACCGCCCTTGAGGAGGGACGTCCGTCGACGGTGCTGGCTGCTAGAGCATTGCTCTCGAGGATTCTACGCCCTTCCTAGCTTTCGGAGGCATGATTTCTGGGATGATTGAGAAGGTTGGGAAGGTTGGGATATTACTTTCCCACAGACGGCGCCAATTGTAGGTGCAGAAAATAATGACCCACAATAACTGGGGTGCCTTAGAGGACTTATCCAAGGTGATGAAGATTAGGTGCCGCCCGAAAGCCTGAAAGGGAAGAGCAAACGGTCAGAGGACCTGGCCTGGGCGGCGCAAGGCTCTTCGATGCCAAAGTCAGTGAATGAACTGGAACAAAGGAAGGAGAGGAAGAAGAGAGACAGAGTAACGACTCTTTCTGTTGGACTGTGCGTACCTTGCATGTGGAATGAGGCTCTATTTATAGAGGCTTGGGTCGTATCTTTGGATGATATCTTGGCGCGGGTCCCATGACTCGACAGGGAAGTCATGATCAGCCCACAAAGTAATTAATGCGGTCCAATCCAGCCCGCTTTGCATTTAATGCCAGTCGGATCGGCCCATATCGCATTGAATGCGTGTCACGTTCGGTCAGATTGTGTTGGGCGCCTTTGGCGGTAGGGGCACCATCGGATCTATCCTCGGGCCGTGCCCTGATTTGGCCTCAGCCGCTGGATGCCGTCCTGTCAGGAATCTGGCGAAGATTGTGGACGGCTGGATGTCGCATCTGTCTCACTGGCTCGCGCCCCTATTCCTCCACTTGTCTGATGACGTGGGGGGCGAAGGGCGCGAGTGGAGATTCTTTCCTGCTTCGGCTTTCGTCCCGGTTCCTTCTGCCGAGGTGGAGCTTTCAGCCAAGGTGAGCACCTGGGGTAGCCGAGCTCGGCGCTAGCGGCCCGGATCAGCCTGACTTCGGCTGGGGCCCCTGTGCTGGTGGCCGGGGTGAGTCTGATGCCACGTGGGCGGTGCGCGGATTGCACGTAATAGTGCTTAGTCCCATCTGATGGCTGTGATTTAGCGTAATCCTGGAGCTCTGGAAATCTCCCCACACAGATGCTATTACATGCAACAGAAAGGTTGCACTAGTAGGGGGACATTGCATCGGTTGGTATAAGCATCTGTGTGTCTGTTTCCTCTAAAGTTGATTTCCCAGAGTAGCCTGCCGAATCACCTGGAAAGAGAATGATTTGAATATAAAGTAATAATTATAATACAGTATCATAAATATGGTAGACAAACATAAATATGGTAGACAAACGTCAAAAACAGATGAATGCATTCCATTGTACTTCAAACCACAAGTGGTCAGAAATTCTTCAAAAAACTAAATGTTACCCTCCATTGTGCGGTTGGACGACTGTGGAGTCAGGTAACAAGATGGGATTATAAAAGTGGATTATTAACTTTCCTTTCCCTATCAATGTCCGTGATCAAGTTAAAATTGTTAATGAAACGAAGGAAAAGGTGTGCCATCTAATGTAATGCCCAATTCCAATGATGAGCCAAATGATAGTGCAATAGGTGTCAATCTATTACACAAAATATACTTGTGATTCAGGGTAATTCCAAATGCACCATAACTAAAAAATGTAGATGAAGTAATGCAAACAAGTACTGTCTCAAATAAAATAACAAATCGAGAATCAACAGAAGGCTGCTTTGGGAATGTATTTCTCTTCAGTTCTACAAGTCAAATAGTTAAAATGGAGTGAGAGGTATTTTCCCACTTGCATAAAAGATAAGCATACATTAGAACAAAGACAGAGTTAATCCAAATTGAGTAGGAGTGCAAATCCTCTTAGATTGAAACAAAACGCCAATTGCATAGATGTGCATCTACACCAGTGTCACGTCCCAAAAATAATAATTGAGGAAAAACGTGAAAAATTAAATCAAATTCAAATTCTTGTGTTTAATACATCACAAGCTTTCAAAAGTGGACCCACATAAAGTTTCAACCTGTGGTGAGTCAAAATAAATTTCATTAAATGCAACGAATGCTTTATTCAATTGGTATTCAAAGTTCATAAATAAGATCCAACAAGAACATTAAATAAAGTAGTTAATTGAAAAAATAAATCAAACAATTATTAAGGAAGGGTTATCATTAAAAGAAAGTTCATCTAAAGAATTGCTAAGATGACGTTCTCTTTAATGCAGCCTCAGACGGATCCAAAACCGTCTCCGGCATCCCACTCGGGTTCGTCAGTTGGCTCAAACGTTTGAAACGTTTGATCCTCCTCCGTCTCCTCGGTAAAGTAGGGCTCGGTACCTATACACCAAATGTAGTAACGTAAATAGCAAGAACATGATCATAATTCGAAATTATGATACGATGTTAAGACGAGTAAAGACAAGTGAGATTATATGAAACAATGATAAAGATAAAGACAAGAAAGAACGTATGACATAAATCAAAAAGACACCAAAGGGAGCAATATATAATTCACACAGAGACAAGTGTCCCCGTTTTGGGTGGTCAACCCTACATAATCGGGAGAGCCTGTCCATAACGTCGGTGGTCATAAACCGATCAAATTCAGGATAACATGTTCACATTTAAAGCGGATTATAAGTGATCCGGACACATCGGTGATCAACCGTCCACATACGATCTGCAGTCGTTCATAAATGACCCACATAAAGGAAAACATATAAGCATAATAGACATGATTAATAAAGCTCGGACACAAGAATCCTAAGTCAAAATGAAGGGTTGGCCAATCCATAATCCATATCATAGTCACATCCACATCTCATATCATAGTCACATCTACATCTCATATATATAATTTGCCAAGCCACCTCATAATCCATAATACAAAATAGGGTATGCATCTGAAGGAATACATAACCTAAACCAACATATGCATGCAAATACAAAGGTTAAGACATAGTGTAAATCAATCCTAAGGTTAGACGTATATTCATACACCCGTCAACACACAATAATAACGCTAGTAAGTTAAGGACGTTACATCTCTCAAGATTCATGGTGCATAGATCCAATGAAGGATTTCCAATAGAGATGTATTGACCCTTTATCGCTAGAGTTCATTAAAATCATAACAGGTAATTGAATCTACATCCATAAGATACCGTATGCCCAAAGACGGTTCTTATGTCAAGTCCCGGTAGATAATTGAAGGTTATTAAATCCATATGAAGTTCCATACACGATATCATAAATCCTCAAAATAATTAGAGCCAAAATAATGGAAAATAAACACAAAATGCCCAAGTACACTGAACGTTCGAACGTACGAGACCAACGTTCGAACTCGTACATTCGAACGTTCAGGGTCTCGGATTTTTGGCTCATACATGAGGGAAATCAGACGTTCGAACGTTCATGAGGCACGTTCGAACGTTTGATGCTCCGGGTTTTTGGCATAAGGGCGAGTAGACTCGAACGTTCGAACGCACGAAGGGGACGTTCGAACGTTCGACGTCTCTGCCATTTGACTCGGACAATTCTGAACTCAAGCGTGCGAACGTTCCGATGTAACGTTCGAACGTTTGACGTTCAGAATGTTGTCCGAGTTCGTATATGTTGACACCAAAAAATGTGTCACTTTGCTTCTTCAAAATCTAGGAAGCCACATGAAGTCGCAGCCTGCCATAAATAGGCAATGCTACTTCTAAAAATCAAATCTTGTCAGAATCAAACAAAAACTGCAAGATCCTTCAAGACAGCCAAAAGAGGAGTACACAAGAAGTTTCGGGCCATTTCAAAATCATTTGGCCTAACTTCGCTTCTCCGACAGCTGAAAAGGAGCTCCCGGCGGTGAAAGCAGCGGAGACACCAAATCTTCGATCAGAACCGATGGATGGTCTCAAAATACATCCAAAAGGCTCCACGTCAAGTTCCGAGTCAAACCGACAACGTTTGACCCTATATCAACCCTCGAACAGCTAAATCAAGCCTCTCGGTGATGAGAACTACCGAGTGCATCACTCATCAGATAGAGTACATGGACGGCTTCAAAATACTTACAAAGGGCCACACGTCAAATTTCAGGTCATTTCGACAACATTTGACCCGACTTTGACACTCAGAAGCCAAATCAGGCCTCTCGGTGGCGAAGCTCCTCGGAACCATGGTTTCCAAGACAGAGCCTATGGATCGTCTTAAAATGACTCCAATAGGTTCCTTGTCAAATTTCAAGTCAATCGAACATCGGTTGACCGCACATCAAGCCGCGACATCTTCATCGCGACAAAAACAAGTCTACTGGTGATAGGATCCCAAACGGCTTCAAAAATCAAACAAAAGCCTATGGTTGGCCTTATTTATTGCTCAGGAAGCTTCACCCTAAATTTCAGGTCATTCCGAAATTGTTTCAGCTCTGTGCGACAAAGTCTTCGGCTTTCTCGGAAAATTAGAAACTTTGCAAACCAAAATGCAAGGATTCTCATCAGGTTTTCTACAGGGAAATCAGGTCAATAAATGATAAAAAATGTCAAGAAAAATTACAGAAGAAAAAAGAATAAAAAAACATCAAAAATGGATACAAAACGGGACAAAATGGGGGAAAACCCCCAGGGTCGCCAGCGACCCTTGTAACGCCTGAATTCCGGATACCGAGATAACCGTCAAAGTACCGAAATTAGCGCGCTACTTCCTGGAAAATCCGAGAACTTCCAAGATCGTAGGTCCGCAGTGAGGTCCAATTTAAAACTTTTTGAGCAATATTATAACAACAGTTAACATTGCGGAAGCGTAAAATAAGCGGAAGCAATACAGAGATAGCGGAAGCATAAGATATCATCATATATATATCAAATGTGAATGGGCTGAAGTCCAGCCTAAAGTGTGAAGTGATAAAAACCAAAGTTTAATTACATATTTCCAACACTACCCAACTCACTACAAAAATCTCTCAAAATCCCAAATAACAGACACTCAAGCCCCTGCCACTGGTACTGGCTCTCCACCCTCCGGCTCGACCTCTTGGTCGGCCGGTCCCCATCTGTAGTCACCTACTACGGGCGCCTCTATGAGTGCGTACGCATCGCCCTCGAACTCGGGGTCAAGACCTAAGCACCAAGAGTGGATCAGATCTAAAGATCTGGCAAGTCACGATATGATGATAATATGGGATGTATGCATCAAATGAGTAGAGACAGTAATAAAGTTAAGAGAATAGCAGTGGTACAGATCCTAGGCAGTTGAGCAAGATAAACAATTAGAATCAAGATAAACATAATATAACCCTACACAAAATGGCACACTCACACAAGCTGGATACCGCGTGATATTATGCCGCGGCCCTCCCATACTGAATACAGTCGCGGCGGGGAAAATCTCACAGTGCTGGGGATTATCTAGCCCCGCGAATAACATCATCCATCAACACACACTGAGACCGGACCCGGTATCACATTGTATGTCTCCAACAATGCTCATCATGATAGCCGCACAACACTCTCAATAGCTCCTTCCAGTGATGATCAGTCTAACTGGCTGAGCTTAGATCAACTGAGTGAATGTCTATGCTGACTCAAGAAACAATAAGGGTCTGTGTCTATCTAGGCTTTGCCTTGCGTGAACAAGGTCCTAACAAAGTCCCTAAGAGGTCCAAGTATCCATGGATCATAATCCAGGTCCAAGTCCAGTCAATGGATCTATACCAAGGCCTACCAAATACATGGCCTGGTCTATAACAGTCCACATGATATACAAGTCCATGTTCAATAACATATGATCCATTTACATCCATAATGAGTCACAAGCCCATACAATCTAACCTCTCCAGTCTAGGGTAATTCTCATCCAAACTTAGGCCATAAAAGGGCCCGCCTAGCTACAGACATGGGTCAATGTTCACCCAATCATATTACCAAGTCACCTCTAAGTAGTCCTAGGTTCGGGTCCTCCATTTTCCATTTAATTAACAGGTATAAGCAATAATAAGGACAATAGAGTGACAGTAATAATATGAGAGAGATGAATCTCCAAGTACAAGGATCAATGGGAGATATCAACAGTCCAACCTAAGTAAATGATCCACTTCGGATTCAGGTCTATCTCAGGTAATTCGATCTTTAAGTAAAACCACAGATGCTAAAGAATACTGTGTTTGGTGCTCAGAAGTTATGTGCATCACTTGGTAATGTATAAAGGTCGAATCATCTTAGATTACATAACCTAGACCTTAATTAGTGGACCCCACGAGTCAAGGTTGAACCACACCATCGACTCGTGGTTGGCACAGTGATGGAAGTCTATTTGGATGGTTAATGGGCCCCACATATGATCACAACAATAGAAGTTAGAATCTGGGAAGTGTCACTGTACACAGTGTGCTCAGCTGATCTCCTGGCCTCGGCACACTGGGATCAGAGAAGCAAACACCCTGCAGGCAATGCCTAATTGCCCAGAAGTTCCTGTGAGTTCGGCTAACCCCCTGGCCTGGGTAGTTGGTCGTGCTCACTGAAAGTCCTGGCTAAGGAGATGTCCCAAGTTCTAATTTCTTTTGGTGTAAATTCTGATCTCAGTCACCTGATCTCGGTCTTCTGGCTCTGAGCTCGGTCAAGTACTGAGTTCGGTCAAGCACTGGGCTCGGTCAAGCACTGAGATCGGTCAAGCACTGAGTTCGGTCAAGTACTGAGCTCGGTCAAAACACTGAGCTCGACCCAACGCTGAACCCTGCTAATACACGGAGCTCGGCCAAATACTGAACTCGGCTAAAACACTGAGCTCGGCCAAACACTGAGCTCGGTCAATTCACTGAGCTTGGCCAGTCAACTAAGTTCGGTCAACCACGCATACTGAACTCCGGGTCTGAGGAAAATTCCACAAGAATTCTAATTGGGTCTAATAAAACACTCAGGGCTTAATTTAATTCTAAAATCTAATGTGATTCCCAAAAGGTATAATCTTAAGGGTCCCACCTCTAATTAGGTTCATTAAAGACTAAGTGGGTCTGATAATTAATCCCCTAATAATATATTAAATCCATAATTAAAATAAATCATAATCATATGGTCCCAAGTCACTAGGTCAAAGGGTCTCATTTGGTTCCATTAGAAACTATAGGTTTAATTTAATTAATTAAAACTAATGGGTTAATAGATTAGTGGGCCCCACGGGTCCCAGTCCCAGATCAGTCTTCATCACCAAGGTCACTAAGCAGTCACTGATCCTATGTCCGGACCTGATCTGAAATCAGGGACTCACCTGGGCCCCACGAACTGCTGGACTACACTTTCCCATACTCCCTCAGTTTCCTCATTTTTCCCATGCACCCTTGGACCACCCAAGGCCATCATCTCCTACCTTTATTCATTCCGTAATAGAACATGACTGTAACAGAACTCATGTTATGTTCTGTTAAAGAACCACCACGTCGTCCAACCTTTTTACAATCCACAGATGGTGGCCCACCTCTGATCAAACTCAGATCAGGCCGCACCACTATGGTCGCCTAGGGCCCCTCTATCAGATGTGGGGTCCCGATTTCCAAGCTGGCCCACATGGGCCCCATAGTACCCAAAAAAACGGAATAAATCCTATGGGTTTAGTAGTTTAGTGTCCACCGCCAATCGCGCATGGATCATGGCCTCTTTTTGGTCAAATCCAGATCAGACTCCACCCCCATGGTCGCCCCACCATATCAGGCCTGATGGGCGGACTAGATCTGTAATCAGATCAATCTGTGGGTCCCGCAACAGTTCAAGCCAAAACTGGGTTTTACTTTTAAAAACAATTCCTACTCTGATCAGCTACTGGATTGAGGGCAAGGAGATATCCACACACCATGGGACCAGCCCCTCTAGGGTCGCCCGTGGGTCCTCTATCAGATCCACGGTTCGGATCTACCATCGGGTGGCCCACCTGGGTCCCGGTCTCGACGCAACAAAGTGGGTTTTCCACTGTTCATATCCGGGAATTCACTACAGGTCACCCAATCCATGGATTTCTCCTCATACCCATTTACCATCCATCACAGAAGCATAACAAGCAAGAATAGCACTTCTATAATCATCCATCCATCATCAAATCGGGCCATTGATCTTCCAAATGAGAGATCTCATCCATCAATGGTCAATTTTCCATAAAACCAAGCTCATAGGGTAGATCTACTCATCTCTAGCAATTCTAACACCATATGAATTGAAAATCTCATAATCAATTGAAAGAAAACATGCATTCTATAATATCAAGCATAAGGTACTTGCCCCAAAGAAATTATATGAAGGTAGGGGGAGAAAGAGATGATCAAAGATCCAATATAACTTGTAGCTAAGATGGTAGGTCTTCTTCTTCTTCTTAGAGTTCTAGAGAGAGAAAGTAGATAGAGATGGGAGACTTGGAGGGAATTTGGGAGAGAGTTGGAGGGAGATGAGAGGGAAGAAGAGAGAAAAGAGGGGGAAGCTTGAGAGGAAAATAACATACGTATGAAGAAGATGGTTTAGTTATATAGGTTGGGCTTGGGTGGTTAAGTACTAAAATGCCCTAATAGTTTGAATAGGATTAGGGTTAGGGTCATGGGGAGTTTGGTCTTTAGGTGGGGCTTCTAGAAGATTCTTTGGTGCAAACCCCCTATAGTAAATACTAATTTCTAGCTAGGGCCTCTAACAAACTAACTAACTCTAAAAATAACAAAAGTCACCCTATTGACTTTACTAATTACACCACTAAACTAATCCTACGAAAATACAAAACTACCCTCACTAAGCCCCATAATTAGTATAATTAAAATACTTAGGCTAATATATAGTATTCAAATTCAAATTGAGGGCCCACCATGGGTCAATCATCAAGAGTATCAAAATCAACATTGATCGCCAACCGGTCAACCAAAAAAGTGTGCTTTCTACCCGACCGATATAGAAATCGACAGGACAGATGGCACCGACCCGCTGTTGGCAACCAATACCTGAAGTTACATGGTCATCCGATGTCGATCTACGTGAAGTTCCATCGATGATCATCGCCAGAAGAATCCCAAAAGACACGGCACGGCCCGCGACTCTTCAACTGCTCGGCAACCACTTAATGCGATTAATTGACTAGCTTTATTACAGTCATTAATCCATTTCTTTGGATGGCCCAATCAGAAGAAAGCATCCGGGAGTTACAAGTCAATTGATTCATGGCATTTAACCCATAAAACTCCTCCCATCTTGGCGATTTAAGGCGATTAAATGCCCTCAATCTCCTCCGACCAATCAGAAGCCAAGAAAAAGGAGTTACAAAATAAAGGAATTAAATCCTGTAACTCCTCCCATTATGCGGCTTAATGACAATAAAAGCCCATAGACCCTCCTAAATGGCTACCAAAAAGCCTATAAATAGGAGAGCACCCCAAGAAGAAAAAACAGCACGACAGGAGAGCAAGACAGACTGCAGAAAATCCGGAAACTCAGACAGAAAAAGGCATCAGAAATCTGAGAGAAAGAAAGAGAGAAAACTCTGCGGAAGTTCTACACCGACCACCGATTCAAGGTGACAAAAGTCCCTTGGGGGTACCCCACCCAAGGTCCTTGCCTTCTCTTTCTGCCTCCAATGGCTTAGACGTGGCTTTTCAGCCCGTCTACTTAGTTTTTTATTGAACATTGGACCTCATTTTGGTCTTTGTCCTCTAAAAACCTGAGGTTATAGCCAAGCCAAGCGAATCAAGAGCATCCTCTGTTCTCATCTGCATGGATGATGGCGAAGTCCACATACGGCTTGCGACCGTCAATCTGAACGAGTCCCCCACAATCTCCTGAGAAGTTAGATCCTCCTTTTCTTGCTTTTCATTTGGTTTGTATTTTTTCAAAAGAGACAAAAATCACAACTCTTGTCTTTCATTATTGATAAGAATTGTAAAATCGGCTATAAACGCCAAAAATCGGCTATAAACGCCAAAATCGGCTATAAATGCCAAAAAATCGCCTTTCACGGCAAATCAAGAAAAACGTTTCTTTTCTTAAATATATGTGCAATGGAAAACTTGAAAGAAGTTGATTTCCGTTTTACTTGCGAAGGTTGATCTCCGGATCACCACTTGCAATTCCAAGTAAAATAGAAAATCTGGCACACCCACACAAAAAAATGTTGATGCACACCTCTCCCCCCCCCCCCCCCCCCCCCGATTGTGAAAGGGTCGGACCCAAACGGACTCCCACGTCCGCCGACCTCGGTAAAACCGAGCGGAAGCGCTGTCCATCAAGCTGGCACACCCGGTGGGACTCATTCATTTGAGAACACGATGCTAGAAATGAGATATTTGCATATCATATCATTTGCTGTATGCTCATATTTCTTTTCTCGATTCCTTGGCTACTTTCTAATTGGTGGCCTATGTTGGATTCCGCATCTAAAAAAAATGAGATGATATTTTTTGGAAATTTCTAATTCTTTGAGTTTATTTCCTCTCTTTCTCTTTTAAAAAAAATAAAAAAAATCAGATTTCTTAGTTTGGATTCAAAATTGAGAAACTTTGATCCTTTCCGTTTCGTCTCTGTGCTCGCGGAAATTGTTGAGCCGGTTCGAATTGTGGAAATGGCCATTGTTTTTCTTCGATGAGTTCATTAGAAATTAGAAAGAAAAAATTAGATTTCTCATTTTGGATTCAAAATTGGGAAACTTTGATCCTTTCCTTTCATTCGTGTGCTCGCAGAAATTGTTGAGCCTGTTCGAATTAGGATTTGGGCCATCGTTTCTATTCGATGAGTTCATTAAAAAAATCTAAAAAAAAAAGTAAAACAAAAAAAACAAAAAAAAGAAAAAACAAGATTTCTCATTTTGGATTCAAAATTGAGAAACTTTTATCTTTTCCGTTTCGTCTCTGTGCTCGCGGAAATCGTTGAGCCGGTTCGAATTGTGGAAATGGCCATTGTTTCTCTTCGATGAGTTCATTAAAGGTCTAAAAATAAAAAATAAAAAAAAGACATAGACCACTAAGGTTAAACCAACTGCGTTCTTTGATCACGGTTGATTCAAGAAAAGCCTTGTCCAGAGTGTGGAGGCAGCTTGACTATTCTAGGAAAGGGTCCTCCAAACAGGTTCATTAAGTAATCCTACCCTTACCTGGGGGCAATTCTATCAATCGAGATTTAATAAGACCGGGTTAGGAGGCCTATGTGTACTCTCTCGTCTTTTAAATAAAAAGTTTTTTCAAAATAAAAAATTTTAAAACAAAAAATAAAAAATAAAAAAAATTTTCAAAAAAAAATCTTAAAAAAAAATAAAAAATATTTTTTTTAAAAAAAGATTTTTTCCAAAAAAAAAACTTCTCGAAAAAAAAAACTCGTCATTTTTTTATTTAGAACCGAGAAATTATGGTTCATTTCCTTCTGAGTACTGGCGCTCGCGGAAATCGCTGAGACCGTATTTAGATCGGAATACCATCTGCTCTCTTTGATGAATCCAATCTTGACCTTTCAAAACGGAGAATCTCATCTCATGGATGCGGTCTCAAAACATTTATGTCTAGCGGTACTAGTACGCCCTTTCAGGGTCTACTGTATTCGCGACCGGCACATTTGTAACTCCAACTTTATATTCTTCTTATATCAAGCAAGCTCTGTTTCTCGATAAGTCGAATTTAAGTTCACAATTGCTTCTAGCAGTCACTGGGACGCTCATTCTGAGCTTGTCATACCTGCGATCAGAACAATTGTACCCTCTATGGCATTTTGCCTTCTTCATATTGCTTGGGTCATCTCCCTCAAGCAATTTGAAAAGACAAAACCATAGAACTTCTCATTTATGATCATTATATTCTTTTGATTACTAATGGATGTGGTCTTGTTTCAGAAACTTTTCAAAAACTAACAATGGCAGCTTCACTAACCATTACCTTCGATGAGAACAAGCACCAACTCATGCTTCAACAGAAGCAAACTACGCGCACCTATAAGCGCCCCATCAGCTACCGAAGCGTCAACTCCCTCAGCAACTCTCTAAACTCCGGGTCGACTCGACTCCTTGGACTATCGTCTTTGGGACGCTGGGACTATTCCCACTTCCCGAAGAACAAACCGCTCCTTCCAAGAAGCAGAAGCTCGACTCTCAACGTGTCGCTGCCGTGACACCAAAGGCGAGCACCAGAAGGCCCGAACCCCGTGGCACCCCCACGAAGCCTCGACCTGCAAACGACCAGGTCTATCCCAAGACTTGGTCCCCAAGACTTTAACCAAAACAAAGAAGGTCCCAAACATCCACCAAGCCAGCATTCCTGGCCCCACTCAAAGAGAACCAGTTCTACCCTCTTGCCTACATGAAAGAGGAGAGACCCATCTCCAACCTGACTCCCAAGTCAACCCAACATGAGCCGGCTTGTTCCTACAAGCCTAAAATCAAGTCATGCATCATAAGGCTTCTACAAGCACCTGCTAAGGCCTACAATCCTGTAGTTCGACCCTTCATCTCTACAGGGGCCGAACTTGAAAAATTCAAAGCTTCGCTGCAACAGGCGAAGGACCGGGTTCGCATCCTGTCATTGCCTAGCTACAAAGAAGACATGCTAGATTACTGTGCCCGAGGGAGCACATCCTTCATCGTCAAAGCCCAGCCAGAGCTGACCGAAGCTCAAATTGCTCGTCATATACGCCGCCGCGTGACGTATCGGCAAAAGAGACTAGAGAAGCAAAGGACCCAGCCTCCTACGCTTCAAGTCTCTCACAAATGGGTCGAAAAAGAAAGACCCAACCAAGTTGCTGCTCTCCATATGGTTGGAAAAACCAGAAGACGCCAAAAGTCAGCATCCAAAATCCATGTCCGACGTCCAATGACCCGCAGCGTCTCCAGGACAAGAAGACATTCAGAAGAATCCCCTGCTCCTTCAAGCAAAGGACGGCAGAGTGATCCTTCCTCAAGCTCTTCTTAAAAAAGAATGAGCCCCAGCTCAGTCACCAGGACACTTTCTTCGTTCGAATCCTGAAGGATGAACGTCCTGGCTACAAATTCTGAGCCACCACCTCGTGTTGACACCAAAAATGTCACTTTGCCTCTTCAAGATCCAAAGAGCTACATGAAGTCGCAACCTGCCATAAATAGGCAATGCTACTTCCAAAAAATCAAATCTTGTCAGAATCAAGCAAAAACTGCAAGATCCTTCAAGACAGCCAAAAGAGGAGAACGCAAGAAGTTTCGGGCCATTTCAAAATCATTTGGCCTAACTTTGCTTCTCCGACAGCTGAAAAGGAGCTCTCGGCGGCGAAAGCATCGGAGACACTAAATCTTCGATCAGAGCCGATGGATGGTCTCAAAATACATCCAAAAGGCTCCACGTCAAGTTCCGAGTCAAACCGACAACGTTTGACCCTACATCAACCCTCGAACAACTAAATCAAGCCTCTCGACGGCGATAACCACCGAGGCCATCACTCATCAGATAGAGCACATGGACGGCTTCAAATTGCTTACAAAGGTGTACACGTCAAATTTCAGGTCATTTTGACAACATTTGACCATACTTTGACGCTCAGAAGCCAAATCAGGCCTCTCGGCGGCGAAGCTCCCCGGGACCATGGTTTCCAACACAAAGCCTATAGATCATCTTAAAATGACTCCAATAGGTTCCCTATCAAATTTCAAGTCAATCGGGCATCGGTTGACCGCACATCAAACTGCGACATCTTCATCGCGACAAAAGCAAGTCTACTGTTGATATGGCCCCAAACGGTTTCTAAACCCAAACAAAAGCTTATGGTTGGTCTTATTTATTGCTCAGCAGGCTTCACCCCAAATCTCAGGTCATCCCGACATCGTTTGGCCCAGTTTCAGCTCTGACGGAAAATCGGCAGCTCTGCGCAACAAAGTCTTCGGCTTTCTCAGAAAATTGGAAACTTTGCAAAATAAAATGCAAGGATTCTCATCAGATTTTCTACAGGGAAATCAGGCCAATAAATGATCAAAAATGTCAAGGAAAAATAGAGAAGAAAAAAGAATCGAAAAAACAGCAAAAACGGACACAAAACGGGACAAAAGGGGGAAAACCCCCCCAAGGTCGCAGACCCCTGCGACCCTGGGGCCCCGAAAACCCCATTTTTCGCCCTTTTTTCGCGATTCGAAGTGTCCGGCCTCTGGTATTTTCCAATATTCATACTTTTGAGACACCAAATCCTCTGACATCCGTAAAAAACACGGGTTAATCATCAAGAGATGTAAGACCCCGACCCGAGAGACCTCGATTAGAGTTGATTAAGTTGTGTTTTAGTTCTAAGTGTGTTTATGGTTTTTGGATTAGTTTGGGATTAGAATAGTTTTTATAATAGCTTTGGGGAATTTTGAGAGCCTTTTTACTTGTGGGACCCTTTGGGGGGTTCTTGTTACGAATTGTGTGAGATTGGAGGTTTACCGATGATTTCAAAAAAATTGTGTTTTTAACCCTATTGGATTTATCTTGTTAATTCCTACAACTTTCATGTTGACATCGTTTCCATTCGAGAGCCCTAAACCCGGCTTTTCGCAATTTGAGGGCAAAATGGTCTTTTTACCCAAAATCTGGACACCAATTTCAATGTCACCAAAATGTGCAAAATATATACTTTTTGGAAACTAGAAATATCGCCGATCAACTTTGTCTTCTTCGTCGAATTCGTTTGAAGCCCCGAATGCCATGTTTTGAGCCCGAGAAGTCTTTTAAGTTGTGGGCCCCATTCCCACTTACTATATATAGAGAGCTTCTTCTTCATTTTTCCATTTATGGCAAAAACCGTAAAAGGAGAAGAGATTTCCAGTCCTAGGGTTTTCCATTGCCTTTTCTTGCTTCCTTTCCCATAAATCACCGCAAGAACTTGGCTAAATCAAGAGATGGACCTTGCAATCTTCTTCCTCACTTCAAGAGCTCTCTATTGGTACCATTTATGAAGGCATGCATCACCAATAGAGCTCCTTGTGAACTCTCTCTTCTTATTTGAACCACTTCTAGGTAAGTGATCCTTCCAAGCTTTTAGAATCTTATTTGTTTAGCCCTAGGGAAGCTCCATTTCGTTTATTGGAGGATTTTGTTTTGTTTTACTTGGATTTTGATATTCTAGGGTTTGGATTTGGGGGTTTTTGTATAGGTGTTTAATTGTGGGCTTAAGACGTGATTAGAGCTCAATTTGATTTGCATTGAACCCAAGGCAAGTGGATGAAATGATTCTCATGTGTTTATCATGTTTTATGCAAAATCTTGATTTATCTTCATTAATAGTTTTAATGGTTTATCAGGCTTAATAGTTTGGTACTATTGATTTTGAATGATGATTTGATGAGATGAGGAGGTCAAGGAAGGGCCCAAATATTCATGAAGTTATGTTTGGAAGAAAGGGAAAGAAGGGAGATGGATAGGAGTTGGACAAGAGAGGAATTCAATCAAATGGGTTGAGATTCGTTGCTGTCCGATCGATCGCCCATCAGGTCCGATCGATCGGACTGTAAATAACTGAGAGTGTTTTCAGAACCGATCGATCGCCCATCAGGTCCGATCGATCGGACTGTAAATAACTGTGAACGTTGCAGGACCGATCGATCGGCCAATGAGTCCGATCGATCGGACTGAAATGAGATGAACTGCAAAATAAAGGGAATTGTGGGACTGTTCTCCAGAATCATTTCGAGCCCCTACTCAAGTCCAAATTCAGCTCTTTCCCTTCTCTCCTTATTTGAAGACATTGAACCTGTAATGATGCATTTAAACCCATGAAAGATTTGGGTAAATTGTGATGGGTTGTAGTGGGGAGGTATTGTTTGGAGCCCCAATGTTATTTAAGGACTTGTAAGGCATTGCATGAAGTCCGGAGGAAAAGGGAACCTCATCATGGAGATTCTTTGAGATTTTCCGGATTGACCAATGTGTATAAGGACCCGGAATGTCCCTAACTCTTAAAGAGTACCAAAATTATATCATGATCGACATACGGGACCCTATTCACACTGATTCAATTCTAGAAACCCCATTTTTAGCCTGTGAAGGTATGGGAAACTATATGTATTCGATTTTCAATCAAACTCCTATTTTGGGATTTCAACCCACATGATATGACTAGACTATTTCAAGAGTACTAGAAGAGATGTGCTTAGCTTTTGCTAACCTGTATATGTCAACTTGAGATGAATATGTATTTTGTGCCTCTTGGCACCCCGTTTCTTACTGTGCATATGATTTGATTTATCGTATTTGACCTATGAGTCGGCACCACTGAGCTTGGACGACCTCGTCGGTTTGATCCACCGACTTGGGGTTCCTTCCCCTACTGATAGTCAGCTGCAGTCTGGAATGTGCAGAGTTTTTACCCGGTTCGCTACCGTGGTCCCGCAGTGTATATATATATGTATATTATAGTATTTATCGTTGTCCCTCCTCACCTTATGTGACTGAGGTCAATGATCCTGTAAGGGTGTGCGCTCTCTTCACTTCGGTGAGAGAGGATGTAGCTTTGTGTGGTTGCCATCTTGACAGTTCCTTATCCTTGGTACCTCTACTGTTTCATATCGTTCATGTTGCTATTTAACAAATGATTGATGGACCGCGCCCCGATGCTCGGTTCCTACCGAGGTCGGCGGACGTGGGAGTCCGTTTGATTCCGACCCTTTCGTAACCAGGGGGCAGGGGCGTGCATCAACATTTCTTTTTTTGTGTGGGTGTACCAGATTTTCTATTTTTACTTGGAATTGCAAGTGGTGATCCGGAGATCAACCTTCGCAAGTAAAAAGGAAATCAACTTCTTTCAAGTTTTCCATTGCACATATATTTAAGAAAAGAGACATTTTCTTGATTTGCCGTGAAAGGCGATTTTTTTGGCATTTATAGCCGATTTTGGCGTTTATAGCCGATTTTTGGCGTTTATAGCCGATTTTGGCGTTTATAGCCGATTTACAATCCTTATCAATAATGAAAGACAAGAGTTGTGATTTTTTTGTCTCTTTTGAAAAAATACAAACTACAATGAAAAGCAAGAAAAGGAGGATCTAACTTCTCAGGAGATTGTGGGGGACCCGTTAGATTGACGGTCGTAAGCCATATGTGGGCTTCGCCATCATCCATGCAGATGAGAACAGAGGATGCTATTGATTCGCTTGGCTTGGCTATAACCTCAGGTTTTAAGAGGACAAAGACCAAAAGGAGGTCCTATATCCAATAAAAAGCCGAGTAGACGGGCTGAAAAGCCACATCTAAGCCATTGGAGGCAGGAGGAGAAGGCAAGGACCTTGGGGGGGGGGGTACCCCCCCAAGGGACTTTTGTCACCTTGTAGCGGTGGCCGGTGTAGAACTTCCGCAGAGTTTTCTCTATTTTCCTTCTCTGAATTTCTGTGCTTCTGTCTGTGATTTTCGTTGTCTGTCCTTTTCTTCTTGGAGAGCTCTCCTATTTATAGGCTTTTTAGGTGGCCATTTAGGAGGGTTTATGAGCTTTGATTGTCATAAAGCTACATAAAGGGAGGAGTTACAGAATTGAATTCTTTATTTTGTAACTCCTTTTTCTTGGCTTCTAATTGGCCGGAGGAGATTGAGGGCATTTAATCGCCTTTAATCGCCATGATGGGAGGAGTTTCATGGGTTAAATGCCATGAATCTCTTGACTTGTAACTCCCGAATGCTTGCTTCTGATTGGGCCGTCCAAAGAAATGGATTAATGAGTCTAATAAAGCTAGTCAATTAATCGCATTAAGTGGTCGCCGAGCAGCTGAAGAGTCGCGGGCCGTGCCACGTCTTTTGGGATTCTTCTGTCGATGATCATCGATGGATCTTCATGTAGATCGACATTGGATGACCATGTAATTTCAGGTGTTTGTTGCCAACAGCGGGTCGGTGCCATCTGTCCTGTCGATTTCTCGATCGGTCGGGTAGAAAGCACATTTTTTTTTGGTTGACCGGGTGGCGATCAATATTGTTTTCGATACTCTTGATGATTGACCCGTGTTTTGGACGGATGTCAGAGGACTTGGTGTCTCAAAAGCATGAATTTTGGAAAGTACCAGAGGCTGGGCTCTTCGAATCGCGAAAAAACGGCGAAAACCGGGGTTTCCGGGGCCTTCCCGGCGACCCCGGGCTCCAAGGTCGCCGGCGACCCTGGCCCAGGGTCGCAGGGGCCTGCGACCCTGGGGGGGTTTTCCCCCCTTTGTGTCCCGTTTTGTGTCAGGTTTTGCTGTTTTTCGATTCTTTTTCCTTCTGTATTTTTCCTTGACATTTTGACCATTTATTGGCCTGATTTCTTTGTAGGAAACCTGATGAGAATCCTTGCATTTTATTTTGCAAAGTTTCTAATTTCCTGAGAAAGCCGAAGACTTTGTCGCGCAGAGCTGCCGATTTTCCGTCAGAAGCTGAAACTGGGTCAAACGATGTCGGAATGACCTGAAATTTGGTGTGAAGCCTCTTGAGCAATAAATAAGACCAACCGTAGGCTTTTGTTTGAGTTTTGAAGCCGTTTGGGGTCCTATCACCAGTAGACTTGCTTTTTGTCGCGATGCAGATGTCGCGGTTTGATGTGCGGTCAACCGATGTCCGATTGACTTGAAATTTGACAGGGAACCTATTGGAGTCATTTTAAGATGATCCATAGGCTCTGTCTTGGAAACCATGGTCCCGGAGAGCTTTGCCGCCGAGAGGCCTGATTTGGCTTCCGAGCGTCAAACTATGGTCAAATGTTGTGGAAATGACCTGAAATTTGACGTGTAGCCCTTTATAAGCATTTTGAAGCCGTCCATGTGCTCTATCTGATGAGTAATGGCCTCGGTGGTTCTCGCCGCCGAGAGGCTTGATTTATCTGTTCGAGGGTTGATGTAGGGTCAAACGTTGTCGGTTTGACTCGGAACTTGACGTGGAGCCTTTTGGAAGTATTTTGAGACCATCCATCGGCCCTGATCGAAGATTTGGTGTCTCCGATGCTTTTGCCGCCGAGAGCTCCTTTTCAGCTGTCGGAGAAGCGAAGTTAGGCCAAATGATTTTGAAATGGCCCGAAACTTCTTGTGTACTCCTCTTTTGGCTGTCTGGAAGAATCTTGCAGTTTTTGTTTGATTCTGACAAGATTTGATTTTTGGAAGCAGCATTGCCTATTTATGGCAGGTTGCGACTTCATGTAGCTTTTTGGATCTTGAAGAGGCAAAGTGACATTTTTGGTGTCAACAAATGCCCCCTCGAGGTACAGCGACGAGTTGCTTAACTTTTGTAGTCGATGTGCCTCGAAGAGATTTTTGAAGGAGAGCTTGTGACTTGACCAAGAGTCTTTGAGCAGTCTTTCTTTTTGGTATTTGTAGCCTTTTGAGCTTCCAGGGGAATTTTATGGTAGTGAAAGGGATCGCGTACCATCTCGAGGCAAAGTTTTGAAGATGACATCAGGGATGTGGATTTGGGTTTTGACCTTGTGACCTAATAGGCTATATGTGGTAGGTTAGGGGGTCGGGTTTGGTTTTGATCGTGTGACCCAACAAGCTGTATGTGGAATGTTGGGGGATCAATTTTGGTTTTGATCTTGTGACCTAACAGGCTGTATGTGGCAAGTTAAGGGATCAGGTTTTGGTTTTTGGTTTTGGTCTTGTGACCTAACAGGCTGTATGTGGCAAGTTAGGGGACCAGGATTTGGTTTGATTTTTGTGGAATGTCAATTTCAAGATTTTGGCTCAATTTGGTAGATGAGGCTGGATGGTTTGATTTTTGGAAGCTCATGGGGCTTGGAATTTTCTTTTGTATGGTCCAATCAACTCAAAAGAGGCATGGAACCATTTTTGTATGCTCTTGGTAAGAGGGATTTCTCTTTGACTAAAAGCCCAAATTTTTTTTTTTTTTGTGCCTAGGTGGTCAAACCTGGCTCATATGGGCTAACCCATAGGACCTTAAGCTTTTGAAATGGCTTAGATCTCATATGGTGTCATTTTTGTAAAGAATATCCAAAAAAATCTTATTTGGATAGAGAATATCTAAGAATATCTTTACTTGGAGAGAATCTCTCATGATCCCTTTATTTTGGGATAGGATATCTCAAGATATCTTTCTTTTGGGAAAGAATCCGTCATCGATTTCTTTTTGGGAGAAAATCCTTCAAGATATCTTTCTTTTGGGAAAGAATCTTTCTAATCTCTTTCTTTTGATAAGGTTACTAATTAGTAACACTTACCTCTTTCTTCTTTCCTTCTTTGGTTTGCTCTCCTCTATAAAAGCAAGGAGAAGGTTGGATCTCTTGCTCTTATTACTTTCTTTTGCAATAATCTCAAGAGGGCTTCAAGACCAAGAGCTCTTCTTCTTCAAGATCTTCAAGACTTTTCTTCTTCTTCTCCATCAATGGCTTCAAGTAAGTTCCCTTTTTCAAGAAAACTCCATTTTAGGAAAAAAATAAAAAGTTCTTCTTTCTTTTTCTTTTCTTTTTTTTTCACGTGTTTTCCCCTTTTTTTTGTTATTTTCTTCTTTCTTTTTTTTTTCATGTTTTTGTTTTTTTTTTTTTTTTGTTTGTGGGCCGTACGGACAGATCCGTACGGATCTGGCCGTACGGCCACGTGGCCTGTGGGCCATCTCCCTTTTTTTTCTTCCCTTTTTTTTTGTTTTCTTTCCCTCCTTTTTTTTTTTTGAGAAAGTTTCTTTTCTTTTCTTTTTTGCTTTCTTTCCCCCCTTTTCTTTTTGAAAAAGTTTCTTTTCCCTTTTTTTTTTGCTCATCATGATAATGCCCCTCTTTTTTGGCAAACCTAGATGTTCATGCATGCATTCAATTGTAAATTAAATTTGTAGCATGATGTGATAGCATACCTGAAAGTTTTCGCAATTTTGGGAATTTGGAGCTCGCAGCGATGTTGAGCCCTTCCTGATTTTGCGGAGACTTTGAGGTTTGGAAAGTTAAGAGTTTCGGAGCTCGCAGCGATGTTGAGCCCATCTTCAAGCTTTCTATTTCTTTCGGGATAGTTCCTTTTCTTCGGAATTGCCCCGTTATCATGTCAAAATTTCGCCAGATTTTTTTTTTAGCGAGATTCTGTCATTTTGATGTTTGATCTTTTTCTTTTCCATCCTTTTCAGGTGGTTCCTCCAGAGCGAACAAGGGTAAAGAGCCTGCTACAAGCGTACCTCGTCGATCTTCTAGATCTTCTAATCCGGCCGTTCAGCAGGCTTTTGAGAAGGTCCAGTATGTTGAGAGAAATCTGGAAGAGTGCGATTCCCTCAACAGAGATGAGATGAGGCAGCGACTGATCGCTCTCAAGGGAGAGGAATTCTATAAGATCATGGTAAGCAGTCGTCCATGGGTGATGGAAGATCAGAGCGTTTTGCCCAAGCCTTCCTTCTTCTTTGGTGATGCAGTCCCTGATGACATGACATACCAGAGGAGATGTTTTCAGTTTTCTTTCACAGCAGATGGTGAGAAGAAGACTGTTGCTACCCGGTCGACGTTTGATCGCACCGTCTCGATTCTGAGCCTTGCCCCCACGTGCCCTAAGAGGGAAGATCCTCCAAGCTGGGTGAGAAGGACAAATGTAATCAAGACCGAGGTTTTTGTTGGCGGTTCTCCTGGATATACGGAGAGGTCACCTGTTGACATGGACCTATTGATGCCATCCAGCGGCTACCAGGGCTCTGATTATCCGTCGGTCGATTTGAGACCGATGGGCCTTGGTATTTTCAGCGGTGACGGCAGCAATTGGATCAAGCCTTTTCGACTTCGAGGCCGTTTCAATGCTGACTCCGAGTGGAAGTCGTGGACTGATCGCGTCTTGCTGATTGGTGGCACCGTTTTGAAAGAAGCCGGGATTTTTGATGCGGTCCGCGCCTTCAGGGAGACCGTGATCTTTTCCGACGAGGCCTTCATGGCTATGCTGGAGTCATTCCTCCCACAAACCAATACCTTCGTTGTGACAAATGGCGAGATTGGTTTTTCCTTGAAGGAGCTGAGCGCCATTACTGGATTGCCCATCCTCGGCAAACTCTATGAGGAGTTTATGCCGATTGACAGCGTCCTCGAGGGGCAGTCTGAGGAGTTCAGGCTTCTATACTTTCGGCTCGTCGCCTTCTATGATTTTTTGAAGGAGAAAGGGGGGTTTGAAAGTTAGATCCAGCAGTTGGAAGAGTTTTAGCTCTTCATTCCCCAACTTTTCTGATAGCAGGGAGTCTTTTGATAGCGTGACCGAAGAAGCCGGAGCTCAGGATCCAAGTTCAAAGAAGATCTTGGCCATGCAAGAAGAGTTGAGAGATTTCTGTGCAAGTACAAACGCCATATGTCCTGACATTGCACTGCGGAGAGATCTCGCTGTTTACCTCACTTATTGGCTTGGTGAGGCTGTTTTTGCTGGAGGAGATGGAACGCACATCAGGCCGCATTGTATTTTTCCGGCTTGTCATATGGCGTTTGGAGAGCAGCTTGCTTTGGTGCCAGCTCTTTACTCCTACCTGTGTACCGAACTGCAGGCTGCTGCTTTTTTTGGTTCGGCTTGGGCTTCCCATGAATTGGGTATTTTCAGCCCATATCTTTTATTCGTGGTATGTATACCACTGTCCTGGCTTCCATCGGCTGGGTGCTGCACAGGATGATGATCCTCTGATGATTCGACTGGCTAACGGCAAAGCCGTGTCCGAATCACTTTTGTTTGCCCGCATGAGGATCCGATGGTTCAGGGACGTCGAGATGGGGCAGTCTTCAGTGAAGCTTTCTCCGGAGTTGCGGAAGAAGGCTTTTGATTTTGGTGCCTCCCGAGACTCTACCAGGGCGGGGTCAGGAAGGCATTATTCCTTGACAAATGCAGAGAGAGAGTGGCTTTTCAGCATACGTGTCGGCACGATGGTGTACCGTAGACATCTTTTCGTCGACATCCAGCCGTATGTACCCTCTCGCTTTGCTTTGCAGCTGGGCTTTTCTCAAGGCGTTGTTGGAGCGCCTTCAAGCATGGTGAAGCGCTTTGGAGGCTTACAGGACGGGAGAAATGCATGGGCTTTCTATAGTGCTGAAGACACTACAGCCATGATTTCTTATCCTGTGTTGCTGACTTCCCGGACTGCCGGCTTTGCAAAGTGGTTCGCGGAGAGCTTTTCGGCATATCGGGGGCTTTCCAAGAAGGAGCTTGATGTGAAGCTGGCATCTGGAAAGGGCCTTGGAAAGTCGGATGGCGTCCGGCGAGAGGAAGTTTGGGCCTTCCTTTCTGGAGAGAAGCACAAGATAGGCTTTCTCGGTGACCAAGGCGTCATTGGTTCTGAAGCTGTTCGAGAAATACCTGATGAGGCTTTAGAGCAGCTAGAACAGGAGGAAGCCGAACTTGGCGCTTGGATGTAAGCGGCACAGAGGCAAGCTTCCGTGGAGTCTACTGGCAAGAGTAGACCATCCAGTGAGGAGTCAAGTGGGAAACCTGACTCTGACAGTGGGGCAGGTTCCTCTAAGAAGCGAGCCCGCCGAGGTAAGAGGGGGAGGAGTCATCATCGCAGCAAGGGGCAGCATGAGGACTCTCCTGACTTGGAAGTTCCTCTTACTATCAATGAGGATGTGCCAGTGGATGCTGACGAGCCTCCAGAAAAGAGAAGTCGAGAAGAAGAGACCGTCGGTGAAGGTATGATTCTTCCTTTTTCTCTTTCCATTTCTTTCCATGGGATTTTTTCCATGTTCTGATTTGCTTCTTGTTTCTGCTTTTCTTTTTTTTTAGCAGAGGAAGACTTGGTGATGCCTGAGGTCCCAACCGAGGGACTCTGGAGTAAATCCAGAATCTCCAATTGGTACGACTTCTTTTGCTCTTTTTTTTTTGAGTTTGTGACTTGGTTTGCTAACATTCTTTTTGTCAGCTGACTTGCCATAGGGTTCTGATGACTTTGAACCATCGATGGACGCAAATGTTGATGATGCTTCCGATGAGTTCATGGAGGAAGAAAGTGTTCCGCCAGTCATCGAAGAAGGTATTTTGTAGTTATAACCCTGATAATGATTTTCAAACAAGATTATATTCATACCTTTTTGTGTTTCTTTTGGCAGGTTTTGAAGTGACAGAGGAGGGTCCGTCGCTTCCAGAGCAAGGGATGCCAGAGGTTAATCCAGAGGTAGAGACTCCTGGGACCAGCTTTGACAATGTTGAGGAGATTCCTCGCGCTGAGATTCCTTCCCGAGCAGGAGCAGCTTCAACTGGAAAGAGTTCTTTTGTTACTCTTTCAACAGATGATGACTTGAGCGGCCGACCAACGGAGTTGGGTGAATCTTCAGCTGGGCCATCTCTTCTTTTTGCGAAGAAGGTGGTGGTGCGAGTTCTGAGCTCTTGGATTGAGACTCTCTTTTCTGGGCACTTGGAAGCCGGATTTAGCATGATCCAGCATGTGCGTGAGATTCTCGGTGATGCTAAAGAGGCTGGTCTGGATGTCACAGATGCCAGGGCGATCGTTAATAGGATCATTGAGCTGGGTGACAAGTGGTTTGAGACCATGGGTTTTCCTGACGATCAGTTCTTCAAGGAGATGTTCTTGGACCCTGCGGATAAGGCTCAATCTAACCTGGATGAGGCTACAGAAAGCAAGAAGCAGGCAGTCCGAGAGAGTAACTTAAGAGATAACCATCATTGGGCTGACACATGACCTTAACATCCTTGATAGGGAGGTCGATGAGGCCAGGAAACGTCTTGAGCATCTGCAGGCACAAGTTGCTGCCAAGTGGACTGAAATAACAGAGGCTCGTGAAAGGGAGACTGCTCTGATTCACCGAGTTGCGGATGCCAATCGAGTTCTCAAAAGGAAGTCTGATGAGAACAAACAATGGAAAACCGCTCGAGGGAAGCTTCCCAGTGCGAAAGAAGGGTTACAGCCCACCCCAGCATCTCATGGCAGGTTCTTGAAGAAGCGTGCCTTGGAATCCTTGACGGATGAGGCCAAAAGCTTGCTTAAGGAGCTGAACTCTTGGCTGGAGACCATTTTTGATTGAGCTCCTGTATATATTTTTTTTATACCAGAAACTATCCCTTCTCTTTTTTTGGTACCACTTGTATTTTTTTGGTACTTTTTTTTTGTAGTGCTTGTGAACACTTTTCTTCTTTTTTTTTGGTACCACATGTATTTTTTGGTACTCTTTTTTTTTGTAGTGCTTGTGAACACTTTCTTTTTTTGTTATCCCTACGCTCACTTGAATCTTTTTGTGATAAAAGTAATTGCTAAATGGGATGCTCTTTTTTTGTTATCCCTACGCTCACTTGAATCTTTTTGTGATAAAAGTAATTGCTAAATGGGATGCTTTTTTTTTTGTTATCCCTACGCTCACTTGAATCTTTTTTGTGATAAAAGTAATTGCTAAATGGGATTTGATCAAAAGGTTGTCATTTTGTGAAAATCTTTTGTCAAGTGATTGTTTTGGCATGAAAGCCAAGTTTTTGTTTGTGGCATGGAAGCCAATTTTGGCATGAGAGCCAGCTTTTCTTGTGGCATTGATAGCCGAGTTTTTTTTTGTGGCATCTATAGCCAGTTTTGGTGGTATTGATAGCCGTTTTTTTTTTTTTTTGAAATCCAAGTTTTTTGTTTGTGGCATTGATAGCCGATTTTGTTTTGGTGGCATTGATAGCCGGTTTGTGGCATTTATAGCCTGTTTTGATGGCATTTATAGCCGGTTTGTGGCATTTATAGCCTGTTTTGATGGCATTTATAGCCGGTTTGGTTTTTAAAAAAAATGCAAGTATCGACTAAAAGTCGCCTCCCTGCTGAATGTTCTTGCAAGTATCGATGGAATGTCGCATCCTTGCTCATTCGGTTGCGAGTATCGATGGAATGTCGCATCCTCGCGGATTTGGGTGCAAGTATCGATGGAATGTCGCATCCTTGCTTTTCAAAAATTTTGGTTTTGCGGGTACTGACTTGATGTCGTTTCCCCACGATTTTTGAAATTTGTGGTTTTCTCGAACCTTTGGGTTATGGATATCAACTGAAATGTTGCATCTCCACAGTTTTGGATTTTACAAGTACCGACGAAATGTCGCTTCCCTGCGATTTTGGAAGTGTCGAACGTGGTTCGCTTGCTTCCGATTTGTGCGAGTATCGACTAAGCGTCGCTTCCTCGCGGCTTTTGAAAAACCATTTTTTTTGGTTTAAAGACACGAGGGTCATAAGTTTTGACCTAAAACCATTTTGGCGGTAAAAGGCAGGGTGGACTAGGGTGGAAATCCCTGAATCCGGATTTTGTTTCAAACCATGAATTTTGGGTTCAAGGGTTGAAAATTTTGGTCAAGTTAGGGAAAGGTTCCTAAACTTGGATATATTTTTTTTTTGAACAATGAAACGATGAAAGTAAGCATTGTTTTAGATTTCTAGAAATTTCAACATTTGATATGAAAATTCTAAAAAAAAGGGTGGGTTTAGCGAGCGTGTACCTGGAAACCGGTTTTGGCCATACAGGCATTGCTCTTACCCAGTTGGGTAAGTCTTCAAGGGTAGTATCGCTTTAAGAACTTGCCATTGATGGGCAGCATACATCTGTCACCTTCCATGTTTAGGAGTGCGTATGCGCCATTAGAGAAAACCTTGTCGATGACGTAGGGTCCCTCCCATTTTGGCTCAAATTTGCCTTTGGACTTGTGAGCGAAGACCATTGGTCTTTTTACCGCAAGAACCAAGTCATTCTTTTTGTAGGCGCGTTGCCTGACCTTTTTATCGAAAGATCCTGCCATACGTGCTTGGTAAAGTTCAATGCTTTATTGAGCTTCGAGCCGTCTCTAATCGAGATTGTCCAGCTCATGGAGTCGCAATTTGACATTGCTTTCTTGAGTCATGTCATTTTGCAAGGATACCCTCAAGGAAGAAATTTGTACTTCCAAGGGCACGACAGCTTCGCATCCATAGACCAAGGAGAATGGTGTGCTATGGGTTGGTCCTCGAACGGTGGTTCGATAGGCCCACAAAGCTTCAGACATTTTGTTGCTCCAGTCTCTTTTGTGACTAGAGACCATTTTTTTTTGAGGATTTTGCAGAGTGTCTTGTTGAAAGCTTCTGCTAACCCGTTTGCTGCCGGATTGTATGGAGTCGAAGGACAGCTTTGGATTTTGTATTTGTCGCAGAACCTGTAGAATCGATGATCCCGGAACTGTGGTCCATTATCATGGACGAATCTTTTGGGTATGCCGAAACGACAAATGATGTTGGTGCGTAGGAACTGAAGGACTGATGAGGTCTTCATTTCGTTAAACGCAAATGCTTCTGACCACTTGGAGAAGTAATCCGTAGCGGCGAAGATGAAGCGATGACCTTTTCTTGAAGGGGGAGAAATAGGACCTATGATGTCCATACCCCAGGCTTCGAAAGGCCATGAGATCGCTGTAGGATGCAGCCATTCTGGAGGCATGTGAATGTAATCTCCATGAACTTGGCATTTTTGGCAGCGCTTAGCAAATTGCATTGCGTCAGCTACCATGGTAGGCCAGTAATATCCTAACCTTTTTATCTGATCATAGAGCTTAGGTCCAGCCTGATGAGCTCCAAAAAGACCAGCATGAACTTCTTTGAGTGTTTCTTCAGCCTCTTGTTGTGACAAGCAGCGTAGAAGTACTCCGTTGAAGGATTTCCTGTAAAGGATTTTTGAAGGAATATCCAAATGGAAGCTTGGGGTTCGCCTTTGGATGCTTACCCGTTCTTTTGGATCTTCAGGTAGGATTCCGAACATAATGTAATCAATGAATGGATCCCTCCAGTCGCCAATTGAAGTTTGAAGGATTGAAATCCGACTTCCGACCACTTGGTGGCATTCAGCAACTGCTTGGTGTGTGTTAAGAGGAGGAAGGATTCTCCTTTCGCACACCATGATTTGCATGTTTTCCCCTTCCACCTCGTCTCACGTGACTTTCATTGAGATGACACCTTCTCAGGTTTCTTCTCCTGAGACCGTGACCTCAAAGTTCACACCCTTCCTGACTGAAGAATTCCCAGCCATTGATGCTTGGGACGATGAATTAGTCAACGAAGAAGAAAGATTGCTAGGCGTCGCCGGAGTGTAAGTGCTCTCATCAGACGATGCTTCGGAAGAGCTATAATCCTGAATTATTACATTACAGGAAGCTCTGACGGGAGACGTTGCCTGATCGGAGTCAGACTCATCCTCGGATGTGAGAGGATCGTCTATCCAGCAATTTTCTCCATTTTCAGGAGTTAAGGGAGGATGTACCTGGTGGTCTTCAGGGACTTCAGGCTCTGGATTGCGAGGAGGCTCGTTGACGCGTTCTTGCTCTTATTCTAGAGCGAGTCGCTGCAAGATCCTTGCATATTCTTCAAGATCAGGCATGGGAGCCAGATTTTCTTCTTCATCATCTCTTTGTGGCTCAACATTGTTGATTTCCACTGGAGTAATGAGAGGTGCTGGGTCAGCAGCATTTTCTTGTACAGCTTCTTGGTCTTCTTCATCATCAGACCAGGATCCTTGTGGCTGTAGGGGGTTATACCAGATTACTGGCATAAAATGAGACTCAGGAACCCATTCTTCATCGGAGAGATATTCTCCTGTTTCAAGGGACTCCTCCCACTCATCTGTGTAGTTGGATTCGAATCCATCATCGGTGTCGCTGGATTCGTATCCATCAATGGAGAATCCAACTACCGAATTGCAAGAGTATGATGCCTCCTGCATGGCTTCTTTGAATTGAGATGGCATGAAATCACTGAGAGTGAATTTCCTTACGCCCTTTGAAGTCTCTGGAAGGGATGTTTTTGTTACCTCCAGTGAAGCGGTAGAGGAAGCCTCTGCCTTTTCTTTGACTTCTAGTTTTGGCTGGGTCTTCTCTTGCCGTTTGAGCTTGAGGAGATGTTTCCTAGCCTGCCTTCGCTGTTGAGCTGTAGGCTTTATTTTCATGACCTCCCAATTTTCATCTTCCAGGAGATCGGGATGTACCCATATCGGTTGTCCGTCTGGTGTCGGGTAAGGAACCAGTTCCTCGGACGCTTGGATTGAGTTTATCACCTCGAAGGAAGTAATGATCTTCTTCTTCGATGATTTTGATGTTTGTCCACATGTCACCATGTTGACGGAGGCAGACCCATAGTTTTTGTCAAAGGTGATGACTCCGTTCTTCCACATCTCATTTATTTTCTCTCTCACAACGAAGCATTGATTGAGAGGATGCGAGATCATCTGGTGGTATGGACAGTACCGAGGATCGTTGGTTTTACCAACATCACCCGGTCTTTTTGGTTCAGGCAAGGTGAGCTTGCTGTTTGCCACAAGAGCTCCGAAGATTTCATCAACATCTTCATCAAACGGGTATTTCTTCTCTACTCGTTCTTTGAAGGCATCAGAGAGTTCAGGTCTCTTACCAACAGCTTTGTTTTCAGCTTTCTTTGGTGGCTGAGGAGTTGACTTGGTCTGCACATTGAGGACCTCTTTCTTCTTTGGTTTTGAGGTCGTAATGGCGGTTGGCTCTTTTCTTGATGATTTCTGACTGTTGAGGTCCTTAATCACCGTTTCAGCTTCCATGGAAGCTTCTAGGAGTTCTCCCAGGTTTTTTGATTTGTTGCCGATGATCATGGAGCGGATTCTGGCTCTCATGTTGTTTCGGCAGATGTCGACTAGCAACGCTTGTGGCAATACATCAGAGCATTTGTATGCCATTGCATTCCACTTGTGAATGAAGTCATATGTTGATTCATTCTCCCCCTGTTTTAGGCTGCACAGCTGAGCCATAGTAGCGGGATGATCTTCACCTTTGAAGTGAGTCAGGAAGCGTGTCTCTAACATGGCCCAGTTTTGGATTGAGTCCTCCGGCAGAGTGGAGTACCAATCGAAGGCCGTACCTTTTAGGGTACTTGCAAAGAGGCGGATCTTGAGTGCATCTTGATCCGCGATAGCTCCCGTCAGGATCTTGAAGTGGATGACGTGCTGTCTGGCTGATCCTTTCCCCGTATATGTTTGGAGAGTAGGATGCTTGAATTTGGTGGGGAACGGGACCGAGTCCATCCATAAGGGATATGGTGGCTTGATCCCATGCTCCTTGAGTATATCCTCTTCTTTTGCTTTGGCGAGGATACCGTCTACGTCCTTTTTGGTAAGGGCGCGTGACTCATTTTCTTCTCCATTTACCTCGTCGTTTTGATGATTCGGAGGAGGTTCATTGTTCGCCTGATTTTGGAAGGCGAGGAGAAGGATTTCCATCAGAGTTTCAATCCTCTGCTGGCCCTGTTCCAACTGCTGGATGCGGGTGATCGCATCTTCTGGAGGTGGATTGCGGGGTGGTGGCTCAGAATTTGTAGCCAAGACATTCATCCTTCGTGATTCGAACGAAGAAACTGTCCTGGTGACTGAGCTGGGGCTCATTCTTTTTGAAGAAGAGCTTGAGGAAGGATCACTCTGCCGTCCTTTGCTTGAAGGAGCAGGGGATTCTTCTGAATGTCTTCTTGTCCTTGAGACGCTGCGGGTCATTAGACGTCGGACATGGATTTTTGTTGCTGATTTTTGGCGCCTTCTGGTTTTTCCAACCATATGGACGGCAGCAACTTGGTTGGGTCTTTCTTTTTCGACCCATTTGGGAGAGACTTGAAGTGTAGGAGGCTGGGTCCTTTGCTTCTCTAGTCTCTTTTGCCGGTATGACGCGCGGCGGTGTATGCGACGGGCAATTTGAGCTTCGGTCAGCTCTGGCTGGGCTTTGACGATGAAGGATGTGCTCCCTCGGGCGCAGCAGCTGAGCCTGTCTTCTTTGCAGCTGGGCAAGGACAGGATGCGAACCCTGTCCTTCGCCTGTTGCAGCGAAGCTTTGAATTTTTGGAGTTCGGCCCCTATAGAGATGAATGGTCGAACTACAGGTTTGTAGGCCTTAGCAGGTGCTTGTAGAGGCCTTGTGATGCATGATCTGATTTTGGGCTTGTAGGAACAAGCCGGCTCATGCTGGGTTGACTTGAGAGTCAGGTTGGAGATGGGTCTCTCCTCTTTCATGTAAGCAAGAGGGTAGAACTGGTTCTCCTTGAGTGGGGCCAGGAATGTTGGCTTGGTGGATGTCTGGGACCTTCTCTGTTTTGGTGAAGGTCTTGGGGACCAAGTCTTGGGGTAGACCTGGTTGTTTGCAATTTGAGGCTTCGTGGGGCTGGCACGGGCTTCAGGCCTTCTGGTGCTCGCCTTTGGTGTCACGGTAGTGACACGTTGAGAGGCGAGTTTCTGCTTCTTGGAGGGAGCAGTTTGTTCCTCAGGAAGTGGGAATGGTCCCAGCGTCCCAAAGACGATAGTCCGGGGAGTCGAGGTCGACCCGGAGTTCAGAGAGTTGCCGAGGGAGTTGACGCTTCGGCAGCTGATTGGGCGCTTGTAAGTGCGCGTGGTTTGCTTCTGTTGAAGCATGAGTTGGTGCTTGTTTTCATCGAAAGTAATGGTTAGTGAAGCTGCCATTGTTAGTTTTCGAAAATTTCTGAAACAAGACCACATCCATTAGTAATCACAAGAATATAATGATCATAAATGGGAAGTTCTATGGTTTCGTCTTTTCAAATTGCTCGAGGTAGATGACCCAAGCAATATGAGGAAGGCAAAATGCCATAGAAGGGACAATTGTTCTGATCGCAGGTATGGTAAGCCCAGAATGAGCGTCCCAGTGACTGCTAGAAGCAATTGTGAACTTAAATTCGACTTATCGAGAAGCAGAGCTTGCTCGAGGTAAGAAGAATATAAAGTTGGAGTTACAGATGTGCCGGTCGCAACACAGTAGACCCTGAAAGGGCGTACTAGTACCGCTAGACACAAATGTTTTGAGACCGCATCCATGAGATGAGATTCTCTGTTTTGAAAGGTCAAGATTGGATTCATCAAAGAGAGCAGATGGTATTCCGATCTAAACACGGGCTCAGCGATTTCCGCGAGCGCCAGTGCTCAGAAAGAAATGAACCATAATTTCTCGGATCTGAATCTAAAGATGACGAGTTTTTTTTTTTTTTTTGAAAAGTCAATATCGGGTTCATCAAAGAGAGCAAAACGCACTCCAATCTGAACACGGGCTCAGCGATTTCCGCGAGCGCCAGTGCTCAGAAAGGAGAAGACCAAGATTTCTCCAATCTAAACCCAAAATGACGGAAGTTTTTTTTTTTTTTTTGAAGATTTTGAAGATTTTTTTTTTAAAAAAAAAATCTTTTTTTTTAATTTTTTTTTATTATTCTTTTTTTTATTTTTTATTTTTATTTTCAAGATTTTTTTTTTGAAAAAAAATTTTATTTTTATTTTTTTATTTTAAAATTTTTTTTTAAAAAAAAATTTATTTATTTTTTATTTAAAAGACGAGAGAGTACACATAGGCCTCCTAACCCGGTCTTATGAAATCTTGATTGATAGAATTGCCCCCAGGTAAGGGTAGGATTACTTAATGAACCCGTTTGGAGGACCCTTGCCTAGAACAGTCAAGCTGTCTCCACACTCTGGACAAGGCTTTTCTTTAAATCAACCATGATCAAAGAACACAGTTGGTTTAACCTTAGTGGTCTATGTCTTTTTTTTTTATATTTTTTTTAATGAACTCATCGAAGAGAAACGATGGCCCAAAACCTTAGTCAAACAGGCTCAACATTTCTGCAAGCGCGATGAACGATAGGAACGGATCAAGGTTTCTCAATTTTGAATCCAAATTGAGAAATCTAAATTTTTTTTTTTATATATTTTTTATATATAAATATTTTTTTTAGATTTTTAATGAACTCATCGAAGAGAAACAATGGCCCAACCCCCGATCCGAACACGGTCTCAGCGATTTCCGTGAGCGCCAGTGCCCAGAAGGGAGAGGATCAAAGTTTCTCAATTTTGAATCGAAACTGAAAAATCTGATTTTTTTTTTGAAAAGATAAAGAGTGGAAATAAATTCAAAGAATTAGAAATTTCCAAACAAAAAATCTCATCTCATTTTTTTTAGATGCGGAATTCAACATAGGCCACCAATTATAAAGTAGCCAAGGAATCGAGAAAAGAAATATAAGCATAGAGCAAAATATATGATAAGCAAATATTTCATTTCTAGCATCGTGTTCCCAAATAAACGGGTCCCACCGGGTGGAGCCAGCTTGATGGACCGCGCCCCGATGCTTGGTTCCTATCGAGGTCGGCGGACGTGGGAGTCCGTTTGGTTCCGACCCTTTCGTAACCAGGGGGCAGGGGCGTGCATCAACATTTTTTTTTTGTGTGGGTGTGCCAGATTTTCTATTTTTACTTGGAATTGCAAGTGGTGATCCGGAGATCGACCTTCACAAGTAAAAAGGAAATCAACTTCTTTCAAGTTTTCCATTGCACATATATTTAAGAAAAGAGACATTTTCTTGATTTGCCGTGAAAGGCGAGTTTTTTTGGCATTTATAGCCGATTTTGGCGTTTATAGCCGATTTTTGGCGTTTATAGCCGATTTTGGCGTTTATAGCCGATTTACAATCCTTATCAATAATGAAAGACAAGAGTTGTGATTTTTTTGTCTCTTTTGAAAAAATACAAACTACAATGAAAAGCAAGAAAAGGAGGATCTAACTTCTCAGGAGATTGTGGGGGACCCGTTTAGATTGACGGTCGCAAGCCATATGTGGGCTTCGCCATCATCCATGCAGATGAGAACAGAGGATGCTATTGATTCGCTTGGCTTGGCTATAACCTTAGGTTTTTAGAGGACAAAGACCAAAAGGAGGTCCTATATCCAATAAAAAGCCGAGTAGACGGGCTGAAAAGCCACATCTAAGCCATTGGAGGCAGGAGGAGAAGGCAAGGACCTTGGGGGGGGGGGGGGTACCCCCCCCCAAGGGACTTTTGTCACCTTGTAGCGGTGGCCGGTGTAGAACTTCCGCAGAGTTTTCTCTCTTTTCCTTCTCTGAATTTCTGTGCTTCTGTCTGTGATTTTCGTTGTCTGTCCTTTTCTTCTTGGAGAGCTCTCCTATTTATAGGCTTTTTAGGCGGCTATTTAGGAGGGTTTATGAGCTTTGATTGTCATAAAGCTACATAAAGGGAGGAGTTACAGAATTGAATTCTTTATTTTGTAACTCCTTTTTCTTGGCTTCTGATTGGCAGGAGGAGATTGAGGGCATTTAATCGCCTTTAATCGCCATGATGGGAGGAGTTTCATGGGTTAAATGCCATGAATCTCTTGACTTGTAACTCCCGAATGCTTGCTTCTGATTGGGCTGTCCAAAGAAATGGATTAATGACTGTAATAAAGCTAGTCAATTAATCGCATTAAGTGGTCGCCGAGTAGCTGAAGAGTCGCGGGCCGTGCCACGTCTTTTGGGATTCTTCTGTCGATGATCATCGATAGATCTTCATGTAGATCGACATCAGATGACCATGTAATTTCAGGTGTTTGTTGCCAACAGCGGGTCGGTGCCATCTGTCCTGTCGATTTCTCGATCGGTCGGGTAGAAAGCACATTTTTTTTTGGTTGACCGGGTGGCGATCAATATTATTTTCGATACTCTTGATGATTGACCCGTGTTTTGGACGGATGTCAGAGGACTTGGTGTCTCAAAAGCATGAGTTTTGGAAAGTACCAGAGGCTGGGCTCTTCGAATCGCGAAAAAACGGCGAAAACCGGGGTTTCCGGGGCCTTCCCGGCGACCCCGGGCTCCAAGGTCGCCGGCGACCCTGGGGGGTTTTCCCCCCTTTGTGTCCCGTTTTGTGTCCGGTTTTGCTGTTTTTCGATTCTTTTTCCTTCTGTATTTTTCCTTGACATTTTGACCATTTATTGGCCTAATTTCCTTGTAGGAAACCTGATGAGAATCCTTGCATTTTATTTTGCAAAGTTTCCAATTTCCTGAGAAAGCCGAAGACTTTGTCGCGCAGAGCTGCCGATTTTCCGTCAGAAGCTGAAACTGGGTCAAACGATGTCGGAATGACCTGAAATTTGGTGTGAAGCCTCCTGAGCAATAAATAAGACCAACCATAGGCTTTTGTTTGAGTTTTGAAGCCGTTTGGGGTCCGATCACCAGTAGACTTGTTTTTTTGTCGCGATGAAGATGTCGCGGTTTGATGTGCGGTCAACCGATGTCCGATTGACTTGAAATTTGACAGGGAACCTATTGGAGTCATTTTAAGATGATCCATAGGCTCTGTCTTGGAAACCATGGTCCCGGAGAGCTTTGCCGCCGAGAGGCCTGATTTGGCTTCCGAGCGTCAAACTATGGTCAAATGTTGTGGAAATGACCTGAAATTTGACGTGTAGCCCTTTATAAGCATTTTGAAGCCGTCCATGTGCTCTATCTGATGAGTAATGGCCTCGGTGGTTCTCGCCGCCGAGAGGCTTGATTTAGCTGTTCGAGGGTTGATGTAGGGTCAACCGTTGTCGGTTTGACTCGGAACTTGACGTGGAGCCTTTTGGAAGCATTTTGATACCATCCATCGGCCCTGATCGAAGATTTGATGTCTCCGATGCTTTTGCCGCCGAGAGCTCCTTTTCAGCTGTCGGAGAAGCGAAGTTAGGCCAAGTGATTTTGAAATGGCCCGAAACTTCTTGTGTACTCCTCTTTTGGCTGTCTGGAAGAATCTTGCAGTTTTTGTTTGATTCTGACAAGATTTGATTTTTGGAAGCAGCATTGCCTATTTATGGCAGGTTGCGACTTCATGTAGCTTTTTGGATCTTGAAGAGGCAAAGTGACATTTTTGGTGTCAACAATGATGCATTATCTTTTATGAAATTCATTATTTATACACAGGTTTTCTAAACTCTTGCATAGTATCATTGTTTTATTATTGATATATCTTTTCACCCACCTGCCAGACCGTCGTGTCTGATCCATTTATTTTGGTACTCAGGTCCCGAGCTTATTGGCATTAAGGAGGAGCCTGAGGAGGCGATCGGTGAACTGCAGCGTGTGATTGAGTGGCAAGCCGACGATGTCATGTAGACATTCGGCCTTGCCTTGAGAACGACACACTTTGGGAATTTATGATATCTTTATTTTGAGTTTCATTTGGTTGTATGGTCTCTGTTGACCGTTATTTTGGGGCATTAATCAACTGATATTTTGTAAATACACTTAACTTTACTTTTGGGGAAATATGCTTATGATCATTGCTCATTCTGATATCTTGTCATGTTAATCATAGGTCAATCTCATTTATGGGATGGGATAACATTATTATGATTTGCTACACGCTTCCGCAATCTTGAGAATGTGTTTGATATGGTTATATGTGAGATGATGTGTAAAGATAATCCTCACCGCGGAACCCTATGGGAAATCACGTGCACGGATAAATGTCGTTTAAATTTCGTGTGCGGTTTAGCCAAAGAGATGCACATGGCGCGGCATCATCACCGTCCCGATCTCGAACTTGGCTTTTTCCCCTAATCCCGGTCCGGGGTCGCGACAGGACTGGTATCAGAGCGGGACATGTTTCAAGAAATTAAAAGAAACTATAAATCTTAAGTACATGGCGAGGATTTGTTAGATAGAATCGTGTGAGCAATGTGTGACCACCCTGTACTTGATTTATATGTGCTAACAATTTATTTTGCAGCGTTATGCCACCTCGCAAACGAGCAGCAAACAGTAATCACGTTGCTAGTAACAGTGAGAATACAGGGCCTATTGCAGAGGAACCACAGGACAACAACATGCAGAATCAATTCCAACAGATGATGCAGGCTATACTAGACCAACAACGTCAGGCAAATGAGAACCAAGCTAGACTCCAAGCACAAGCATATGAGACACAGACCAGATTGCAAGAACAGATGCTTAAGAAAGACGAGGATCATGCTAGGGAGATGGCTCAAATGCAGGCACGGTTGTTGGGTGTGCTAGAGAGGAGACCGGAACCAATTCCAGTTGCACCACCTAGTCCGGTCAACAATAGAGGGAATGACCCTAATGTGTTGTATGAGCGGTTCAGGAAGAGAGGACCGAAGGAATTCTTGGGGACAGAGGATCCAATGGCAGCAGATGACTGGCTTGAGCACACCAAGAACATATTTGAGATCTTCACATGTATGGGTGTTGAACGAGTACAGCTTGCAGCCTCTATGTTCACGGGCTTAGCAGATATATGGTGGAAGACCATCAAGGTAGAATATAGGGCAATGGCTGATGCAGAAGCTTGGGCGAACTTCAAGAGACAATTTAGAGAGAAATATGTACCTACACATGTCAAGAGGCAAAAGGCAGCAGAATTTCAGCAACTTGTGCAAGGGAACATGACAGTCCTCGAATACCTCACCAAATTCGAGAGATTGTCAAGGTATGCACCGGAGTTAGTGGACACGGAGGAGAAGAAGATAACCAAGTTCCTTGAGGGACTTCACCCGATTATTGAGAGGGATGCTACCGGGGTTGTACCACCCGCCACCTTTGAAGAAGCTGTCAAGAGAGCATACAAATTTGAGAACTTCCACAACAAGATCGTCAAGAACCAAGGAAAGGGCCAAGGCCAACAGCAGAACTATCAACAAAGAAACAATCATAACAAGAGGCCAAGATAAGAGCAGAATGCACAGAATCAAGGAGCTTGTGTCCATTGTGGAAAACATCATGGGAATGCCCAATGTCGTTCTATCACAGGGGCATCTTTTAGATGTGGTTCATTGGACCACCAGATGAGGGATTGCCCAAGGCCAGATAGACAGAATAGACAGCAGCTGGGAGTACAGCGTCAGGCACCACCTCAGAATGCATTAGTAGTAGCAAGGGCAGAATCAGAATCAGAATCAGCGTCCTCAGAATCAGAACAGGAATGCACAGCAAGGCAGGTAACAACAAGGGCAAAACAGGCCACAACAGAGAGCACAACTTTATGCTGTCAATAGAGCGAATGCAGAGGCGGAAGGCAATGTAGTGGAAGGTACACTTCTTGTCTATGGTTTTAATGCTAGGGTTTTGTTTGACCCCGGCTCTACTCACTCATTCCTATCTCCAAAATTTGCTAAGTTGATTGATATGCATGCTAGAGAGTTGAGTTTCATTTTGACTGTGACTACCCCTTTAGGTAAGGAAGTTGTTTGTAGAACTTTTTACCCTAGTTGTCCAGTCATGATAGGAGAAGTAGTATTACCGGCAGATCTCATTTTATTAGAGATGCAAGATTTTGATGTCATCCTAGGGATGGATTGGTTAGCAGGATATCATGCTACTATGGATTGTTTCCATAAAACCCTAACTTTTAAGTTAGAGGGGACCCGGGCAGGGGTGTTGTTTCAGGGAGAGAGGAGTAGTTCTGGTGCAGGGTTTATTTCAGTGTTGAAGGCTGATAGGCTTCTAAAAAGTGGTTGTGAGGGTTATTTGGCGTTTATCACGGAGGATAAACGGTCCCAAGGGGTGGAGGAGATCCCAATTGTTTGTGAGTTTCCGGATGTTTTTCCGGAGGAGATACCAGGATTGCCACCCATTAGCGAGATAGACTTCACTATTGAGTTGTTATCGGGGACCGCTCCGATATCTATCGCACCTTACAGAATAGCTCCGGCAGAATTGGGAGAGTTGAAGATGCAATTGCAAGAACTTTTGGACAAAGGTTTCGTGAGACCTAGTATGTCACCGTGGGGGGCACCAGTTTTGTTTGTGAAGAGGAAGGATGGTTCTATGAGAATGTGCATCGACTATAGAAGATTGAACCAAGTGACCATCAAAAGCAAATATTCATTGCCAAGGATAGATGAATTGTTTGATCAGTTGCAAGGAGCTGCTTACTTTTCGAAGATTGATTTGAGGTCAGGCTACCATCAGTTGAGAGTTAGAGATTCAGATGTACCAAAAATAGCTTTTCGGACAAGATATGGACACTATGAGTTTCTAGTGATGCCATTTGGTTTGACTAATGCACTGGCGGTTTTCATGGCATTAATGAACAAGATATTTGCAGAGTATTTGGATCAGTTTACAGTGGTGTTTATTGATGATATTTTAGTGTATTCCAAGACCAAAGAAGAGCATGAGGAACATTTGAGGATAGCACTCCAACTTTTGAGGGTGAACCAGTTGTTTGCAAAACTTAGTAAGTGTGAATTTTGGTTGGACCAAGTCACATTTTTGGGTCATATCATCTCCAATGAAGGATTATCAGTGGACACGTCCAAGATTGAGGCAGTTATGAATAGGGACAGACCAAAAAGTGCATCAGAGATCAGGAGTTTTCTTGGATTGGCAGGGTATTATCGGAGGTTTGTGCAAGGATTTTCGTTGATTGCGTCACCTTTGACGAAGTTGACAAGAAAGAATGCACCATATGTTTGGACGAACAAGTGTGAAGCTAGTTTCCAAGAGCTGAAGAAGAGATTGACTACAGCTCCAGTCCTTACTTTGCCATCAGGGAGCGGCGGTTTCACCATTTTTACCGATGCTTCCAATGTTGGACTTGGATGCGTGTTAATGCAAGATGGGAAGGTAGTTGCTTATGGATCCTGTCAGCTAAAAGATCATGAGAAGAACTATGCAACACATGACCTCGAGTTGGCAGCAGTCGTGTTAGCATTGAAGATGTGGAGACACTATCTCTATGGAGAGAAGTTTGAGGTTCACTCCGATCATCGTTGCTTACAGTACTTGTTTTCTCAGAAGGAGTTGAACATGGGGCAGAGAAGATGGATGGAATATATCAAAGAGTATGATTTTTCAATCAAATATCACCCGGGGAAAGCGAACGTAGTTGCAGATGCCTTGAGTAGAAAGTCAGTGAGCATGGCAAGTCTTCGGGGGACTTATGTGGTACAACAATTAGAAGAGTTGGGAGTAGATTTTCAGCCACTAAGAGTGGGTGTCATGTTAGCGAACATGTCAGTGTAAGAGCCTTCTTTCATTCAGAAGATCAAAGAGAACCAGTTGCAAGACCCAGAGTTGGCTAAGATTTTTGAGCATATAGCAGATCGTCTAGATTTTCGTGTTGTAGATGGAGTTTTGTACTACAGAGACCGTTTATGTGTGCCTAACTTGGAGGACTTGAGAAGTGATATCATGACCGAGGCTCACAATACTAAGTATTCCATACACCCGGGCAGTACGAAGATGTACCAGAATTTGAAGGGCAGATTTTGGTGGAATAACATGAAAAGAGAGATAGCAGCTTTCGTCTCTAGATGTATGACATGTCAGTTCATCAAGGCAGAACACCAGAAGCCTCCAGGGTTATTACAGCCATTAGAGATTCCGGAATGGAAATGGGAGTACATTACCATGGATTTCATCTCGGGTTTACCAAAGACTAGCAAGGGCAATGATGCTATTTGGGTCATAGTAGACCGTCTCACCAAGTCAGCTCATTTCCTACCGATGAAGACTGGGAAGAAGATGCATATGTTACCTTTAGCTCAGTTGTTTGTCACAGAGATCATCAGTCGACATGGACGGCCAGTTTCCATCACATCCGATAGAGACAGCAGATTTGTCTCGAGATTTGGAAGACACTGCATGAGTCTATGGGTATGAAGTTACAGTTCAACACAGCCTATCACCCACAGACCAATGGTCAGTCAGAGAGGACAATTCAGACACTTGAGGATATGCTCCGAGCTTGTGTGTTAGATTTCAAGACTCGTTTAAATTCCATGTGCGGTTTAGCCAAAGAGATGCACGTGGAGCGGCATCATCACCGTCCCGATCCCGGACTAGGCTTTTTCCCCTAATCCCGGTCCGGGGTCGCGACAAGAGTATCGAAATCAACATTGATCGCCAACTGGTAAACCAAAAAAAGTGTGCTTTCTACCCGACCGATCAAGAAATCGACAGGACAGATGGCACCGACCCGCTGTTGGCAACCAACACTTGAAGTTACATGGTCATCCGATGTCGATCTACATAAAGATCCATCAATGATCATCGCCAGAAGAATCCCAAAAGTCGCGGCACGGCCCGCAACTCTTCAACTGCTCGGCGACCACTTAATGCGATTAATTGACTAGTTTTATTACAATCATTAATCAATTTCTTTGGACGGACCAGTCAGAAGCAAGCATCCGGGAGTTACAAGTCAAGAGATTCATGACATTTAAACCATGAAACTCCTCCCATCATGGCGATTAAAGGCGATTAAATGCCCTCAATCTCCTCCGGCCAATCAGAAGCCAAGAAAAAGGAGTTACAAAATAAAGGAATCAAATCCTGTAACTCCTCCCATTATGCGGCTTAATGACAATAAAAGCCCATAAAACCTCCTAAATGGCTACCAAAAAGCCTATAAATAGGAGAGCACTCTAAGAAGAAAGCACAACACGACAGACTGCAGAAAATCCAGAAATTCAAACAGAAAAAGGCATCAGAAATCTAAGAAAAAGAAAGACAGAAAACTCTGCAGAAGTTCTACACCGACCACCGCTACAAGGTGACAAAAGTCCCTTGGGGGTACCCCCCAAGGTCCTTGCCTTCTCCTTCTGCCTCCAATGGCTTAGACGTGGCTTTTCAGTCCGTCTACTTAGTTTTTTATTGGACATAGGACCTCCGCTTGGTCTTTGTCCTCTAAAAACCTGAGGTTATAGTCAAGCCAAGCGAATCAATAGCATCCTCCATTCTCATCTGCATGGATGATGGCGAAGTCCACATATGGCTTACAACCGTCAATCTGAACGGGTCCCCCACAATCTCCTGAGAAGTTAGATCCTCCTTTTCTTGCTTTTCATTGTAGTTTGTATTTTTTCAAAAGAGACAAAAAATACAACTCTTGTCTTTCATTATTGATAAGGATTGTGAATCGGCTATAAACGCCAAAATCGGCTATAAACGCCAAAAATCGGCTATAAAAGCCAAAATCGGCTATAAATGCCAAAAAAATCGCCTTTCATGGCAAATCAAGAAAATGTCTCTTTTCTTAAATATATGTGCAATGGAAAACTTGAAAGAAGTTGATTTCCTTTTTACTTGCGAAGGTTGATCTCCGGATCACCACTTGCAATTCCAAGTAAAATAGAAAATCTGGCACACCCACACAAAAAATATTGATGCGCGCCTCTGCCCCACGGTTGCCAAAGGGTCGGACCCAAACGGACTCCCACGTCCGCCGACCTCGGTAGAACCGAGCAGAAGCGCTGTTCCATCACCTCGCAATCCACCTCAAGATGATGCGATCACACGCATCCAGCAGTTGGAACAATGCCAATAGAGGATTGAAACTCTGATGGAAAACCTTCTTCTCGCCTTCCAAAATTAGGCGAACAATGAACCTCCTCCAAATCATCAAGACGATGAGGTAAATAGAGAAGAAAATGAGTCACGTGCCCTTACCAAAATGGACGTAGACGAGCCAAAACAAAAGAAGAGGATAAACTCAAGGAGCATGGGATCAAGCCACCATATCCCTTATGGATGGACTCGGTCCCGTTCCCTACAAAATTCAAGCATCCTACTCTCCAAACATATACGGGGAAAGGATCAGCCAGACAACACGTCATCCACTTTAAGATCTTGACGGGAGCTATCGCGGATCAAGATGCACTCAAGATCCGCCTCTTTGCAAGTACCCTAAAAGGTACGGCCTTCGATTGGTACTCCACTCTGCCGGAGGACTCCATCCAAAATTGGGCTATGCTAGAGACACGCTTCCTGACTCACTTCAAAGGTGAGGATCATCCCGCTACTATGGCTCAGCTGTGCAGCCTAAAACAGGGGGAGAATGAGTCAACATATGACTTCATTCACAAGTGGAAAGCAATGGCATACAAATGCTCTGATGTACTGCCACAAGTGTCGCTAGTCGACATCTGCCGAAATAACATGAGAGCTAGAATCCGCTCTATGATCATCGGCAACAAATCAAAAAACCTGGGAGAACTCCTAGAAGCTTCCATGGAATCTGAAACAGTGATTAAAGACCTCAACAGTTAGAAATCATCAAGAAAAGAGTCAACTGCCATTGCAACCTCTAAACCAAAGAAGAAAGAGGTCCTCAATGTGCAGACCAAATCAGCTCCTCAGCCACCAAAGAATGCTGAAAACAAAGCTGCTGGTAAGAGACATGAACTCTCAAATGCCTTCAAAGAACGAGTAGAGAAGAAATACCCATTCGATGAAGATGTTGATGAAATCTTTGGGGCTTTGCGGCAAACGGCAAGCTCACTTTGCCTGAACCCAAAAGACTGAGTGATGTTGGCAAAACCAATGATCCTCGGTACTGTCCATACCACCAGATGATCTCGCATCCTCTCAATCAATGCTTCGTTGTGACGGAGAAAATAAATGAGATGTGGAAAAACGGAGTCATAACCTTTGACAAAAACTATGGGTCTGCCTCCGTCAACATGGTGACATGTGGACAAACACCAAAATCACCAAAGAAGAAGATCACTACTTCCTTCAAGGTGATAAACACAATCCAAGCATCCGAGGAACTGGTTCCTTACCCGGCACCAGACAGACAACTCATATGGGTACATCCTGATCTCTTGGAAGATGAAAACTAGGAGGTCGTGAAAACAAAGCCTACAGCTCAACAGCGAAGGCAGGCTAGGAAACATCTCCTCAAGTTCAAACGGCAAGAGAAGACCCAGCCAAAATAAGAAGTCCAAGAAAAGGCAGAGTCCTCCTCTACCACTTCACTGGAGACAACAAAAATGACCCTTCCAGAGACTTCAAAGGGGGTAAGAAAATTCACTCTCAGTGATTTCATGCCACCTCAATTCAAAGAAGCCATGCAAGGGGCATCATACTCTAGCAATTCGGTAGTTGGATTCTCCATTGATGGATACGAGTCCAGCGATACCGATGATGGATTCGAATCCAACTACACCGACGAGTGGGAGGAGTCCCTTGAAATAGGAGAGTATCTCTCCGATGAAGAATGGGTTGCTGAGACTGATCTTATGCCAGTAATCTGGTGTAACCCCCTGCAGCCACAAGGATCCTGGTCTGATGATGAAGAAGACCAAGAGGCTGTACAAGAAAATGCTGTTGAACCAGCACCCTTCATTGCTCCAGTGGAAATCAATAATGTTGAGCCGTAAAGAGTTGATGAAGAAGAAGATTTGGCTCCTATGCCTGATCTTGAAGAATATGTAAGGAACTTGCAGTGTCTCGCTCTAGAACAAGAGCAAGACCGCGTCAACGAGCCTCCTCGCAATCCAGAGCCGGAAGTCCCTGAAGACCATCGGGTAAATCCTCCCTTAACTCCTAAAAATGGAGAAAATTGCTGGATAGACGATCCTCTTACATCCGAGGATGAGTCTGACTCCGATCAGACAACGTCTCCTGTCAGAGCTTCCTGTAATGTGATAATTCGGGATTATAGCTCTTCCGAAGCATTGTCTGATGAGATCACTTACACTCCAACGACTCCTAGCAATGTATCTTCTGGAGTCACCTCATCTCACATGACTTTCACTGAGATGACACCCTCTCAGGTTTCTTCTCCTGAGACTGTGACCTCAAAGTTCACACCCTTCCTGACTGAAGAATTCCCAGCTATTGATGTTTGGGATGATGAATTGGTCAACAAAGAAGAAAGGTTGCTGGATGCTGTTCAGGACTTGTTCCCGAAAAATGCTCCGTGCAACACAATCACTGAGGATGGCAACTCTGCTGCAGATACATCCTCGGCAAATGAAAAACGACAGCCTCTTGATCCTAAAGACAATCTTCCAAGACCCTTCTCAAGAAGCTTTCAAAGTTGGTAGAGGCACCCACTCTGGCCGGGGCTACCACAAAAATTACAACCAATCTTCCTTTACATATTTAAATCCTTCGGGAAAAGATGTTGTAAGCGCCCCTAGTGGCAACAATGATGAACATGCATGCCCTAAGGAGGCTTTTAAGTATGACTTGATTGAACACTTCAAGCACATACTTTCACGTCTGCACATCCTGGATTTATTGCGAATGTCTCCGCACACTCGTGATAATCTCATTTCAGAATTACAAAAGCTGAATGAGGATGTCGACAAACATGCCCCGCAAGTCCTCCAAATTGAAATGGAGACAACTTCTGACGTAGAAGATCCTACGTTAGCTTCTTTTGTTGTTCCAGCAACTTCAGCAGAGGAAAAATCGATCTTCTTCCATAGATCGGATGCTTCTTCATCAAACTCCATGCTTGAACCTTTCCAAAATGAAGGTATGCCTCAACTATCCTTATATAGTTCTGTGGCACAAGCTATTATGAAGAAAATGGGCTATGACGTTCAAAACCCAGTCGGTTTGGGAGAAGGATGCGGTATTCTCACGCCATTGGGGCCCGTCTTGACCAAAAGCCAGCTGGAAGATTGGAGACTCTACGGCTATGTAGAAAAGTCTTCACACGGGCTAGGGTATGATCCCGACACTCCCCTGAGACAGTTGACACAAAGGCTTAAAAGTCAATTTACTGACCAAGCCTCAACATCTCGTATCCTTGAAGACATCGATCTCCCTGGATATCTCTTCGATGAGTCACCTGACAAAGATCCAGGAAGCTCGTCCAATTGGTACGATTTCTCTGACAATGAAGAGGAGTTGTCCGATGGCACACACATGTGGTCTTCTGACCCTGAAGAATCGTCGTCTCCAAAAGAAGTACCCTACTTTGACTCGGTTTCAACAGGCGATTGGGATCATCTCATAGCAAACCTTGAGAAAATTGCCGATCAAGAAGACCTGTGGAAAGGAACAAAATCTTGGTCTGGAAATGCCGTTGAAACCCCAAAAGGTTTTGTTGAGCTGGAAGCCTCCGGAAATATTGTGGAGGAACCACCTTCGAACCTTCCAACAGAAGATCCTGTTCAAAAGATAGACTTGGGAACACCAGATAACCCACGTCCTGTATTCATAAGCAAGAATATAAAGGATGATGAGTTACCCGAGTATATCGCCTTTCTTCATGAGTTTGTTGATTGCTTTGCATCGTCTTACGCTGAAATGCCTGGCTTAGACCCTAAAATAGCAGTCCACAAACTCAATCTTCAAGAAGACATCAAGCCTATCAAACAGGGCCAAAGAAAATTCCGTCCAGATGTGATGGATAAAATTGAACAAGAAGTTCAAAAACTCAAAAAGCGTCGGCTTCATCCGTGAGGAACAACATCCTGAATGGTTGGCCAACATTGTCCCCGTGACAAAGAAAAACGGGCAGATCAGGGTCTGTATTGACTATAGAGACTTGAATGGCGCATGCCCTAAAGTTGAATTTTCGCTCCCCATACCAGAGGTAATGATTGATAATACCTGTGGATTCGAGCGAATGACATTCATGGATAGTTTCTCTGGCTACAATCAGATAAAGATGCATCCTGAGGATGAAAAACATACATCCTTTCGGACCCCATTTAGCTTGTATTGCTACACTGTCATGCCATTTGGTCTGAAAAATACCGGTGCCACATATCAGAGGGCTATGATGAAAATATTCCAAGATATGCAGCACAAGACAGTCGAATGTTACGTTGATGACCTCGCCATCAAAAGCAAAAGAAAGGAAGATCATCTCGAAGACCTTCGAGAAGTCTTCCCCCAACTTCGCAAACACAAACTGCGAATGAATCCTTTGAAATGCTTCTTCGGCATCTCGTTGGGTAAGTTCCTCGGATTCTTAGTTCGGAAAGCTGGAATAGAGCTTGACCCCATCAAAGTCAAAGCCATTCTAGAAATGCCCTCTCCAAGAACCTTGAGAGAACTCAAAGGGCTTCAAGGGAGATTGGCCTACATTAGACGGTTCATCTCCAATATTTCGAGGAAGTGCCGTACATTCTCCCGGTTGATGAAAAAAGGTGTAAACTTTGTCTGGGGTGGTGACTGTGAAGCCGCGTTCCAAGATATCAAGTCATACCTGACCAAACCTCCAGTGTTAGCTGCTCCTACCACTGGAAACCATTCATCTTGTACACAAGAGCCCTTGATCACTCTCTGGGAGCTCTACTTGCACAAGAAAATGATGAAAGAAAAGAAGCTGCTCTATACTACCTCACCCGCATGCTAGTAGTGCAGAGCATCGCTACTCTCCAATCGAAAAAGAATGTCTTGCAGTGATGTTCGTCGTACAAAAGCTGCGTCACTACTTGCTTTCCAACACAGTCTACCTGGTCTCAAGGGTCAACCTCTTGAAGGTCCTTGTCACAAAAGCAGGTTCTCTCAGTGCCCGACTGGCAAAATGGTCCATCCTTTTGTCACAATTTGATATTAGGTATGCACCGCAAAAGGCAATCAAAGGAAAAGCTCTAGCAAACTTTCTCGCAAAGCAACCATTGCCTAAAGATTCTCCACTCAGAGATGATCTCCCAAACGAACCGGTCTACAATGTGGAGACTTTCTCACAAAGTGCCTCCTGGGACATGTACTTTGATGGTGCAACCAGGACAAATAAAAAAAGACAGCTGATCTTGGGAGTTGGAAACCTCTTTGTTAGCCCCGACAAATACACAACTCCACACGCTTTTCGCTACTGGAACCATGCACAAACAATGCAGCTGAATATCAAGCTTTGATCCTAGGATTGGAACTCGCCATCGAATCCGGTATCACCATGCTGGAAGTCTTTGGAGACTCTCAACTGATCGTCAACAAGATAAATCAGAAATTTAAAGTCAGGAAGCCTGATCTGCAGCCTTACTACAACAAGGCACAATCGCTTCTGCAAAAGTTTGACATCTGTCAGATCACCCACATTCGTAGAGGTGAAAACATACGTGCAGATGCCCTGGCCGGACTTGCCGCATCTATGGCAATCGAGGAAGGGGAAAACATGCCAATCACAGCGTGCGAAAGAAGAATCCTTCCTCATCTTAACACACATCAAGCAGTTGCTGAATGCCACCAAGTGGTTGGAAGTCGGATTTCAATCCTTCAACCTTCAATCGGTGACTGGAGGGATCCATTCATTGATTACACTATGTTCGGAATCCTACCTGAAGATTCAAAAGAACGGGTAAGCATCCAAAGGCGAACCCCAAGCTTTCATTTGGATATTCCTTCAAAAATCCTTTACAGAAAATCCTTCAATGAAGTACTTCTATGCTGCTTGTCACAACAGGAGGCTAAAGAAACACTCAAAGAAGTTCATGCTGGTCTTTGCGGAGCTCATTAGGCTGGTCCCAAGCTCTATGATCAGATAAAAATGTTAGGTTATTACTGGCCTACCATGGTAGCTGACGCAATGCAATTTGCTAAGCGCTGCAAACAATGCCAAGTTCATGGAGATTACATTCATATGCCTCCAGAATGGCTACATCCTACAGCAATTTCATGACCTTTCGAAGCCTGGGGTGTTGACACCAAAAATGTCACTTTGCCTCTTCAAGATCAAAAGAGCTACATGAAGTCGCAACCTGCCATAAATAGGCAATGCTACTTCCAAAAAATCAAATCTTGTCAGAATCAAACAAAAACTGCAAGATCCTTCAATACAGCCAAAAGAGGAGTACACAAGAAGTTTCGGGCCATTTCAAAATCATTTGGCCTAACTTCGCTTCTCCGCAGCCGAAAGGAGCTCCCGGCGGCGAAAGCATCGGAGACACCAAATCTTCGATCAGAGCCGATGGATGGTCTCAAAATACTTCCAAAAGGCTCCACGTCAAGTTCCGAGTCAAACCGACAACGTTTGACTCTACATCAACCCTCGAACAGCTAAATCAAGCCTCTCGGCGGCGAGAACCACCGAGGCCATTACTCATCAGATAGAGCACATGGACGGCTTCAAAATGCTTATAAAGGGCTACACGTCAAATTTCAGGTCATTTCGACAACATTTGACCATAGTTTGACGCTCGGAAGCCAAATCAGGCCTCTCGGTGGCAAAGCTCTCCGGGATCATGGTTTCCAAGACAGAGCCTATGGATCATCTTAAAATGACTCCAATAGGTTCCCTGTCAAATTTCAAGTCAATCGGACATCGGCTGACCGCACATCAAACCGCGACATCCTCATCGCGACAAAAGCGAGTCTACTGGTGATAGGACCCCAAACGGCTTCAAAACTCAAACAAAAGCCTATGTTGGTCTTATTTATTGCTCAAGAGGCTTCACACCAAATTTCAGGTCATTCCGACATCGTTTGACCTAGTTTCAGCTTCTGACGGAAAATCGGCAGCTCTGCGCGACAAAGTCTTCGGCTTTCTCAGGAAATTGGAAACTTTGCAAAATAAAATACAAGGACTCTCATCAGGTTTCCTATAGGGAAATCAGGCCAATAAATGGTCAAAAAAGTCAAGGAAAAATACAGAAGAAAAAAGAATCGAAAAACAGTAAAAACGGACACAAAACGGGACAAAAAGGGGGAAAAACCCCCCAGGGTCGCAGACCCATGCGACCCTGGAGCCCGGGGTCGCCGGGAAGGCCCTGGAAACCCCGGTTTTCGCCGTTTTTTCGCGATTCGAAGCGCCCAGCCTCTGGTATTTTCTAAAATTCATACTTTTGAGACACCAAATCCTCTGACATCCATCCAAAACACGGGTCAATCATCAAGAGTATCGAAAACAATATTGATCGCCACCCGGTCAACCAAAAAAAGTGTGCTTTCTACCCAACCGATCGAGAAATCGACAGGATAGACGGGACCGACCTGCTGTTGGCAACAAACACCTGAAATTACATGGTCATCCGATGTCGATCTACATGAAGATCCATCGATGATCATCGCCAGAAGAATCCCAAAAGACACGGCACGGCCCGCGACTCTTCAGATGCTTGGGGACCACTTAATGCGATTAATTGACTAGCTTTATTACAGTCATTAATCCATTTCTTTGGACGGACCAATCAGAAGCAAGCATCCAGGAGTTACAAGTCAAGAGATTCATGGCATTTAACCCATGAAACTCCTCCCATCATGGCGATTAAAGGCGATTAAATGCCCTCAATCTCCTCCGGCCAATCAAAAGCGAAGAAAAAGGAGTTACAAAATAAAGAATTCAATTTTGTAACTCCTCCTTTTATGTATCTTTATTACAATCAAGGCTTATAAACCCTCCTAAATGGCTACCTAAAAGCTTATAAATAGGAGAGCTCTCCAAGAAGAAAGAACAGCAGACACACAGACAATAGACTGTAGAAAATCCGGAAACTCAGACAGAAAGAGGCATCAGAAATCTAAGAGAGAAAACTCTACGGAAATCCTACACCGACCACCGCTACAAGGTGACAAAAGTCCCTTGGGGGGTACCCCCCCCAAGGTCCTTGCCTTCTCCTTCTGCCGCCAATGGCTTAGACATGGCTTTTCAAGCCCGTCTACTCGGCTTTTTATTGGACATAGGACCTTCTTTTGGTCTTTGTTCTCTAAAAACCTGAGGTTATATCCAAGCCAAGTGAATCAATAGCATCCTCTATTCTCATCTGCATGGATGATGGCGAAGCCCACATACGGCTTGCGACCGTCAATCTAAACGGGTCCCCCACAATCTCCTGAGAAGTTAGATCCTCCTTTTCTTGCTTTTCATTGTCGTTTGTATTTTTTCAAAAGAGACAAAAATCACAACTCTTGTCTTTCAATATTGATAAGGATTGTAAATCGGCTATAAACGCCAAAAATCGGCTATAAACGACAAAAATCGGCTATAAACGCCAAAATCGGCTATAAATGCCAAAAAAATCGCCTTTCACGGCAAACCAAGAAAATGTCTCTTTTCTTAAATATATGTGCAATGGAAAACTTGAAAGAAGTTGATTTCCTTTTTACTTACGAAGGTTGATCTCCGGATCACCACTTGCAATTCCAAGTAAAATAGAAAATCTGGCACACCCACACAAAAAAAGAAATGTTGATGCACGCCCTTGCCCCCCCGGTTACGAAAGGGTCGGACCCGACGGACTCCCACGTCCGCCGACCTCGGTAGAACCGAGCAGGAGCGCGGTCCATCAAGCTGGCACACCCGGTGGGACTCGTTTATTTGAGAACAGGATGCTAGAAATGAAATATTTGCATATCATATATTTTGCTCTATGCTTATATTTCTTTTCTCGATTCCTTGGCTACTTTTTAATTGGTGGCCTATGTTGGATTCCGCATCTAAAAAAAATGAGATGAGAGTTTTTGGAAATTTTTAATTCTTTGAATTTATTTCCACTCTTTCTCTTTTCAAAAAAAAAAAAAACAAAAAAAATCAGATTTTTCAGTTTGGATTCAAAATTGAGAAACCTTGATCCGTTCCTATCGTTCATCGCGCTTGCAGAAATGTTGAGCCTGTTCGACTAAGGTTTTGGGCCATCATTTCTCTTCGATGAGTTCATTAAAGATCTAAAAAAAAAATGAGATGAGATTTTTTGTTTGGAAATTTCTAATTCATTGAATTTATTTCCACTCTTTCTCTTTTCAAAAAAAAAAAAAACAAAACAAATCAGATTTTTCAGTTTTGGATTCAAAATTGAGAAACCTTGATCCTTTCCTATCGTTCATCGCGCTTGTAGAAATGTTGAGCCTGTTCGACTAAGGTTTTGGGCCATCGTTTCTCTTCGATGAGTTCATTAAAGATCTAAAAAAAAAATGAGATGAGATTTTTTTTTTGGAAATTTCTAATTCTTTGAATTTATTTCCACTCTTTCTCTTTTCAAAAAAAAAAAAAAACAAAAAAAATCAGATTTTTCAGTTTGGATTCAAAATTGAGAAACCTTGATCTGTTCCTATCGTTCATCGCGCTTGCAGAAATGTTGAGCCTGTTCGACTAAGGTTTTGGGCCATCGTTTCTCTTCGATGAGTTCATTAAAGATCTAAAAATATATATATAAAAAAATATATATAAAAAAAAAAATTTCGATTTCTCATTTTGGATTCAAAATTGAGAAACCTTGAGCCGTTCCTATCGTTCATCGCGCTTGCAGAAATGGTGAGCCTGTTCGACTAAGGTTTTCGGCCATCGTTTCTCTTCGATGAGTTCATTAAAAATATATATATATATAAAGACATAGACCACTAAGGTTAAACCAACTGCGTTCTTTGATCATGGTTGATTCAAAGAAAAGCCTTGTCTAGAGTGTGGAGACAGCTTGACTGTTCTAGGCAAGGGTCCTCCAAACGGGTTCATTAAGTAATCCTACCCTTACCTGGGGGCAATTCTATCAATCAAGATTTCATAAGACCGGGTTAGGAGGCCTATGTGTACTCTCTCGTCTTTTAAATAAATTTTTAAAAAAATAATAATTTTTTTTTAAAATAAAAAATTTAAAATAAAAAATAAAATATAAAAAAAAATTTCAAAAAAAAATTCTTAAAATAAAAAAAAAATAAAAAATAAAAAATAATAATAATAAAAAAAAAGATTTTTTTAAAAAAAAAATCTTCAAAATCTTCAAAAAAAAAAAAACTTCCGTCATTTTGGGTTTAGATTGGAGAAATCTTGGTCTTCTCCTTTCTGAGCACTGGCGCTCGCGGAAATCGCTGAGCCCGTGTTCAGATTGGAGTGCCTTTTGCTCTCTTTGATGAACCCGATATTGGCCTTTAAAAAAAAAACTCGTCATTTTTAGATTCAGATTTGAGAAATTATGGTTCATTTCTTTCTGAGCACTGGCGCTCGCGGAAATCGCTGAGCCCGTGTTCAGATTGGAATACCATCTGCTCTCTTTGATGAATCCAATCTTGACCTTTCAAAACAGAGAATCTCATCTCATGGGTGCGGTCTCAAAATATTTGTGTCTAGCGGTACTAGTACGCCCTTTCAGGGTCTACTGTATTGCGACCGGCACATCTGTAACTCCAACTTTATATTCTTTTTACCTCGAGCAAGCTCTGCTTCTCGATAAGTCGAATTTAAGTTCACAATTGCTTCTAGCAGTCACTGGGATGCCCATTCTAGGCTTACCATACCTATGATCAGAACAATTGTACCCTCTATGGCGTTTTGCCTTCCTCATATTGCTTGGGTCATCTCTCTCGAGCAATTTGAAAAGACGAAACCATAGAACTTCCCATTTATGATCATTATATTCTTGTGATTACTAATGGATGTGGTCTTGTTTTAGAAACTTTTCGAAAACTAACAATGGCAGCTTCATTAACCATTACTTTCGATGAGAGCAAGCACCAAATCATGCTTCAGCAAAAGAAAACCACGCGCACTTACAAGTGCCCCATCAGCTGCAGAAGCATCAACTCCCTCGGCAATTCTCTGAACTCCGGGTCGACCTCGACTCCCCGGACTATCGTCTTTCGGACGCTGGGACCATTCCCACTTCCCGAGGAACAAACTGCTCCCTCCAAGAAGCAGAAACTCGCCTCTCAACGTGTCACTACCTTGACACCAAAGGCGAGCACCAGAAGGCCTGAAGCCCGTGGCACCCCCACGAAGCCTCGACCTGCAAACGACCAGGTCTATCCTAAGACTTGGTCCCCAAGACCTTCACCAAAACAAAGAAGGTCCCAAACATCCACTAAGCCAGCATTCCTGGCCCCACTCAAGGAGAACCAATTCTACCCTCTTGCCTACATGAAAGAGGAGAAACCCATCTCCAACCTGACTCTCAAGTCAGCCCAGCATGAGCCGGCTTGTTCCTACAAGCCCAAAATCAAATCATGCATCACAAGGCCTCTGCAAGCACCCGCTAAGGCCTACAAACCTGCAGTTCGACCCTTCATCTCTACAGGGGCCGAACTCCAAAAATTCAAAGCTTCGCTGCAACAGGCGAAGGACAGGGTTCGCATCCTGTCCTTGCCCAGCTGCAAAGAAGACAGGCTCGGCTGCTGCGCCCGAGGAAGCACATCCTTTATCGTCAAAGCCCAGCCAGAACTGACCGAAGCTCAAATTGCCCGTCGCATACGCCGCCGCGCGTCATACTGGCAAAAGAGACTAGAGAAGCAAAGGACCCAGCCTCCTACACTCCAAGTCTCTCCCAAATGGGTCGAAAAAGAAAGACCCAACCAAGTTGTTGCCGTCCATATGGTTGGAAAAAAACCAGAAGGCGCCAAAAATCAGCAACAAAAATCCATATCCGACGTCCGATGACCCGCAGCGTCTCAAGGACAAGAAGACATTCAGAAGAATCCCCTGCTCCTTCAAGCAAAGGACAGCAGAGTGATCCTTCCTCAAGCTCGTCTTCAAAAAGAATGAGCCCCAGCTCAGTCACCAGGACAGTTTCTTCGTTCGAATCACAAAGGATGAATGTCTTGGCTACAAATTCTGAGCCACCACCCCGCAATCCACCTCCAGAAGATGCGATCACCCGCATCCAGCAGTTGGAACAGGGCCAGCAGAGGATTGAAACTCTGATGGAAAACCTTCTCCTCGCCTTCCAAAATCAGGCGAACAATGAACCTCCTCCGAATCATCAAAACGACGAGGTAAATGGAGAAGAAAATGAGTCACGCGCCCTTACCAAAAAGGACGTAGACAGTATTCTCGCCAAAGCGAAAGAAGAGGATATACTCAAGGAGCATGGGATCAAGCCACCATATCCCTTATGGATGGACTCGGTCCCGTTCCCCACTAAATTCAAGCATCCTACTCTCCAAACATATACGGGGAAAGGATCAGTCAGACAGCACGTCATCCACTTCAAGACCCTGACGGGAGCTATCGCGGATCAAGATGCACTCAAGATCCGCCTCTTTGCAAGTACCCTAAAAGGTACGGCCTTCGATTGGTACTCCATTCTGCCGGAGGACTCAATCCAAAACTGGGCCATGCTAGAGACACGCTTCCTGACTCACTTCAAAGGTGAAGATCATCCCGCTACTATGGCTCAGCTGTGCAGCCTAAAACAGGGGGAGAATGAATCACCATATGACTTCATTCACAAGTGGAAAGCAATGGCATACAAATGCTCTGATGTATTGCCACAAGCGTCGCTAGTCGACATTTGCCGAAACAACATGAGAGCCAGAATCCGCTCCATGATCATCGGCAACAAATCAAAAAACCTGGGAGAACTCCTAGAAGCTTCCATGGAAGCTGAAACGGTGATTAAAGACCTCAACAGTCAGAAATCATCAAGAAAAGAGCTGACCGCCATTGCAACCTCTAAACCAAAGAAAAAAGAGGTCCTCAATGTATAGACCAAGTCAGCTCCTCAGCCACCAAAGAAAGCTGAAAATAAAGTTGCTGGTAAGAGACCTGAACTCTCAGATGCCTTCAAAGAACGAGTAGAGAAGAAATACCCGTTTGATGAAGACGTTGATGAAATCTTCGGGGCTCTTGTGGCAAACGGTAAGCTCACCTTGCCTGAACCAAAAAGACCGGGTGATGTTGGCAAAACCAACGATCCTCGGTACTGTCCATACCACCAGATGATCTCGCATCCTCTCAATCAATGCTTCGTTGTGAGAGAGAAAATAAATGAGATGTGGAAAAACGGAGTCATCACCTTTGACAAAAACTATGGGTCTGCCTCCGTCAACATGGTGACATGTGGACAAACATCAAAATCACCGAAGAAGAAGATCATTACTTCCTTCAAGGTGATAAACTCAATCCAAGCGTCCGAGGAACTGGTTCCTTACCCGACACCAGACGGACAACCGATATGGGTACATCCCGATCTCCTGGAAAATGAAAATTGGGAGGTCGTGAAAACAAAGCCTACAGCTCAACAGCGAAGGCAGGCTAGGAAACATCTCCTCAAGCTCAAACGGCCAGAGAAGACCCAGCCAAAACTAGAGGTCAAAGAAAAGGCAGAGGCTTCCTCTACCCCTGCACTGGAGGTAACAAAAACATCCCTTCCAGAGACTTCAAAGGGGGTAAGGAAATTCACTCTTAGTGATTTCATGCCACCTCAATTCAAAAAAGCCATGCAGGAGGCATCATACTCTTGCAATTCGGTAGTTGGATTCTCCATTGATGGATACGAGTCCAGCGACACCGATGATGGATTCGAATCCAACTACACAGATGAGTGGGAGGAGTCCCTTGAAATAGGAGAATATCTCTCCGATGAAGAATGGGTTCCTGAGTCTCATCTTATGCCAGTAATCTGGTATAACCCCCTACAGCCACAAGGATCCTGGTCTGATGATGAAGAAGACCAAGAAGCTGTACAAGAAAATGCTGCTGACCCAGCACCTCTCATTACTCCAGTGGAAATCAACCATGTTACGCCACAAAGAGTTGATGAAGATGAATTTCCGCTCCCCATACCAGAGGTAATGATCGATAATACCTGTGGATTCGAGCGAATGACTTTCATGGATGGTTTCTCTGGTTACAATCAGATAAAGATGCATCCTGAAGATGAAAAACATACATCTTTTCGGACCCCATTTGGCGTGTATTGCTACACTGTCATGCCATTTGGTCTGAAAAATGCTGGTGCCACATATCAGAGGGCTATGATGAAAATATTCCAAGATATGCAGCACAAGACGGTTGAATGTTATGTTGATGACCTCGCCGTCAAAAGCAAAAGAAAAAAAGATCATCTCGAAAACCTTCGAGAAGTCTTCCTCCGGCTTCGCAAACACAAACTGCGAATGAATCCTTTGAAATGCTTCTTCGGCGTCTCGTCGGGTAAGTTCGTCAGATTCTTAGTTCGGAAAGCTGGAATAGAGCTTGACCCCATAAAAGTCAAAGCCATTCTAGAAATGCCCTCTCCAAGAACCTTGAGAGAACTCAAAGGGCTTCAAGGGAGATTAGCCTACATCAGACGGTTCATCTCCAATCTTTCGGGGAAATGCCGCCCATTCTCCCGATTGATGAAAAAAGGTGTAAACTTTGTCTGGGATGCTGACTGTGAAGCTGCTTTCCAAGACATCAAGTCATACCTGACAAAACCACCAGTGTTAGCTGCTCATACCACTGGAAAACCATTCATCTTGTACACAAGAGCCCTTGATCACTCTTTGGGAGCTCTGCTTGCGCAAGAAAATGATCAAAGAAAAGAAGCTGCTCTATATTACCTCAGCCGCATGCTATTAGGTGCAGAGCATCGCTACTCTCCAGTCGAAAAAGAATGTCTTGCAGTGATGTTCGCCGTACAAAAGCTGCATCACTACTTGCTTTCCAACACAGTATACCTGGTCTCGAGGGTCAACCTCTTGAAGGTCCTTGTCACAAAGGCAGGTTCTCTCAATGCTCGACTGGCAAAATGGTCCATCCTTCTGTCACAATTTGATATTAGGTATGTACCACAAAAAGCAATCAAAGGGCAAGCTCTAGCGGACTTCCTCGCAGAGCATCCATTGCCTAAAGATTCTCCGCTCAGAGATGATCTCCCAGACGAACCAGTCTACAATGTGGAGACTTTCTCACAAAGTGCCTCCTGGGACATGTACTTTGACGGTGCAACCAGGACGAATGAAAAAAGACAGCTGATCTCGAGAGTTGGCATCCTCTTTGTTAGCCCCGACAAATACATGATTCCACACGCTTTCTCGCTTCTGGAACCATGCACAAACAATGCAGCTGAATATCAAGCTCTGATCTTAGGATTGGAACTCGCCATCGAATCCGGTATCACCATGCTGGAAGTCTTTGGAGACTCTCAACTGATCGTCAACCAGATGAATCAGAAATTTGAAGTCAGGAAGCCAGATTTGTTGCCTTACTACAACAAGGCACAATCACTTCTGCAAAAGTTTGACATCTGTCACATCACCCACATTCGTAGAGGTGAAAACAAACGTGCAGATGCCCTAGCCGGACTTGCCGCATCCATGGCAATCCAGGAAGGGGAAAACATGCAAATCACAGTGTGCGAAAGAAGAATCCTTCCTCCTCTTAACACACACCAAGCAGTGGCTGAATGCCACCAAGTGGTTGGAAGTCGGATTTCAATCCTTCAAACTTCAATCGGCGACTGGAGGGATCCATTCATTGATTACATTATATCGGAATCCTACCTGAAGATCCAAAAGAATGGGTAAGCACCCAAAGGCGAACCCCAAGCTTTCATTTGGATATTCCTTCAAAAATCCTTTACAGGAAATCCTTCAACGGAGTACTTCTACGCTGCTTGTCACAACAAGAGGCTGAAGAAACACTCAAAGAAGTTCATGCTGGTCTTGGCGGAGCTCATCAGGCTGGACCTAAGCTCTATGATCAAATAAAAAGGTTAGGATATTACTGGCCTACCATGGTAGCTGACGCAATGCAATTTGCTAAGCGCTGCCAACAATGCCAAGTTCATGGAGATTACATTCACATGCCTCCAGAATGGCTGCATCCTACAGCGATCTCATGGCCTTTCAAAGCCTGGGGTATGGACATCATAGGTCCTATTTCTCCCCCTTCGAGCAAAGGTCATCGCTTCATCTTCGCCGCTACGGATTATTTCTCCAAGTGGTCAGAAGCATTTGCGTTTAACGAAATGAAGACATCATCAGTCCTTCAGTTCCTGGGCACCAACATCATTTGTCGTTTCGGCATACCTAAAAGATTCGTCCATGATAACGTACCACAGTTCCGGGATCATCGATTCTACAGGTTCTGCGACAAATACAAAATCCAAAGCTGTCCTTCGACTCCATACAATCCGGCAGCAAACGGGTTAGCAGAAGCTTTCAACAAGATACTCTGCAAAATCCTAAAAAAAAAAATGGTCTCTAGTCACAAAAGAGACTGGAGCGACAAAATGTCTAAAGCTTTGTGGGCCTATCGAACCATCGTTCGAGGACCAACCCATAGCACACCATTCTCCTTGGTCTATGGATGCGAAGCTGTCGTACCCTTGGAAGTACAAATTCCTTCCTTGAGGGTATCCTTGCAAAATGACATGACTAAAGAAAGCAATGTCAAATTGCGACTCCATGAGCTGGACAATCTCGATGAGAGACGGCTCGAAGCTCAACAAAGCATTGAACTTTACCAAGCACGCATGGCAGGATCTTTCGATAAAAAGGTCAGGCAACGCGCCTACAAAAAGAGTGACTTGGTTCTTGCGGTAAAAAGACCAATGGACTTCGCTCACAAGTCCAAAGGCAAATTTGAGCCAAAATGGGAGGGACCCTACGTCATCGACAAGGTTTTCTCTAATGGCGCATACGCACCCCTAAACATGGAAGGTGACAGATGTATGCTGCCCATCAACGGCAAGTTCTTAAAGCGGTTCAACCCTTGAAGACTTACCCAACTGGGTAAGAGCAATGCCTGTACGGCCAAAACCGGTTTCCAGGTACACGCTCGCTAAACCACCCTTTTTTAGAATTTTCATATCAAATGTTGAAATTTCTAGAAATTTAAAACAATGCTTACTTTCATCGTTTCATTGTTCAAAAAAAATATCCAAGTTTAGGAACCTTTCCCTAACTTGACCAAAATTTTCAACCCTTGAACCCAAAATTCATGGTTTGAAACAAAATCCGGATTCAGGGATTTCCACCCTAGTCCACCCTGCCTTTAACCGCCAAAATGGTTTTAGGTCAAAACTTATGACCCTCGTGTCTTTAAACAAAAAAAAATGTTTTTTCAAAAAACCGCGAGGAAGCGACGCTTAGTCGATACTCGCACAAATCGGAAGCATATGAACCATGTTCGACACTTCCAAAATCGCAGGGAAACGACATTTCGTCGATACTTGCAAAATCCAAAACCATGGAGACGCAACATTTCAGTTGATATCCATAACCCAAAGGTTCGAGAAAACCACAAATTTCAAAATTCATGGGGAAACGACATCAAGTCAGTACCCGCAAAACCAAAATTTTTGAAAAGCAAGGATGCGACATTCCATCGATACTTGCACCCAAATCCGCGAGGATGCGACATTTCATCGATACTCGCAACCGAATGAGCAAGGATGCGACATTCCATCGATACTTGCAAGAACATTCAACAAGGAGGCGACCTTTAGTCGATACTTGCATTTTTGAAAACCAAACCGGCTATAAATGCCATCAAAACAGGCTATAAATGCTACAAACCGGCTATCAATGCCACCAAAACAAAACCGGCTATCAATGTCACAAACAAAAAACTTGGATTTCAAAAAACCGGCTATCAATGCCACTAAAACAAAACAGGCTATCAATGCCACCAAAAATCGGCTATAGATGCCACAAAACAAACCGGCTATCAATGCCACCAAAACTGGCTATAGATGCCACAAAAAAAAACTCGGCTATCAATGCCACAAGAAAAGCTGGCTCTCATGCCAAAATTGGCTTCCATGCCACAAACAAAAACCTGGCTTCCATGCCAAAACAATCATTTGACAAAAAGATTTTCACAAAATGACAACCTTTTGATCAAATCCCATTTAGCAATTACTTTTATCACAAAAAGATTCAAGTGAGCGTAGGGATAACAAAAAAAAAAAAAAGAAGAGCATCCCATTTAGCAGTTACTTTTATCACAAAAAGATTCAAGTGAGTGTAGGGATAACAAAACAAAAAAAAGAAGAGCATCCCATTTAGCAATTACTTTTATCACAAAAAAAAAAGATTCAAGTGAGCGTAGGGATAACAAAAAAAAAAGAAAGTACCAAAAAAAAAATACAAGTGGTACTAAAAAGAAGAGAGAGAATGATAGTTTCTGCTACAAAATCAGGAGCTCAATAAAAAATGGTCTCCAGCCAAGAGTTCAGCTCCTTAAGCAAACTTTTGGCCTCAGCCGTCAAGGATTCCAAGGCACGCTTCTTCAGGAATTTGCCATGAGATGCTGGAGAATGCTGAATCCTTCTTCCACACTGGGAAGCTTATCCCGAGCAGTTTGCCATCGTTCGCTTTCTTCAAATTTCCTTTCAAGAACTCGATTGGCATCTGCAACCAGACGAATCAGAGCACTCTCCCTGTCACGAGCCTCTGTTATTGCAGTCCACTTGGCAGCGGCTTGTGCTTGCAGATGCTCAAGACGTCTCCTAGCCTCATCGACCTCCCTATCAAGGATGTTCAGGTCATGTGTCAGCCCAATGATGTTTAGCTCTTCTAAGTTCTTCTTTCGGACTACCTGCTTCCTACTTTCTGTAGCCTCATCAAGGTTAGACTTAGCCATATTCGCAGGGTCCAGGAACATCTCCTTGAAGAACTGATCATCAGGAAAACCAATGGTCTCAAACCACCTGTCACCCAGCTCAATGATCCTATCAACGATCGCCCTGGCACTTGTGACATCTAGACCAGCCTCTTCAGCATCACCGAGAATCTCACGCACCTGCTGGATCATCCCAAATCCGGCATCTAAGTGCCCAGAAAACAGAGTCTCAATCCAAGAGCTCAGAACTCGCACCACCACCTTCTTCGCAAAAAGAAGAGATGGCCCAGCTAAAGATTCGCCCAACTCCGTTGCTCGGCCGCTCATATCATCATCTGTTGGAAGAGTAACAAAAGAACTCTTTCCAGTTGAAGCTACTCCTGCTCGGGAAGGATTCTCAGCACGAGGTATCTCCTCAACATTGTCAGAACTGGTCCCAGGAATCTCTACCTCTGGATCAACCTCTGGCATCCCTTGCTCTGGTTCTGAAGGAAGCGATGGACCCTCCTCTGTCACTTCAAAACCTGCCAAAGAAACAGTAAAAGGTATGAATATGACCCTGTTTGAAAATCATTATCAGGGTTATAACTACAAAATACCTTCTTCGACGACTGGCGGAACACTTTCCTCCTCCATGAACTCATTGGAAGCATCATCAACATTTGTGTCCATCGAGGGTTCAAAGTCATCGGAATCCTGTGGCAAGTCAGCTGGCAAGAAATGTGTTAGCAAACCAAGTCACAGATAAAAAGAAAAAAAAAAGAAGAAAAAAAAGGAAGTCGTACCAATTAGAGATTCTGGATTCACCCTAGAGTCCCTCGGTTCTTCCTCAGGTGCCTCGACAGAATCCGTCACCACCTCATCGACTGGAACCTCAGGCATCACCAAGTCTTCCTCTGCTAAAAAAAAAGCAGAAACAAGAAGCAAATCAGAACATGGAAAAAATCCCATGAAAAGAAATGGAAAGAGAAAAAGGAAGAATCATACCTTCACCGACGGTCTCTTCTTCTCGGCTTCTCTTCTCTGGAGGCTCGTCAGCATCCACTGGCACATCCTCATTGATAGTAAGAGGAACTTCCAAGTCAGGAGAGTCCTCATGCTGCCCCTTGCTGCGATGATGACTCCTCCTCCTCTTACTCCTACGGGCTCGCTTCTTAGAGGAACCTGCCCCGCTGTCAGAGTCAGGTTTCCCACTTGTCTCCTCACTGGATGGTCTACTCTTGCCAGTAGACTCCACGGAAGCTTGCCTCTGTGCCGCTTGCATCCAAGCGCCAAGTTCGGCTTCCTCCTGTTCTAGCTGCTCTAAAGCCTCATCAGGTATTTCTTGAATAGCTTCAGAACCAGTGACGCCCTGGTCACCGAGAAAGCCTATCTTGTGCTTCTCTCCAGAAAGGAAGGCCCAAACTTCCTCTCGCCGGACGCCATCCGACTTTCCAAAGCCTTTTCCAGATGCCAGCTTCACATCAAGCTCCTTCTTGGAAAGCCCCCGATATGCCGAAAAGCTCTCCGCGAACCACTTCACAAAGCCGGCAGTCCGGGAAGTCAGCAACACAGGATAAGAAATCATGGCTGTAGTGTCTTCAGCACTATAGAAAGCCCATGCATTTCTCCTGTCCTGTAAGCCTCCAAAGCGCTTCACCATGCTTGAAGGCGCTGCAACAACGCCTTGAGAAAAGCCCAGCTACAAAGCAAAGCGAGAGGGTACATACGGCTGGATGTCAACGAAAAGATGTCTACGGTACACCATCGTGCCGACACGTATGCTGAAAAGCCACTCTCTCTCTGCATTCGTCAAGGAATAATGCCTTCCCGACCCCGCCCTGGTAGAGTCTCGGGAGGCACCAAAATTAAAAGCCTTCTTCCGCAACTCCGGAGAATGCTTCACTGAAGACCGCCCCATCTCGACGTCCCTGAACCGTCGGATCCTCATGCGGGCAAACAAAAGTGATTCGGACACGGCTTTGCCCTTAGCCAGTCGAATCGTCAGAGGATCATCATCCTGTGCAGCACCCAGCCGGTGGAAGCCAGGACAGTGGTATACATACCACGAATAAAAGATGTGGGCTGAAAATACCCTATTCATGGGAAGCCCAAGCCGAACCAAAAAAGCAGCAGCCTGCAGTTTGGTACACAGGTAGGAGTAAAGAGCTGGCACCAAAGCAAGCTGCTCTCCAAGCGCCATCTGACAAGCCGGAAAAATACAATGCGGCCTGATGTGCGTTCCATCTCCTCCAGCAAAAATAGCCTCACCAAGCCAATAAGTGAGGTAAACAGCGAGATCTCTCCGCAGTGCAATGTCAGGACATATGGCGTTTGTACTGGCACAGAAATCTCTCAACTCTTCTTGCGTGGCCAAGATCTTCTTTGAACTTGGATCCTGAGCTCCGGCTTCTTGGGTCACGCTATCAGAAGACTCCCTGCTATCAAAAAAGTTAGGGAATGAAGAGCTAGAACTCTTCCAACTGCTGGATCTAACTTTCAAACCCTCCTTCACCTTCAAAAAATCATAGAAGGCGACGAGCTGAAAGTATAGAAGCCTAAACTCCTCAGACTGCCCCTCGAGGACGCTGTCAATCGGCATAAACTCCTCATAGAGTTTGCCGAGGATGGGCAATCCAGTAATGACGCTCAGCTCCTTCAAAGAAAAACCAATCTCACCATTCGTCACAACGAAGGTATTGGTTTGTGGGAGGAATGATTCCAGCATAGCCATGAAGGCCTCATCGGAAAAGGTCACGGTCTCCCTAAAGGCGCGGACCGCATAAAAAATCCCGGCTTCCTTCAAAACGGTGCTACCAATCAGCAGAACGTGATCAGTCCACGACTTCCACTCGGAGTCAGCATTGAAACGGCCACGAAGTCGAAAAGGCTTGATCCAATTGCTGCCGTCACCGCTGTAAATACCAAGGCCCACCGGTCTCAAATCGACCGACGGATAATCAGAGCCCTGGTAGCCGCTGGATGGCATCAACAGGTCCATGTCAACAGGCGACCTCTCCGTATATCCAGGAGAACCGCCAACAAAAACCCCGGTCTTGATTACATTTGTCCTTCTCACCCAGCTTGGAGGATCTTCCCTCTTAGAGCACGTGGGGGCAAGGCTCAGAATCGAGACGGTGTGATCAAACGTCGACCGGGTAACAACAGTCTTCTTCTCACCATCTGCTGTGAAAGAAAACTGAAAACACCTCCTCTGGTATGTCATGTCATCAAGGGCTGCATCACCAAAGAAGAAGGTAGGCTTGGGCAAAACGCTCTGATCTTCCATCACCCATGGACGACTGCTTACCATGATCTTATAGAATTCCTCTCCCTTGAGAGTGATCAGTCGCTGCCTCATCTCATCTCTGTTGAGGGAGTCGCACTCTTCCAGATTTCTCTGAACATACTGGACCTTCTCAAAGGCCTGCTGAACGGCCGGATTAGAAGATCTAGAAGATCGACGAGGTACGCTGGTAGCAGGCTCTTTACCCTTGTTCGTTCTGGAGGAACCACCTGAAAAGGATGGAAAAGAAAAATATCAAACATCAAAATGACAGAATCTCGCTAAAAAAAAATCTGGCGAAATTTTGACATGATGACGGGGCAATTTCGAAGAAAAGGAACTATCCCGAAAGAAATAGAAAGCTTGAAGATGGGCTCAACATCGCTGCGAGCTCCGAAACTCCAAACTTTCGAAACCTCAAAGTCTCCGCAAAATCAGGAAGGGCTCAACATCGATGTGAGCTCCAAATTCCCAAAATTGCGAAAACTTTCAGGTATGCTATCACATCATGCTACAAATTTAATTTACAATTGAATGCATGCATGAACATCTAGGTTTGCAAAAAAAAAAAAAGGGGCATTATCATGATGAGCAAAAGAAAACAAAAAAAAAAGAGAAAAAAAGAAAAGAAACTTTCTCAAAAAAAAAAAAGAGGGGAAAAAAAAGAGAAAAAAGAAAGGAAACTTTCTCAAAAAAAAAAAAAAGAGGGAAAGAAAACAAAAAAAAAGGGGATGGCCCACAGGCCACGTGGCCGTACGGCCAGATCCGTACGGATCTGTCCGTACGGCCCACAAAAAAAAAAAAAAACACATGAAAAAAAAAAACAAAAGAAAAGAAGAAAGCAAAAAAAAAAAAAAAAACGTGTAAAAAAAAAAGGGAAGCAAACACGTGTAAAAAAAAAAAGGAAAGCACGTGGAGAAAAAAAAAAGAAAATAAAACGAAAGAAACAAAAAAAAAAGAAAGAAGAACTTTTTATTTTTCCTACAATGGAGTTTTCTTGAAAAAGGGAACTTACTTGAAGCCATTGATGGAGAAGAAGAAGAAAAGTCTTGAAGATCTTGAAGAAGAAGAACTCTTGGTCTTGAAGCCCTCTTAAGATTATTGCAAAAGAAAGTAATAAGAGCAAGAGATCCAACCTCCTCCTTGCTTTTATAGAAGAGAGCAAACCAAAGAAGGAAAGAAGAAAGAGATAAGTGTTACTAATTAGTAACCTTACCAAAAGAAAGAGATTAGAAAGATTCTTTCCCAAAAGAAAGATATCTTGAAGGATTTTCTCCCAAAAAGAAATCAATGAGAGATTTTCTCCCAATAGATAGGATCAATGAAGGATTCTTTCCCAAAAGAAAGATATCTTGAGATATCCTATCCCAAAATAAAGGGAATATGAGAGATTCTCTCCAAGTAAAGATATTCTTAGATATTCTCTATCCAAATGAGATATTTTTGGATATTCTTTACAAAAATGACACCATATGAGATCTAAGCCATTTCAAAAGCTTAAGGTCCCATGGGTTAGCCCATATGAGCCAGGTTTGACCACCTAGGCACAAAAAAAAAAAAAAAATTGGGCTTTTAGTCAAAGAGAAATCCCTCTTACCAAGAGTATACAAAAATGGTTCCATGCCTCTTTTGAGTTGATTCGACCATACAAAAGAGAATTCCAAGCCCCATGAGCTTTTAAAAATCAAACCATCCAGCCTCATCTACCAAATTGAGCCAAAATCTTGAAATTGACATTCCACAAAAATCCAAACCAAAACCTGGTCCCCTAACTTGCCACATACAGCCTGTTAGGTCACAAGACCAAAACCAAAAATCAAAACCTGATCCCTTAACTTGCCACATACAGCCTGTTAGGTCACAAGATCAAAATTGATCCCCCAGCATTCCACATACAGCTTGTTGGGTCACACGGTCAAAAACATACCCGACCCCCTAACCTGCCACATATAGCCTGTTAGGTCACAAGGTCAAAACCCAAATCCACATCCCTGATGTCATCGTCAAAACTTTGCCTCGAGATGGTATGTGATCCCTTTCACTACCATAAAATTCCCTTGGAAGCTCAAAAGGCTACAAATACCAAAAAGAAAGACTGCTCAGAGACTCTTGGTCAAGTCACAGGCTCTCCTTCAAAAATCTCTTCGAGGCACATCGACTACAAAAGTTAAGCAACTCGCCGCTGTACCTCGAGGGGGCATTTGTTGACACCAAAAATGTCACTTTGCCTCTTCAAGATCAAAAGAGCTACATGAAGTTGCAACCTGCCATAAATAGGCAATGCTACTTCCAAAAAATCAAATCTTGTCAGAATCAAACAAAAACTGCAAGATCCTTCAATACAGCCAAAAGAGGAGTACACAAGAAGTTTCGGGCCATTTCAAAATCATTTGGCCTAACTTCGCTTCTCCGGCAGCTGAAAAGGAGCTCCCGGCGGTGAAAGCATCGGAGACACCAAATCTTCGATCAGAGCCGATGGATGGTCTCAAAATACTTCCAAAAGGCTCCACGTCAAGTTCCGAGTCAAACCGACAACGTTTGACCCTACATCAACCCTCGAACAGCTAAATCAAGCCTCTCGACGGCGAGAACCACCGAGCCCATTACTCATCAGATAGAGTACATGGACGGCTTCAAAATGCTTATAAAGGGCTACACGTCAAATTTTAGGTCATTTCGACAACATTTGACCATAGTTTGACGCTCGGAAGCCAAATCAGGCCTCTCGGTGGCAAAGCTCTCCGGGACCATGGTTTCCAAGACAGAGCCTATGGATCATCTTAAAATGACTCCAATAGGTTCCCTGTCAAATTTCAAGTCAATCGGACATCGGTTGACCGCACATCAAACCGCGACATCCCATCGCGACAAAAGCGAGTCTACGGGTGATAGGACCCCAAACGGCTTCAAAACTAAAATAAAAGCCTATGTTGGTCTTATTTATTGCTCAAGAGGCTTCACACCAAATTTCAGGTGATTCCGACATCGTTTGACCTAGTTTCAGCTTCTGACGGAAAATCGGCAGCTCTGCGCGACAAAGTCTTCGGCTTTCTCAGGAAATTGGAAACTTTGCAAAATAAAATACAAGGATTCTCATCAGGTTTCCTACAAGGAAATCAGGCCAATAAATGGTCAAAAATGTCAAGGAAAAATACAGAAGAAAAAAGAATCGAAAAACAGCAAAAACGGACACAAAACGGGACAAAAAGGGGGAAAACCCCCCCAGGGTCGCAGACCCCTGCGACCCTGGAGCCCGGGGTCGCCGGGAAGGCCCTGGAAACCCCGGTTTTCGCCGTTTTTTCGCGATTCGAAGCACCCAGCCTCTGGTATTTTCCAAAATTCATACTTTTGAGACACCAAATCCTCTGACATCCGTCCAAAACACGGGTCAATCATCAAGAGTATCGAAAACAATATTGATCGCCACCCGGTTAACCAAAAAAAGTGTGCTTTCTACCCAACCGATCGAGAAATCGACAAGACAGATGGCACCGACCTGCTGTTGGCAACAAACACCTGAAATTACATGGTCATCCGATGTCGATCTACATGAAGATCCATCGATGATCATCGCCAGAAGAATCCCAAAAGACACGGCACGGCCCGCGACTCTTCAAATGCTCGGCGACCACTTAATGCGATTAATTGACTAGCTTTATTACAGTCATTAATCCATTTCTTTAGACGGACCAATCAGAAGCAAGTATCCGGGAGTTACAAGTCAAGAGATTCATGGCATTTAACCCATGAAACTCCTCCCATCATGGCGGCGATTAAATGCCCTCAATCTCCTCCGGCCAATCAGAAGCCAAGAAAAAGGAGTTACAAAATAAAGAATTCAATTTTGTAACTCCTCCCTTTATGTAGCTTTATGACAATCAAGGCTCATAAACCCTCCTAAATGGCTACCTTAAAGCCTATAAATAGGAGAGCTCTCCAAGAAGAAAGAACAGCAGACACACAGACAATAGACTGCAGAAAATCTGGAAACTCAGACAGAAAGAGGCATCAAAAGTCTAAGAGAGAAAACTCTGCGGAAATCCTACACCGACCACCGCTACAAGGTGACAAAAGTCCCTTGGGGGGTACCCCCCCCCCCCCAAGGTCCTTGCCTTCTCCTTCTGCCGCCAATGGCTTAGACATGGCTTTTCAAGCCCGTCTACTCGGCTTTTTATTGGACATAGGACCTTCTTTTGGTCTTTGTTCTCTAAAAACCTGAGGTTATAGCCAAGCCAAGTGAATCAATAGCATCCTCTGTTCTCATCTGCATGGATGATGGCAAAGCCCACATATGGCTTGCGACCGTCAATCTAAACGGGTCCCCGACAATCTCCTGAGAAGTTAGATCCTCCTTTTCTTGCTTTTCATTGTAGTTTGTATTTTTTCAAAAGAGACAAAAATCACAACTCTTCTCTTTCATTATTGATAAGGATTGTAAATCGGCTATAAACGCCAAAATCGGCTATAAACGCCAAAAATCGACTATAAACGCCAAAATCGGCTATAAATGCCAAAAAAATCGCCTTTCACGGCAAACCAAGAAAATGTCTCTTTTCTTAAATATATGTGCAATGGAAAACTTGAAAGAAGTTGATTTCCTTTTTACTTGCGAAGGTTGATCTCCGGATCACCACTTGCAATTCCAAGTAAAATAGAAAATCTGGCACACCCACACAAAAAAAGAAATGTTAATGCACGCCCTTGCCCCCCGGTTACGAAAGGGTCGGACCTGACGGACTCCCACGTCTGCCGACCTCGGTAGAACCGAGCAGGAGCGCGGTCCATCATGGGGTATGGACATCATAGGTCCTATTTTTCCCCCTTCAAGCAAAGGTCATCGCTTCATCTTCGTCGCTACGTATTATTTCTCCAAGTGGTCAGAAGCATTTGCGCTCAACGAAATAAAGACCTCATCAGTCCATCAGTTCCTGCGCACCAACATCATTTGTCATTTCGGCATACCCAAAAGATTCGTCCATGATAACGGACCACAATTCCGAGATCATCGATTCTACAGGTTCTGCGACAAATACAAAATCCAAAACTGTCCTTCGACTCCATACAATCTGGCAGCAAACGAATTAACAGAAGCTTTCAACAAGACACTCTGTAAAATCCTCAAAAAATTGATCTCTAGTCACAAAAGAGACTAGAGCGACAAACTGTCTGAAGCTTTGTGGGCCTATCGAACCACCGTTCGAGGACCAACCCATAGCACACCATTCTCCTTGGTCTATGGATGCGAAGCTGTCGTGGCCTTGGAAGTACAAATTCCTTCCTTGAGGGTATCCTTCCAAAATGACATGACTCAAGAAAGCAATGTCAAATTGCGACTCCATGAGCTGGACAATCTCGATGAGAGACGGCTCGAAGCTCGACAAAGCATTGAACTTTCCCAAGCACGCATGGCAGGATCTTTCGACAAAAAGGTCAGGCAACGGGCCTACAAAAAGGGTGACTTGGTTCTTGTGGTAAAAAGACCAATGGTCTTTGCTCACAAGTCCAAAGGCAAGTTTGAGCCAAAATGGGAGGGACCCTACGTCATCGACAAGGTTTTCTCCAATGGTGCATACGCGCTCCTAAACATGGAGGGTGATAGATGTATGTTGCCCGTCAACGGCAAATTCTTAAAGCGGTACTACCCTTGAAGACTTACCCAACTGGGTAAGAGCAATGCCTGTACGGCCAAAACCGGTTTCCATGTACTCGCTCCCAAAACCCACTCTTTTTAGAATTTTCATATCAAATGTTGAAATTTCTAGAAATTTAAACAATGCTTACTTTCATCATTTCATTGTTTAAAAAAAATTCCAAGTTTAGGAACCTTTCCCTAGCTTGACCAAAATTTTCAACCCTTGAAACCCAAAATTCATGGTTTGAAACAAAATCCGGATTCAGGGATTTCCACCCTAGTCCACCCAGCCTTTTACTGCCAAAATGGTTTTAGGTCAAGACTTATGACCCTCGTGTCTTTAAACAAAAAATGATTTTTCAAAAACCGCGGGGAAGCGACGCTTAGTCGATACTCGCACAAATCGGAAGCATGCAAACCACGTTCGACACTTCCAAAATCGCACGGAAGCGACATTTCGTCGATACTTGCAAAATCCAAAGCCGTGGAGATGCAACATTTCAGTTGATATCCACAACCCAAATTTCAAAGGTTCGAAAAAACCAAGGAAACCGTGGAGATGCAACATTTCAGTTGATATCCATAACCCAAATTTCAAAGGTTCGAAAAAACCAAAAAATCATGGAGATGCAACATTACAGTTGATATCCATAACCCAAAGGTTTGAGAAAACCGTAAATTTCAAAAATCATGGGGAAACAACATCAAGTCAGTACCCGCAAAACCAAATTTTTTGAAAAGCAAGGATGCGACATTCCATTGATACTTGCACCCAAATCCGCGAGGATGCGGCATTCCATCGACACTCGCAACCCAAATGAGCAAGGATGTGACATTCCATCGATACTTGCAAGACCATTCAGCAGGGAGGCGACTTTTAGTTGATACTTACATTTTGAAAACCAAACCGGCCATAATGCCACCAAAACAGGCTATAAATGCCACAAACCGGCTATCAATGCCACAAAACAAACCGGCTATAAATGCCACCGAAACCGGCTATAGATGCCACCAAATAGGCTATAGATGCCACCAAATAGGCTATAAATGCCACAAAATAAACCCGCTATCAGCCACAAAATAAAACCGGCTATAAATGCCACAAATCAAAACTTAGCTTTCAAAAAACTCGGCTATCAACGCCACCAAAACCGGCTATAGATGCCACCAAAACCGGCTATAGATGCCAACAAACTGGCTTCTATGCCACAAACAAAAATCTGGCTCCCATGCCAAAACAATCATTTGACAAAATATTTTCACAAAATGACAAGCTTTTGGTCAAATCCCATTTAGCAATTACTTTCATCACAAAAAAAGATTTAACTGAGCGTCGGGAAATAAAAAAAAAAGCATCCCATTTAGCAATTGCTTTCATCACAAAAAGATTTAAGTGAGCGTAGGGAAATAAAAAAAAGCATCCCATTTAGCAATTACTTTCATCACAAAAAAAAAAGATTTAAGTGAGCGTAGGGAAAACAAAAAAAAAAAGAGAGGAAGAGTACCAAAAAAAAAATACATGCGGTACTAAAAAAAATGTTCACAAACACTATAAAAAAAATGAAAAAAAGAGTACAAAAAAAATACATGTGGTACCAAAAAAAAAGAAAAAAAGAAGGATAGTTTCTGCTACAAAAATCAGAAGCTCAGCCAAAGATGGTCTCCAGCCAAGATTTCAGCTCCTCAAGCAAACTTTTGGCCTCAGCCATCAGAGATTCGAGGGCACACTTCTTCAGGAACTTGCCATGAGATGCTGGGGTGGGCTGTAACCCTTCTTTCACACCGGGAAGCTTATCCCGAACAGTTCGCCATTGTTTGTTCTCTTGAAATTTCCTTTCAAGGACTCGATCATCATCTGCAACCCGGCGAATCAGAGCACTCTCCCTGTCGCGAGCCTCTATTATAGCAGCCCACTTGGCAGCGACTTGTCCCTTCAAATGCGCAAGACGTTTCCTAGCCTCATCGACCTCCCTATCAAGGATTTTAAGGTCGTGTGTCAGCCCAATGATGGCTAGCTCTTCTAAGTTCTTCTCTCGGACCATCTGCAACCTGCTTTGTGTAGCTTCATTCAGGTCAGACTTAGCCTTATCAGCAGGGTCCAGGAACATCTCCTTGAAGAACTGGTCGTCAGCAAAACCCATGGTCTCAAACCACTTGTCACCCAGTGCAATGATCCTATCAACGATCACCCTAGCACCTGTGACATCCAGACCAGCCTCTTCGGCATCGCTGAGAATCTCTTGCACATTCTGGATCATGCCAAATCTAGCATCCAAGTGCCTAGAAAGGAGAGTCTCAATCCAAGAGCTCAGAACCCGCACCACCACCTTCTTCGCAAAAAGAAGAGATGGCCTAGCTGAAGATTCGCCCCGCTTTGTTGGTCGGCTGCTCATGTCATCACCCGTTGGAAGAGTAATAAAAGAACTCTTTCCAGTTGGAGCTACTCGGGGAGGAATCTCAGCACGAGGTATCTCCTCAACAATGTCAAAACTGGTCCCAGGAGTCTCTACCTCTGGATCGACCTCTGGCATCTCTTGCTCTGGTTCTGAAGGAAGCGACGGACTCTCCTCTGTCACTTCAAAACCTGCCAAAGAAACACAAAAAGGTATGAATATGATCATGTTTGAAAATCATTATCAGGGTTATTACTACAAAATACCTTCTTCGACGACTGGCGGAAAACTCTCTTCCTCCATGCACTCATCGGAAGCATCATCAACATTTGCTTCCAACGATGGTTCAAATTCATCGGAATCTGTGGCAACTCAGCTGACAAGGAAAATGTTAGCAAACCAAGTCACAGACAAAAAAATTGCAAAAGAAGTCATACCAGTTGGACATTCTGGAACCACTCCAGAGTCCCTCGGTTCTTCTTCTGGTGCCGCGACCGGATCCATCACCGCCTCTTCGATTGGAACCTCAGGCATCGCCAAGTCTTCCTCTGCTAAAAAAAATGAAACAGTAGTGGGAGAAAACAAATCAAGACATGGAAAAATCCCATGAAAAGAAATGGAAAGAGAAAAAGGATTAATCATACCTTCGCCGACGGTGTTTTCTTCTTGGCTCCTCTTTTCCGGAGGTTCATCAGCATTCCCTGGCACCTCCTCATTGATAGTAAGAGGGACTTCTAAGTCAGGAGAGTCCTCATGTTGCCCCTTGCTGCGATGATGACTCCTCTTCCTCTTACTTCTGTGAGCTCGCTTCTTAGAAAGACCTGCCCCGCTGTCAGATTCAGGTTTCCCACTTGACTCCTCACTGGATGGTCTACTCTTGCCAGTAGACTCCACGGAAGCTTGCCCCTGTGCCGCTTGCATCCAAGCATCAAGCTCAGCTTCCTCCTATTCTAGCTGCTCTAAAGCCTCATCAGGTATTTCTCAAACAGCTTCAGAACCAATGACGCCCTGGTCACCGAGAAAGCCTATCTTGTGCTTCTCTCCAGAAAGGAAGGCCCAAACTTCCTCTCGCCGGACGCCATCCGACTTTCCAAGGCCCTTTCCATATGACAGCTTCAAATCAAGCTCCTTCTTGGAAAGCCCCCGATATGCCGAAAAGCTCTCCGCGAACCACTTCGCAAAGCCGGCAGTCCGGGAAGTCGACAGCACATGATAAGAGATCATGGCAGTAGTGTCTTCAGCACTATAGAAAGCCCATGCGTTTCTCCCATCCTGCAAACCTCCAAAGCGCTTCATCATGCTTGAAGGCGCTCCAACAACGCCTTGAGAAAAGCCTAACTGCAGAGCAAAGCGAGAAGGTACATACGGATGGATGTCGACGAAAAGATGTCTGCGGTACACCATCGTGCAGACACGTTTGCTGAAACGCCATTCCTTCTCTGCATTTGTCAAGGAGTAATGCCTTCCCGACCCCGCCCTGGTAGAGTCTCGAGAGGCACCAAAATCAAAAGCCTTCTTTCGCAACTCCGGAGATAGCTTCACTGAAGACTGCCCCATCTCGACGTCCCTGAATCGTCGGATCCTCATGCGGGCAAACAAAGTGATTTGGACACGGCTTTTCCCTTAGCCAGCCGAATCATCAGAGGATCATCATCCTATGCAGCACCCAGCTGGTGGAAGCCAGGACAGTGGTACACATACCACGAATAAAAGATGTGGGCAGAAAATACCCTATTCATAGGGAGCCCAAGCCGAACCAAAAAAGCAGCAGCCTGTAGTTCGGTACACAAGTAGGAGTAAAGAGCTGGCACCAAAGCAAGCTGCTCTCCAAACGCCATCTGATAAGCCAGAAAAATACAATGCGGCCTGATGTGCGTTCCATCTCCTCCAGCAAAAATGGCCTCACCAAGCCAATAAGTGAGGTAAACAGCGAGATCTCTCCGCAGTACAATGTCAGGACATATGGCATTTGTACTCGCACAGAAATCTTTCAACTCTTCTTGCATAACCAAAATCTTCTTTGAACCCGGATCCTTAGCCCTGTCTTCCCGGGTCATGCTATCAGAAGACTCTCCGCTTTCAAAGAAGTTAGGAGAAGAAGAGTTAAAACTCTTCCAACTGCTGGATCTAACTTTCAAGCCTTCCTTCTCCTTCAAAAAATCATAGAAGGTAACAAGCTGAAAGTACAGAAGCCTGAACTCCTCAGACTGCTCCTCAAAGACGCTGTCGATCTGCATAAACTCCTCATAGAGTTTGCCAAGGATGGCCAATCCAGTAATGGCGCTCAGCTCCTTCAAAGAGAAACCAATCTCACCATTCGTCACAACGAAGGTATTGGTTTGTGGAAGGAATGACTCCAGCATAGCCATGAAGGCCTCGACGAAAAAGATCATGGTCTCCCTAAGGGCATGTTTGGCACTTTACTAGTTAAAGTGAACTGAAGTGAATTCAGACAAGAATTGACAAGGGGTCATATCAAAAGTACACAATTTAAATATTCCCTCCTAATTTTTCAAAAAAAAGTCAATAAAGCAACCCCCTTTCTCCACTAAAAGACAAAAAGAGTCACTTTTTTATATAAAAAGTCAAAAAGATTTCATACCAAACAACTAAAAACAAAACATCATCATAACATCTAATAGTTTATTCTATCTTGATTTGATGCTTCACCTCACCATATTTCAATTCATCACACATCCAAACACGCCCTAAAGGCGCTGACCGCATCAAAAATCCCGGCTTCCTTCAAAACGGTACCACCAATCAGCAAGACACGATCAGTCCACGACTTCCACTCGGAGTCAGCACTGAAATGGCAACGAAGTCGAAAATGCTTCACCTAATTGCTGCCGTCACCGCTGAAAATGCCAAGGCCCACTGGTCTCAAATCGACCGACGGATAATCAGAGCCCTGGTAGCCGCTGGCTGGCATCAACAGGTCCATGTCAGTAGGTGACTTCTCCACATATCCAAGAGAACCACCAACAAAAACCCCGGTCTTGATTACATTTGTCCTTCTCACCCAGCTTGGAGGATCTTCCCTCTTAGAGCACGTGGGGGCAAGGCTCGTGAATGAGACGGTGCGATCAAACGTCGACCAGGTAGCAACAGTCTTCTTCTCACCATCAACTGTGAAAGAAAACTGAAAACATCTCCTCTGGCATGTCATGTCATCAGGGACGGCATCACCAAAGAAGAAGGTAGGATTGGGCAAAACCCTCTGATCTTCCATCACCCATGGACGACTGCTTACCATGATCTTATAGAATTCGTCTCCCTTGAGAGCAATCAGTCGCTGCCTCATCTCATCTTTATTGAGAGAGTCACACTCTTCCAGGTTTCTCTCAACATACTGAACCTTGTCCCAAGCCTGCTGAACGGCCGGATTAGAAGATCTAGCAGATCGACAAGGTACGCTGGTTGCAGGCTCTTTACCCTTGTTCGTTATGGAGGAACCACCTGCAAAAGATGAAAAAGAAAAAAAAGATCAATCATCAAAATGACACGATTTCGCTAAAAAAAATTCTGGCAAAATTTTGACATGATGCCAGGGCAATTCCGAAGAAAAGGAACTACTCCGAAAGAAATAGAAAGCTTGAAGATGGGCTCAACATTGTTGCGAGCTCCGAAACACCAAACTTTCGAAACCTAAAAGTCTCTGCAAAATCAGGAAGGGCTCAACATCGCTGCGACCTCCAAATTCCCAAATTTGCAAAAACTTTCAGGTATGCTATCACATCATGCTACAATTCAATTTACAAAAAAAATATACATGCATGAACATCTTGGTTTGCCAAAAAAAATGCATTATTATGATGAGCAAAAAAAAAAAAGGAAACTTTCTAAAAAAAAGGAGAAAGAAAATAATAAAAAAAGAAAAAAAACAAGAAAACTTTCTCAAAAAAAAAAAGGAGCTGGCCCACAGGCCGTGTGGCCGTACGGACGAGAAACAAAAAAAACAGAGAAAGCACGTGTAAAAAAAAAAGGGAAAACACGTGGAAAAGAAAAGAAAAAAAAAAAAGAGAAAAGAAAGTAACAAAAAAAAAAGAAAGAACTTTTTATTTCCTACAATGGAGTTTTCTTGAAAATGGGAACTTACTTGAAGCCATTGATGGAGAAGAAGAAGAAAAGTCTTGAAGATTTTGAAGAAGAAGAACTCTTGGTCTTGAAGCCCTCTTGGGATTGTTGCAAAAAAAAAAAGCAATAAGAGCAAGAGATCCAACCTCCTCCTTGCTTTTATAGAAGAGAGCAAACCAAAGAAGGAAAGAAGAAAGTGGTAAGTGTTACTAATTAGTGACCTTACCAAAAGAAAGAAATTAGAATGATTCTTTCCCGAAAGAAAGATATCTTGAGGGATTCTCTCCCAAAAAGAAATCAATGAGAGATTTTCTCCCAAAAGATAGGAGATTGGAGATATTCTCTCCCAAAGAAAGATATCTTAGGATATTCTCACCCAAAATAAAGGGAACAAGAGAGATTCTCTCCAAGTAAAGATATTATTAGATATTCTCTATCCAAAGGAGATATTTTTAGATATTCTTTATAAAAATGACACCATATGAGAGATCTAAGCCATTTCAAAAGCTTAAGGTCCCATGGGTTAGCCCATATGAGCCATGTTTGACCACCTAGGCACTAAAAAAAATGTTGGGCTTTTAGTCAAAGAGAAATCCCTCTTACCAAGAGCTTACAAAAATGGTTCCATGCCTCTTTTTGAGTTGATTGGATCATAAAAAAAAGAATTTCAAGCCCAATGAGCTTCCAGAAACCAAACCATCCAGCCTCATCTACCAAATTGAGCCAAAATCTTGAAATTGACATTCCAGAAAAATCCAAACCAAATCCTGGTCCCCTAACTTGCCACATACAGCTTGTTAGGTCACAAAACCAAAACCAAAAACCAAAACTTAATCCCCTAACTTGCCACATACAGCCTGTTAGGTCATAAGATCAAAACCAGAATCGACCCCCCAACATTCCACATGCAGCTTGTTGGGTCACACGGTCAAAACCAAACCCGACACCCTAACCTGCCATATACAGCTTGTTAGGTCACAAGGTCAAAACCCAAATCCACATCCCTGATGTCATCTTCAAAACTTTACCTCGAGATGGTATGTGATCCCTTTCACTACCATAAAATTCCCTTGGAAGCTCAAAAGGCTACAAAATACCAAAAGAAAGACTGCTCAAAGACTCTTGGTTAAGTCACAAGCTCTCCTTCGAAAAATCTCTTCGAGGCACATCGACTACAAAAGTTAAGTAACTCGTTGCTGCACCTCGAGAGGGCATTTGTTGACACCAAAAAATGTGTCACTTTGCTTCTTCAAAATCCAGGAAGCCACATGAAGTCGCAGCCTGCCATAAATAGGCAATGCTACTTCCAAAAATCAAATCTTCTCAGAATCAAACAAAAACTGCAAGATCCTTCAAGACAGCCAAAAGAGGAGAACACAAGAAGTTTCCGGCCATTTCAAAATCATTTGGCCTAACTTCGCTTCTCCGACAGCTGAAAAGGAGCTCCAAGCGGCGAAAGCATCAGAGACACCAAATCTTCGATCAGCGCCGATGGATGGTCTCAAAATACACCCAAAAGGCTCCACGTCAAGTTCCGAGTCAAACCGACAATGTTTGACATTACATCAACCCTCGAACAGCTAAATCGAGCCTCTCGGCGGTGAGAACCACCGAGTCCATCACTCATCAGATAGAGCACTGAAAGAAACCGCGATTCAGATCTGAACATCACTAGTGGAAGACGTTCATGGCTGATTTGTAACATGACAGATTTTAAAAAATCTGATTTGGGCAGCATAAATCAGCCATAGTGATCGCAAAAGAACTCCATGAATTCATGACCAACAAGTGTATCATTAAAGGAGAAACAAGAAGACTATTACCTTGAAGATTTGTAGACTTCAAATCTCTGAAATAATAGATCCAAAGGGCCGAACTTAAACTTGCAACTAGCAAACAAATTGCTGGAATTTTCTGCAGTAGTATTGCCTTTGATCTTCTTCTCTATCTCACTTCCAAATCTGATTGGCTAAGATGGTGGGATCTTAATCTAAGTTTCTAGATGGACTTTGAGAACTATCTCAGACCTTATGCTCTCTTCAAAGAAGAAGAAGAAGGGCTGGACGTGTGGGGACTTGTGCTTCTCTTAGTGTTGGACGTCCAAGGGGTGTATGGTTCCTTTTATATAAACTTTGTGGATTGCTTTCCTAAAAGACTATCTCTTCTAATTCTCATAGATGTCCTAAAAGGAAAGTATAATCTAAAGATTTATTTCCTTTTAGAAACACTCCAATTAGAAAAGAAGACTAAAGGAACTTCCCACAAACTTTGGCAATTAGTAATCCTAGTTGTACAACACTTACTAATTTAAATTTCTAATTCAAAAAGAAAACTTTCTTATGGGAATACTAATCCAAAGAGGAGTCCAACCTTCCAAGTAGAGAGACCTACTCAAAATTGGAAACCTTACCCATGGAAATCCCATTATGGACGTCCCACATACTAATGCACACCATGGCCCACTAATAATTTATCTAGAATTAAATTCATGTATGCCATCAAAGGCCTATTTTAATTTAAACTCAAAATTATTTTTACACTAAAATAATTCATCCAAATGTCATCTAAACATTTTAGGAAACCATGCCAATCTTGGAAAGTGACTAGAGAAGGGACCAAAAGACATATTTGCCATTGGCTCCCAAAATGACCAAAATGTCCATGCTAAACCCATAGCAACATTAAGACCATTTTAACCTTAACTCATTCCACTAATGAGTTATGGTTGAACTCCAGGGACAAATATATAATATAATAAGCTCATCATAAAATGACAGTTATCTTCGACCTACTAACTGTAATGAACTGAATGCTCCTCTATGTAACATCCATAATCGAGTCAGGTTATCACATGTACTATCAACCTTCTCGATTACATCTAAACCTTAGAACTTCATATCCTTAACATAATCATCATCCGGATATCATTCTCTTGGTCCAGGGAGCGACCCACAAGTTCAATATCCATATGGAACATCCATATACTAAGATCTTAGATTTTGATGATTAATCGGATAATTCTAAGGGGACGATCATTCCATCATTAGATGGCATAGATTATTTATTGCATCTGCACGTCCCAACTGATCAAGTCCGAGTACCCAAAACACAGAGCTGTTGACCCATGAAAAGAATCTCACCCATAGTGAATTAAAGCACAAGAAGTTGACTTCAGCAGTTCATCCACAAATGCTCAAGATTAAGAGCACTAGTCACTCAGTAGCATGAGGTGACTTGATCTCTCTCAGTGATAGTACTATTTTAGAGATCACACCTACCATGGTCCTGTTCAATGCATTGCATATGCACTAATGAGATAAATCTGGGAATGTCCTCCCATGACTTAGGTAAGTCACCCTGAATACAGGAGAGTCTCTCACTATAACTTATGCCAAGATGAAGCGCCCAACTCCTTCTTTCAGTTTTGAAAAAATATGTTGTTTCCAGTGTCCATGAATTAGACCTATCTGTGTGTGGACACTACACAGCTAATTCATTTACTAGAAATAATGGGCCTTACACAACCATACATATATACATGTTTAAGCAGAAAAGAGTCATTCCATTAAATAACCAGAAAATATCTAGAAACAAAAGATGAGAGTGCAGCTAGTGGGCTTTAGGGCATACACCAATCCCAACAAACTCCCACTTGCACTAAAGATCACTACTTCCTAACCTAACACCCATAGACTCAACATGAGAAGTAAAGACTTTCTCAGTAAGAGTCTTAGTGAATGGGTCAGCTAAGTTATTCGCCAAAGCAATATGCTCCACCACTATTTCTCCATCCTGAATGAATTCCCGGATCAAGTGGTACTTTCTCTGAATGTGCTTGCCTTTCTTGTGATTCCTGGGCTCTTTGCACTGTGCTACAGCACCAGTGTTATCTCAGTACATGACAATCGATTTTTGCACTGCAGGAACAACTCCTAATTCCAACAGGAATTTTCTGAGCCATACTGCTTCCTTTACAGCTTCTGATGCCGCCACATACTCTGCTTCCATGGTAGAATCAGCAGTACAGGATTGCTTGACACTTCGCCATGATATAGCCCCTCCTGACAGAGTAAAGACGTACCCTGAAGTAGACTTTCTGGCATCTCTATCAGATTGGAAATCAGAGTCAGTATACGCTAATGGCGTTAGATCATATGCTCGAAAGGTTAGCATATAATCTTTCGTTCTCCGAAGATACTTGAATATATGCTTAACAGCTGTCCAATGCATAGGTCCAGAGTTTGACTGATATCTGCTAACCATGCCTACGGCAAAGCAAATATCTGGTCTAGTGCATAACATAGCATACATGAGGCTTCCAACAGCGGATGCATATGGAACTCTCCTCATGCTCTCTATCTCTTCAGATGTCTTTGGACATTGATCTCGAGACAGTGGTACTCCATGTCTAGAAGGTAGGAGGCCCTTCTTGGAGTCATGCATGTTAAACTTGACCAATATCTTCTCAATATATGAAGATTGGGATAAGGCTAACATCTTATTCTTGCGATCTCGCAAAAGCTTGATCCCTAAGATATAACTGGCCTCACCCAAATCCTTCATTTGAAATTGAGAGGATAACCAAACCTTTGTGGATGACAATAAACCTACATCATTTCCTATGAGTAATATGTCATCTACATACAGAACCAAAAAAGCAACTGCTTTTCCACTTCCTTTCTTATACACACATGGTTCATCAATGTTTTGATCAAAGCCAAAAGATTTGACTGCCTGATTAAACTTGATGTTCCATGCTCTAGATGTTTGCTTAAGTCCATAAATGGACTTCTTAAGTTTACAAACCATGTTATCTTGGCCACTAGCAATGAAACCCTCTGGTTGCATCATATAGATGCATTCGTCAAGACTTCTATTAAGAAAAGCTGTCTTGACATCCATTTGCCATATCTCGTAGTCATAATGACATGCGATGGCTAAGAGAATCCTTATGGACTTAAGCATAACCACTGTGAAAAGGTTTCCTCATAATCGATACCCTCTTTCTGAGTATATCCTTTCGCCACCAATCTTGCTTTGAAGGTTTCCACCTTCCCATCCACTCCTCTCTTTCTCTTGTAGATCCACATGCACCCTATGGGTTTAATCCCTTCTGGTGCATCTGCAAGTTCCCAGACTTGATTGGAATACAAAGAATCCATTTCAGATTTCATCGCTTACTGCCACATGTCAGCATCTATATCCGTTACTGCTTCATCATAACCAGTAGGATCCTCAACCAGATCTTCAGAGTCTGTCTTAAAAGACAATCCTAGATATCTTTCTGGCTGTCTAGAAATTCTCCCACTACGACGAGGCTCCGAAGTGTTAAAAGGAATATCTTGTTCATCTACTGTCTCAGGATCTGGTACAGATGTTATAAGAGATCCCGGAAGAATCTCCTCAATGGTTTCTTTACAACTAAGCTCTTGGTGCATCATACAATCATCCTCCAAGTACCTAGCATGAGTGCTGATGAGCACTTTTTGCTCCTTTGGATGATAAAAGATGCCACCTCTCGTTCCCTTAGGATACCCAATGAAGTAACACATTTCTGATCTAGGTTCCAGCTTGGTAGCTTGATCATTCAGTACATAGGCCGGACAACCCCAAATGTGGATATGTCTTAAACTAGGTTTTTGACCTGTCCACATTTTTTGCGGTGTCCTAGGTACTGATTTAGAAGGTACCAGATTTAAAATGTATGCTGCTGCTTCTAGGGCATATCCCCAAAAAGATATAGGTAGGGTTGCGTGACTCATCATGGACCTTAGCATATCAAGAAGGGTACGGTTTCTTCTCTCTGCTACACCATTTTGCTGGGGTGTACCCGGTGCAGACAACTGAGACACAATCCCTTGTTATGTGAGGTACTCTTTGAACTCACCCAGGAGGTACTCGCCACCTCGATCAGATTGAAGGGCTTTGATATGTTTCCCTAGTTGTAGCTCCGTCTCAGCCTTGAATTGCTTGAATTTATCAAACGCCTCAGACTTGCGTCGCATTAAGTACACATATCCATTCCTAGAGTAATCATCAGTGAAGGTGATATAATACTCATACCCTCCTTGAGACGGTTTGTTCATAGGACCACACACATCAGTGTGAATCAATTCTAATAACTTTTTTGACCTTAGTCCCTTTCCAGAGAATGACCGTTTGGTTATCTTTCCCTTGAGACAAGATTCGCACTGAGGAAAAGGTTCGAAATCTAATGAGCTCAAAGGCCCATCTTCTACCAACCTCTGAATCCGTTTTAGGTTAATGTGACCCAAACGTAAGTGCCAAATGTATGTGTCATTGATTGAAGATACCTTCCTTTTAAGGGAAGTTGAGTTTTCTTGTTGTACATTATGCAGTGTGGGAGCAATAGGATATATATAAAATAAGTTGTCATGTATTCTACCGGAACATATAATATTTCCATCTCTACTGATATCAATACCAGAATGGAAAGAAACTGAATAATTAAATTCAATGAGTCTGGAAACTGAAATTAAATTCTTCCTTCTGTCCGGAACATAGAAAACATTATTTAAAACTAATATCCTATCACATGGAAAATGTAAGGTAACAACTCCTACTGCAACTGCCCAAACTTTAGCTCCAGTTCCAACTCTAAAGGCAAACTCTCCTTTCTCAATCCTCTGCATTATCTGAAACCCCAGCAATGAATTGCAGATATGATTAGTGGCTCCTGAGTCTACTATCCATGAGTCAGTAGAATCAACCACTAGACAAGTTTCAATGTAGTATGAAAAAGATGTACCTTTCTTAACTAAGGCCAGGAACTTGGGACAATCTTTCTTCCAATGACCATTGAGGCCACACTTGAAGCATTTCCCTTTGGGCTTTCCATCTGTACCCTTGTCCTTCTTATTACCAGTATTGTCCTTTTTCCGCCATTTTCCCTTATTCTGCTTCTTGAACTTTTTCCCGTTCGGGTTTAGTTTAGAGGAAGTCTGGAAAAAGTGAGCTTGGGCTTTGGGCTTCAGATGGCCTCCGCCGCTTGGTGTTCTTTCATTAACTCAGGTAGAGTCATGTCCATCTTGCTCATATTGAAATTGAGCTTGAACTGATTGAAAGAGTCCGGCAGAGTTTTGAGAATCATATCAGTTTGACTCTCTGCATCAATCTCAGGCCCTAGAATATCAGCTTCATTGAAACAATCCATCAGGTTGAGCATATGCTCTCTGACAGGTGTTCCCTCAGCCATCCTAGTATTCATGATAGTCCTCATAGCAGCTTGCCTAGCTGGCCTGCTTTTGTCTGAGAACTTCTCAGACAAGGACATCATGATTTCATAGGCTGTGTCCATTTGCTCGTGCTGTGTTTGCAACACGTTGGACATGGAAGCGAGCATGTAGCATTTAGCCATGCTATTTGCTTTCTTTCATTTCCTCTCAGCCTCTAACTGGTCATCAGTAGAATTAGCATCAATATCGGGATAGGTTTCCAACAAGACATACTTGTACTCCTCAGCAGTGAGTACTATGTCAAGATTTCTTTTCCAATCTACGTAGTTAGGGCCAGTCAGCTTGTTCTCACGAAGAATGCACATCAATGGACTAAAAGAATCTTTACCCATCTCTCTCTGGATATGAAACGGTTTATAATTAGACATGCAGTATATATGTAATATGCATATGGTGCTTGTTATAAAAGGAAAAACAAAGCATAAAACTTTTTACATTATTTAACCCCAATCATAATGTATCAGTGTTTCAACCTCCTCATAGACCCTCCATCGAAGGGATGGCTGAGCCTACAGTCACGTTGAATTAAGATATACTTATTTGGATTATCACTATCTGGATACACATATCCAGTGGTAGTCCAATCACTGATTAGTTTGGCCTCATATGACAAATAAGCCTTAACTCCTAAGGAGAGGTCATTACCATCTTATGTCAACTGTATAACCATCTCTTATGAAATTTCCCAGAATGTCTATGATTAAGTCCTCCGAAGGGAAGAGACTTTTATCCATTCTAGAAGTGACCTTTAGTAAAGAGCTCCACCGAAGGGATGGCCGCTCCCACCAACACTTCATTGACATTCTATAGAAGTGATCTTTAGTAAAGAACTCCACCGAAGGGATGGCCGCTCCTACTAACATCTCATTACGAATATTCACATTAGTTCATCCATTAACCCATCAAAGCGGTCTTTAGTAAAGAACTCCACCGAAGGGGTGGCGGCTCCTACTAACACCTTAATGAGATAACATGAACCGAAAATGGAAGGCCGTGGGGTCTCTCCAAAAACCCCTCTCACACTTGATTATTTATCATTAGGGTTTATACTTTTTGACCTTTACATTGTTCACTCAAAAGCTCTTTTAAATCTAGCAAACTTGGTTAATTAAATTTATGACTCAATGACTTGAGTCATCTTAAAATAAATAACCTTTGCTTTAAAACATTTGAGCAAATCCCTTTAAAGAGTCAAAGACCTAACTTGGGTTATGGAAACCCATAGGTAGCATCTAATTAGATTTTAGTTTAGCCTCTTCTGGAAACCGAGGGTACCAAGATAAACTAAACCCTATCCAATTTTAAACCTTAGACAAAATAGAAGGTACTGGTCTAAGTTCCGTTTAAAATAATTTGCCAAACTAAAAACAATCTAATATAAAAAGATGCCAATTTTAGAACCTAATGGTGGCCATGTTTCTAGGTGACAATTATAGCATTTATATAAAGCATTCATCCATGCATTCCATATAAAAGAGCAAATAAAAGTATGCAATCCTTGATGGCTCCCTGCTCTTCGGACTTGTAGTCCTTATCGAACTAGGACATCAAAAATAGATCTCATCTTTCACCAAGAAGTCTTGTCTCCTCCACCACTAAGGAATCCGGTTACTTGCAACCTTGCTTGAAACTTTCTTCTTCTTGCTTGTTCCAATAAATTAAATTTATACAAGCAAACCCATAAAAAACAAAAACCCAAAATTACATTGGAGATACCTATGCTTTTTAAGAAAGCTTACATCAAGACTAGTTGGAATAAAAGTAAAGAAAGAATTACAACTTCCTATGATTGCTAAACGCGCAATCGTACACTTTCCAACTAATGAAAAAAACGTCCAAATCCACATAATAATCATGTGAACCATCAATGATGCAATACATGGCTGCAAACAAAGAGGTTAGTGCATGCAAACACACTATGTCCATCATTAAACAAATCTGGAAAATAAAATCCAGCAATGTTAATGAAACTTGCACACAACATAACTTTAGTAGGGTGCCAACAAGCCCATAATCAATCTAGGATAAATTATACACAACATGGGATCATGATTTCACATGGAGTGGCTCTGTCAGACCCCGACCCAGGTTTGAATATTTAATCATGTTTTAACCGTGATTAGTGGATAAGTGGGATTAGGGGACGATTAGCTTATTTTATTAAGCTAGATTAGGTTGTTTGATTAGCTTTGAGAGCTTTGATTAGCCCTTAACTTAAGTGTGACACGGGCCGGGCGCCCGTGGATTTATGTGTGAGATTGTTGAATTTGTTCTTGATGCTTGTAAAAATCCTCATTTAGGTGTACTTTGATGTATTTCATCTAGATCGTCAACTTTCACGTTTTGGCCAACTTGATTTTGTGATCAGAAATCGCGTTTTTCGAGAAAAAGGGCAAAACAGACATTTCACACAAAACCTGTACCCAAATTTCGAAAATTCCAGAATTTTCCAAAAATATACTTTTTGGAAAGTAGAAATTTCGCCGATCATTTTCGTCTTCTTCGTCGTTTCCGTTCGGGGCCCGCAAGTACCATTTTTAGGCTTGTGAAGTTCGGGGCCCACATTGGCTTGTCTCTTAAGAAGAGAGCTTTTCTCTCTTCTTCTTCATTCGATTCCAGCAATCTTCTTGGCTAGGGTTCCTTTCTCTTCTCCCTTCTCACTCTCTCTCATCTGGAACTCTCACTTGGTGAGGTTTGCTTAGAGGATTGATCTCCCCAATCTCTTCCTCCCTCTTCAAGCTTCCTAGGGATACCATTCTTGAGGAGTTTGAGCTAGGAGAAGCCCTCCATTCAAGCTTTTCTTCTTTGTTAGGGTTCCTCAAGGTGAGCAATAGTTTTCCAAACCCAAGATCTTTGCTTTCCTCTCCATTTGGAGCATTTTAATCCCTTTTGCTAAGGTTTTCTTTGAGGTTTCACAAATGTTGATGTTTTAGGGTTTCTTGGGAAATTTTGGGGTTTTTGTAGATTTGGAGCTTGAAGCTCTAAGGAGTGGTTTTAGGAGTGATTTTGAGCTCATCTTGGCTAAGGCAAGTATTTTCCAACACTAATGTGATGTTTTCCCTCATTTGGTTTTATTTCTTGATTTTTCCCTTTTTATGTTAATCTTCTTTAGTCATGGTTTGCTTTGATTTAATGGTCCACCTTAATAGCTATCTTAATGTGTGTTATTGCTCTTCTTTGCATTGGAAATTTATTCTCACTTTGGTTTCTTGGAAAGTTTATCTCATTTGTTCAAATGGGTTCTCAAAGAAATGGAAAAGAAGTTGGATTTCATTTAAAAGTGTGGTGATTATGTTAATTAGATGGTTTAATGGTTTGTAGAGGATGAGAAGAGGCCCAAGATTGTTGTAGAAATTATGTATGGAAGGAGGAATTGAAATGATCAAAGAAAGAAGGAAGAAAAAACACAAAAAATGGAATTCCTGCACTCGGGCTGGACTGGGCAGGCCCAGTCCGCTCGAGCGACCCAGTGGGTCGCTCGAGCGGACCAGGTTCTGTCTGGGTCCGCTCGAGCGACCCAGCTACTGTCTGGGTCCGCTCGAGCGGGCCTGGGTCCGCTCGAGCGAGCCCAGCTCAGTCTGGGCTCGGGGTTTTGGGCCTGAATCAGGGTTCTTTTTAGGATAGTTTGATGGCCCAGTTAGAGAATGTGATAAGCCCATTTCTTAGGTGTTCTTTGGGCCTGTTTTAAGGCCAATTCGTGGGCTGTTTTGAGTCTTATTGTTGGGCTGTGTGTGACATGAATTGTGGGCTGTGTTAGGGACTGTTTGGGCTGGTTCTCCATGGGCTGTTGGGTTTGAATAAAGCCAGCTGTGGGCCTGATTAAAAAGGGATCTAAACCTACTTCTAAAGAAGACCTATTCTATATAATTTCAAGCCCACTTCGGGTCTATGTCCAAACTCAATTCAGCCCCTAAACTCTCTCCTATAAGTGAAGCCCATTCACCCTTTGCAAGCCCATAACTCATGGTGAGAAGTGTTTTAAACCATGGCCCATACCACTTAGGAAAACCCTTGAGTCTAAGTGTACATTTAATCTCTTGTGATTGTCAACGATCTTCAGTGACACCAAATAACTTTCTTTAATGACAATAAGGGGATTAATTGTATATCGAGACTACCCGCTTAGTCGACCGACCCATCATTCATTCTTTTGTATAAAAAGACTTTTGGTTTTAGTTCTTCTCTTATGTTTTTATTGTTTTGAAGTGGATTACCCCATACTTTAGAAATGATGAAACTACTCACTTGTTTTGCGTGGCTTCGCCTATATGCATTTGTTTGGAGTAGTTTTCTATCAACTTTGGAAATGTATCTTATAAATGGAATTGCATTTCTTCGAGGTTTCGGATTTTCACTAAAGTGGCACCACTAGGCTTAGGTCACCTTGTCGGACTGATCATCCGGCTTGGGGTCTTTATTTTGTTTGCCAGCTGCAGTTTGGATTCCGTTTGTACCGACCATGGCAACGGTAATTACCCGTTCCCACGTTTAGTGGCTACGGTTCTGTCTGATAACGACTACGTCGTTCCGTCCCACGTTTAGTGGCTTCGGTTTGTTTGCTCCGGTTACTTCGGTAACAGGAGAATATAGCTTTATGTGGGTCGCCATTGTTTTTATGCATTGATATTCATCTCATGGCATTTAGTTATGTTATTCATCATGATATTAGATTTGCAAACCATCGAGATGTTTATTCTATCTTTACTTCGACATTGATATTAACCGTGACTTCATCGTAGCTCTTTCTCCTCATGCTTTGTTTTACTTTCATCTTATTATTGTTGTAATTGCTTGCCAGACCGTCGTGTCTGACTCTCTTTTGTTTGGTGTCAGATGTCGAGCCCCTCGCGGTTGAGGCGCACTTCGAGGCGGAACCCATAGTTCCAGCGGAGGGCGAGTGGCAGCCCGATGATGTCATTTAGACGTCGGGTTACCTTGGAGCTGCGATCACATTTTGGGGATTTGATGATATTCATTTTGGGTTTTTGTTATGGCCATTGTTGGCTTATATTCTTTTGGGGGAAAAGTTTGTAATTAATGCTTAACTTTACTTTTGTATCAACTCTAACTAACTTTGGCCCACAGTAAATGTTTCTCTTTTGATGCTAGTCTCGTGCGTTCTCAATTTATACCCGTTTGTGAGACTTTTATGTTTGCTACAAAGCTTCCGCGAAATTTGTTTGTATGAAAGTGATCCTTATATATCACTATTGGATCGGATTCCGTGAATCCTTACCGCGGAAACCTGTGGGAAACTAGCGTGTGCGGGCGGAATTTTCCGGCCCGCCTCGCCGCGTCCCCGGATTAGGGCCTCGTTTAGCGGGACCCCGGTCCGGGGGCGTGACAGGCTTGGTATCAGAGCGAGAAATATTTGAGGCAATTAAAATTGGATTAGAAACATAAGGACGTGGCAAGGATTCGTTAGCATTACCGTTAGTTGGCATCGATTTGGGATTGGGAACGCTTTATTATTATATCTTGTTGTACTAACAAATTGTTTTGCAGCAATATGCCTCCGCGTCGACCTCCGGCAAATGCGAATGCAACAGGTAGCAATCATGACAGCGAGATTGAAAACCCGGTAACGGGTCAATTCCAACAACTCATGCAAATGTTAGTGGAACAACAGCAGCGAGCCAATGATAATCAAGCTCGATTTCAAGAACAAATGGCCAAGAAGGATGAGGAATTGACTCAAGTGCAAAGGCAACTGCTTGAAGTGTTGGGTAGAAGGCCAGAACCAGTAGCTAATGTGGAACCAGTGCAGCATAGGGACAGAGACCCTAATATCCTGTTTGAGAAGTTTAGAAAAAGGGGTCCTAAAGAGTTTACGGGTCAGGAAGAACCTTTGGCAGCGGATGATTGGTTGGCTCATACCGAGAACATCTTCGATATTTTTGTATGTACAGGCAGACAGCGGGTTCACTTGGCAGCATCTATGTTTACTGGGTTGGCAGACATTTGGTGGAAGACTGTCAAGGAAGGCTATCAGAATATCGCAGATGGGATTGCTTGGGCCACTTTCAAGCAGCAGTTCAGTGAGAAATATGTCCCAGCACATATCAAGAAGCAGAAGGCAGCAGAGTTCCAGTTGCTTAAGCAAGAAGATATGACTGTCCTAGAATATCTTACGAAGTTTGAGAAGTTATCTCGCTATGCTCCAGAGTTGGTGGACACCGAGGAGAAAAAGATTACTAAGTTTATGGATGGGCTCAACCCCATTATTTTGAGAGATGCATTGGGTGTGGTACCGCCAACCACCTTTCAAGAGGCTATCAAAAGGGCCTACAGGGTTGAGGATATAAACAATCAGATTATCAAGGACAATCAAAGGAAGAGGCAGCAGTTTCAGAGTGGGCAAAAATCTTACCAAGGAAAGAAGCAAAAGAAACCTCAGAATGCTCCAACTCAGGGCGGGTGTGAGCATTGTGGCAAGAATCATTCTTCGCAGCAGTGTTATCGCCTTTCAGGGGCGTGTTTCAAGTGTGGTAGCTCAGACCACCAAGTGAAGGATTGTCCGAACAATAGGAACCAGGGCAATAGGGCACCTCAGCAGCCGCCTAGGCAAGCCCCTCAGCAGAATCAGCAAGTAGTTCAGAATCCTCCAAGGCAGCAGCAGAACCAGCAGCCCCGTCAACAGCCTCAGAACCAGAATGCTCGTCCACAGCAGCAGAATAGGAATATGCAGCTTGCGAGACCAAATCAGAATCAGAATAGACCGCGTCAGCAAGGCCGTCTCAATCATATCAATCAAGTGGATGCAGAAGCGGCAGGTGATGTTGTGGAAGGTAAACTCCTAATTTGCAATGTTGAAGCTAAAGTGTTGTTTGACCCGGGATCTACCCATTCTTTCTTATCCCTTGTGTTTGCTAAGAAGATTAGTGTTCCTGTTAGAGAGTTAGAGTTTGTTTTGACTGTTACTACTCCGGTAGGGAAGCAAGTGGTGTGTAGTACTTTTTACCCGGGTTGTCCAGTGAAGATAGGAGAAGTCGTTTTCCCTGCAGACCTTATTACTTTAGTGATGCATGACTTCGATGTCATTCTAGGCATGGATTGGCTAGCGGGTCATCATGCCTCCATGGATTGTTATAGTAAGACCATTGTGTTTAGGTTGGATGGGTCGTCCTCCGGGGTGAAGTTTCAGGGAGAGAAAAGGATTTCCCCAGTTAGGTTTATTTCAGCTCTTTCGGCAGCTAAGTTGTTAAGATCAGGTTGTGAGGGATTTATTGCTTTCGTTTCCAAGGACGAACAGTCCCTAGGGGCGGAGAATATCCCGATAGTGTGTGAGTTTCCCGATGTTTTTTCAGAAGAGATTCCAGGGTTACCACCTGTCAGAGAAGTTGAGTTTACAATAGAGTTGGTGCCAGGAACTGCTCCAATCTCCATTGCTCCTTATAGGATGGCTCCAGCGGAGTTAGGTGAATTGAAGTTGCAATTGCAAGAGTTGCTAGATAAAGGCTTTGTTAGGCTAAGTGTTTCCCCATGGGGAGCTCCAGTGCTTTTTGTCAAGAAGAAAGATGGAAGTTTGAGGATGTGTATAGACTACAGGAAGTTGAATCAAGTGACCATTAAGAATAAGTACCCTTTGCCTAGGATAGACGAATTGTTTGATCAGTTGCAAGGTGCAAAGTTTTTCTCGAAGATAGATTTGAGGTCCGGATACCATCAGTTGAGGGTTAGAGAATCAGACATCCCGAAGACAGCTTTTCGAACGAGATATGGGCACTATGAGTTTTTGGTGATGCCCTTTGGACTGACGAATGCACCAGCGGTATTCATGGCTCTCATGAACAAGATTTTTGCACCCCACCTAGATCAGTTCACCGTTGTTTTCATTGATGATATCCTAGTGTATTCCAAGTCAAGAGAAGATCATGAGCAGCATTTAAGGACTTCTTTGCAGTTGTTAAGAGATAACCAGTTGTATGCGAAGCTTGGGAAGTGTGAGTTTTGGCTAGAGCAAGTCTCTTTTCTGGGTCACATTATTTCTGAAGAAGGGCTAGCAGTTGACCCATCAAAGATTGAAGCAGTTATCAATTGGGAGAGACCGAAAAATGTGACAGAGATTAGGAGTTTTCTGGGTTTGGCAGGTTATTATAGGAGATTTGTTCAAGGCTTTTCGTCTATCGCAGCACCGTTGACTAAGTTAACTCGGAAGAATGTGCCGTTTGTATGGTCGGAGAAGTGTGAAGCTAGTTTTGAAGAGTTAAAGAAGAGGTTAACTTCAGCGCCTGTCCTCACTTTACCTTCGGGGAGTGGTGGTTTCGTCATCTATACGGATGCTTCAGGAGTTGGACTCGGTTGTGTGTTGATGCAAAATGGAAATGTGATTGCATATGGCTCGAGGCAATTGAAGGAGCATGAAAAGAAGTATGCAACGCACGATTTGGAGTTAGCAGCCATAGTTTTCGCGTTGAAGATGTGGAGACACTACTTGTACGGAGAAAGATTTGAAGTGCATTCGGATCACCGTAGTCTTCAGTACTTATTCTCTCAGAAGGAGTTAAATATGAGGCAAAGAAGGTGGATGGAGTATATCAAGGACTACGATTTTCCGATTATCTATCATCCGGGGAAAGTGAACGTAGTGGCAGATGCGTTGAGTAGGAAGTCAGTTTGTTTGGCCGGTTTGCATGGATTTCACAATTTTCAGCAATTTGAGGATTTGGGAGTAGAGTTCGAACCCTTGAGAGAAGGAGTTGTGTTGGCAAATATGACAGTGTCCGAGCCAGTTTTTATTCAGAAAATTAAGGACAATCAGATGCAAGATCCAGACTTGGTTAAAATTGTGGAGCATATCTCGGAGAGGCCAGATTTTCAGATGTTGGATGGAGTTTTGTACTTCCGTGGCAGACTTTGTGTTCCTAAAGTGGACAACTTGAAAGATGACATTATGGTAGAGGCTCACAATACGAGGTATTCAGTGCATCCAGGGAGTACGAAGATGTATCAAAATTTGAAGAGTCGTTTTTGGTGGAACAATATGAAAAGAGAGATAGCAGCCTTTGTGTCTAGATGCATGACTTGTCAATTAGTGAAGGCAGAACATCAGAAACCACCTGGTCTTTTGCAACCGTTAGAAATCCCAGAGTGGAAATGGGAACACCTGACAATGGATTTTGTATCAGGCTTACCGAATACGAGCAGGGGGAACAATGCCATTTGGATTATAGTGGATCGGTTAACGAAGTCAGCGCACTTTATTCCTTTGAAGACCGGTAAGAAGATGCACATGTTGGCTTTAGCTCAAGCTTTTGTGAAAGAGATTGTTAGTCGTCATGGTCAGCCGGTTTCCATCACTTCAGATAGGGATAGTAGATTTGTTTCGAGGTTTTGGAAGACTTTGCATGAATCGATGGGGACGAAGCTTCAATTCAGTACAGCGTACCACCCGCAGACGGATGGTCAGTCGGAAAGGACCATTCAGACCCTCGAGGACATGCTTAGGGCTTGTGTCCTTGATTTCAAGAATCAGTGGGACGAGAATCTACCGCTTTGTGAATTTGCCTATAACAATAGTTACCATTCCAGCATAGGAATGGCCCCTTTTGAAGCGCTTTATGGCAGGAAGTGTAGAACCCCCGTATGTTGGGAAGAAGTCGGAGAACGCAGTTTTCATGGTCCATCTTTAGTTGAGGAAACAAGTGATAAGGTCAGAATTATCCATGAGAGATTGAAGATTGCGAGGAGCCGACAGAAGAGCTATGCTGATGTTCGAAGAAAGGATCTCCAATTCCAAGTTGGAGACAAGGTATTCTTGAAGGTATCTCCGGTCAGAGGAACATTGAGATTTGGGCAGAAAGGCAAATTGTCTAAGAGATTTATTGGTCCGTATGAGATCTTGAGTCGGATCGGGAAAGTGGCGTACAGATTAGCTTTGCCTCCAGAACTGTCGGGTGTGCACAACGTGTTTCACGTGTCCATGCTAAGGAAGTATGTTTCAGACCCATCGCACGTGCTACAACATGAGCCGTTAGATGTCAGAGAGGATGCCACCTACATCGAAAAGCCGGCAGAGATTATCGACACCAAAGAGCAAGAACTGAGGAGTAGGACGATTCAGTGGGTAAAAATCCGTTGGGAGAACCATGGACCAGAACAAGCTACTTGGGAGCTTCGTGAGCAAGTTCAAAAGAAGTATCCTCAGCTATTCCCAGAGGTTAGTGATCATTTGGAGGACCAAATGTGATTCTTAGGGGTGGAGGATGTCAGACCCCGACCCAGGTTTGAATATTTAATCATGTTTTAACCGTGATTAGTGGATAAGTGGGATTAGGGGACGATTAGCTTATTTTATTAAGCTAGATTAGGTTGTTTGATTAGCTTTGAGAGCTTTGATTAGCCCTTAACTTAAGTGTGACACGGGCCGGGCGCCCGTGGATTTATGTGTGAGATTGTTGAATTTGTTCTTGATGCTTGTAAAAATCCTCATTTAGGTGTACTTTGATGTATTTCATCTAGATCGTCAACTTTCACGTTTTGGCCAACTTGATTTTGTGATCAGAAATCGCGTTTTTCGAGAAAAAGGGCAAAACAGACATTTCACACAAAACCTGTACCCAAATTTCGAAAGTTCCAGAATTTGCCAAAAATATACTTTTTGGAAAGTAGAAATTTCGCCGATCATTTTCGTCTTCTTCGTCGTTTCCGTTTGGGGCCCGCAAGTACCATTTTTAGGCTTGTGAAGTTCGGGGCCCACATTGGCTTGTCTCTTAAGAAGAGAGCTTTTCTCTCTTCTTCTTCATTCGATTCCAGCAATCTTCTTGGCTAGGGTTCCTTTCTCTTCTCCCTTCTCACTCTCTCTCATCTGGAACTCTCACTTGGTGAGGTTTGCTTAGAGGATTGATCTCCCCAATCTCTTCCTCCCTCTTCAAGCTTCCTAGGGATACCATTCTTGAGGAGTTTGAGCTAGGAGAAGCCCTCCATTCAAGCTTTTCTTCTTTGTTAGGGTTCCTCAAGGTGAGCAATAGTTTTCCAAACCCAAGATCTTTGCTTTCCTCTCCATTTGGAGCATTTTAATCCCTTTTGCTAAGGTTTTCTTTGAGGTTTCACAAATGTTGATGTTTTAGGGTTTCTTGGGAAATTTTGGGGTTTTTGTAGATTTGGAGCTTGAAGCTCTAAGGAGTGGTTTTAGGAGTGATTTTGAGCTCATCTTGGCTAAGGCAAGTATTTTCCAACACTAATGTGATGTTTTCCCTCATTTGGTTTTATTTCTTGATTTTTCCCTTTTTATGTTAATCTTCTTTAGTCATGGTTTGCTTTGATTTAATGGTCCACCTTAATAGCTATCTTAATGTGTGTTATTGCTCTTCTTTGCATTGGAAATTTATTCTCACTTTGGTTTCTTGGAAAGTTTATCTCATTTGTTCAAATGGGTTCTCAAAGAAATGGAAAAGAAGTTGGATTTCATTTAAAAGTGTGGTGATTATGTTAATTAGATGGTTTAATGGTTTGTAGAGGATGAGAAGAGGCCCAAGATTGTTGTAGAAATTATGTATGGAAGGAGGAATTGAAATGATCAAAGAAAGAAGGAAGAAAAAACACAAAAAATGGAATTCCTGCACTCGGGCTGGACTGGGCAGGCCCAGTCCGCTCGAGCGACCCAGTGGGTCGCTCGAGCGGACCAGGTTCTGTCTGGGTCCGCTCGAGCGACCCACTGGGCCGCTCGAGCGACCCAGCTACTGTCTGGGTCCGCTCGAGCGGGCCTGGGTCCGCTCGAGCGAGCCCAGCTCAGTCTGGGCTCGGGGTTTTGGGCCTGAATCAGGGTTCTTTTTGTTAGATCTCGTGATCACTGAGAGGGGGGGGTGAATCAGTGATCTCTTTTAAACAGGTCCTTGCTAACAACAATTCAAATCAAACCACACAATTTGACACCAGATTTTACGTGGTTCACCAAAAGGCTACGTCCACGGTTCAATCCCGTCCGAACAACAATCCGGTACAGGTCTGAATCTTATTTAGTCGCACCGACGACAAAGAGCACCAACCCTTAAATTCAGATAGCACCAACTATCTAGGAAGCACTGACTCCCTTAGGTTTCAGATAGCACCAACTATCTAGGAAGCTACAACTCCCTTAGGTTTCAGATAGCACCAACTATCTAGGAAGCTACAACTCCCTTTACAATTTGTCTGCACCCACAGACAGGATCACCAAACCCCAAAACACCAAGCACCAACTTGATGATTACAGCAAAGAAGATAAACTGATCTACAGCCCTTTCCCCTCTACAATTCTCTCTCTCTCAATCCCTTACAAATAGAAATCTAAAGCATAAAAGAGAGACTTATCTTATGAACGAAAATACCATCTTCATGAGGCTTCAAATTCGTCCACACTTGCTGTAGAAAACGTCAGCACATCAGCACAACAGCACCACAACAGCAACACAGCCACAACACTCTATTCTCTCCAAACTCTCTCTTTTTCTCTCTTCTTTCTCTCTTTCTGTTGTGTACATAAAAACGAGCCTAACATGCCCTTATATAGGTTTTAGCAACCCTTAAGAGTCTTCAAAATAGGCTACAATTCGTTTAGAAAGAGTCCCAAACGAAATACAAAAAGTTCCTGAATTTTCGTGCAAGTCTTCTGTTTCTGCGCAACTCTGATCCCGTGCTCGGTCGACATCATGCTTTGCTCGGTCGACATCATACACTGACTGGAAATCAGTCACTTATCGAGCTCGGTCGACATCCTGAGGGCTCGGTCGACCGAAGACACACTGTGTCACGAAAATAACTGGGAGCTACCAAAAACTGTTTTCTGCAGGTTTCTTCTTGCTCGGTCGACCGCATGAAGAGCCCGGTCGACCGCGTGCTCTGCTTCAGGAATGCTGAATTCCTGAACTGTGTCAACTCTTATTTTTCTTTTTAAGCTCTATCAATTCCACTCTTTCAACACATGATTGAGACATAGTGTTGACAATAATTCCAATACAATTTGATGCTTGAGACACCAAACACACCAATGCTTCAAGATTCAACTCAATGCATCTCAAATTCCAACAATCTCCCCCTTTGGAATTGTTGGCAACACTTGGAACTTCAACACAGACACTTGGAACATGTTGACATCATAGAGCCTTTTTAGAACAATAAACTCCCCTTGGAACATGATCTTCTCATTCACTATCTTGATACCAATTTATCATTCCAATCTTCCATCTTCCTCATGCTATCATATTTCCATCTTCTTAGCATAAGACTAACTTCAACATGCATATAGTCTTTCCTTGCATAATCTCCTCAGCATAACTTGATACCAATCTCCAGATAACCTTCTCAAGATGACATGCATATCAACCTTTCCATGCATAATCTTCTCCCCCTTTGACAATAATTCCAAAGGGACCAATATAGGAGCAAATAAGATATTCAACGAATTCATTGCTCCCCCTTTCTGGCACATCTCCTAAGGTGTAGGAGAGTGAGTAACTCCTAATTTCTTTCGGAGATACTCGAAGACTTCCTTTGGCAAAGGTTTTGTGAAGATATCAGCCACTTGCTCAGTAGTAGGAACGTATTCCAACTTTACCTCACCATCTGCAACTTTATCCTTGAGAAAGTGATAGCGGATTGCAACATGCTTAGTCCTTGAATGCTGAACTGGAGTAGGTCTAGGGACTAGTTCCCATGTGGAGTTTTTCTCAATCTGCTCCAACTCCTCATGCATAGCTTTTAACCAGCTTTCATCTAGACTAGCTTCAGCTACTGTCTTGGGCTCAATGGTGGACACAAGTGAGTAATTGCTAACTACACTTTGTCTAGTTTTTACACCGGCCTCAGGATCTCCAATGATTTGATCCTTAGGGTGTTGCTCTACCCAAGTACTTTTCTTTCTAGGAGAAGTATCCTCTGAATCATCTTTTGCCTTTTCAGAATCAGGTTCAGCCACTTCATCATCAATCTCACTCGAGTCCTCATACACTGGACTGTCATAATGAGTTACCTTCTTTGACTCATGGTTTTCATCAATTCTAACATCAGCACTTTCAATTTTTCTGGTCCTTTTGTTAAGGCATCTGTAAGCTTTACTAGAGGATGAGTAACCCAGAAAAATACCTTCATCGGCTCTTTCTTCAAATTTGCCCGGATTTTGTTCGAGCCGCTTGATGTAACACTTGCTACCGAAGACTCTGAAGTGCTTGACTGTAGCTTTTCTTCCAAACCATAGCTCATAAGGTGTTTTATCTTCATGTGGCCTGATCAAGCAACGATTCTGAATATAAACAGCCGTATGAATCGCCTCTTTCCAATACTTATCAGCCATCTTACTTTCAATCAGCATGGTGCGTGCCATTTCTTGCACAGTGCGGTTCTTGCGCTCAACAACTCCATTCTGCTGTGGAGTTCTAGGGGCTGAGTATTGTCTTTGGATGCCATGATGTTCACAATACTTAGTGAATTCATCAGATGTGAATTCGCCTCCACGATCAGACCTTAGCGTCTTGATCTGCTTCCCTAGCATGTTTTCAACCTGTGCTTTAAACACTTTGAACCGATCAAGTGCTTGATGTTTATGCTTAAGAAATAATACCCATGTCATGCGAGTAAAATCATCAATGCAAAGCATAAAATACTTATCTCCATTGGTGCTTTGAGTCCGCATCGGTCCACAGAGATCAGTGTGTACCAGCTCAAGAGGTTTCTTCGTATGATGCTCCTTCGTCTTGAACATTACCCTCGTTTGCTTTCCCTTTTGACAAGAGTCACAAATGGGGTTTGAAGGCTTTTCAACTGTAGCCATACCTCTAACAGCCTTTGAATTGCAAATCTTTGACATGTTGCCAAAGTTTAGATGCCCAAGGCGTTTGTGCCACAACCAACTCTCTTCTGACCGACTCAATAAGCATGTCTTTTCAGCTCCATCTGACAAGGTGTAAAGATTTCCAGCTGTCCTTGACCCAGTAGCCACTGTTTTGCCGTTGCTACTCTTCTTGATAGCAAACCCATTCTTAGTAAAAACAATTTCGTGGCCCTTATCACAGATCTGGCTCACACTCAACAGATTGTGTCTCAATCCAGACACATATAAGACCTCTTCAGATCTGATCTTGTTTGCCATCAGCTGAACAACACCTTTTCCAACAATTTTGGCACCATCATTGTTACCAAACTTTACCGAACCACCTTCATAGTGCTGTAACTTGATGAATTTTTCTTTATCACCAGTCATATGACTCGAACAGCCACTATCAAGGACCCATGGTGCTGTCTTCTTTTGTGCATTGAAAGCGGTTTGCACAATGAGAGATTTCTTGCCTTTTTCTGCACTTTTCTTTGCCCTCCAAGTTTTGACTAACTTGGGTTTCTTTTCAACCTGAATTGGTTTAGTAGTAGGCAGCCTACAATCCCTAGCCATGTGTCCATAATTATGACACTTGTAGCACTCAATATTGTGGCTATTTAGGATTGAGAAAGGGTTCCTTCTCACAACTGGGCTGTTTCTCTCATAGAATTTACAATCTGCCCTTCTATGTCCATACCTATTGCAATGATAACAATAGCCATAAAATTTGTATCTTTTATATGGCTGGTTAGGCTTCATGTCCTTTCTCACTTGAATGGGCTCTTTTCTAGGCAGTGTGGGCTTCACAGAATTGGAAGGTGTAGTAACTTGCTTTACAAACACCGTCTCTACAGAAGGTGTAACCTTAGAAGATTCTCCATTCTCAAATCCTATTCCAAATCTGAAGTGAGGGGGTCTTTGAACTTTCAAAATTTCATTCAGCTTCAATGTACCATTGATAGCTTGAAACTCCTTGAGCTTTTGTTTCATTTGCATATTTTCAGTCCTTGCTCCAAGGATTTCATTCTCAAGTTTCATCACTTCCTCAGTTTTGGTACAGATTTGTATTTCTAGGACATCTACCATTCTTTTATACTCTTCTAATTCAGTTTTCAAAGCAATAACTGAAATTTCAGATTCATGAAGAAGTTTCAGATTTTTCTTACTTGATCTTCGCTCCTTGCTAAGCTCCTCAAGTGCAGCAATGAGCTCTTCTTCAAGATTCACTTCAGCCTCCTCTTCGTTTTCCAGCTCTTGCTCATCGTCTTCTTCAATAGTAACCATGAAGAGTGCTTCAGTCGCCTCGACTGATTCATCATCGTCCGAAGATTCAGACGTGCTGTCATTATGCTGACTGATGAAGCTCTTTGCTTTGCCCTTCTTTCTGAAATTCTTCTTCCATTTACTCTTATCAACATAAGAGTCATTATCATTGTCTTCTTTCAGCGGGCACTTCGCAGCAAAGTGGCCAACACCGCCACAATTGAAGCATTTAAAGGGTAGCTTCCCTTTATACTTGCCATTGCTTCCTTTCTTCAGCCTTCTAATAAATTGAGCCTCAAGCTCATCATCATCAGAATCATGACCAGCAATTTCTTTTGCCTTTTTCTGAACTTTGAAGGCCGCTTCTCTATCCGATGAAGACGTCTTACCTATGCGCATCTCATAGGCAGTGAGAGAACCATGCAGCTCATCCATTGAAAACTCGTTCAGATCTTTGGCTTCTTCTATGGCTGAGACTTTAGAATCAAACCGGGGAAGGAGAGATCTTAGAACCTTTTTGACGATGACTGGTTCTTTAATCTCCTCTCCTAGTCCACGAATGTCATTCGTGACTTCATTCACCCGTTGCATGTAAGAATCAACATTCTCGTTATCCTCCATGCGAAGAGACTCAAATTGGGAGCGATGAGTTTGCAATTTCGCTTCTTTGATCTTCTCATCTCCTTCATGGATGCTTTTCAGCTTATCCCAGATTTCCTTGGCTGTCTTGCATGCTATAACTTTGATCAGCTCGCTGTCAACAAGGCCGCTAAAGAGTGCATTCTGCGCCTTAGAGTCGTTGTCTGCTAACTTCTTCGTTGCAGCATCAGTGGGTACAATGGCAGAATTGTAACCGACTCTGACAGTCTCCCAGACATCATAGCCAAGAGATTTGATGAAGGCCTGCATTCTAATCTTCCAAAAGCTGTAATTAGAACCATCAAACAACGGTGCTTTAATATTCGCTGTGCTGGTTGCCATGTGATTTGACAAAGATCACCCTTAGCGTGTTAAGCTTATCAAGGGAAACCTTACGCTCTGATACCAATTGTTAGATCTCGTGATCACTGAGAGGGGGGGGTGAATCAGTGATCTCTTTTAAACAGGTCCTTGCTAACAACAATTCAAATCAAACCACACAATTTGACACCAGATTTTACGTGGTTCACCAAAAGGCTACGTCCACGGTTCAATCCCGTCCGAACAACAATCCGGTACAGGTCTGAATCTTATTTAGTCGCACCGACGACAAAGAGCACCAACCCTTAAATTCAGATAGCACCAACTATCTAGGAAGCACTGACTCCCTTAGGTTTCAGATAGCACCAACTATCTAGGAAGCTACAACTCCCTTAGGTTTCAGATAGCACCAACTATCTAGGAAGCTACAACTCCCTTTACAATTTGTCTGCACCCACAGACAGGATCACCAAACCCCAAAACACCAAGCACCAACTTGATGATTACAGCAAAGAAGATAAACTGATCTACAGCCCTTTCCCCTCTACAATTCTCTCTCTCTCAATCCCTTACAAATAGAAATCTAAAGCATAAAAGAGAGACTTATCTTATGAACGAAAATACCATCTTCATGAGGCTTCAAATTCGTCCACACTTGCTGTAGAAAACGTCAGCACATCAGCACAACAGCACCACAACAGCAACACAGCCACAACACTCTATTCTCTCCAAACTCTCTCTTTTTCTCTCTTCTTTCTCTCTTTCTGTTGTGTACATAAAAACGAGCCTAACATGCCCTTATATAGGTTTTAGCAACCCTTAAGAGTCTTCAAAATAGGCTACAATTCGTTTAGAAAGAGTCCCAAACGAAATACAAAAAGTTCCTGAATTTTCGTGCAAGTCTTCTGTTTCTGCGCAACTCTGATCCCGTGCTCGGTCGACATCATGCTTTGCTCGGTCGACATCATACACTGACTGGAAATCAGTCACTTATCGAGCTCGGTCGACATCCTGAGGGCTCGGTCGACCGAAGACACACTGTGTCACGAAAATAACTGGGAGCTACCAAAAACTGTTTTCTGCAGGTTTCTTCTTGCTCGGTCGACCGCATGAAGAGCCCGGTCGACCGCGTGCTCTGCTTCAGGAATGCTGAATTCCTGAACTGTGTCAACTCTTATTTTTCTTTTTAAGCTCTATCAATTCCACTCTTTCAACACATGATTGAGACATAGTGTTGACAATAATTCCAATACAATTTGATGCTTGAGACACCAAACACACCAATGCTTCAAGATTCAACTCAATGCATCTCAAATTCCAACACTTTTTAGGATAGTTTGATGGCCCAGTTAGAGAATGTGATAAGCCCATTTCTTAGGTGTTCTTTGGGCCTGTTTTAAGGCCAATTCGTGGGCTGTTTTGAGTCTTATTGTTGGGCTGTGTGTGACATGAATTGTGGGCTGTGTTAGGGACTGTTTGGGCTGGTTCTCCATGGGCTGTTGGGTTTGAATAAAGCCAGCTGTGGGCCTGATTAAAAAGGGATCTAAACCTACTTCTAAAGAAGACCTATTCTATATAATTTCAAGCCCACTTCGGGTCTATGTCCAAACTCAATTCAGCCCCTAAACTCTCTCCTATAAGTGAAGCCCATTCACCCTTTGCAAGCCCATAACTCATGGTGAGAAGTGTTTTAAACCATGGCCCATACCACTTAGGAAAACCCTTGAGTCTAAGTGTACATTTAATCTCTTGTGATTGTCAACGATCTTCAGTGACACCAAATAACTTTCTTTAATGACAATAAGGGGATTAATTGTATATCGAGACTACCCGCTTAGTCGACCGACCCATCATTCATTCTTTTGTATAAAAAGACTTTTGGTTTTAGTTCTTCTCTTATGTTTTTATTGTTTTGAAGTGGATTACCCCATACTTTAGAAATGATGAAACTACTCACTTGTTTTGCGTGGCTTCGCCTATATGCATTTGTTTGGAGTAGTTTTCTATCAACTTTGGAAATGTATCTTATAAATGGAATTGCATTTCTTCGAGGTTTCGGATTTTCACTAAAGTGGCACCACTAGGCTTAGGTCACCTTGTCGGACTGATCATCCGGCTTGGGGTCTTTATTTTGTTTGCCAGCTGCAGTTTGGATTCCGTTTGTACCGACCATGGCAACGGTAATTACCCGTTCCCACGTTTAGTGGCTACGGTTCTGTCTGATAACGACTACGTCGTTCCGTCCCACGTTTAGTAGCTTCGGTTTGTTTGCTCCGGTTACTTCGGTAACAGGAGAATATAGCTTTATGTGGGTCGCCATTGTTTTTATGCATTGATATTCATCTCATGGCATTTAGTTATGTTATTCATCATGATATTAGATTTGCAAACCATCGAGATGTTTATTCTATCTTTACTTCGACATTGATATTAACCGTGACTTCATCGTAGCTCTTTCTCCTCATGCTTTGTTTTACTTTCATCTTATTATTGTTGTAATTGCTTGCCAGACCGTCGTGTCTGACTCTCTTTTGTTTGGTGTCAGATGTCGAGCCCCTCGCGGTTGAGGCGCACTTCGAGGCGGAACCCATAGTTCCAGCGGAGGGCGAGTGGCAGCCCGATGATGTCATTTAGACGTCGGGTTACCTTGGAGCTGCGATCACATTTTGGGGATTTGATGATATTCATTTTGGGTTTTTGTTATGGCCATTGTTGGCTTATATTCTTTTGGGGGAAAAGTTTGTAATTAATGCTTAACTTTACTTTTGTATCAACTCTAACTAACTTTGGCCCACAGTAAATGTTTCTCTTTTGATGCTAGTCTCGTGCGTTCTCAATTTATACCCGTTTGTGAGACTTTTATGTTTGCTACAAAGCTTCCGCGAAATTTGTTTGTATGAAAGTGATCCTTATATATCACTATTGGATCGGATTCCGTGAATCCTTACCGCGGAAACCTGTGGGAAACTAGCGTGTGCGGGCGGAATTTTCCGGCCCGCCTCGCCGCGTCCCCGGATTAGGGCCTCGTTTAGCGGGACCCCGGTCCGGGGGCGTGACAGGCTCTGATACCACTGAAAGAAACCGCGATTCAGATCTGAACATCACTAATGGAAGACGTTCATGGCTGATTTGTAACATGACAGATTTTAAAAAATCTGATTTGGGCAGCATAAATCAGCCATAGTGATCGCAAAAGAACTCCATGAATCCATGACCAACAAGTGTATGATTAAAGGAGAAACAAGAAGACTATTACCTTGAATATTTGTAGACTTCAAATCTCTGAAATAATAGATCCAAAGGGCCGAACTCAAACTTGCAACTAGCAAACAAATTGCTGGAATTTTCTGCAGTAGTACTGCCTTTGATCTTCTTCTCTATCTCACTTCCAAATCTGATTGGCTAAGATGGTGGGATCTTAATCTAGGTTTCTAGATGGACTTTGAGAACTATCTCAGACCTTATGCTCTCTTCAAAGAAGAAGAAGAAGGGCTGGACGTGTGGGGACTTGTGCTTCTCTTAGTGTTGGACGTCCAAGGGGTGTATGGTTCCTTTTATAGAAACTTTGAGGATTGCTTTCCTAAAAGACTATCTCTTCTAATTCTCATAGATGTCCTAAAAGGAAAGTATAATCTAAATATTTATTTCCTTTTAGAAACACTTCAATTAGAAAAGGAAACTAAAGGAACTTCCCACAAACTTTGGCAATTAGTAATCCTAGTTGTACAGCACTTACTAATTTAAGTTTCTAATTCAAAAAGGAAACTTTCTTATGGGAATACTAATCCAAAGAGGAGTCCAACCTTCCAAGTAGAGAGACCTACTCAAAATTGGAAACCTTACCCATGGAAATCCCATTATGGACGTCCCACATACTAATGCACACCATGGCCCACTAATAATTTATCTAGAATTAAATTCATGTATGCCATCAAAGGCCTATTTGAATTTAAACTCAAAATTATTTTTCTACTAAAATAATTCATCCAAATGTCATCTAAACATTTTAGGAAACCATGCCAATCTTGGAAAGTGACTAGAGAAGGGACCAAAAGACATATTTGCCATTGGCTCCTAAAATCACCAAAATGTCCATGCTAAACCCATAGCAACATTAAGACCATTTTAACCTTAACTCATTCCACTAAAGAGTTATGGTTGAACTCCAGGGCCAAATATATAATATAATAAGCTCGTCATAAAATGACAGTTGTCTTCGACCTACTAACTGTAATGACCTGAATGCCCCTCTATGTAACATCCATAATCGAGTCAGGTTATCACATGTACTATCAACCTTCTCGATTACATCTAAACCTTAGAACTTCATATCCTTAACATAATCATCATCCGGATATCATTCTCTTGGTCCAGGGAGCGACCCACAAGTTCAATATCCATATGGAACATCCATATACTAAGATCTTAGATTTTGATGATTAATTGGATAATTCTAAGGGGACGATCATTCCATCATTAGATGGCATAGATTATTTATTGCATCTGCACGTCCCAACTGATCAAGTCCGAGTACCCAAAACACAGAGTTGTTGACCCATGAAAAGAATCTCACCCATAGTGAATTAAAGCACAAGAACTTGACTTCATCAGTTCATCCACAAATGCTCAAGATTAAGAGCACTGGTCACTCAGTAGCATGAGGTGACTTGATCTCTCTCAGTGATAGTACTATTTTAGAGATCACACCTACCATGGTCCTGTTCAATGCATTGCATATGCACTTATGAGATAAATCCGGGAATGTCCTCCTATGACTTAGGTAAGTCACCTTGAATACAGGAGAGTCTCTCACTATAACTTATACCAAGATGAAGCGCCCAACTCCATCTTTCAGTTATGAACAAATATGTTGTTTTCAGTGTCCATGAATCAGACCTATCTGTGTGTAGACACTACACACCTAATTCATTTACTAGAAACAATGGGCCTTACACAATCATACATATATACATGTTTAAGCAGAAAAGAGTCATTCCATTAAATAACGAGTAAATATCTAGTAACAAAAGATGAGAGTGCAGCTAGTGGGCTTTAGGGCATACACCAATCGCAACAAACATGGACGGCTTCAAAATACTTACAAAGGGCTACACGTCAAATTTCAGGTCATTTCGACAACATTTGACCAGACTTTGACACTCGGAAGCCAAATCAGGCCTCTCAGCGGCGAAGCTCCCCGGGACCATGGTTTCCAAGACAGAGCCTCTGGATCATCTTAAAATGACTCCAATAGGTTCACAGTCAAATCTCAAGTCAATCAGACATCGGTTGACCGCACATCAAGCCGCAACATCTTCATCGCGACAAAAACAAGTCTACTAGTGATAAAACCCCAAACGGCTTCAAAATTCAAAAAAAAACCTATGGTTGGTCTTATTTATTGCTCAGGAGGCTTCACCCCAAATTTTAGGTCATTCCGACATCGTTTGTCCCAGTTTCAGCTTCTGATGGAAAATTGGCAGCTCTACGCGACAAAGTCTTCGGCTTTCTTGAAAAATTAGAAACTTTGCAAACCAAAATGCAAGGATTCTCATCAGGTTTTCTACAGGGAAATTAGGCCAATAAATGATCAAAAATTTCAAGAAAAAATACAGAAGAAAAAAGAATAAAAAAATATCAAAAACGGACACAAAACGGGACAAAAGGGGGGGGGGAACCCCTAGGGTCGCAGACCCCTACGACCCTGGCCCAGGGTCGCCGGCGACCTTGGAGCCCGGGATCGCCGAGAGGGCCCCGGAAGCCCCGTTTTCCTTCATTTTTCATGATTCGATGCATCCGACCCCAGGAATTTTCCAAATTTCATACTTTTGAGACACCAAATCCTTTGACATCCGTCAAAATCACGGGTCAATCATCAACAGTATCAAAATCAACATTGATCGCTAACCGGTCAACCAAAAAAGTGTGCTTTCTACCCGACCGATCGAGAAATCGACAGGACAGATGGCACCGACCCGCTGTTCGCAACCAATACCTGAAGTTACATGGTCATCCGATGTCGATCTACATGAAGATCCATCGATGATCATCGCCAGAAGAATCCCAAAAGACGCGGCACGGCCTGCGACTCTTTAACTGCTCGGCAACCACTTAATGCGATTAATTGACTAGCTTTATTACAGTCATTAATCTATTTCTTTTAACGGCCCAATCAGAAGCAAGCATCCGGGAGTTATAAGTCAATTGATTCATGGCATTTAACCCATGAAACTCCTCTGATTTAAGGCGATTAAATGCCCTCAATCTCCTCCGGCCAATCAGAAGCCAAGAAAAAGGAGTTACAAAATAAAGGAATTAAATCCTGTAACTCCTCCCATTATGCGGCTTAATGATAATAAAAGCCCATAAACCCTCCTAAATGGCTACCAAAAACCCTATAAATAGGAGAGCACCCCAAGAAGAAAAAACAGCACGACAGGTGAGCAAGACAGACTGCAGAAAATCTGAAAACTCAGATAGAAAAGGGCATCAGAATTCTGAGAGAAAGAAAGAGAGAAAACTCTGCGGATATTCTGCACCGACCACCGCTACAAGGTGACAAAAGTCCCCAAGGTCCTTGCCTTCTCCTTCTGCCTCCAATGGCTTAGACGTGGCTTTTCAACCCGTCTACTTAGTTTTTTATTTAACATAGGACCTCCTATTGGTCTTTGTCCTCTAAAAACCTGAGGTTATAGCCAAGCCAAGCGAATCAAGAGCATCCTCTGTTCTCATCCGCATGGATGATGGCGAAGTCCACATACGGCTTGCGACCGTCAATCTGAACGAGTCCCCCACAATCTCCTGAGAAGTTAGATCCTCCTTTTCTTGCTTTTCATTGTAGTTTGTATTTTATCAAAAGAGACAAAAATCAGAACTCGTCTTTCATTATTAATAAGAATTGTCAAATCGGCTATAAACGCCAAAAATCGACTATAAACGCCAAAATCGGCTATAAACGCCAAAATCTGTTATAAATGCCAAAAAAATCGCCTTGCACGGCAAATCAAGAAAAATGTCTCTTTTCTTAAATATATGTGCAATGGAAAACTTGAAAGAAGTTGATTTCCGTTTTACTTGCGAAGGTTGATCTCCGGATCACCACTTGCAATTCCAAGTAAAATAGAAAATCTGGCACACCCACACAAAAAAATGTTGATGCACGCCTTGCCCCCCGGTTACGAAAGGGTCGGACCCAAACGGACTCCCACGTCCGCCGACCTCGGTAGAACCGAGCTAAAGCGCTGTCCATCAGTATAGTCACAGAAATTGGGGTTTTTCCCCTTTTTAACCATTTTCCTCCCTTTTCCAAAAGAGAGTACAATCCATCCAAATCCACACAAATCACATCCATTAGAAAAGAAATGGAATCCACATTTCCATTACCCAAACCACCACTTAACCCAAACATCCATTTTTAAATCCCTAATATATCATTATCATTTAGAAAATGGCAAATAAAAAAAACCTATATGCATTAGATAGGAATCAAAGATCAAATAACGCATTCAATAACAAATTATAATAATGTACTTGCCTTAGATCCGAAGTTGAAGAATAGTGCAATAGGTTTCCTAACCAAAACCCAAACCGAGATTACCGGGGCGCTCGATCACAATCCTACCACCAATCTGACATAAAAGGTGGGATAGAAATGCTCAGATGAACAGATCTATGGTATTCCTACCAAAAACCTAAAATTGGAAAGAATAAGAAGATAACCTAAGAGTATAGATCTACTCCTAATGGTTTGAGGAGAGTATTACCTGTGATAAGAAAGTTGAACCAAGAATGATAGTATCCTCTGATCTTGATTCTGATAGCTGGAACCTAAAGCTGGAATGACTTGGGAAGTTGAAAGAGCAAGAAGACGAATGAGGAAACGGGAGGAGTTGCAGAGATTAGTGGAGAGGGATAAGACGTGTTGTTAGTTAAAATAGGGATTAGGTTAAAAGAAGATATTCTCTGGGCTTAAGTCATTGGGTCGGGTCAAACTGTGGGTCAAGTCATCTACCCATTAACCTAACTCACCAATCTACGCATCTAATCTAACGTGTGCCCCACCTAATCCTAACCACTTAAATAACTAAAATACATTAAATTAAAATAATAATAATATCTAATTAAAATATAATAATATATTAATAGTGGGACCGGGATCTTACATTCTCCCACCCCCCTCCTTAGGACATTTGGTCCTCCAAATAAAAATAATACCTCTGGAAGAAGAAACGGATACAACTTCTTCACTTGGTCCCGAAGTTCCCAAGTGGCTTCTCGAGGACTATGGTGCTCCCACTGGACTTTCACCAAATGTAATGTTCGAGTCCTAAGGACTTGCTCCTTCGTGTCGATGATCTAAGAAGGCCGCTCACTGTACGTAACATCTAGCTGCAATTCCAATGGTTCGTGGTGTAACACATGCAAAGGGTCTTTGATATACTTTTTCAACATCGAGATATGAAAAAAATTATGTACTGCTGACAACTCTGCTGGTAGGGCCAACCTGTAAGCAACTTCTCCAATCCTTTCCAAGATCTCAAATGGGCCTATATATCTCCGAGATAACTTGCCTTTTTGCCCAAATCTCAATGTTCATCGCGTTGGTGAAACCTTTAGAAACACATGCTCACCTATCTCGAATTGAAGATCTCTTCTCTTCATGTTTGCGTAACTCTTCTGCCGGCTTCTAGCAATTTTCAACCGATCATGGATTTGCTTCACTTGTTCACTGGTATCACTAACAATAGATGGGCCATGAAAACTTCTGACACTAATCTCTTCCCAACAGATTGAGTATCTACATCTACGTCCATACAATGCTTCAAATGGTGCCATACCAATACTGGAGTGATAACTATTATTATTTGCAAACTCGCATAATGGGAGACTTTTCTGCTAGTCTTTCCCAAACTCGAGAATGCATGCTCGCAACATATCCTCAAGTGTCTGATTAGTCCTTTCAGTCTGACCGTCGGTCTGAGGATGATACGCTGTACTAAAATTCAACTTCATGCCCAAAGCTGCCTGAAGTACTGTCCAGAATCTACCCGAAAATCTAGAATCTCTGTCTGATACAATCGATAGAGGAACTCCATGAATTGTGACAGCCTTCTCCATATACATTCTAGCTAACTCATCTCGAGGTGTCTTCATGTTCATTGGTAAGAAATGTGCCACCTTTGTTAGCCTGTCAACTATCACCCAGATACTATCTCTGTTATGAATCGATGGCAATGCAGAAATAAAATCCATTATTATGTGTTCCCATTTCCAATCAGGCACTTCCAATTGCTTTAAAAGTCCTGGGGGTTGCTTCCGTTCTGCCTTTACTTGCTGACACACCAAGTATCTTATTGTAAATCCTTCTTCATCAATAATGATTACGCAGGTTCTGGTGTATAATTTTACTACCGGGATGAATTGTATAACGGGAATGATGCGCCTCCGTCATGATCTCATTCTTCAATTTTTTATGTTTGGAACACATAACCGGTCTTGAAAATACAACACACCCTCCAACAATCTGAAATCTAGTCTGCTGTCAATCTGTTCAATCACTCAAGCTAGCTCTGGATCCTCTACCTTCCTGCTTTTGATCCTGTTCAAGATCTCTAGTTCCCAAATAAACATGTGAGCCAACATAACCTTGTCATCAATTGGCTGCAAAGTCACTCCCAAATCAAGGAAAATCTCTGCCCAAGACCATTACGCCCTCAAACATGCATTAGTTGCTACTCTTCGACTCAGTGCATCAACCACTACATTGGCTTTCCCGGGATGATATTTGATTGAAAAGTCAAAATCCTTCATGTATTCCATCCACCGGGTCTGTCTCGTGTTCAATTCAGGATGAGTAAACAAATATTGGAGATTTCTATAGGCTGAATGAATTTCAAACTTCTCACCGTACAAGTAATGATGCCACATCTTCAATGCCATGACTACTGCTGCTAGTTCCAAATCATGTGTGGCATATCTATTCTCATGTTCTTTCAACTGTCTAGAGCCATAAGCCACTACCTTCCCATCTTGCATAAGCACACAACCCAATCTAACCTTCAAAGCATTTATTTAAATGACAAATCTACCTTTCTCTGTAGGCAATGTGAGTACTGGAGTTGTAGTCAACCTTTTCTTTAACTCCTGAAAACTTACTTCACATTCGTCGGTCCACACTAACGGTACATCTTTTCGTGTTAATCTGGTTAATGGAGCAGCAATGGATGAAAATCCTTTCACAAATCTCCTGTAGTAACCTGTTAAACCCAATAAACTACGAATCTCTATAATAGACATGGGCCTCTGCCATTTAACCACTGCTTCAATCTTTCCTAGATCTATTACCAAACCTTCCTTGCTGATGATGTGACCTAAGAAAATAGCCTGATCAAGCCAAAATTCACACTTACTCAACTTGGCATAGAGTTGATATCTCTCAAAGTCCACAATGCTGATCTCAAATGCTGCTCGTGATCCTTTTGAGACCGAGAATACACTAATACGTCGCTGTCATGGCCCCGAACAAATGCGATAATAAGTCGCTGTCCTTCGCGATAAACGCGATGTAACCCTCACATCCGCTCCTCATCAAGCGGTCTGCCTTCAATGCAGAAATCAACCGAGTGGAGGTTGGCTTCTTCGCACCAACAAACTCAACACTACGGTCTACACCCTGTAACCTTACGGTCTTGTTGAAACAATCCAACACCGCGCGGTTCACCGCTAACCAGTCCATACCAAGAATAACATCAAAGTCGGACATCGCCAACACAATCAAATTGGCGGTCAACTGAGTACCTCCAATCTGAACTATGCACCTAGGATAAACAAAATCACACGCTACTGATCGGCCTACAGGGGTAGCAACCACTAGAACAAATGGTAACATCTCTCTATCCTTCCCAAAATGCAATGCAAATGTTGGTGCAACAAAAGAATGTGTGGAACCCGGATCGAATAAAACTCTAGCGTCAAATCCATAAACTGAGATAGTACCTTCAATGACGTTCTCTGCTGCCTCTGCCTGCTCGTGTGTGATTGCATATGCCTTGCCTAGCTGCCTCGGACGCTGGTACTGCTGATGTGGCCTCTGCGCACGATACTGTGGTCGTTGCAATGCCGGAGGTCGCTGTAATGTTGGGGCTCTCTGCGGAGCCCTATACTGAGGAGCCGGAGCACGTGGCTGTGGCGGCTAGGGAGGTCTGGCAATAACTTGTTGCTGCTGCTGTGGTGGCCTAATCTGTACAGGAGGTGCCTGCCTCAACGGCTGCGCAGGATAAAGAGGCCTAGGTGCCGGAGCTGGAAGTGCTGGGGGTGCAATCCCTGTCTTCGTCGGGCAATGACGGACCTTATGCCCGGGATCTCCACAATGATAGCAAGCATCGGACTGCTTCCTACAGTCACGGGAGTAATGACCTCCACCACAATGTGTGCACTCTAATCTCTGCTGCGGCTGTTTGAACTTTGGTTCCATTCTCGGTCTCTTGGGATGCTGGAGAGGAGGAAGAGGAGCAGGAGTAGGAGCAGGTATCATCTGTCCAATAAGCTGTGGCAACATAGCCATAATCCTCTGCTGCTCTAACACTATAACACCCTTGAGTGACTCCTCCGCCCAGTATGCCTTCTTGACTACTGCATCATACTCTGTCAACTTGCTCTGCTGAACTTGCAATTTGATATCGGGCCTCAGCCCTCTGATAAACCTTCGAACCTTCTCAGACTCTTGCTTGATCAAAGCCGATGCAAATCTAGACAAACGGGTAAACTGGATCTCATACTCTTGAACTGTGAGAGTATCCTGTACAATTTGCTCAAATTCCACTATCTTCTGCTCTGTGTAGTGCTCGGGGATGAATTTCTCCTGGAACTGCTTGATGAAAGTCTCCCATGACTTGTTGTCTTCAACGGTGTCATAAGCGCTCTTGATGGTCTTCCACCAACCTTCTGCTGTCCCACGAAACATATGAGCTGCCAACTGAACTTACTGCTTTCCTGTGCACTTGAACACGTCAAAGATCTTCTCAATCTGCACGGTCCATTCATCTGCCTCTGCGGGATCCTCTACCCCATAGAACTCCGGGGGAAATCTCTTCATAAACTTCTCAACTAGGTCATTGAGATCTCGCTCTTTGGCTCGGGGCTCAGACACCTTTTGCATTACTTCCACCATTTGAGCTTGAAAGGCGACTTGGTCCTCTCTCTGTTTCCTATCACGTTCTGTCTGTGCAGTCTGTGATTGCAGATAAGCATTGAGGAACTGCTGGAACTGGCTATCCGGTATGGGTGGTGTAGAACCTGATCCTGATGGGGCGCTATTAGCCATGTCACTGCAAGAAAATATGAGTAAGACCCTATGCAACCCAAAACTAGCAACACAAGACTATAAGAACATAGAACATACTACAAACATTAGGCTAACGGTAATCCTCACACGCGTCCTATGGTTTCTACAATTTTTACCCTGAGAAACCATCCATTGCTCGGATACCAATCTGTCACGGCCCCGAACCCGATTAGAGAATAAACCGGATCCGGGGTGTGAATTTTAGGGCTAATTAAAAATTTTTTTTTTTGCCCTAAATGCCCAAGGATCGAAGTCCGCTGTGAGGATTGTGCAGTTAAGCCTCATTAACAAATAATCAATGGGACTTATCCGGTAGACACAATAATAACCTGTAGGAATATCAAAGCAAGTATGGATCACATTCCATTATATATATTCAAGTTTCAAAAGATAAAACATATAAAGTTTATAAACATCAGGACCATCCCAAAAACCTAGGTCCTGGTACAAAAGATATACAGTGCTAGAATAGACCAATTCAAAAGATCAAAAATCCAAAAGATGAAATGAGGTAGCACGAAGAAAGATGTCCCCATGTAACGCGCACTAGTGCCGGGAGTGATGACGTTATGCTACGTCATCGGCACCCCACTCTCGTACCTCGTCCTCCTCCCCCGGTTGAGGATCCTCTGGGATTGCCTCGGCATCTGGGTCGGCGTAATAGTAGTAGGTGTCCTTTGCACACCATGGAATAAAGGATCAACAATATGTTGGCAAGAAGATAAGCAATATACATTATTCATAACATGTTTCAAAAGAGAATAAAGACAAGTATATGATTAAAAATAGCAAGGTACAAACTAGGCATAAAGCATGAATAGTTAAAGGAATCAAGTGACAAGATAAATCCTAGCAAGATTACAAGAATAACCATCCATGAAATGCAATGTCAAGCAAGAGGAGACTCCGAGGAGGTCCTAGCCATCTCACGGGGGTATAAGTGACGTCCGAGCCGACTACGAATACCCAAAGTCTTGCTCTAGGGGGATCCTAGCTCATGGTCCTAGGAATAGCAGCACGGTCCGAGCCCGCTCCCAGCTATTCGCGCCATGGACGCCGTCCAAAGCCGACTGCCCACCCTAGTGTCCTTTATCCGGCCCACTTTATAATCATCAGTCTGCAGCTGGTCATGAATGCAAGATGATGATGATGGTTTATACATGACACAAGTTTCAAGACAAATACACGTGGATATATTTCCAAGTACAAGATAACAAGCCGAGGACTACTCCAAGTCAAGCCAAGATACAAGTCAAGTTCCAAAATCCATGAGTAGTCCTCTTTTCAAGTCTATCCACACGTGTTCATCAACACAAGACAAGGTACCTAAGGATACACTCTAAGGCCAGTCACATCCTAATTCTACAAGTTAAATTACAAGTTAAACAAGTATACAAGATTACAGTGTACAAGGTACGACAAGCTACGGATACATGATTCAAGAGTCAAGAGTGAAGAACAAACCAATCCTAGGTCAAGAGTTGTCCACCATGTACCGAACGTATCCCCAATGGAGTACGTATGGAGAATGAGTCAATGGTGTCCTAATTTGGCGGGCCCATGGTGTACGGAAGTTGTTGGGCACCAATTAACTCAATTCCACACGCATTCGATCAAGTTATGTCAATATACTGAATATCCCAGACAACCGATGAAGCACACCAAGCCGACATGCCCCGTTTTCATTTTCCCCAATTGGTCATGCAAGGGTAGGGTCAATAGGTTCCAACCTAGGGTCTAAACTACGTTTACAATCCCTTTCTAAAAGAGATAAAGCTTGCTTCATTGGTCCAATACCTATTTCATTTTCCAATCTCTGATGATTAAGATTAGTATACCATTGGATTCTATGTCTCGAGGGCTTTCCGACGATATGTAGAACTCCAAATTCCGATAAACGGGTCAAAAGTTATGGCTTCCGGAAGATGGCCGTCCCGAACCCGAAACAGTTAGCTCGAGCGAGCAAAAGTTGGCTCGAGCGAACTGCTCACAGAACCTTCTTGGCTCGAGCGAACAAAAGTTGGCTCGAGCGAACTGCTCCCAGAACCTTCTTGGCTCGAGCGAACTGAAGGTTGGCTCGAGCCAAGTGTCCAGAATTACAGAAAATGACTCATTTTGAGTCCAAACCTTGGGGAATCAAATCCCCTCTCCTCCAAGATCACCCCTGCAAGAAAAAGAGCCTCTTGCTCTCTCCACATCCATTCCATTCTTCCCATCAACAAACCCAACCATTCAATTAAGATCTAATCCCATTAAATACCTAATCTAGCATGTGAGATCCAAATAAACATAGACAAGCTTGGCATTATGGGTTGCTAAGCAATTGCATTGTCAAGAGTGAAGATAATATACATGCATGAGCAATAGATAAAGCTAATCTACTTGCCTTCACCAAAGAAATGGAAATTAGAGAGAGAAATTGAGGAGGAGAGCTCTCCACTCACACCCTAGCCAAACCACTTCCAATAACCCTTCTCCTACACCCAAAGAACACCAAGGAAGAAGAAAAGGAGGAATCCATCAACATGCAAGATCTCTACAACAATGAGGAAGGAAATTAGGGAAGAAGGGTCGAGGGAAACTTACCAAATTTAGGTCAAGATGTAGAGGAAGAAGAGAGGAAGAAGATGATGAGCTTGGCTGGCCTTGAATCCCTTCTCTAATGGCTCATGCAAGAAGAAGAAATGAAGAGGGAGGAAGAGAAGAAAAACTCTAGCATTTGCAAATGAAGGAAGGAGACGAATGAATGAGCTGGGATGGGGTTTTAGGATGAGGGATGGAGGGAGAAATGACTCAAATACCCTCTTTGAGTGAATTAAGAGAAATGTGATTATTTGAGGGACTTCGGTGCGTCGAATCGCGACGAGTCAAGAACAGAAAGTGACGAGCGTGACGAGATCTTTCCAACGGACCCAAACTCGGCGAAAACGGAATTTTTCGGAAAAATACCCAATTTTCCTATTAATCACAACCTAACCCCCTATTAAGACTAATCGCACTTGGAATCAAACTAAACTTCGCAAATCACTTTCTAATGATAAAAGAAACTCGCTTAGCCACTAAACCCACTTAATTAGCTAAAATCACAATTAATTAGGCTAATTGCCAATATTAAGAAATTAATCACCCTATTAAGGTCGGGGACCTTACATCCCTTCCCTCTAAAAAGAACATTTGGTCCTCCAAATGCCTAAAATACCTCCTCAGGAAGAAGATGAGGATAGGCTTTCCTGATCTGGTCCCTAAGTTCCCACGTGGCCTCCTCCGGACGGTGGTGCTCCCACTGAACTTTGACCCATGGAATGGTCTTCGTCCGCAGAACTATCTCCTTAGTGTCGATAATCCGTGCTGGCTGTTCCACAAAAGATGCATCGGACTGAATCTGCAGTGGCTCGTGTGGTAACACATGGGTGAGATCTGGAATGTACTTGCACAACATCGCCACATGGAACACGTTGTGTACACCTGACAACTCTAGCGGCAAGGCAAGACGATACGCAACGTCGCCAATCCGGGTGCGAATCTCAAACGGCCCCACATATCTCTTGGAAAGCTTCCCTTTCTGGCCGAATCTGACTACACCACACATCGGAGAGACCTTACGGAACACCTTATCACCAACCTGAAACTCTAATGGTCTTCGTCTATTATCTGCATAGCTCTTCTAACGGTCACGGGATTCCTTCAATGCATCTGAACAACCTTAACTTTCTCGCTGGAATCGCCAACCACAGATGGTCCATGGAAACTTCGTACTCCTACCTCTTCCCAACACACCGGAGTCCTGCATCTGCGTCCATACAAAGCCTCGAATGGTGCCATGCCAATGCTAGAATGATAACTGTTGTTGTAGGAGAACTCACAGAGGGGCAAACTCTCATCCCAATCTTTCTTGAAATCCAACACACATGCCCGGAGCATATCCTCTAGAGTCTGAATAGTGCGCTCTGACTGTCCGTCCGTCTGAGGGTGGTATGCTGTGCTGAATCTCAACTGTGTGCCCATGGATGACTGAAGTGTAGTCCAAAATCGAGAGACAAACTTGGTGTCTCGATCGGATACTATAGATTTAGGCACTCCATGCAATCTGACGATCTCATCATTGTACAACTTGGCCATCTTATTCATAAACTGACTGGTCTTGAATGGTATGAAATGGGCTGACTTGGTCAATCGGTCAACGATCACCCATATAGCATCATTCCCTCTCCTGGTATGTGGCAGTCCTGACACGAAGTCCATAGTGATGTGCTCCCATTTCCACTGGGGAATATCTAATTGATGAAGTAAACCAGGAGGTTTCTTGTGTTCAGTCTTGATCACCTGACACGTGTAACACTTGGAGACGAACTCTGCAATCTCTTTCTTCATACTCATCCACCAATAGTGGTTCTTCAAATTCTGATACATCTTAGTGCTGCCCGGATGAATAGAATATCTCGTATGGTGTGCATCTGTCATTAGCTCTATCTTTATGTCATGTACATCTGGCACGCACAACCGGTCTTTGCAATACAACACTCCCTCAATTAGTCTGAACTCAGGCCTGTCATTTATGTCCTCAATGATGCGCTGTAACGCTGGGTCATCCTTTTGACATTCTTTGATTTTGTTCATTATCTTTGGTTCCCATGCTGCCTGCTAGCAATCATCACCTTCTCGCTGATGGGCCAAACTTCAACGTCCAAGTCTCTGAATTGTTCCATCCATTTCCATTCTGGCACTATACACCCACTGAATGCTGACTTTCTACTTAAGGCATCTGCTACCACGTTGACTTTTCCAGGGTGGTACTTGATAGGAAAATCGTAATCTTTGATGTACTCCATCCATCTCCGCTGTCTGTTGTTCAACTCATTCTGTGTAAATAGATATTGTAGGCTCTTGTGATCTGAGTGCACCTCGAACTTCTCACCGTATAGGTAATGTCTCCACATCTTGAGTGCAAGTACAACGGCTGCAAGCTCTAAATCATGGGTGGCATACTTCTTTCCATGTTCTTTCAACTGCCTCGAACCATACGCTATCACCTTGTCGTTTTGCATGAGAACACAACCCAAACCAACTCCTGATGCGTCTGTGTAAACAGCAAATCCTCCACTACCAGATGGTAAAGCAAGGATGGGTGCGGTGGTCAGTCTGGTCTTCAACTCTTGGAAGCTTTTCTCACACTCCTCGGTCCAAACAAAAGGAATGTTTTTTCTAGTCAACTTAGTAAGAGGGGCTGCAATAGTAGAGAATCCTTTCACGAATCTCCTATAATAGCCAGCAAGTCCTAGGAAACTCCGAATCTCTGCTGCATTTTGTGGACTATCCCAATTGACAACTGCTTCTATCTTCTTGGAATCCACTGCCAATCCTTCCTTGGAAATCACATGGCCTAGAAATGAAACTTGTTCTAACCAGAACTCACATTTACTCAGCTTAGCATATAACTGGCTATCTCTCAGGAGCTGCAACGAAGTCCTCAACTGATGCTCGTGTTCCTCCTTGGACTTGGAATAAACCAATGCATCATCAATGAATACAACTACGAACTGATCGAGGTAAGGAGTAAATATCTTGTTCATTAGAGCCATGAACACTGCCGGTGCATTCGTCAAACCAAAGGGCATCACTAGAAACTCAAAGTGGCCATATCTAGTCCGAAACGCTGTCTTAGGAATATCTTATCCTCTGACACGTAACTGATGGTATCCCGAACGTAGATCAATCTTCGAAAAGAATTGTGCTCCCTGTAGCTGATCAAACAACTCATCTATTCTCGGAAGTGGGTACTTATTCTTGACTGTCACTTGGTTCAATAGCCGGTAATCGATGCACATCCTCATATCATCCTCACAGTCCCGTCCTTCTTCTTAACAAACAGTACTGGAGCTCCCCATGGTGATACACTTGGCCTGATGAAACCCTTATCCAACAGTTCTCCTAACTGAGTCTTCAATTCTTTCAACTCTGCAGGAGCCATTCTGTACGGAGCCTTCGAGATCGGTGCAGTACCTGGTAGTAGCTCTATCGTGAAGTCTATCTCACGCATGGGTGGCAACCCGGGGATCTCCTCCGGAAAAACATCCGGAAACTCGCATACTACCGGAATCTCATCTATGGGTTTGGACTGCTTGTCCTCCGCGATAAACGCGATGTAATCCTCACATCCGCTCGTCATCAAGCGGTCTGCCTTCAATGCAGAAATCAACCGAGTGGAGGTGGGCTTCTTCGCACCAACAAACTCAACACTACGGTCTACACCCTGTAACCATGCGGTCTTGTTGAAACAATCCAACACCGCGCGGTTCACCGCTAACCAGTCCATACCAAGAATAACATCAAAGTCGGACATCGCCAACACAATCAAAATTGCGGTCAACGGAGTACCTCCAATCTGAACTGTGCACCTAGGATAAACAAAATCACACGCTACTGATCGGCCTACAGGGGTATCAACCACTAGAACAAATGGTAACATCTCTCTATCCTTCCCAAAATGCAATGCAAATGCTGGTGCAACAAAAGAATGTGTGGAACCTGGATTGAACAAAACTCTAGCGTCAAATCCATAAACTGAGAGAGTACCTTCAATGACGTTCTCTGCTGCCTCTGCCTGCTCGTGTGTGATTGCATATGCCTTGCCTAGCTGCCTCGGAGCTGGTACTGCTGATGTGGCCTCTGCGCACGATATTGTGGTCGCTACAATGCCGGAGGTCGCTGCAATGTTGGGGGTCTCTGCGGAGCCCTATACTGAGGAGCCGGAGCACGTGGCTGTGGCGGCTGGGGAGGTCTGGCAATAACTTGTTGCTGCTGCTGTGGTGGTCTAATCTGTACAGGAGGTCTCCTGGAACTGCTTGATGAAAGTCTCCCGTGACTTGTTGTCTTCAACGGTGTCATAAGCGCTCTTGATGGTCTTCCACCAACCTTCTGCTATCCCACGAAACATATGAGCTGCCAACTGAACTTGCTGCTTACCTGTGCACTTGAACACGTCAAAGATCTTCTCAATCTGCACGGTCCATTCATCTGCCCCTGCGGGATCCTCTACCCCATAGAACTCCGGGGGAAATCTCTTCATAAACTTCTCAACTAGGTCATTGAGATCTCGCTCTTTGGCTCGGGGCTCAGACACCTTTTGCATTACTTCCACCATTTGAGCTTGAAAGGCGACTTGGTCCTCTCTCTGTTTCCTATCACGTTCTGTCTGTGCAGTCTGTGATTGCAGATAAGCCTTGAGGAACTGCTGGAACTGGCTATCCGGTATGGGTGGTGTAGAACCTGATCCTGATGGGGCGCTATTAGCCATGTCACTGCAAGAAAATATGAGTAAGACCCTATGCAGCCCAAAACTAGCAACACAAGACTATAAGAACATAGAACATACTACAAACACTAGGCTAACGGTAATCCTCACACGCATCCGATGGTTTCTACAATTTTTACCCTGAGAAACCATCCATTGCTCTGATACAACTCTGTCACGGCCCCGAACCCGATTAGAGAATAAACCGGATCCGGGGTGTCAATTTTAGGGCTAATTAAAAAAAAAAATTTGCCCTTAATGCCCAAGGATCGAAGTCCGCTGTGAGGATTGTGCAGTTAAGCCTCATTAATAAATAATCAATGGGACTTATCCGGTAGACACAATAATAACCTGTAGGAATATCAAAGCAAGTATGGATCTCATTCCATTATATATATTCAAGTTTCAAAAGATAAAACATATAAAGTTTATAAACATCAGGACCATCCCAAAAACCTAGGTCCTGGTACAAAAGATATACAGTGCTAGAATAGACCAATTCAAAAGATCAAAAATCCAAAAGATGAAATGAGGTAGCACGAAGAAAGATGTCCCCATGTAACGCGCACTAGTGCCGGGAGTGATGACGTTATGCTACGTCATCGGCACCCCACTCTTGTACCTCGTCCTCCTCCCCCGGTTGAGGATCCTCTGGGATTGCCTCGGTATCTGGGTCGGCGTAATAGTAGTAGGTGTCCTTTGCACACCATGGAATAAAGGATCAACAATATGTTGGCAAGAAGATAAGCAATATACATTATTCATAACATGTTTCAAAAGAGAATAAAGACAAGTATATGATTAAAAATAGCAAGGTACAAACTAGGCATAAAGCATGAATAGTTAAAGGAATCAAGTGACAAGATAAATCCTAGCAAGATTACAAGAATAACCATCCATGAAATGCAATGTCAAGCAAGAGGAGACTCCGAGGATGTCCTAGCCATCTCACGGGGGTATAAGTGACGTCCGAGCCGACTACGAATACCCAAAGTCTTGCTCTAGGGGGATCCTAGCTCATGGTCCTAGGAATAGCAGCACGGTCCGAGCCCGCTCCCAGCTATTCGCGCCATGGACGCCGTCCAAAGCCGACTGCCCACCCTAGTGTCCTTTATCCGGCCCACTTTATAATCATCAGTCTGCAGCTGGTCATGAATGCAAGATGATGATGATGGTTTATACATGACACAAGTTTCAAGACAAATACACGTGGATATATTTCCAAGTACAAGATAACAAGCCGAGGACTACTCCAAGTCAAGCCAAGATACAAGTCAAGTTCCAAAATCCATGAGTAGTCCTCTTTTCAAGTCTATCCACACGTGTTCATCAACACAAGACAAGGTACCTAAGGATACACTCTAAGGCCAGTCACATCCTAATTCTACAAGTTAAATTACAAGTTAAACAAGTATACAAGATTACAGTGTACAAGGTACGACAAGCTACGGATACATGACTCAAGAGTCAAGAGTGAAGAACAAACCAATCCTAGGTCAAGAGTTGTCCACCATGTACCGAACGTATCCCCAATGGAGTACGTATGGAGAATGAGTCAATGGTGTCCTAATTTGGCGGGCCCATGGTGTACGGAAGTTGTTGGGCACCAATTAACTCAATTCCACACGCATTCGATCAAGTTATGTCAATATACGGAAAATCCCAGACAACCGATGAAGCACACCAAGCCGACATGACCCGTTTTCATTTTCCCCAATTGGTCATGCAAGGGTAGGGTCAATAGGTTCCAACCTAGGGTCTAAACTAGGTTTACAATCCCTTTCTAAAAGAGATAAAGCTTGCTTCATTGGTCCAATACCTATTTCATTTTCCAATCTCTGATGATTAAGATTAGTATACCATTGGATTCTATGTCTCGAGGGCTTTCTGACGATATGTAGAACTCCAAATTCCGATAAACGGGTCAAAAGTTATGGCTTCCGGAATATGGCCGTCCCGAGCCCGAAATAGTTAGCTCAAGCGAACAAAAGTTGGCGCGAGCGAACTGCTCACAGAACCTTCTTGGCTCGAGCGAAAAAAAGTTGGCTCGAGCGAACTGCTCCCAGAACCTTCTTGGCTCGAGCGAACTGAAGGTTGGCTCGAGCCAAGTGTCCAGAATTGCAGAAAATGACTCATTTTGAGTCCAAACCTTGGGGAATCAAATCCCCTCTCCTCCAAGATCACCCCTACAAGAAAAAGAGCCTCTTGCTCTCTCCACATCCATTCCATTCTTCCCATCAACAAACCCAACCATTCAATTAAGATCTAATCCCAGTAAATATCTAATCTAGCATGTGAGATCCAAATAAACATAGACAAGCTTGGCATTATGGGTTGCTAAGCAATTGCATTGTCAAGAGTGAAGATAATATACATGCATGAGCAATAGATAAAGCTAATCTACTTGCCTTCACCAAAGAAATGGAAATTAGAGAGAGAAATTGAGGAGGAGAGCTCTCCACTCACACCCTAGCCAAACCACTTCCAATAACCCTTCTCCTACACCCAAAGAACACCAAGGAAGAAGAAAAGGAGGAATCCATCAACATGCAAGATCTCTACAACAGTGAGGAAGGAAATTAGGGAAGAAGGGTTTAGGGAAACTTACCAAATTTAGGTCAAGATGTAGAGGAAGAAGAGAGGAAGAAGATGATGAGCTTGGCTGGCCTTGAATCCCTTCTCTAATGGCTCATGCAAGAAGAAAAAATGAAGAGGGAGGAAGAGAAGAAAAACTCTAGCAGTTGCAAATGAAGGAAGGAGACGAATGAATGAGCTGGGATGGGGTTTTAGGATGAGGGATGGAGGGAGAAATGACTCAAATACCCTCTTTGAGTGAATTAAGAGAAATGTGATTATTTGAGGGATTTCGGTGCGTCGAATCGCGACGAGTCAAGAACAGAAAGTGACGAGCGTGACGAGATCTTTCCAACGGACTCAAACTCGGCGAAAACGGAATTTTTCGAAAAAATACCCAATTTTCCTATTAATCACAACCTAACCCCCTATTAAGACTAATCGCACTTGGAATCAAACTAAACTTCGCAAATCACTTTCTAATGATTAAAAAAAAATCGCTTAGCCACTAAACCCACTTAATTAGCTAAAATCACAATTAATTAGGCTAATTGCCAATATTAAGAAATTAATCACCCTATTAAGGTCGGGGACCTTACAGTCGCCTATAAAAACAACGATGAACTGGTCGAGAAATGGAGTAAATATCTTATTCATCAAAGCCATAAATACTCCCGGAGCATTTGTTAATCCAAACGGCATTACAAAAAACTCGTAGTGGCCATATCTCTTCCTGAATGCTGTCTTCTGAATATCTTGATATCGAACTCTGAGCTGGTGATATCCCGATCTCAAGTCTATCTTTGAGAAATATTCAGCTACCTGAGGCTGGTCAAACAATTCGTCAATCCTTGGGAGAGGGTATTTGTTCTTGATTGTGACCTAATTGAGTTGTCTATAATCAATGCACATCCTCATGGAACCATCCTTCTTCTTCACAAATAGGACCGGTGCACCCCAAGGTGATACACTTGGTCTCACAAATCCCTTGTAAAATAAATCCTGCAATTAGGTTTTCAACTCTATGAGTTCTGCTGGAGCCATTCTGTATGGAGCTTTAGAAATTGAAGCTGTCCCTGGTACCAATTCAATAGAAAAATCTATCTCCCTAACTGGATGTAAGCCTGGAATCTCATCGGGAAAAACATCCGGAAACTCACCGACCACTAGAATATCCTCCACCCCTTTGGACTATTTATCCATCGTGATAAATGCCAAGTATCCTTCACATCCCGATTTCAACAATCTTTCTGTTTTCAATGCTGAGATCCGGCATGTCTGAATCGATCTCCTTTGCCCATCGAATTCGATAGTATCCGAATGCAATGATAACTTGATGGTTTTGTTAAAACAGTCCATCACTGCTCTATAGGTTGCTAACCAATCCATACCAAGTATGACATCGAAATCCTTCATCGTTAAAAGTATTAAATTGGCAGGTAAAATAAAATCTCCAACTTGAACTCGGGTACTTAAAAAATACTGGTGACAACGGACCTGCGTGCCCACTGGGGTACCGACTACTAAAGCAACATCTAATCTCACTACAACATCGTGGATATGTTTAGCAAAATCATGAGAAACAAACGAACGTGTAGAGCCAGGGTCAAATATGGCATTAGCTTGTACCTCTGAGATTAGAACAATACCTTCCACCACTTCTCCAGAAGCATCCGCATCCTCATGTGTAACTGCATAAACTTTGCCCATCTGATAGGCTTGGTTCTGCTGCCCATGGACTAGCCTTGGTGCTCTTGGTTGACCCACTGGTTGCTGCCTCTGTTGCTAGAATTGCATTTGTTGTCCCTGAACTGGCCTCTGCTGTCCTAGAGCTGGCCATTGTTGCTGTGGTGCTGTACCCCTATACTGCTGATACTGAGGAGCTGGTGCTCGGTACATCTGCTGCTGTGGAGCCCGATAAATCTGTTGTTGTCCCTGCGAAGGTGCTGCCTCCAAGTCTGCTGTGCAGGAGCACGAGAAACTACTACCTAAGATTGTGGCAACTTACTACCGCCGTTGGGACAATCGCGAACTCGATGTCCGAACTGTCCATAATGAAAACATGCCCCAGTCTCCATGTAGCACTGCTCAGTAGGATGATTCTTCCCACACAGTTGTCTTTGTCCAACCGAGGGTTGACCTTGAAACTTTGGTTTCTTCAGGTTGCCTTGGCTAGAAGACAGCTTTGACTGATGTTGCTGAAATTTTGTTTTTCTCTCTGCTGATTTCTTCCTTAGTGCACCTTCAGCCCAATATGCACTCTTTAGCATCTCCTGGAATGTCGGGCTTTGATCGTCTCCAATCATCATGTAAATATCAACTAATAACCCATCAAGAAAATGCCTGATTTTCTCTTCTTCAGGAACTACTAGCGTAGGAGCATACTTAGCCAATTTTGTGAACTGCTGCTCAAACTGTTGCACCGACATGTCACCTTGCACCAAGTTCTGAAAATCTCTCTTCCACTGGTCCTTGACATATTTGGGAATAAATTTATCCATGAACTCCTTGGTGAATGTTTCACATGGATGTTCTTCAGCCACTACATCTGCTTGCACTACCATCTTCACAGAATTCCACCATTGAAGAGCTATCCCTCTAAACATGTAGGCTGCCAAGTTAGCTTGCTGCTTTTGAGTACAGTGGAAAACTTTAAAGATCTGCTCCAACTGCTCTATGAAATCATCTGCTGCCATGGGTGAAAATCAGGAGGAACCCTCTTCCTAAATTTCTCGTACAGGTCATTTGGATCAACTTCCCAAGGAGGCATGACCACTTGTACTGGATGCGCTGCTCTGTCGGTCAAAGCTATGATCTGAGCTTGGAATGTTGCTCTGTCATGATCTGCTTGTGCCCTCTCAGCAGCTCTATCTTCTCTTTCTTGCTGTTTCTCTGCAGCTCGTTCTGCCTCTGCTGCTTTTTACTGCTCATTTTGCGTGGTCTGCGATTGCATAAAAGCTTGCAAGAGCTGATTGAAACATTCATATGAGTTGTTCGATCCATTCCCAGGTTCTTTGTCCTGAGATCTTGTATTACATTGGGCCATGACCTGCAATAAAATAAATATGGTTTAGCTCCTGTGACAAGCTAACAGACAATTCTATAGATTTACAGTTAGCACTTTAAAGCCTGTCAAACGGAAATCGTAATCCTCACCACGTCCTATTGTTTCTGTCTATTTTTAATTACCGAAGATCGTGCTGGGCTCTGATACTAACTGTCACGCCCCTAAAATAAGAATTAGGGAAAAACGTGAAAAATTAAATCAAATTCAAATTCTTGTGTTTAATACAACAAAAGCTTCCAAAAGTGGACCCACATAAAGTCTCAACCCGTGGTGAGTCAAAATAAATTTCATTAAATGCAACGAATGCTTTATTCAATTGGTATTCAAAGTTCATAAATAAGATCCAACAAGAACATCAAATAAAGTAGTTAATTGAAAGAATAAATCAAACAATTACTAAGGAATGGTTATCATTAAAAGAAAGTTCATCTAAAGAATTGCTAAGATGACGTTCTCTTTAATGCAGCCTCAGACGGATCCGAAACCGTCTCCGGCATCCGACTCGGGTTCGTCAGTTGGTTCAAACGTTTGAAACGTTTGATTCTCCACCGTCTCCTCGGTAAAGTAGGGCTCGGTACCTATACACCAAATGTAGTAACGTAAATAGCAAGAACATGATCATAATTCGAAATTAAGATACAATGTCAAGACGAGTAAAGACAAGTGAGATTATATGAAACAATGATAAAGATAAAGACAAGAAAGAATGTATGTATGACATAAATCCAAAAGACACCAAAGGGAGCAATATATAATTCACACAAAGACAAGTGTCCCCGTTTTGGGTGGTCAACCCTACATAATCGGGAGAGCCCGTTCATAACATCGGTGGTCATAAACCGATCAAATTCAGGAAAACCTGTTCACATTCAAAGCGGATTATAAGTGATCCGGACACATCGGTGATCAACCGTCCATATACGATCTGCAGTCGTTCATAAATGACCCACGTAAAGGGAAAACATATAAGCATAATAGACCTGATTAATGAAGCTCGGACACAAGAATCCTAAGTCAAAATGAAGGGCTGGCTAATCCATAATCCATATCATAGTCACATCCACATCCTATATCATAGTCAAATCACATATATATAATTTGCCAAGCCACCTCGTAATCCATAATAGAAAATAGGGTATGCATCTAAAGGAATACATAACCTAAACCAACATATACATGCAAATACAAAGGTTAAGACATAGTGTAAATCAATCCTAAGGTTAGACGTATATTCATATACCCGTCAACACACAATAATAACGCTAGTAAGTTAAGGACGTTACATCTCTCAAAATTTATGGTGCATAGATCCAATGAAGGACTTTCAGTAGAGATGTATTGACCCTTTCTCGCTAGAGTCCATTAAAATCATAACAGGTAATTAAATCCTACATCCATAAGATTCTGTATGCCCAAAGACGGTTCTTATGTAAAGTCCCGGTAGACAAATTTAGGTTATTAAATCCATATGAAGTCCCATACACGATATCATAAATCCTCAAAATAATCAGAGCCAAAACAATGGAAAATAAACACAAAATGCCCAAATACACTGAACGTTCGAACGTACGAGACCAACGTTCAAACGTTCAGGGTCTCGGGTTTTTAGCTCAGACATGAGGGAAATCAGACGTTCGAACGTTCATGAGGCACATTTGAACGTATGATGCTTCGGGTTTTTGGCTTAGGGGCGAGCAAACTCGAACGTTCGAACGCACGAAGGAGACGTTCGAACGTTCGACATCTCTGCCATTTGACTCGGACGATTCTGAACTCACGCGTTCGAACGTTCCAATGCAACGTTCGAACGTTTGACGTTTATAATGTTGTCCGAGTTCGTATAGTCACAGAAATTGGGGTTTTCCCCTTTTTATCCACTTTTCTCCCTTTTCCAAATAGAGTACAGTCCATCCAAATCCACACAAATCACATCCATTAGAAAAGAAATGGAATCCACATTTCCATTACCCAAACCACCAATTAACCGAAGAGGAGTGCTATTGGCACCGCATTTTTTGCTCTCCCCACCGCACTAGAACACAAAAAAAATATTTTTTTCCTAAACTACCCCTCCTCTCCTCCCTCCTCCTCCTCCTCCTCCTCCCTCCTCTTCCCTTCCTTTCCCACCCTTCACCCTCTTCCCTTCCTCCCCCCCCCCCCCCCCCCGCGTCTCCGGCGGGGAGGGAGCCCCGGCCGGCAGCCTGCGGCGGGCTCCCTCCCCCTCTCCCTCTTTCTTCCTCCCTCCTCCTCCTCCTCCTCCCTCCCTCCCTCCCTCCCTCCTCCTCCTCCTCCTCTTCCTCCTCCTCCTCCTCCCTCCCTCCCTCCCTCCCTCTCCCACCCTCCACCCTCATCTCCCCCCCCCAGTCTCCGACGGGGAGGGAGCCCCAGCCGGCTGGCCGGTCTCCCTCCCCCTCTCCCTCTTTCTTCCTCCCTTCTTTCCCTCTTCTCCCTCTCTCCCTCCCTTTCCTTCCCTCTCCTTCCCTCCCCTACTCCCCCACTCCCCCTCCCCCTCCCCCTCCCAATCGCCGGCGACTGGGAGATCGGGCTGCAGCAGCAGCAGGGTTTCCCTGCTGCAGCGCCTGCTGATCTCCACCCCCCCCCCCCCCCCCCGGCGACTGGGAGGGGGAGGAGTGGGAGGGAGAGAGGGAGAAGAGGGAAAGAAGAGGGAGAGGGGAAGAAAGAGGGAGAAAGAGGGAAAGAAGAGGGAGAGGGAGGCCAGCCGGCTGCCGGCCGGGGCTCCCTCCCCGCCGGCGACTGGGGGGGGGGAGGGGGATGAGGGAGGGTGGAGACTGGGAGAGGAAGGGAAGATGAGGGAGGAGGAGGAGGGAGAAGGAGGAGGAGGAGGGAGAAAGGGGGAGGGGTAGTTTAGGAAAGGGTTTTTTTTTTTTCGCAGTGGGAAGAGCAAAAACTGTGGTGCGGATAGAGCTCCCCTTAACCCAAACATCCATTTTTAAATCCCTAATATATCATTATCATTAGAAAATGGCAAATAAAAAAAAACCTATACGCATTAGATAGGAATCAAAGATCAAATAACGCATTCAATAACAAATTATAATAATGTACTTGCCTTAGATCCGAAGTTGAAGAAGAGTGCAATAGGTTTCCTAACCAAAACCCAAACCGAGATTACCGGGGCGCTCGATCACAATCCTACCACCAATCTGACATAAAAGGTGGGATAGAAATGCTCAGATGAACAGATCTATGGTATTCCTACCCAAAACCTAAAATTGGAAAGAATAAGAAGATAACCTAAGAGTATAGATCTACTCCTAATGGTTTGAGGAGAGTATTACCTGTGATAAGAAAGTTGAACCAAGAATGATGGTATCCTCTGATCTTGATTCTGATGGCTGGAACCTAAAGCTGGAATGACTTGGGAAGTTGAAAGAGCAAGAAGACGAATGAGGAAACAGGAGGAGTTGCAGAGATTAGTGGAGAGGGATAAGACGTGTTGTTAGTTAAAATAGGGATTAGGTTAAAAGAAGATATTCTCTGGGCTTAAGTCATTGGGTCGGGTCAAACTGCGGGTCAAGTCATCTACCCATTAACCTAACTCACCAATCTACGCATCTAATCTAACGTGTGCCCCACCTAATCCTAACCACTTAAATAACTAAAATACATTCAATTAAAATAATAATAATATCTAATTAAAATATAATAAAATATTAATAGTGGGACCGGGATCTTACAACCAGAGTGGAGCTCGTGTTTGCCATAGAGTTAAAATAGATCTCGGTGAAAGTTGTGAAAATACTGCACAAGCTGCCCTTAAGAGAGGGTGAGAAGAAAATCTCAGTTTTCAGATGAAACGTCATTCCTTTTCTTTCTTCATCATCTTCTTCTCTTCTTACTTGGATTAGGTGGGTCGGGTCGGGTCAACCTGCCATGGATGCGGGTTTAAGATTTTTGACAGGCTGGTGTTCCAACCTTCGAGCCGATCTGAATTGACCCAGCCCAGCCTGCTTGCCGCCCCTAGTCACAACACCTTTACTTCTGACCTTCCAAACAATTAGCAAGTAGGCTACGTTGTTATTTCATTATTTTTTAAGTTATTTCTTTCCTTGCTTAAACATGTTTAGGACTTCTTTAAGATAGGGTTTTATACTGTTTTAAAGTTATGATGGATGGGTAGGATTTCTCAGGGTTTTTAGATTTTTTGAGCTTCATTTAAAGGAATGCAAAGGACTTCCAGTTGAGTTCTATTATTATTCAATTTATTTCTCCAATGAAGTTGCTATTTTTTTCATTTTATTTTCGTCTTCTCCTTGGTTTGCACATTCTCCCAAACGGCAGGAAAGTATTCAGCGGATTCAGCGCCCATTGGTAAGTAGTTTTTCTGTGTTCATGTTTTTGGTCTAGATTGGCTGCGATTCAAGATTTTTGGGTTTTGGTTGACAAACAATTGGAAATTGGCTTACTTGGCTGCTTCAAATGACATCTCCACCTAGAGAGTCTTACCCACTTGGTATGGTGTCTTGTTTCAAGAAGTCCCTACATCCCTGAAACTATCGGGATGTATATGGTCCCACTTTTATACGTAAGGGATCATAGGCAGTCAGGATTCATTTACAATTAGGACAAAAAAGTATTTTAGGATTAGAATTAGAAGTCTTTTAGAAATACAAGTCTTTTTTGTAACAAGTATCATTGAAGCTCTAATATAAAATAAGAGGTAGGCAATTGCACACAATATAATGGGAGAGAATCTACAAAGGAGAACAAAAAATTTCAATCCAAAATTACTATTGCTTGCATGGTACGAATGTTAACTACCGCACTTAATCTTTCAGAGGCAATGAAACAAACAGTAAAACCAGATGATGAAACCTCTCAAAATGAATCTGAACCTGAGGATGCAACTTGCAAGTGACAAGGAAAAAGATGAATCTCAAGATGCTTATCACTTACTTTATGAGAGTTGTAAACTAATTGAGAAGATAAGTCAAAAACAGGCTAAAAACTCTAAGTTGAAAAATAAACTTGATCAAAGTAAAAAAAAGGAAAAAAATCATTCGCAAACGAGCTTGAAAAGGCCAAATTAGATTAATAAAAAAGTGCTAATGAAAACATAATCAAGTTTAAGGGAATTGAGGATTGATCGACACTTACATGTACAACGCTTAACCGCAAGACTATGGTGTCATTAAGTAGTAACGGACTAAAGAGTCCTGATTATCGATCCCACGGAGAGAGGATGAAACAAGCAATGAATCCAATTAAATGAGAATTGAACTAAGATATAGCTAATATATAAATTGAAGTGGACAATTAAAACTACTAAACTATGTGTGAAAAATGAAATTGAACTAATTGAAATGTGGAACAAAACTAAAATAGCAACTAAACTACTCTAACTAACAATCTAAAATATGAAATTAAAAAGATCTAAGCAAATCTAACAAGTTATACTAAACTAATGGATGAATGGTGGTTGGAAATAGAAGATTTAAGGTGAATGTGTTGTGTGAAATGTGTAAGATTTTAAAACAACTTATGTAAAATGTAGATCTAATAATCTAGAAGTGAAAATAACAAATCAAACAAAGATTTAAATTAACAACAATAAAAAGAAGAGATTAGGCAATCCAAAATCCACTAAGTATTTAATTAATCCAATAAATGCATGTTCTAATTTAACTCTCAAATCTACATTCCAATTAACAATCTCTTGCCTAATTGGATTGGTTGATATAAAAATGAAGATCAAAGTAAAAAAAAATCAAATGCCAAAATCCTAGATCATCATCTAACTACCCTAACAATAAATCATCAAAATCAAGCATAAAAAGATCAAATAAAAAGGCTCTAGAGCATGCTATATAAGAGAACTTAATCCAACTACAAAGTATCAATTGAGATTATCCTAGCATCAAGTGTAGAGATAAAGCATGAGAAATGAGAGAGATTAACATAATTAGATCTAAAATCTACTAATCAATCGAAGCACAAGTAGGGAATCTAAACTAAAACATGCATGTAATTGAACTAATCACATTACTTAGCTTCAAAAGGAGAGCCTAATCCATGATCTTTAGCCACTAAACATCAAGAAAGAGCTCTAAATCTTCATTAATGATCTTCAATTATACACACTCTCTAGATTAGTTACAAAAAAGCTCCTAATTACAATCTAAAAGTAAAATAAAATCGCAAAAAGACTAACTTGTCAAAAGATTTTTTTTTCTCTACAAAAACATTCCAATTTATAGAAACATTGAATACATTTGATTGGTTGTAACAAAGTTTCCTTCCGATTGCAACAAACTTTCCATATCTTCTATGTAAAAATATAAAATGTAATTATTGGGGTTTGAACCCATAACCTATTTCATAGGAACCCAAGCTCTAAAAAATATACCAACCACTCATTTATCTTAAAAAATAACTTCTTTTATCCTTAAAGTCTTCTCCTCTGATTTTGGAATTCTTCAACAATTCCTAAGATTTCCTCAATAAGATTTCTTCATGTAACTTCTTTATTGAAATCTCTTTTTTATGCCTCATGACACTAGCCGGAAGGTTGGGGTAGTCGTGGGGTCCACCTACACAAGAGAAATTACATAAAAAATGTGCTATAAATAAGCGGATTTATACATGATAATCCTATAATCTGTTAATGTGATAGAAGGATATAATCTCCGTGTAAAGCAAATAATATGCATATGAGATGCCGATAAAATTCGGACTAATGAGGAGTAAAATATGCAATATTTAACACTCATCAAGGATGAACTTAAATAATTAAAATATGAAAACACATCCCTAAATGATGAAGTCACTCAACTTAGATCATCTAAGTAGAAAATTGAGCTGAAATTTACCCAAGGAGATGAAAAATTGGTCAAATTACTTAAATTAGGTAAATCTCAAGGAAATAGGGCTGGCCTTGGATATGATAGGTATAATTCTCATGGCCGTAGTAGCTCCGCAATATTTGTGAAAGGTAAGTCCTCAACCTCTGGTGCTCAAAGTTCAAAATCAAATGTTGTATGTCACTCTTGCGGGATAAGAGGTCATCTAAAGTGTCAATGCAAACTAAGTAAAATTTTCAAATCCATACCCTTCAACAATCTTTATAAAGGAAAATCAAATTTTAAATGAAGGGAAGACATGTAAATTAAGGAAGACTCTAAAACGTGCAAACAAGTTAAATCAATATCCTAAGAAGAAATTCCCTACCCTTCCTCCCTTAAATATGAAAGAATGAAAGAATTATTAAAAGAAGTTGAGAAATTGAATATTAAATTCCAAAAAAAAAAAAAGAGGGAGCAAATAAGAAAAGGTATAAGAAAGGTAAAGGAAAACCATCAAAAGACACTCTCACCAACCTAAGCTAAATCCAGTTAAACCTCAAAGTGTTGGTGGGATCCCTAGGCCAAACAACTTAGTTTACCCCTCTCAAGGCCCTAGGTAGATACCCAAAGTGAAATGATTAGATAGCCCTTGAGGCCCTGAGATCTACTTGGACCATCTCTATTAATCATTTAGTCATATATTTTTGGATGGTAAAATGTGATTTAAAAATGATTTGCATTTATGCTAAAATACTTCTTATTATTTTTTTTGAAAGGTGGCTGTATTAATAAAAGAAAACTATACGGTATAAGAAAGGTTTACTGTAACAAAAAGGCAAGCAACCAAGACCCAAAAAGATTAGAAGGACCCAAGCCCCGGCCCAAAACAAACCAGCCAAACTACAAGGAAAACATTATAATGGAAAGATTAGGAAGAGAAGCGCCCGCCTTGGCCAGACGGTCTGCTACAGAGTTAGCACTATGAAGAACGTGGGAAAATGTAACTTGGAGTTTCTAGCAAGATCTAGGATCTCATCCATCACCGCAGCCAACTTCCAAGGGGCTTTAGCTGAAGCTTTGGCCCATTGGATTGCACAAAATGAGTCCCCCTCCACAATTCGGTCAAGCTAAAATAGTTACATAACTTGAAATGCAAATTGAGCTTGATGTTGTGCTTTACAGTTGCATAGATGAATGTATATTGATGAAATTAATTTGTCATTTGTGCTGAAATATTAACACCTCTTAAAATGAAAATTCAATTATGTTGATGTGCTTTATAGTAAAATCCGTTTTAATGAAAAATTGATTTTTTAATGAGCTTTAAAGTTATATTTTGATGGCCTAAAAATCAATTGAATCTTTTAATTGTGTGTGATCAACTCGCTTATTCGTTCGCGGGACTACCGAGGTCGGGGCATGTGAGAATTCGTGGGGTCTAACCCTTTTATGACCGGAGACAAAGTGAACATCAACTTTTTTTATACAGGTACGTCAAATTTCAAATCTACATTCACAAGTAGAAAAGAAAATTAACTTTTATCTTACTTTCATTGCACATGTGTTAGGAAAAGAGACATGATTTGAATTAGGACGCCATGAAAGGCGATTTGCAATTCTTATAAAAAATTAAAGACGAGTTGCAATTTTTTTCTCTTTAAAAAATACAAATACAATGTAAAGGAAGAAAAGGGAGATCTAACTTCATAGGAGATTACGCGGACTCGTTCTGATTGACGGTCGCAAGTCATGTTTGGACTTCGCCGTCATCCTTCAGATGATATCAAAGGATTCTTTTGAATCTCTTGCCTCGGCTTAAACCTCAAATTTTTAGAGAATAAGGACCAAGAAGAGGTCCTATATCTAATAAAAATCTAAGTAGACGGTGTGAAAAGCCGCATCTAAGCCATGTAGAATGAGAGGACCTTGGGGGGGGGGGGGGGGGGGGGGGGGGGGGGGGGGCTCCTTCTTCAACAGAGGAGAGATCTTCATTAGTGCATCGTAGCAGCGATGCAGAGTTTTTATTTTAGGGATTTGCACGTCATGCATCATTATCTGTCCCTGGAATGGTGGAAATCATCTCCTTTTATAGGCTTTGGGTGGCTATGGGGGAGTTTATGGGCTTTAATTGTATTAATGCTCCATGATGGGAAGAGTTACACATTTTTATTTATGTTTTTTATAACTTCTTTTTCTTGAGTTTTGATTGGCTGTTAGAGAATATTGGGCTTTTAATTGCATTTAAACTCCATGATGGGAGGAGTTACATGATTTAATGCCATAATTGTGTTAGCTTGTAACTCCCACTACTTGGCTTCCGATTGGGCCGTCCACAATAATGAGTGATCAACCGCATTAATTTGTCATAAAATGGGTCATTAACCTCATTAAGTGGCCGCCAAAGTACTTGAAGAGTCATGGGCCGCGCCGCGTCTTTTGGAATTCTACCCACAACGTAGGAAGCCTTGATCGCCGGTGGATTTCTCATGCCGATTGTTGTTTGATGATCATGCGATTTCAGAGATTAATTGCTACTAGTGGGCCGGTACCATCTGTCATGTCGATTTCTCGATCGGTCGAGCATAAACTACGCTTTGTTAGTCGACACAGATTGGTGATTTGATCTCGACGGCGAATCCACAATGTTGTCCAAGATCGATGGACTTCGTGCCCCAAAAATCATATTTTTGGAAAATTACAGTGGCGAAATAGCTCGAAATGCGAAAAGGACCCAAAAATGGATTTCAAGAGGTCAAAGTTTGGTCAGATGATGTCTAAATGACCTGAAACTTGACATGTAGCCCCTTGTAAGTACTTTGAAACCATCCATGTGCTTTGTTTGATGAGTGATGGCCTCGGTGGTTTCCGCCGCCGAAAGGCTTGGTTTTGTTGTTTTAGGGTTGATGTTGTGTCAAACATTGTCGGTTTGACATAAAATTTGACATAGAGTCTCTTGGAAGTGTTTTAAGACCATCAATAGGCTCTGATTGAAGATCTGATGTCTTCGACGCTATTACCGTCGGGAGAGCTGACTTTGTTGCGGCCTTTTGCATTTTGGGGCAAACGGGGTCGGAATGGCCAGTAATTTATTATAGAGCTTTCTAGTTGCATTTTGAGGCCAATTGTATGCTCTGCTTTGTGAAACAAGGCCTCCTCCAGCTTCACTATCGCCGGGAGATCTTGTTCAGTTGCCAAATGAGTGAAGTTAGACAATGATGTCGAAATGGCCTGAAACTTCATCTCTACTCTTCTTATGACTGTTTTGAAGGATCTTGAATTTTTTGGATGATTCTGACAAGATCTGATGCTTGAAGTAGCATTAGCTGTTGCGGTCAGATGCAGTTTCATGTGGCTTCTTAATGTTTGAAAGGGTATGAAGAGGCAAAGTGACATTTTTGGTGTCAACAGTGTGAATGGGTGGAGATTTTTTAATTTACAATTTTGATTTGTGGAAGCTCCTTTTGTGTTGTCCATCCCTTTCCTTCTCTGTTTTTCTCTTTCTTGTTTTTTTTTCCTTTCTCTACTCCACGGCCTGTTGTGAACTTTTTCTATGGCTTGCCGTAGAGAGACTTACGGCTCACAGTAGTGTTCGCACTACTCATTGTTGTGAAAATGAACTGGTTGATCTTTTTTTAGCAGAATTTCCATTGATTGTACTAAGATAATGGTCCCACTGCGTACATTCACTATTTAACAAACTCACAATAGAATGGCTCAACTCTTTCATTCATAGATATTGTTGCTTCACCTTTAGAATTATAAGTCAAATCCAATGCACCTGTATGTATCCCATTTGGAAAAACTTTAACTATTGAACTCGCGAGTTTCTTCTCTACATCAGGAATTTATACCCAATATCGCAAGTTGATTCTTAACATCATAACTTGATCATATTAATGTTAAATTCATACTTGAAAGTGAAGAAAGTGGGAGAGATCATTTTAGACTTTCGAGCAAATTCTCTACAGATTGTACTAAAAATAGGGTCAAAATGAGTACGTTAATTGTTATACAAAGTTACAATGGAATTACCCAGCCCTAACTTTACAAATTCTTAAGCTTGACATGATAGTCATATCGATCCCTTGGCGATTTTCAGGTGATGCTATGATAGATAAAAGTCCGGGTCCCCAACCCGAGGGGGGGAGGGTGGTTGAATAGGGTGAGCTTAATTCTTGACCAATTTTAAATTCTTTTTGCTAATTATGCTCAAGGGATGTTTATGGAAACTAAAGTGCGGAAGTAAACAAGATAAACATTCACTACAACAAAGCGATATATAGTGATTCGGCCAAGTTGCCTACATCCACTCCCACCTTGTACGTGTTCCTACACTACACTGGTATTCCACTAATTCAATGGAGGCTTACAGTTCACCTCAAACCTTATAACCACTTATGTTTTTCAAAGGCTTAGAAATAACTTTTACATATGCTTTTCTAGGCCAATCACTAACCTTTACATTTACAATCAAGTATTTTCTCTCTAAATTGTGTCTAACAATATACTAGTAGAGATATAATGGGGTACAATAATGTGCCTTTTAGGTTGGCTGTGTTGACACCAAAAATGTCACTTTGCCTCTTCAAAATCCAAAGAGCTACATGAAGTCGCAACCTGCCATAAATAGGCAATGCTACTTCCAAAAATCAAATCTTGTTAGAATCAAACAAAAAACTGCAAGATCCTTCAAGACAGCCAAAAGAGGAGTACACAAGAAGTTTCGGGCCATTTTAAAATCATTTGGCCTAACTTCGCTTCTCCGACAGCCGAAAAGGAGCTCTCGGCGGCAAAAGCATCGGAGACACCAAATCTTCGATCAGAGCCGATGGATGGTCTCAAAATACTTCCAAAAGGCTCCACGTCAAGTCCCGAGTCAAACCGACAACGTTTGACCCTACATCAACCCTCGAACAGCTAAATCAAGCCTCTCGGCGGCGAGAACTAACGAGGCCATTACTCATCAGATAGAGCACATGGACGGCTTCAAAATGCTTATAAAGGGCTACACGTCAAATTTCAGGTCATTTCGACAACATTTGACCATAGTTTGACGCTCGGAAGCCAAATCAGGCCTCTCGGCGGCAAAGCTCTCCGGGACCATGGTTTCCAAGACAGAGCCTATGGATCATCTTAAAATGACTCCAATAGGTTCTCTGTGAAATTTCAAGTCAATCGGACATCGGTTGACCGCACATCAAACCGCGACATCTTCATCGCGACAAAAGCAAGTCTACTGGTGATAGGACCCCAAACGGCTTCAAAACTTAAACAAAAGCCTATGGTTGGTCTTATTTATTACTCAGGAGGCTTCACACCAAATTTCAGGTCATTCCGACATCGTTTGTCCCAGTTTCAGCTTCTGACGGAAAATCGGCAGCTCTGCGCGACAAAGTCTTCGGCTTTCTCAGGAAATTGGAAACTTTGCAAAATAAAATGCAAGGATTCTCATCAGGTTTCTGTTGACACCAAAAATGTCACTTTGCCTTTTCAAGATCCAAAGAGCTACATGAAGTCGCAACCTGCCATAAATAGGTAATGCTGCTTCCAAAAATCAAATCTTGTCAGAATCAAACAAAAACTGCAAGATTCTTCCAGACAGCCAAAAGAGGAGTACACAAGAAGTTTCGGGTCATTTCAAAATCATTTGGCCTAACTTCGCTTCTTCGACAGCCGAAAAGGAGCTCTCGGCGACAAAAGCTCTCCGGGACCATGGTTTCCAAGACAGAACCTATGGATCATCGTAAAATGACTCCAATAGGTTCTCTGTCAAATTTCAAGTCAATCGGACATCGGTTGACCGCACATCAAACCGCGACATCTTCATCGCGACAAAAAGCAAGTCTGCAGGTGATAGGACCCCAAACGGCTTCGAAACTCAAACAAAAGCCTATGGTTGGTCTTATTTATTGCTCAGGAGGCTTCACACCAAATTTCAGGTCATTCCGACATCGTTTGGCCCAGTTTCAGCTTTTGACGGAAAATCGGCAGCTCTGCGCGACAAAGTCTTCGGCTTTCTCAGGAAATTGGAAACTTTGCAAAATAAAATGCAAGGATTCTTATCAGGTTTCCTACAAAGAAATCAGGCCAATAAATGGTGAAAATGTCAAGGAAAAGTACAGAAGAAAAAAGAATCGAAAAACAGCAAAAACGGACGCAAAACGGGACACGAAAGGGGGAAAACCCCCCCAAGGTCGCAGCCCTTTGCGACCCTGGGCCAGGGTCGCCGGCGACCTTGGACCCCGGGGTCGCCGGGAAAGCCCCGGAAACCCCGGTTTTCGCCGTTTTTTCTTGATTCGAAAGGCCCAGCCTCAGGTACTTTCCAAAATTCATGCTTTTGAGACACCAAGTCCTCTGACATCCATCCAAAACACGGGTAAATCATCAAGAGTATCGAAGACAGTATTGATCGCCACCCGGTCAACCAAAAAAGTGTGTTTTCCACCCGACCGATCGAGAAATCGACAGGACAGATGGCACCGACCCGCTGTTGGCAACAAACACCTGAAATTACATGGTCATCTGATGTCGATCTACATGAAGATCCATCGATGATCATCAACAGAAGAATCTCAAAAGACGTGGCACGGCCCGCGACTCTTCAGCTGCTCGGCGACCACTTAATGCGATTAATTGACTAGCTTTATTACAGTCATTAATCCATTTCTTTGGACGGCCCAATCAGAAGCAAGCATTTGGGAGTTACAAGTCAAGAGATTCATGGCATTTAACCCATGAAACTCCTCCCATCATGGCGATTAAAGGCGATTAAATGCCCTCAATCTCCTCCGGCCAATCAGAAGCCAAGAAAAAGGAGTTACAAAATAAACAATTCAATTTTGTAACTCCTCCCATTATGCGGCTTAATGACAATAAAAGCCCATAAACCCACCTAAAAGGCTACCTAAAAGCCTATAAATAGGAGGGCTCTCTAAGAAGAAAACACAACACAGAGACATCAGAAACATCAGAGAAAAAAGCACAAGCACACAGACAGAAATCCAGAGAAAGGAAAAAGAGAGGAAACTCTGCGGAAGTTCTACACCGGCCACCGCAACAAGGTGACAAAAGTCCCTTAGGGGGGTACCCCCCCCAAGGTCCTTGCCTTCTCCTCCTGCCTCCAATGGCTTAGATATGGCTTTTCAGCCCGTCTACTCGGCTTTTTATTGGACATAGGACCTTCCTTTGGTCTTTGTCCTCTAAAAACCCGAGGTTATAGCCAAGCCAAGTGAATCAATAGCATCCTCTGTTCTCATCTGCATGGATGATGGCGAAGCCCACATATGGCTTGCGACCGTCAATCTAAACGAGTCCCCCACAATCTCCTGAGAAGTTAGATCCTCCTTTTCTTGCTTTTCATTGTAGTTTGTATTTTTTCAAAAGAGACAAAAATCACAATTCTTGTCTTTCATTATTTATAAGGATTGTAAATCGGCTATAAACGCCAAAATCGGCTATAAACGCCAAAAATCGGCTATAAACGCCAAAATCGGCTATAAATGCCAAAAAAATCGCCTTTCACGGCAAACCAAAAAAATGTCTCTTTTCTTAAATATATGTGCAATGGAAAACTTGAAAGAAGTTGATTTCCTTTTTACTTGCGAAGGTTGATCTCCGGATCACCACTTCCAATTCCAAGTAAAAATAGAAAATCTGGCACACCCACAAAAAAAAAGAAATGTTGATGCACGCCCTTGCCCCCGGTTACGAAAGGGTCGGAACCAAACGGACTCCCACGTCCGCCGACCTCGGTAGAACCGAGCAGGAGCGCGGTCCATCAGTTTCCAACAGGGAAATCAGGCCAATAAATGGTCAAAAATTTCAAGGAAAAATACAGAAGAAAAAAGAATCGAAAAACAGCAAAAACGGACACAAAATGGGACAAAAAGGGGGAAAACCCCCCAGGGTCGCAGGCCCCTGCGACCTTGGCCCAGGGTCGCCGGCGACCCTGGAGCCCGGGGTCGCCGGGAAGGCCCCGGAAACCCCGGTTTTCTCCGTTCAAAATTCATACTTTTGAGACACCAAATCCTCTGACATCCGTCCAAAACACGGGTCAATCATCAAGAGTATCGAAAACAATATTGATCGCCACCCGGTCAACCAAAAAAAGTATGCTTTCTACCCGACCGATCGAGAAATCGACAGGACAGATGGCACCGACCTGCTGTTGGCAACAAACACCTGAAATTACATGGTCATCCGATGTCGATCTACATGAAGATCCATCGATGATCATCGCCAGAAGAATCCCAAAAGACACGGCACGGCCCGCGACTCTTCAGATGCTCGGCGACCACTTAATGCGATTAATTGACTAGCTTTATTACAGTCATTAATCCGTTTCTTTGGACGGACCAATCAGAAGCAAGCATCCGGGAGTTACAAGTCAAGAGATTCATGGCATTTAACCCATGAAACTCCTCCCATCATGGCGATTAAAGGCGATTAAATGCCCTCAAAGGCATTTAACCCATGAAACTCCTCCCATCATGGCGATTAAAGGCGATTAAATGCCCTCAATCTCCTCCGGCCAATCAGAAGCCAAGAAAAAGGAGTTACAAAATAAATAATTCAATTTTGTAACTCCTCCCTTTATGTAGCTTTATGACAATCAAGGCTCATAAACCCTCCTAAATGGCTACCTAAAAGCCTATAAATAGGAGAGCTCTCCAAGAAGAAAGAACAGCAGACACACAGACAATAGACTGCCGAAAATTCGGAAACTCAGACAGAAAGAGGCATCAGAAATCTAAGAGAGAAAACTCTGCGGAAATCCTACACCGACCACCGCTACAAGGTGACAAAAGTCCCTTGGGGGGTACCCCCCCCCCCCCCCCAAGGTCCTTGCCTTCTCCTTCTGCCAGCCAATGGCTAAGACATGGCTTTTCAAGCCCGTCTACTCGGCTTTTCATTGGACATAGGACCTTCTTTTGGTCATTGTTCTTTAAAAATCTGAGGTTATAGCCAAGCCAAGCGAATCAATAGCATCCTCTGTTCTCATCTGCATGGATGATGGCGAAGCCCACATATAGCTTGCGACCGTCAATCTAAACGGGTCCCCCACAATCTCCTGAGAAGTTAGATCCTCCTTTTCTTGCTTTTCATTGTAGTTTGTATTTTTTCAAAAGAGACAAAAATCACAACTCTTGTCTTTTATTATTGATAAGGATTGTAAATTGGCTATAAACGCCAAAATCGGCTATAAACGCCAAAAATCGGCTATAAACGCCAAAATCGGCTATAAATGCCAAAAAAATCGCCTTTCACTGCAAACCAAGAAAATGTCTCTTTTCTTAAATATATGTGTAATGGAAAACTTGAAAGAAGTTGATTTCCTTTTTACTTGCGAAGGTTGATCTCCGGATCACCACTTGCAATTCCAAGTAAAATAGAAAATCTGGCACACCCACACAAAAAAAGAAATGTTGATGCACGCCCTTGCCCCCCGGTTACGAAAGGGTCGGACCCGACGGACTCCCACGTCCGCCGACCTCGGTAGAACCGAGCAGGAGCACGGTCCATCAAGCTGGCACACCCGGTGGGACCCGTTTATTTGAGAACACGATGCTAGAAATGAAATATTTGCATATCATATATTTTGCTCTATGCTTATATTTCTTTTCTCGATTCCTTGGCTACTTTATAATTGGTGGCCTATGTTGGATTCCGCATCTAAAAAAAATGAGATGAGATTTTTTGTTTGGAAATTTCTAATTCTTTGAATTTATTTCCACTCTTTCTCTTTTCAAAAAAAAAAAAAACAAAAAAACAAAAAAATCAGATTTTTCAGTTTGAATTCAAAATTGAGAAACCTTGATCCGTTCCAATCGTTCATCGCGCTTGCAGAAATGTTGAGCCTGTTCGACTAAGGTTTTGGGCCATCGTTTCTCTTCGATGAGTTCATTAAAGATCTAAAAAAAAATGAGATGAGATTTTTTGTTTGGAAATTTTTAATTCTTTGAATTTATTTCCACTCTTTCTCTTTTCAAAAAAAAAAAACAAAAAAATCAGATTTTTCAGTTTGGATTCAAAATTGAGAAACCTTGATCCGTTCCTATCGTTCATCGCGCTTGCAGAAATGTTGAACCTGTTCGACTAAGGTTTTGGGCCATCGTTTCTCTTCGATGAGTTCATTAAAGATCTAAAAAAATATATATATATAAAAAAGAAATTTTAGATTTCTCATTTTGGATTCAAAATTGAGAAACCTTGATCCGTTCCTATCGTTCATCGCGCTTGCAGAAATGTTGAGCCTGTTCGACTGAGGTTTTGGGCCATCGTTTCTCTTCGATGAGTTCATTAAAAATAAAAAATATATATATATATATATAAAAAAAAGACATAGACCACTAAGGTTAAACCAACTGTGTTCTTTGATCATGGTTGATTCAAAGAAAAGCCTTGTCCAGAGTGTGGAGACAGCTTGACTGTTCTAGGCAAGGGTCCTCCAAACGGGTTCATTAAGTAATCATACCCTTACCTGGGGGCAATTCTATCAATCAAGATTTCATAAGACCGGGTTAGGAGGCCTATGTGTACTCTCTCGTCTTTTAAATAAATTTTTAAAAAAATAATAAATTTTTTTTAAAAATAAAAATTTTAAAATAAAAAATAAAAAATAAAAAAAATATTTCAAAAAAAAAATTTTCTTAAAATAAAAAAAATAAAAAATAAAAAATAATAAAATAATAAAAAAAAGATTTAAAAAAAAATCTTCAAAAAAAAACTTCCGTCATTTTGGGTTTAGATTGGAGAAATCTTGGTCTTCTCCTTTCTGAGCACTGGCGCTCGCGGAAATCGCTGAGCCCGTGTTCAGATTGGAGTGCCTTTTGCTCTCTTTGATGAACCCGATATTGGCCTTTCAAAAAAAAAAAAAACTCGTCATTTTTAGATTCAGATCCGAGAAATTATGGTTCATTTCTTTCTGAGCACTGGCGCTCGCGGAAATCGCTGAGCCCGTGTTCAGATCGGAATACCATCTGCTCTCTTTGATGAATCCAATCTTGACCTTCCAAAACAGAGAATCTCATCTCATGGATGCGGTCTCAAAAGATTTGTGTCTAGCGGTACTAGTACGCCCTTTCAGGGTCTTCTGTATTGCGACCGGCACATCTGTAACTCCAAACTTTATATTCTTCTTATCTCGAGCAAGCTTTGCTTCTCGATAAGTCGAATTTAAGTTCACAATTGCTTCTAGCAGTCACTGGGATGTCCATTCTGGGCTTACCATACCTGCGATCAGAACAATTGTACCCTCTATGGCGTTTTGCCTTCCTCATATTGCTTGGGTCATCTCCCTCGAGCAATTTGAAAAGACGAAACCATAGAACTTCCCATTTATGATCATTATATTCTTATGATTACTAATGGATGTGGTCTTGTTTCAGAAAATTTTCGAAAACTAACAATGGCAGCTTCACTAACCATTACTTTCGATGAAAACAAGCACCAACTCATGCTTCAACAGAAGCAAACCACGCACACTTACAAGCGCCCCATCAGTTGCCGAAGCATCAACTCCCTCAGCAATTCTCTGAACTCCGGGTCGACCTCGACTCCCCGGACTATCGTCTTTGGGATGCTGGGACCATTCCCACTTCCTGTGGAACAAACTGCTCCCTCCAAGAAGCAGAAACTCACCTCTCAACGTGTCACTATCGTGACACCAAAGGCGAGCACCAGAAGGCCTGAAGCCCGTGGCACCCCCACGAAGCCTCGACCTGTAAGCAACCAGGTCTATCCCAAGACTTGGTCCCCAAGACCTTCACCAAAACAAAGAAGGTCCCAAACATCCACTAAGCCAGCATTCCTGGCCCCACTCAAGGAGAACCAGTTCTACCCTCTTGCCTACATGAAAGAGGAGAAACCCATCTCCAACCTGACTCACAAGTCAAACCAGCATGAGCCGGCTTGTTCCTACAAGCCCAAAATCAAGTCATGCATCACAAGGCCTCTACAAGCACCTGCTAAGGCCTACAAACCTGCAGTTCGACCCTTCATCTCTACAGGGGCCGAACTCCAAAAATTCAAAGCTTCGCTGCAACAGGCGAAGGACAGGGTTCGCATCCTGTCCTTGCCCAGCTGCAAAGAAGACAGGCTCGGCTGCTGCGCCAGAGGGAGCACATCCTTCATCGTCAAAGCCCAGCCAGAGCTGACCGAAGCTCAAATTGCTCATCATATACGCCGCCGCGCGTCATACCGGCAAAAGAGACTAGAGAAGCAAAGGACCCAGCCTCCTACACTCCAAGTCTCTCCCAAATGGGTCGAAAAAGAAAGACCCAACCAAGTTGCTGCCGTCCATATGGTTGGAAAAAACCAGAAGGCGCCAAAAATCAGCAACAAAAATCCATGTCAGACGTCCGATGACCCGCAGCGTCTCCAGGACAAGAAGACATTCAGAAGAATCCCCTGCTCCTTCAAGCAAAGGACAGTAGAGTGATCCTTCCTCAAGCTCTTCTTCAAAAAGAATGAGCCCCAGCTCAGTCACCAGGACAGTTTCTTCATTTGAATCGCGAAGGATGAATGTCTTGGCTACAAATTCTGAGCCACCACCCCGTAATCCACCTCAGAAGATGCGATCACCCGCATCCAGCAATTGGAACAGGGCCAGCAGAGGATTGAAACTCTGATGGAAAACCTTCTCCTCGCCTTCCAAAATCAGGCGAACAATGAACCTCCTCCGAATCATCAAAACGACGAGGTAAATGGAGACGAAAATGAGTCACGCGCCCTTACCAAAAAGGACGTAGACAGTATCCACGCCAAAGCAAAAGAAGAGGATATACTCAAGGAGCATGGGATTAAGCCACCATATCCCTTATGGATGGACTCGGTCCCGTTCCCCACCAAATTCAAGCATCCTACTCTCGAAACATATACGGGGAAAGGATCAGCCAGACAGCACGTCATCCACTTCAAGATCCTGACGGGAGCTATCGCGGATCAAGATGCACTCAAGATCCGCCTCTTTGCAAGTACCCTAAAAGGTACGGCCTTCGATTGGTACTTCACTCTGCCGGAGGACTCAATCCAAAACTGGGCCATGCTAGAGACACGCTTCCTGACTCACTTCAAAGGTGAAGATCATCCCGCTACTATGGCTCAGCTGTGCAGCCTAAAACAGTAGGAAAAAGAATCAACATATGACTTCATTCACAAGTGGAAAGCAATGGCATACAAATGCTTTGATGTATTGCCACAAGCGTCGCTAGTCGACATGTGCCGAAACAACATGAGAGCCAGAATCCGCTCCATGATCATCGGCAACAAATCAAAAAACCTGGGAGAACTCCTAGAAGCTTCCATGGAAGCTGAAACGGTGATTAAAGACCTCAACAGTCAGAAATCATCAAGAAAAGAGCCAACCGCCATTGCAACCTCTAAACCAAAGAAAAAAGAGGTCCTCAATGTGCAGACCAAGTCAGCTCCTCAGCCACCAAAGAAAGCTGAAAATAAAGTTGCTGGTAAGAGACCTGAACTCTCAGATGCCTTCAAAGAACGAGTGGAGAAGAAATACCCGTTTGATGAAGACGTTGATGAAATCTTCGGGGCTCTTGTGGCAAACGGCAAGCTCACCTTGCCTGAACCAAAAAGACCAGGTGATGTTGGCAAAACCAACGATCCTCGGTACTGTCCATACCACCAGATGATCTCGCATCCTCTCAATCAATGCTTCGTTGTGAGAGAGAAAATAAATGAGATGTGGAAAAACGGAGTCATCACCTTTGACAAAAACTATGGGTCTGCCTCCGTCAACATGGTGACATGTGGACAAACATCAAAATCACCGAATAAGAAGATCACTACTTCCTTCAAGGTGATAAACTCAATCCAAGCGTCCGAGGAACTGGTTCCTTACCCGACACCAGACGGACAACCAATATGGGTACATCCCGATCTCCTGGAAGATGAAAATTGGGAGGTCGTGAAAACAAAGCCTACAGCTCAACAGCGAAGGCAGGCTAGGAAACATCTCCTCAAGCTCAAACGGCAAGAGAAGACCCAGCCAAAACTGGAGGTCAAAGAAAAGGCAGAGGCTTCCTCTACCGCTTCACTGGAGGCAACAAAAACATCCCTTCCAGAGACTTCAAAGGGGGTAAGGAAATTCACTCTCAGTGATTTCATGCCACCTCAATTCAAAGAAGCCATGCAGGAGGCATCATACTCTTGCAATTCGGTAGTTGGATTCTCCATTGATGGATACGAATCCAGCGACACCGATGATGGATTCGAATCCAACTACACAGATGAGTGGGAGGAGTCCCTTGAAACAGGAGAATATCTCTCCGATGAAGAATGGGTTCCTGAGTCTCATCTTATGCCAGTAATCTGGTATAACCCCCTACAGCCACAAGGATCCTGGTCTGATGATGAAGAAGACCAAGAAGCTGTACAAGAAAATGCTGCTGACCCAGCACCTCTCATTACTCCAGTGGAAATCAACCATGTTGAGCCACAAAGAGTGGATGAAGAAGAAGATCCGGCTCCCATGCCTGATCTTGAAGAATATGCAAGGATCTTGCAGCGACTCGCTCTAGAACAAGAGCAAGAACGCGTCAATGAGCCTCCTCGCAATCCAGAGCATGAAGTCCCTGAAGACCATCAGGTACATCCTCCCTTAACTCCTGAAAATGGAGAAAATTGCTGGATAGACGATCCTCTTACATCCGAGGATGAGTCTGACTCCGATCAGGCAACGTCTCCCGTCAGAGCTTCCTGTAATGTGATAATTCGGGATTATAGCTCTTCCGAAGCATCGTCTGATGAAAGCACTTACACTCCGGCGACGCCTAGCAATGTATCTTCTGAAGCCACCTCGTCTCACGTGACTTTCACTGAGATGACACCCTCTCAGGTTTCTTCTCCTGAGACTGTGACTTCAAAGTTCACACCCTTCCTAACTGAAGAATTCCTAGCCATTGATGCTTGGGACGATGAATTAGTCAACGAAGAAGAAAGGTTGCTGGATGCTGTTCAGGACTTGTTCCCGGAAAATGCTCCATGCAACACGATCACTGAGGATGGCAACTCTGCTGCTGATTCATCCTCAGCGAATGAAAAACGACAGCCTCTTGATCCTGAAGACAATCATCCAAACGAAGACCCTTCTCAAGAAGCTCTCGAAGTTGGTAGAGGCACCCGCTCTGGCCGGGACTACCACAAAAATTACAACAAATCTTCCTTTACATATGTAAATCCTTCGGGAAAAGATGTTGTAAGCGCCCCTAGTGGCAACAATGATGAACATGCAGGCCCTAAGGAGGCTTTCAAGTATGACTTGATTGAACACTTCAAGCACATACCTGCACGTCTGCACATCCTAGATTTGTTGCGAATGTCTCCGCACACTCGTGATAATCTCATCTCGGAATTACAAAAGATGAATGAGGATGTCGACAAATATGCCCCGCAAGTCCTCCAAATTGAAATGGATTACCGGGTCAAAAACTCAGAAGCCTCCTCAAAGGGAGAAAAGAAGAAAACTGAGGGATCATGCATTGAATGCCTCTCGGTTAAAAAAACAGCCAGTGCAACCATCGCCTTCACAAAGGACGACCTCCTACTTGGAGAAACCAGGCATAACCGACCCCTGTACTTCACAGGGTATATCAAGGAAATGCCTATGCACAGAGTTCAGATTGACCCAGGTTCTGCACTCAACCCCATCTCCACATCGGCTCTTGAAGAGTTGGGCATCCCACCTAGCAAGCTGAGCCACACATCTGTATTTATCTTTGGATACGATGGGAGTACTCAAAGGCCTATCGGCAAAATCAGGTTCAAGTTGCAGATCGGTGATCTTATCTCTGAGGTCACAGTGTATGCAATAAAAACCCCTTCATGCTACAACATCCTTCTCGGACGCCCTTGGATCCACGAGAATGGTGTTGTCCCTTCAACTCTACATCAATGCATCAAGTTTATTGGCGACGACGGCATGATACATTGAGTCTTTGCGGACAGAAAACCCTTCAAAGGTAAAGAAGTCCACTTTGCAGACTCACAGATGTATGAAGGTGAAAAAGAAGAAGAGGATAAGCACACAGCATCCTTTGCCGAAAATCTCCAGAAAGATAATGAGTTACCCGAGTATATCGCCTTTCTTCGTGAGTTCGTTGATTGCTTTGCATGGTCTTACGCTGAAATGCCAGGCTTAGACCCCAAAATAGCGGTTCACAAACTCAATCTTCAAGAAGACATCAAGCCTGTCAAGCAAGGCCAAAGAAGATTCCGTCCAGATGTGATGGATAAACTTGGACAAGAAGTTCAAAAACTCAAAAGCGTCGGCTTCATCCGTGAGGAACAACATCCTGAATGGTTGGCCAACATTGTCCCCGTGACAAAGAAGAACGGGCAGATCAGGGCCTGTATTGACTATAGAGACCTGAATGGCGCATGCCCTAAAGATGAATTTCCGCTCCCCATACCAGAGGTAATGATCGATAATACCTGTGGATTCGAGCGAATGACATTCATGGATGGTTTCTCTGGCGACAATCAGATAAAGATGCATCCTGAAGATGAAAAACATACATCTTTTCGGACCCCATTTGGCGTGTATTGCTACACTGTCATGCCATTTGGTCTGAAAAATGCTGGTGCCACATATCAGAGGACTATGATAAAAATATTCCAAGATATGCAGCACAAGACGGTTGAATGTTACGTTGATGACCTCGCCGTCAAAAGCAAAAGAAAAGAAGATCATCTCGAAAACCTTCGAGAAGTCTTCCTCCGGCTTCGAAAACACAAACTACGAATGAATCCTTTGAAATGCTTCTTCGGCGTCTCGTCGGGTAAGTTCCTCGGATTCTTAGTTCGGAAAGCTGGAATAGAGCTTGACCCCATAAAAGTCAAAGCCATTCTAGAAATGCCCTCTCCAAGAACCTTGAGAGAACTCAAAGGGCTTCAAGGGAGATTGGCCTACATCAGACGGTTCATCTCCAATCTTTCGGGGAAATGCCGTCCATTCTCCCGATTGATGAAAAAAGGTGTAAACTTTGTCTGGGATGCTGACTGTGAAGCTGCTTTCCAAGACATCAAGTCATACCTGACAAAACCTCCAGTGTTAGCTGCTCCTATCACTGGAAAACCATTCATCTTGTACACAAGAGCCCTTGATCACTCTTTGGGAGCTCTGCTTGCGCAAGAAAATGATCAAAGAAAAGAAGCTGCTCTATATTACCTCAGCTGCATGCTAGTAGGCGCAGAGCATCGCTACTCTCCAGTCAAAAAAGAATGTCTTGCAGTGATGTTCGCCGTACAAAAGCTGCGTCACTACTTGCTTCCCAACACAGTATACCTAGTCTCGAGGGTCAACCTCTTGAAGGTCCTTGTCACAAAGGCAGGTTCTCTCAATGCTCGACTGGCAAAATGGTCCATCCTTCTGTCACAATTTGATATTAGGTATGTACCACAAAAAGCAATCAAAGGGCAAGCTCTAGCGGACTTCCTCGCAGAGCATCCATTGCCTAAAGGTTCTCCGCTCAGAGATGATCTCCCAGACGAACCAGTCTACAATGTGGAGACTTTCTCACAAAGTGCCTCCTGGGACATGTACTTTGACGGTGCAACCAGGACAAATGAAAAAGATAGCTGATCTCGGGAATTGGCATCCTCTTTGTTAGCCCCGACAAATACATGATTCCACACGCTTTCTCGCTACTGGAACCATGCACAAACAATGCAGCTGAATATCAAGCTTTGATCTTAGGATTGGAACTCGCCATCGAATCCTGGAAGTCTTTGGAGACTCTCAACTGATCGTCAACCAGATGAATCAGAAATTTGAAGTCAGGAAGCCAGATTTGTTGCCTTACTACAACAAGGCACAATCACTTCTGCAAAAGTTTGACATCTGTCACATCACCCACATTCGTAGAGGTGAAAACATACGTACAGATGCCCTAGCCGGACTTGCCGCATCCATGGCAATCCAGGAAGGGGAAAACATGCAAATCACAGTGTGCGAAAGAAGAATCCTTCCTCCTCTTAACACACACCAAGTAGTGGCTGAATGCCACCAAGTGGTCGGAAGTCGGATTTCAATCCTTCAAACTTCAATCGGCGACTGGAGGGATCCATTCATTGATTACATTATGTTCGGAATCCTACCTGAAGATCCAAAAGAACGGGTAAGCACCCAAAGGCGAACCCCAAGCTTTCATTTGGATATTCCTTCAAAAATCCTTTACAGGAAATCCTTCAACGGAGTACTTCTACGCTGCTTGTCACAACAAGAGGCTGAAGAAACACTCAAAGAAGTTCATGCTGGTCTTTGCGGAGCTCATCAGGCTGGACCTAAGCTCTATGATCAGATAAAAAGGTTAGGATATTACTGGCCTACCATGGTAGCTGACGCAATGCAATTTGCTAAGCGCTGCCAACAATGCCAAGTTCATGGAGATTGCATTCACATGCCTCCAGAATGGCTGCATCCTACAGCGATCTCATGGCCTTTCGAAGCCTGGGGTATGGACATCATAGGTCCTATTTCTCCCCCTTCGAGCAAAGGTCATCGCTTCATCTTCGCCGCTACGGATTATTTCTCCAAGTGGTCAGAAGCATTTGCGTTTAACGAAATGAAGACCTCATCAGTCCTTCAGTTCCTGCGCACCAACATCATTTGTCGTTTCGGCATACCTAAAAGATTCGTCCATGATAACGGACCACAGTTCCGGGATCATCGATTCTACAGGTTCTGCGACAAATACAAAATCCAAAGTTGTCCTTCGACTCCATACAATCCGGAAGCAAACGGGTTAGCAGAAGCTTTCAACAAGACACTCTGCAAAATCCTAAAAAAAATGGTCTCTAGTCACAAAAGAGGCTGGAGCGACAAAATGTCTGAAGCTTTGTGGGCTATCGAACCACCGTTCGAGGACCAACCCATAGCACACCATTCTCCTTGGTCTATGGATGCGAAGCTGTCGTACCCTTGGAAGTACAAATTCCTTCCTTGAGGGTATCCTTGCAAAATGACATGACTCAAGAAAGCAATGTCAAATTGCGACTCCATGAGCTGGACAATCTCGATGAGAGATGGCTCGAAGCTCAACAAAGCATTGAACTTTACCAAGCACGCATGGCAGGATCTTTCGATAAAAAGGTCAGGCAACGCGCCTACAAAAAGAGTGACTTGGTTCTTGCGGTAAAAAGACCAATGGCCTTCGCTCACAAGTCCAAAGGCAAATTTGAGCCAAAATGGGAGGGACCCTACGTCATCAACAAGGTTTTCTCTAATGGCGCATACGCACTCCTAAACATGGAAGGTGACAGATGTATGCTACCCATCAACGGCAAGTTCTTAAAGCGGTACTACCCTTGAAGACTTACCCAACTGGGTAAGAGCAATGCCTGTATGGCCAAAACCGGTTTCCAGGTACACGCTCGCTAAACCCACCCTTTTTTTTAGAATTTTCATATCAAATGTTGAAATTTCTAGAAATTTAAAACAATGCTTACTTTCATCGTTTCATTGTTCAAAAAACCAAGTTTAGGAACCTTTCCCTAACTTGACCAAAATTTTCAACCCTTGAACCCAAAATTCATGGTTTGAAATAAAATCCGGATTCAGGGATTTCTACCCTAGTCCACCCTGCCTTTTACCGCCAAAATGGTTTTAGGTCAAAACTTATGACCCTCGTGTCTTAAAAAAAAGGTTTTTCAAAAAACCGCGAGGAAGCGACGCTTAGTCGATACTTGCACAAATTGGAAGCATATGAACCATGTTCGACACTTCCAAAATCGCAGGGAAGCGACATTTCGTCGATACTTGCAAAATCCAAAACCATGGAGACGCAACATTTCAGTTGATATCCATAACCCAAAGGTTCGAGAAAACCACAAATTTCAAAAATCGTGGGGAAACGACATCAAGTCAGTACCCGCAAAACCAAAATTTTTGAAAAGCAAGGATGCGACATTCCATCGATACTTGCACCCAAATCCGCGAGGATGCGACATTTCATCGACATTTCATCGATACTCGCAACCGAATGAGCAAGGATGCGACATTCCATCGATACTTGCAAGAACATTCAGCAGGGAGGCGACCTTTAGTCGATACTTGCATTTTTGAAAACCAAACCGGCTATAAATGCCATCAAAACAAGCTATAAATGCCACAAACCGGCTATCAATGCCACCAAAATAAAACCGGCTATCAATGCCACAAACAAAAAACTTGGATTTCAAAAAACCGGCTATCAATGCCACCAAAACAAAACAGGCTATCAATGCCACCAAAAACCGGCTATAGATGCCACAAAACAAACCGGCTATCAATGCCACCAAAACTGGCTATAGATGCCACAAAAAAAAAACTCGGCTATCAATGCCACAAGAAAAGCTGGCTCTCATGCCAAAATTGGCTTCCATGCCACAAACAAAAACCTGGCTTCCATGCCAAAACAATCATTTGACAAAAGATTTTCATAAAATGACAACCTTTTGATCAAATCCCATTTAGCAATTACTTTTATCACAAAAAGATTCAAGTGAGCGTAGGGATAACAAAAAAAAAAAAAAAGAAGAGCATCCCATTTAGCAATTACTTTTATCACAAAAAGATTCAAGTGAGCGTAGGGATAACAAAACAAAAAAAAGAAGAGCATCCCATTTAGCAATTACTTTTATCACAAAAAAAAAAGATTCAAGTGAGCGTAGGGATAACAAAAAAAAAGAAAGTACCAAAAAAAAATACAAGTGGTACTAAAAAGAAGAGAGAGAAGGATAGTTTCTGCTACAAAATCAGGAGCTCAATCAAAAATGGTCTCCAGCCAAGAGTTCAGCTCCTTAAGCAAACTTTTGGCCTCAGCCGTCAAGGATTCCAAGGCACGCTTCTTCAGGAATTTGCCATGAGATGCTGGAGAATGCTGCAATCCTTCTTCCACACCGGGAAGCTTATCCCGAGCAGTTTGCCATCGTTCGCTTTCTTCAGATTTCCTTTCAAGAACTCGATTGGCATCTGCAACCAGGCAAATCAGAGCACTCTCCCTGTCATGAGCCTCTATTATTGCAATCCACTTGGCAGCGACTTGTGCCTGCAGATGCTCAAGACGTCTCCTGGCCTCATCGACCTCCCTATCAAGGATGTTCAGGTCATGTGTCAGCCCAATGATGTTTAGCTCTTCTAAGTTCTTCTTTCGGACTACCTGCTTCCTGCTTTCTGTAGCCTCATCCAGGTTAGACTTAGCCATATTCGCAGGGTCCAGGAACATCTCCTTGAAGAACTGATCATCAGGAAAACCAATGGTCTCAAACCACCTGTCACCCCAGCTCAATGATCCTATCAACGATCGCCCTGGCACTTGTGACATCTAGACCAGCCTCTTCAGCATCACCGAGAATCTCACGCACATGCTGGATCATCCCAAATCCGGCATCTAAGTGCCCAGAAAGCAGAGTCTCAATCCAAGAGCTCAGAACTCGCACCACCACCTTCTTCGCAAAAAGAAGAGATGGCCCAGCTGAAGATTCGCCCAACTCCGTTGGTCGGCCGCTCATATCATCATCTGTTGGAAGAGTAACAAAAGAACTCTTTTCAGTTGAAGCTACTCCTTCTCGGGAAGGATTCTCAGCATGAGGTATCTCCTCAACATTGTCAGAACTGGTCCCAGGAGTCTCTACCTCTGGATCAACCTCTGGCATCCCTTGCTCTGGTTCTGAAGGAAGCGATGGACCCTCCTCTGTCACTTCAAAACCTGCCAAAGAAACACAAAAAGGTATGAATATGACCCTGTTTGAAAATCATTATCAAGGTTATAACTACAAAATACCTTCTTCGACGACTGGCGGAACACTTTCCTCCTTCATGAACTCATTGGAAGCATCATCAACATTTGCATCCATCGAGGGTTCAAAGTCATCGGAATCCTGTGGCAAGTCAGCTGGCAAGAAATGTGTTAGCAAACCAAGTCACAGATAAAAAAAAGAAAAAAAAAAGGAAGTCGTACCAATTGGAGATTCTGGATTCACTCCCGAGTCCCTCGGTTCTTCTTCAGGTGCCTCGACAGGATCCGTCATCACCTCATCGACTGGAACCTCAGGCATCACCAAGTCTTCCTCTGCTAAAAAAAAAAAACAGAAACAAGAAGCAAATCATAACATGGAAAAATCCCATGAAAACAAAGGGAAAGAGAAAAAGGAAGAATCATACCTTCACCGACGGTCTCTTCTTCTCGGCTTCTCTTCTCTGGAGGCTCGTCAGCATCCACTGGCACATCCTCATTGATAGTAAGAGGAGCTTCCAAGTCAGGAGAGTCCTCATGCTGCCCCTTGCTGCGATGATGACTCCTCCTCCTCTTACTCCGGCGGGCTCGCTTCTTACAGGAACCTGCCCCGCTGTCAGAGTCAGGTTTGCCACTTGACTCCTCACTGGATGGTCTACTCTTGCCAGTAGACTCCACGGAAGCTTGCCTCTGTGCCGCTTGCATCCAAGCGCCAAGTTCGGCTTCCTCCTGTTCTAGCTGCTCTAAAGCCTCATCAGGTATTTCTCGAACAGCTTCAGAACCAATGACGCCCTGGTCACTGAGAAAGCCTATCTTGTGCTTCTCTCCAGAAAAGAAGGCCCAAACTTCCTCTCGCCGGACGCCATCCGACTTTCCAAGGCCCTTTCCAGATGCCAGCTTCAGATCAAACTCCTTCTTGGAAAGCCCCCGATATGCCGAAAAGCTCTCCGCGAACCACTTCGCAAAGCCGGCAGTCCGGGAAGTCAGCAACACAGGATAAGAAATCATGGTTGTAGTGTCTTCAGCACTATAGAAAGCCCATGCATTTCTCCCATCCTGTAAGCCTCCAAAGCACTTCACCATGCTTGAAGGCGCTCCAACAACGCCTTGAGAAAAACCCAGCTGCAAAGCAAAGCGAGAGGGTACATACGGCTGGATGTCGACGAAAAGATGTCTACGGTACACCATCGTGCCGACACGTATGCTGAAAAGCCACTCTCTCTCTGCATTCATCAAGGAATAATGCCTTCCCGACCCCGCCCTGGTAGAGTCTCGGGAGGCACCAAAATCAAAAGCCTTCTTCCGCAACTCCGGAGAAAGCTTCACTGAAGACTGCCCCATCTCGACGTCCCTGAACCGTCGGATCCTCATGCGGGCAAACCAAAGTGATTCGGACACGGCTTTGCCCTTAGCCAATCGAATCATCAGAGGATCATCATCCTGTGCAGCACCCAGCCGTTGGAAGCTAGGACAGTGGTATACATACCACGAATAAAAGATGTGGGCTGAAAATACCCTATTCATGGGAAGCCCAAGCCGAACCAAAAAAGCAGCAGCCTGCAGTTCGGTACACTGGTAGGAGTAAAGAGCTGGCACCAAAGCAAGCTGCTCTCCAAACGCCATCTGACAAGCCGGAAAAATACAATGCGGCCTGATGTGCGTTCCATCTCCTCCAGCAAAAATAGCCTCACCAAGCCAATAAGTGAGGTAAACAGCGAGATCTCTCCGCAATGCAATGTCGGGACATATGGCGTTTGTACTGGCACAGAAATCTCTCAACTCTTCTTGCATGGCCAAGATCTTCTTTGAACTTGGATCCTGAGCTCCGGCTTCTTGGGTCACGCTATCAGAAGACTCCCTGCTATCAAAAAAGTTGGGGAATGAAGAGCTAGAACTCTTCCAACTGCTGCATCTAACTTTCAAACCCTCATTCTCCTTCAAAAAATCATAGAAGGCGACGAGCTGAAAGTACAGAAGCCTGAACTCCTCAGACTTCCCCTCGAGGACGCTGTCAATCGGCATAAACTCCTCATAGAGTTTGTCGAGGATGGGCAATCCAGTAATGACGCTCAGCTTCTTCAAAGAAAAACCAATCTCACCATTCGTCACAACGAAGGTATTGGTTTGTGGGAGGAATGATTCCAGCATAGCCATGAAGGCCTCGTCGGAAAAGATCACGGTCTCCCTAAAGGTGCGGACCGCATCAAAAATCCCGGCTTCCTTCAAAACGGCACTACCAATCAGCAGGACGCGATCAGTCCACGACTTCCACTCGGAGTCAGCATTGAAACGGCCACGAAGTCGAAAAGGCTTGATCCAATTGCTGCCGTCACCGCTGAAAATACCAAGGCCCACCGGTCTCAAATCGACCGACGGATAATCAGAGCCCTGGTAGCCACTGGTTGGCATCAACAGGTCCATGTCAACAGGCGACCTCTCCGTATATCCAGGAGAACCGCCAACAAAAACCCCGGTCTTGATTACATTTGTCCTTCTCACCCAGCTTGGAGGATCTTCCCTCTTAGAGCACGTGGGGGCAAGGCTCAGAATCGAGACGGTGCGATCAAACGTCGACCGGGTAACAACAGTCTTCTTCTCACCATCTGCTGTGAAAGAAAACTGAAAACACCTCCTCTGGTATGTCATGTAATCAGGGACTGCATCACCAAAGAAGAAGGTAGGCTTGGGCAAAACGCTCTGATCTTCCATCACCCATGGACGACTGCTTACCATGATCTTATAGAATTCCTCTCCCTTGAGAGTGATCAGTTGCTGCCTCATCTCATCTCTGTTGAGGGAGTCGCACTCTTCCAGATTTCTCTCAACATACTGGACCTTCTCAAAGGCCTGCTGAACGGCCGGATTAGAAGATCTAGAAGATCGACGAGGTACGCTTGTAGCAGGCTCTTTACCCTTGTTCGTTCTGGAGGAACCACTTGAAAAGGATGGAAAGAAAAAGATCAAACATCAAAATGACAGAATCTCGCTAAAAAAAATAAATCTGGCGAAATTTTGACATGATGACGGGGCAATTCCGAAGAAAAGGAACTATCCCGAAAGAAATAGAAAGCTTGAAGATGGGCTCAACATCGCTGCGAGCTCCGAAACTCCAAACTTTCGAAACCTCAAAGTCTCCGCAAAATCAGGAAGGGCTCAACATCGCTGCGAGCTCCAAATTCCCAAAATTACGAAAACTTTCAGGTATGCTATCACATCATGCTACAAATTTAATTTACAATTGAATGCATGCATGAACATCTAGGTTTGCCAAAAAAAAAAAGAGGGGGGCATTATCATGATGAGCAAAAGAAAAAAAAAGAAAAGAAACTTTCTTGAAAAAAAAGGAGGGAAAGAAAACAAAAAAAAAAGGGGGATGGCCCACAAGCCATGTGGCCGTACGGGCAGATCTGTACGGATCTGTCCGTACGGCCCACAAACAAAAAAAAAAAAAAACAAAACATGAAAAAAAAAGAAGAAGAAAGAAGAAAAGAAAACGAAACACGTGTAAAAAAAAAGGGAAAACACATGAAAAAAAAAAGAAAAGAAAAAGAAAGAAAAAAAAAATAGAGAAATAACTTTTTATTTTTCCTACAATGGAGTTTTCTTGAAAAAGGGAACTTACTTGAAGCCATTGATGGAGAAGAAGAAGAAAAGTCTTGAAGATCTTGAAGAAGAAGAACTCTTGGTCTTGAAGCCCTCTTGAGATTATTGCAAAAGAAAGTAATAAGAGCAAGAGATCCAACCTCCTCCTTGCTTTTATAGAAGAGAGCAAACCAAAGAAGGAAAGAAGAAAGAGGTAAGTGTTACTAATTATTAACCTTACCAAAAGAAAGAGATTAGAAAGATTCTTTCCCAAAAGAAAGATATCTTGAGGGATTCTCTCCCAAAAAGAAATCAATGAGAGATTTTCTCCCAGTAGATAGGATCAATGAAGGATTCTTTCCCAAAAGAAAGATATCTTGAGATATCCTATCCCAAAATAAAGGGAATATGAGAGATTCTCTCCAAGTAAAGATATTCTTAGATATTCTCTATCCAAATGAGATATTTTTGGATATTCTTTACAAAAATGACACCATATGAGATCTAAATCATTTCAAAAGCTTAAGGTCCCATGGGTTAGCCCATATGAGTCAGGTTTGACCACCTAGGCACAAAAAAAAAAATAAATAAATAAAAATTTCGGGCTTTTAGTCAAAGAGAAATCCCTCTTACCAAGAGCATACAAAAATGGTTCCATGCCTCTTTTGAGTTGATTGGACCATACAAAGAAAATTCCAAGCCCCATGAGCTTCCAAAAATCAAACCATCCAGCTTCATATACCAAATTGAGCCAAAATCTTGAAATTGACATACCACAAAAATCAAACCAAATCCTGGTCCCCTAACTTGCCACATGCAGCTTGTTGGGTCACAAGACCAAAACCAAAAACCAAAACCTGATCCCCTAACTTGCCACATATAGCCTGTTAGGTCACAAGATCAAAACCAAAATTGATCCCCCAACATTCCACATACAGCTTGTTGGGTCACACGATCAAAACCAAACCCGGCCCCCTAACCTGCCACATACAGCCTGTTAGGTCACAAGGTCAAAATCCAAATCCACATCCTTGTTGTCATCTTCAAAACTTCGCCTCGAGATGGTACGTGATCCCTTTCACTACCATAAAATTCCCCTGGAAGCTCAAAAGGCTACAAATACCAAAAAGAAAGACTGCTCAAAGACTCTTGGTCAAGTCACAGGCTCTCCTTCAAAAATCTCTTCGAGGCACATCGACTACAAAAATTAAGCAACTCGTCGCTGTACCTCGAGGGGGCATTTGTTGACACCAAAAATGTCACTTTGTCTCTTCAAAATCCAAAGAGCTACATGAAGTCACAACCTGCCATAAATAGGCAATGCTACTTCCAAAAATCAAATCTTGTCAGAATCAAACAAAAACTGCAAGATCCTTCAAGACAGCCAAAAGAGGAGTACACAAGAAGTTTCGGGCCATTTCAAAATCATTTGGCCTAACTTCGCTTCTCCGACAGCCGAAAAGGAGCTCTCGGCGGCAAAAGCATCAGAGACACCAAATCTTCGATCAGAGCCGATGGATGGTCTCAAAATACTTCCAAAAAGCTCCACGTCAAGTCCCGAGTCAAACCGACAACGTTTGACCCTACATCAACCCTCGAATAGCTAAATCAAGCCTCTCGGCGGCGAGAACCACCGAGGCCATTACTCATCAGATAGAGCACATGGACGGCTTCAAAATGCTTATAAAGGGCTACACGTCAAATTTCAGGTCATTTCGACAACATTTGACCATAGTTTGACGCTCGGAAGCCAAATCAGGGCTCTCCGGGACCATGGTTTCCAAGACAGAGCCTATGGATCATCTTAAAATGACTCCAATAGGTTCCCTGTCAAATTTCAAGTCAATCGGACATCGGTTGACCGCACATCAAACCGCGACATCTTCATCGCGACAAAAGCGAGTCTACTAGTGATAGGACCCCAAACGGCTTCAAAACTTAAACAAAAGCCTATGGTTGGTCTTATTTATTGCTCAGGAGGCTTCACACCAAATTTCAGGTCATTCCGACATCGTTTGACCCAGTTTCAGCTTCTGACGGAAAATCGGCAGCTCTGCGCGACAAAGTCTTCGGCTTTCTCAGGAAATTGGAAACTTTACAAAATAAAATGCAAGGATTCTCATCAGGTTTCCTACAGGGAAATCAGGCCAATAAATGGTCAAAAATGTCAAGGAAAAATACAGAAGAAAAAAGAATCGAAAAACAGCAAAAACGGACACAAAACGGGACAAAAAGGGGGAAAAACCCCCCAGGGTCGCCGGCGACCCTAGAGCTCGGGGTCGCCGGGAAGGCCTCGGAAACCCCGGTTTTCGCCATTTTTTCACGATTCGAAGCGCCCAGCCTCTGGTATTTTCTAAAATTCATACTTTTGAGACACCAAATCCTCTGACATCCGTCCAAAACACGGGTCAATCATCAAGAGTATCGAAAAATCTATTGATCGCCACCCGGTCAACCAAAAAAAGTGTGCTTTCTACCCGACCGATCGAGAAATCGACAGGACAGATGGTACCGACCTGCTGTTGGCAACAAACACCTGAAATTACATGGTCATCCGATGTCGATCTACATGAAGATCCATCGATGATCATCGCCAGAAGAATCCCAAAAGACACGGCACGGCCCGCGACTCTTCAGATGCTCGGCGACCACTTAATGCGATTAATTGACTAGCTTTATTACAGTCATTAATCCATTTCTTTGGACGGACCAATCAGAAGCAAGAATCCGGGAGTTACAAGTCAAGAGATTCATGGCATTTAACCCATGAAACTCCTCCCATCATGGCGATTAAAGGCGATTAAATGCCCTCAATCTCCTCCGGCCAATCAGAAGACAAGAAAAAGGAGTTACAAAAAAAAGAATTCAATTTGTAACTCCTCCCTTTATGTAGCTTTATGACAATCAAGGCTCATAAACCCTCCTAAATGGCTACCTAAAAGCCTATAAATAGGAGAGCTCTCCAAGAAGAAAGAACAGCAGACACACAGACAATAGACTGCCGAAAATTCGGAAACTCAGACAGAAAGAGGCATCAGAAATCTAAGAGAGAAAACTCTGCGGAAATCCTACACCGACCACCGCTACAAGGTGACAAAAGTCCCTTGGGGGGTACCCCCCCCCCCCCCAAGGTCCTTGCCTTCTCCTTCTGCCAGCCAATGGCTAAGACATGGCTTTTCAAGCCCGTCTACTCGGCTTTTCATTGGACATAGGACCTTCTTTTGGTCATTGTTCTCTAAAAATCTGAGGTTATAGCCAAGCCAAGCGAATCAATAGCATCCTCTGTTCTCATCTGCATGGATGATGGCGAAGCCCACATATAGCTTGCGACCGTCAATCTAAACGGGTCCCCCACAATCTCCTGAGAAGTTAGATCCTCCTTTTCTTGCTTTTCATTGTAGTTTGTATTTTTTCAAAAGAGACAAAAATCACAACTCTTGTCTTTTATTATTGATAAGGATTGTAAATCGGCTATAAACGCCAAAATCGGCTATAAACGCCAAAAATCGGCTATAAACGCCAAAATCGGCTATAAATGCCAAAAAAATCGCCTTTCACTGCAAACCAAGAAAATGTCTCTTTTCTTAAATATATGTGTAATGGAAAACTTGAAAGAAGTTGATTTCCTTTTTACTTGCGAAGGTTGATCTCCGGATCACCACTTGCAATTCCAAGTAAAATAGAAAATTTGGCACACCCACACAAAAAAAGAAATGTTGATGCACGCCCTTGCCCCCCGGTTACGAAAGGGTCGGACCCGACGGACTCCCACGTCCGCCGACCTCGGTAGAACCGAGCAGGAGCGCGGTCCATCAGGCTGATGCAAAAGTGATTTTTCACTCAATGCATATACATAGGAAGATGATTTCAAAGATTGGAAGTCAATGAATATATGTATGCATGATACCTCTAATCATTTTAAAATGATGGTTCATGAAAGATAAGTCAAACAAGAGACTTTCTAGAGTGATGATTGATGATAATGCGATAGAAATATAACAAGTTGAACAAATGTTTGAAAAAGAAAAAAAAATTGATATTTGAAAAATAAAAATCAAAGACTAGCAAGCTCGATCATAGAATGAAAAATATAACATGTGTAAAAAGGGCAATGTTGAATCCATAATGATAAGCATAATCATGTTATGGAAAACAACATTTAAAAAAAGGCATCAATTCATTACATAAATCATGCTATAAAAGAAAATCAAAGATTTTGGGAAAGCATGAAATTTAAATAAAGGAAAAGGGACTTACTTGATATGAATCTAAGGTTGAAATTCAAGCTTTAGTTTTCCCTTCCCCACTAGCCTTCCTTAATTAGCTCTTATCCTTCCTTTGCCCACCAAAAAAACACATCTCAAACCCTTGAAATTAGCTCTCAATTTATATAAAAAAAAAAATTAAAGTTCTTGTAGCAATGGTCACTATAGCAAACATAGGAATGAGAAAACATGTGTGAATGAGAAATCAAGCTATGCAGAGATTGGAGTGCATCCAATCAAATTGCAATAAATAAAATCCCTAACATTGGGTTCCTATAGATTTGAGTTGATTTTCTACTAATTGTAGTAAGAGTACATCCAAAATGAGGATTGTGGGTGCAGAAAAATAATGACCCACAATAATCGGGGTGCCTTACAGGACTTATCCAAATGAAGAAGACGACCAGCTGCCTGAAAGGGAAGAGCAAACAGTCAGAGGGCCCTGGCCTGGGCGGCGCAAGGCTCTCCGATGCCTAAGTCAGTGAGTGAACTAGAACAAAGGAAGGAGAGAAGAGAGGCAGAGTAATGACTCTCTGGTTTGGATTGTGCGTACCTTGCATGTGAAATGAAGCTCTATTTATAGACGATTTGGAAGATATTTTTGGATGCTATCTTGGTGTGGGTCCCGTGACTTGACAGGGAAGTCATCATCAGCCCACAAAGTAATAAATGCGGTCCAATCCAGCCCACTTTGCATTTAATGCCAGTCGGATCGGCCCATATCGCATTAAATGCATGTCACGTTGGGCCAAATTGTGTTGGACGCCTTTGGCGGTAGGGGTACCATCGGATCCACCCTCGGGCCTTGCCCTGATTTGGCCTCAGCCGCTGGATGCTGCCCTGTCAGGGATCTGGCGAAGATTGTGGACGGCTGGATGTCGCATCTGTCTCACTGGCTCGCGCCCCTATTCCTCCACGTGTCCGATGACGTGGGGGGCGAAGGGCGCGAGTGGAGATTCTCTTCTTGCTTCGGCTTTCATCCCGGCACCTTCGGCCGAGGTGGAGTTTTCAGCCGAGGTGGGCACCTGGGGTAGCAGAGCTCGGCGCTAGCGGCCCGGACCTGCCTGACTTCGGCTGGGGCCCCTGTCCTGGTAGCCGAGGTGAGTCTGGTGCCACGTAGGTGGCACGTGGATGGCACGTGAGAATGCTTAGTCCCATTTGATGGTTGTGATTAGCGTAATCCTGGAGCTTTGGAAATCTCCCCACACAATTGCCCCTAGCTTTTGACCTCTTAAGCGTCCTAGCCTTTAGTGGTCAGAAGCTAGAGAACCTGTCCGGAGATGCGGCGATCATTGCCTGGTGTCGCTTCAACTTTTCTGAGGCAATGAATACTTCGTCCTGTCCGTCCTGGGAAGCGAACCGACGGCTACACGTGTAGCCTCTTCACTGATTGCGTTGTCTCATTGATGGAACAGGCGCGGATTGTGAAATCTGTCTCTTCAAATTCGAGAGTGGCGCCCAAAGAGGGTTCCCTTTCTATAAATAGGGTCATCTCCTTTCTTTCTTCTTTCTGATTTTCTTCGCCTCTGCCTTCGATTTCTGCTCTGTTCTTCGAGATTTCTCTGGCGAGGACGACCGCAGGACACGCAGGACACGCCCAGATCTGTTTTTGACTCGTCTTTCCGTTTCTGTAAGTAACTTCGTGCCCCTGCCTGGTTTTTAGGGTTTCTCTGTAAGTCCTGGATCCTTACCCTAGAGGGGGGGTGAATAGGGTGAGCTACTAACTAGTGACCAATTATGACCAATTTTAACTTATTTAAATTAACTAGTCACAAGTGATGATTGACAACCAAAATGCGGAAGCTTACATAAACACAATCACCACATAGCATGCACCATCACACAATCATTTATAGTGGTTCGGCCTCAATGCCTACATCCACTACCGGCTTGTATTCCTCACACCCCACCGGATTTCCACTATGTATGCTTTTCAATAGGCTAAGCAATAACCTTTAACACTATGCTTTTCAAGGCTAAGCAATAACCTTTACATTATGCTTTTCAAGGCTAAGCAATAACCTCTTCAACCAAAAGGTTGGTTATCTCTCTAAGTAGTGTCTATGATACACTTGATGGAGATTACAATTATGGCTCAATACATTGCCTCTTAAATAGGCGGATATAAAAGTGAAAATCTAATTCATACAAACACTATATGAATGCAAAGATGTATGCTCAAAGTGTATGCATGATGTCCTCAATCAATTTGAAAAAAAAAACTCATAAATGTATGCCAAAGGCTTTTGAAAGTTTTAGCTCAAAACATTTATGATTGAGGAAATGCTAATCACATGTTAAAAGTAACTTGTAAAAGACATACCTAAGTATTCTACACAAGTTGTGAAATTCAAAGAACAAAACATGTGATGCATAAGGATTTCAATCAAATTTACAATGAAGCTTAATGATTGTATGCTAAAAGCATTTTTAAAGTGTAAAACACAAATATAGATTTGATTGAAATTAAGGGTCAAATCACATGTAATTAAAAAGACAACTTGAAAATGATATACCAATCAATGTTTAAACAAGTTGTAAAACTTTAAAACAAAATACATGTGATTTGTAAAGTTGTTGAATCCAAAACATAAGATAGATTTGAAAGAGATTTTCTTATGATGAAAAACAACAACCAAAGATTCAACCAAGTATAGGAATCATGTTACATATGATTTCAAAGATGATTCCAAAACAAGATTCTCATAGTTATACCAATTAGAGTCCTACTTGGTTTGAATCATGGTGGTGCATCCAAAACAATGAATCAATTCAAAACATAAACATGTTAAGGACACAACAAAACATAGTTTAGCATGCTAACAAAGATTTACCAATAATTAAAACAAAGCATGAAAACATATGATTAGGAAAGTAAAGCCTACTTGTTGATTTAACTTAATGGATCCAAGCTTTAGCTTTCCTTAATGACCCTCTAGCATCCCTTAGCTTTTCCCCCTTTCTTTGGCCTCAAAACACCTCAAGGAGGGCCTAAAAGTTCCTCAAATTTGGCTAAGGAATGAACTAGTATTTATACCCAAAAAGTGGGTTTCTGCGAGTCCTCGGTCGACCTGCACTTTCCCGGGTCGACCTAGGCTTCAACGGTCATAAAAATGACCGTTTGGAAAAAGGCTCAACGGCCATCTTTTTCGGTCGACCTGCAGTGTTTTCGGTCGACCGAAAGCATGGGCTCGGTCGACCGAACACACTGTGGGTCGACCGGGTCCCTGGACCAAAATCCCTATATTTTGCATATTTAAAGTATTTTTCTTTGGGGACTTTTGGGCCACTAAATCAAGCTAGGAAACATGAATTAAATCAATCTAAGTGTTTTAAAAACATGAATCCTAACAAGCCAAAGATGATTTGAAACTTTTTAAAACCATTGGCTAGCTTGATTAAAAAATTCTTTTCAAAAATAAATGCATCCAAGTTTTAAAATCAAAACATGCATGAACCAAGATTTCTAAAAACAATGCATGTGAAAATCAAGATTTCAAGATTTCTAAATCAATGCTCATGTGAAAATTTAAATGATGATTTAAATAATAATGCATCCATCAAATTGCAATACACAAAATTCCTAACATTCTCCACCTTTAGGGTTTCTTTCCGCTATCTTCTTCTTTTAGACATGGGCACCCCTAGGTTTCGGTTAGATACAGACGAGGGCATGGCTAGGTTTAGGGCTACTTACAACATCCCGGAGGAAGTTCGCCTTAGGCCGGCGGATTCCATCGACCAGGCCACGCGCGGCTGGTCCTGCGGCTGGATGTCGTTCCCTCTGATCTCCGTGATCGAGGGCGGGGTCATATTTCCTCTGCACCCCCTCCTTAGGGCCTGCCTTAGCATGTGGTCTATTACTCCGTGCCAGCTGATGCCCAATGGCTTCAAAGTCATCATGGGTACGGCAAAACTGAACGAGGTCTTGGGGACCAACCTGGGTATCCATGACATCGAGGACGTCTATGACATTTGTAAGGTTGGGGGAGACAATTACTACCTCTGGGTGAAGCAGCGCCGAATAGGCTTCGTCCTGGCCCTGGAGGATTCCAGTAAGAACGCCGAGGAGGACCTCTTCTGTGTGTCGGGGGACTGGGAATTCGGCGCTGGCGAGAACAGGAGACTGATGGTCCCTCGCCACCTCGGGGCCGTCCCAAGTAAATTACTGCCTCTTTTCTGTTTATTTTGCTCAGCCATTATGTCGCCGAGCTGACACTCTTTGTTGTTTGTGCGCAGAACTGCACGCTAGGCGATGCTGGGCTGTGAGCGAGGGCTGGAGGAAAAACGTTGACGACCACAAGAAGGTCGAGAGATACAAAGGGCACGAGACCAGATCGACCTGGAAGCTGTTAGGGTATACGCCGAGGTACCGCGGCCACTACAGGAGGATCGGAGCAGCTCCGGAGGACGAGCCGCAGCTTGACCACCCTCCTGTCACCTTGGCCGTGCCTGCCAGGGTCCCTTTGATCGATCCTGCCGCGAGCCGAGCGGCGTCTGGCGCTGAGGCATCAACTTCTTCTAGCTCGGGGTCGCCGAACCTGAGGGAGATAGCAGACGCCTATTCGCCCGACCAGGGGGAAGGGATGGAGGGAGGCTCAAGAGTGCCTGGTACCAAAGATCTGGCGGCCAAGTTCAGGCAAAGATCTTCATCTTCCGCAACACCTTCGTCCGCCAGCACCCGCGCAGTTTCGGGCTCGGGCTGCCACTTCTGCTCCTACCCCTATACCGAGCGAGGGAGCACGGCGACGTTCGCCGGATCGCCCGAGGGAGGGGTCCCCGCCCAGGAAGAAGTCCAAGGCGGGCGAGAAGAACTCGGGGGCTGAACAGCCTCCGAAGGGTAAGACTCCTACGCGAGCTCCTGGAGGCAAGGCTCTGGCTGAGAAAAGCACGTCGGCCAATAAGTTGACTAGCGGGGCGGCCCGCGAGCTAACCGTCTCGGTAGGGCAGGGGCCTGGATCGGCTTCCGGACCTCGAACTGCCCCAGCGGTGTGGAGACCCAGGATGGAGACGCAACCCGGGAAGCCTCTAAACGTCGAGGACCGGCTGATGGGGAACACCGACGTTATTGGGGCCCTCACAAAAGCTTGTGCCTTGCTGCGGGACATGGAGACCCATGCGAGGTATGACAACGATAGCCTGATGGTCTTGGCGATTCAGGCTAACCTTTTGGTAAGTATCTTCAACGCCTTTCTTCAAGTGCTTTAGTTCGGCTGCTGTTATTTGACTCACTCTTTCTTGTTGTAGAACGTGCAGAGGCTCCTGGCAGTGATGGAAAGGAGTGACAGGAACGTTGCTAAGGTCACCCAGCTGGAGTCTGAGAGGGAAAGGCTGAAGAAAGAGCTGGAAGAGCTGAGGAAGAGCAGTGCCGAGGCGACCGCTCAGCTGGAGGTAACTCTGGTCAGCGTTACTGACCTCACGTCAAAGACTCATCAACTGAAGGGTGATATCTGGACGAAGACCAAGAGGATTGCCGAGCTGGTGTCGGAATTGGCCAAATCAAGGTCTGAATCGGCGGCTGAGGCGACGAGGCTGTGCGGTGAGGTGCTGGCCGGGCGCACCGAAATCGAGAAGCTGAAGTCAGGGAACGCCGAGCTGAAGAAGGAGAAGGCTTCTCTGCTGTCCGAGGCGTAATCCTCTTTCCAGAGGGGGGTGGACCAGGCCACTGAAGAATATGAGAAGCAGGTGGAGGAAATTACCTCCATTCTGTTCGAGGAAGGGTGCTTGGCCGCACTGAGGCGTGCGGGGGTTCCCGAGGACCACCCGGTCTATCGGAACTTGCCGAAGTACTCGGACCCAGTCCCTGAGCCGAGCTCTGCTCCTCTGGGCGATAGTGCCCCAGTCGAAGCCCCTGCAGCTGACCCTGCCTCGGATGTTGCACTAATTGCCCTGGCTACCAGCGATGCCCCGGTCGCGCTTCAAGGCGAAGCTTCTTCCGCCCCTGCTGCTGGTGATGCACCGGACAAAGCCGCGGTCGTAGCCGAGACCGCTGGTTTGTCAGAGTCGGTGGTCATACTGGTGGAGTCACCGAAGCCGCAGTAGTTGCACCTTGCTCTTGCTTTTGCTCTTTATAACTTTTCTTTTCAATCTTTGTTATGCAACTTTCAGCCCTGTAATATCCTTTGGCTTTAATGAAAAACAGAGCTTCTTTACTTTTGCATTTTCTCTCCTTCTCTTTCTTTTGAATTTGGCTGAATACCTTTTACGTGATGTGAAGTGTGAGTTTTGAGTCAGAGAGAGTATCGAACGATCTTCATAGCTATCTGTGCCGATTCTCCGTATTCTGGAGACCATAAATAGCAGTAAGTGTAGCGGTACGGCCAATGAGGAAAGCGAGCGGATGGCTCCACGTGGTGTCACCGGAACCGCTGGTCAGCGTATAAGAAGACGTGCATCTCACGTAAGGCGTGGGAGACCTCGCCTCATAATTTCCCCCGAAGACCGGGCCCTTCTCCTTCCTATAAATAGGAGTGGTGGGCTCGCCATGGGAGAGAAAAAAAGAACTAGGATAGCATTGTTAGATATCGCGATCACTGAGAGGGGGGGGGTGAATCAGTGATTCTTTAAAAAACAGGTCCGATTTAACAACAAAAGCAAATCAAATCACACAATGACACCAGATTTAACGTGGTTCACCGAAAGGCTACGTCCACGGTTCAAAGACTGTCCGAACACAAATCCGGAATAGATCTGAATCTATTTAGTCGCACCAACGACAAAGAGCACCAACCCTTAGTTTCAGATAGCACCAACTATCTAGGAAGCACCTACTCCCTTGAGTTTCAGATAGCACCAACTATCTAGGAAGCACCGACTCCCTTTACAATTTATCTGCACCAACATATAGGATCACCAAACCCTAGACACCAAGCACCAACTTGATGTTCTACAGAACAAGAATAGAAACCCTTTTCTATAGACCTTCCCCTCTACAATCTCTCTCTCTCAATCCCTTACAAATTGAAAATTAAACATAAACAGAGAGACACTTATCTTATGGACGAAACACCATCTTCAAGAGCACATCCTCGCCCACACTTGCTGTAGAAACATGCAGCACAACAGCACACAGCAACAGCACCTTCTTCTCTCCAAAACTCTCTCTCTTTTCTCTTCTCTTCTTCTCTCTCTGGTGTCATCTTAAAAACGAGCCAAACATGCCTTTATATAGGTTATGATAACCCTTAAGAGTGTTCAAAATAGGCTACAATTCGTTTAGAAAGAGTCCCAAACAAAATAGATAAGAATGCTGAATTTTCGTGCAAGACTTCTGTTTCTGCGCAACTCTGATTCCCGTGCTCGGTCGACATCCTGGCTTGCTCGGTCGACATCATACACTGTCTGGAATCAGACAACTTTCGTGCTCGGTCGACATCCTGGGGTCCCGGTCGACCGAAGACACACTGTGTCACGAAAATAACTGGGAGCAGTCTGAAACTTTTTCTGTAGGTTTCTCTTGCTTCGGTCGACCGCATGGGGTGCCCGGTCGACCGCATGCTCTGCTTCAGGAATTCTGAATTCCTGACTGTTTCAACTCTTATTCTTCATTTAAGCTCTATCAACACCAGCCTATTAACATCATGTTTGTGACATTGTGTTGACAATAATTCCAACTCAAATCAATACTTGAGATACTATATTCTTCAATTCTTCAAAAGACTTTCAAGTCATCTCAAATTCCAACAATCTCCCCCTTTGGAATTGTTGGCAACACTATTGGAACTTCAACACATTAATCTAGTTGATCTTCATGAAGCTTTTTCAGAACCATAGTCTCCCCCTGTCTTAAAAAATAGAATCAATCAAGATCTCTAACACTCTTGATACCAATCTCCCCAAAGTTATCATAGCATAACTTCTTCTAACATCTTCTAACATAGCTTTCTCCTAGCTTCAGTCTTTCTGCCCCTTTGACAACAAGTCCAAAGGGACCAACCAAGGAGCGAATAGGATATTCAAAGAATACTTTGCTCCCCCTTTCAAGCCCATCTCCTAAGGATTAGGAGAGTGAGTAACTCCTAATTTTTTTTCGGAGATACTCGAAGACTTCTTTTGGCAGAGGTTTTGTGAAGATATCAGCAACTTGCTCAGTAGTTGGGACATATTCCAACTTTACCTCACCATCTGCAACCTTTTCCTTGAGAAAGTGATAGCGAATTGCTACATGCTTCGTTCTAGAATGCTGAACAGGATTCTTGGAGATGTGAATTGCACTTGTGTTGTCACAGAGGATCGGCGTAGGATCCGTTGTCAGAACTCCTAGATCAGAAAGCATTTGCCGCATCCATAACACTTGTGTACAACAAGTTGCCACTGCAATATATTCTGCTTCCGCTGTAGAAAGGGATACTGAGTCTTGTTTCTTACTATGCCATGCCACCAACCTGTCACCGAGATAGAATGCACCACCGCTTGTACTCTTGCGATCATCTATACATCCAGCCCAATCGGCGTCAGAGTATGCAACAAGAGTAAAGGATTTGCCTTTAGGATACCAAATGCCAAGCTCCATGGTACCTTTCAGATATCGAAATATCCTTTTTACTGCTGTGAGGTGCGTCTCAGTTGGTGATGCTTGAAATCGAGCCACCATACATACTGCTTGCAGAAGATCCGGTCTTGTAGCAGTCAAATAAAGCAAGCTTCCTATCATAGAACGATAAGTGGTGTGATCAACGGACGAACCCTTATCATCTTTGCTTAGCTTTGTGTTCGTTGTCATTGGTGTGCTCACTGGCTTGCTGTCTTCCATGTTAAATCGCTTCAGCATTTCCTTGATGTATTTCATCTGTGATATGAAGATACCATGTTTCAGCTGCTGAACTTGTAAACCAAGGAAGAACTTTAGTTCTCCAAGCATTGACATCTCAAATTCTTTCTTCATCTCTTCAGCGAAATTCCTGCACATTTCTTCATCGTTACCACCAAAGATTATGTCATCGACATAAACAATAACGACCAGCTGTTTGCTCAACTCTGTTTTGACATAAAGATTGCTATCAACCAGTCCTTTTCCAAAACCGATCTTGCGGAGATATAGGTCCAGCCTTGCATACCACGCCCTTGGCGCTTGTTTCAGCCCATAAAGAGCCTTTTTCAACTTGCACACTAGGTCTGAATTTTTGCTAATTGGAAAACCATCAGGTTGCTCAATGTAGACCTCTTCAAGTAATCCATTCAAGAAGGCTGACTTTACATCCATCTGAAATACCTTGAAGGTTTTGTATGCAGCCAATGCAATAAACATACGAATGGCTTCCAGACGAGCCACCGGTGCAAAGGTCTCTTCAAAATCTATGCCTTCAACTTGAGCATAGCCTTTACAAACCAACCTTGCTTTGTTTCGTATGACCTGACCATCTTCATTCAGCTTATTCCGAAAGACCCATTTAGTACCAATAACATTCTTATCGGTAGGTCTAGAGACTAGTTCCCATGTGGAGTTCTTCTCAATTTGTTCCAACTCCTCATGCATAGCTTTTAACCAACTTTCATCGAGACTGGCTTCAGCCACAGTCTTGGGTTCAATGGTGGACACAAGTGAGTAATTGCTAACTACACTTTGTCTTGTTTTAACACCGGCCTCAGGATCTCCAATGATTTGATCCTTAGGGTGTTGCTCTACCCAAGTGCTTTTCTTTCTAGGTGTAGCATCCTCTGAGTCATCCATTGATTTCTCAGAATCATTAGGTTTAGCTACTTCATCATCAATCTCACTCGAGTCCTCATAAACGGGACTGTCATAATGAGTTCCATTCTTGGATTCATGGTTTTCATCAATTCTAACATCGGAACTTTCTATGATTTTTCTGGTCCTTTTGTTAAGACATCTGTAAGCCTTACTAGATGAGGAATAACCCAGAAATATACCTTCATCAGCTCTTTCTTCAAATTTACCCGGATTTTGTTCAAGACGCTTGATGTAACACTTGCTACCGAAGACTCTGAAGTGCTTGACTGTTGCTTTTCTCCCAAACCATAGCTCATAAGGAGTTTTGTCTTCATGTGGCCTGATCAAGCATCGATTCTGAATGTTTACAGCCGTATGGATTGCCTCCTTCCAGTATTTGTCAGCTAGCTTGCTCTCAGTTAGCATTGTACGAGCCATCTCTTGAACGGTGCGATTTTTCCGTTCCACAACTCCATTTTGCTGTGGAGTTCTAGGGGCTGAATACTGTCTTTGAATGCCATGGTGCTCACAATAGTTAGTGAACTCTTCAGATGTGAATTCACCGCCTCGATCAGACCTTAGAATCTTGATATGTTTTCCAAGCATATTTTCAACCTGTGCTTTAAACACTTTAAAATGATCAAGTGCTTGATGTTTATGCTTAAGAAACAATACCCATGTCATACGAGTATAATCATCAATGCATAACATAAAATACTTATCTCCATTGGTGCTTTGAGTTCGCATCGGTCCACAGAGATCAGTGTGCACTAGCTCAAGAGGTTTCTTTGAATGTTGCTCCTTTGACTTGAACATTACCCTCGTTTGCTTTCCCTTTTGGCAAGAATCGCAAATGGGGTTGGAAGGCTTTTCAACTGTAGACATACCTCTGACAGCCTTTGATTTGCAAATCTTTGACATGTTATCAAAGTTTAGATGCCCAAGGCGTTTGTGCCACAACCAACTTTCCTCTGTCCGACTCATCAAGCAAGTCTTTTCAGCTCCATCTGACAATGTATAGAGATTTCCAGCAGTCCTAGATCCAGTAGCCACTGTTTTGCCGTTGCTACACTTTTTGATAGCAAACCCATTCTTAGTGAAGACAACTTCGTGGCCTTTGTCACAGATCTGGCTCACACTAAGCAAGTTGTGTCTCAGTCCAGACACATATAAGACCTCGTCTGATCTGATCTTGTTTGCCTTTAGCTGAACAACACCTTTTCCGCAGATTTTGGCACCATCATTGTTACCAAACTTCACTGATCCGCCTTCATAGTGCTGTAATTTGATGAATTTTTCTTTATCACCTGTCATATGGCTTGAACAACCACTATCAAGGACCCATGGTGCTGTCTTCTTTTGTGCATTGAATGCCGTTTGCACAATGAGAGATTCTTTGGAATTACATTCCCTTTTCTTTGCCCTCCATCCCTTAACTAACTTGGGTTTCTTTTCAACCTGAAATTGGTTAGCAATAGGCAACCTACAATCCCTAGCCAAGTGTCCATAATTATGACACATATAACACTCAATTTTGTGGCTGTTTAGGATTGAAAAAGGATTCCTAGTCACAAATGGGCTGTTTCTAACATAGAATTTGCAATCAGCTCTTTTATGTCCATATCTATTACAATGATAGCAATAACCATAGAATCTGAACATTCTTCCTTTCTTAGGTGGCTGGTTAAACTCCACAAACCTTTTCTTATTGACCGTCTCAATACTAGGCTGAATTTGATGCTTTGTAGCCTTGAGAGGTATGGCACTTTGTTTCATAAACACAGAAGGTGCAGCTTTAGAGGACTCTCCGGTTTCAAATCCAATACCAAATTTATTGTGGAAGGGCTTTTGAAATTTCAGAATTTCATTGAGTTTCATTGTCCCTTCAATCGCTTGGAATGCTTTGAGTTTTCGGCAATTTTCCAAGTTTTCAGCCTTTGCTCTAGCGATTTCAGTTTCAAGTTTCATAGCCTCTTCCTTTTTGATACTTATTTGATTTTGAAGGACTTCCACCATTCTTTTATATTCTTCAACTTGAGTTTTCAAAGCAATAATTGAACTTTCAGATTCTTGAAGAAGTTTCAGATTTTTCTTACTTGTTTTTCGTTCCATGCTAAGCTCCTCGAGTGCGGCAATGAGTTCTTCTTCGAGATTGACCTCAGCCTCCTCTTCCTCTTCCGGCTCTTGCTCCTCTTCTTCTTCAACGGTAACCATGAAGAGAGCTTCAGTTGCCTCGGCTGATTCATCATCGTCTGAAGTTTCAGACGTGCTGTCATTATATTGACTGATGAAGCTTTTTGTTTTGCCCCTCTTTCTGAAATTTTTCTTCCACTTACTCTTATCGACATAAGGGTCATCATCATTATTTTCTTTCAGCGGGCACTTCGCAGCAAAGTGACCAACACCGCCACAATTGAAGCATTTAAAGGGTAGCTTCCCTTTGTACTTTCCATTGCTTCCTTTCTTCAGCTTTCTAACAAATTGAGCCTCAAGCTCATCATCATCAGTATCAGAATCATGACCAGCAGTCTCTTTTCCCTTTTTCTGAACTTTGAAGGCCGCTTCTCTATCAGATGAAGACGTCTTACCTATGCGCATCTCATAGGCAGTGAGTGAACCATGCAACTCATCCATGGAAAATTCATTCAGATCCTTGGCTTCTTCTATGGCTGAGACTTTTGAATCAAACCGGGGAAGAAGAGATCTTAGAACCTTTTTGACGATGACTGGTTCTTTTATCTCTTCCCCTAGTCCACGAATGTCATTCGTGACTTCATTCACTCGTTGCAAATATGAGTCAACATTCTCGCTTTCCTCCATGCAAAGAGATTCAAATTGAGAGCGATGGGTTTGCAATTTTGCTTCTTTGATCTTCTCATCTCCTTCATGAATGCTTTTCAACTTGTCCCATATTTCCTTGGCTGTTTTACATGCAATTACTTTGACCAGCTCGCTGTCCACAAGGCCACTAAAGAGTGCATTCTGCGCCTTAGAGTCGTTGTCTGCTAACTTCTTCGTTGCAGCATCATTGGGTACAATGGCAATATTGTAACCGACTCAGACAGTCTCCCAGACATCATAGCCAAGTGACTTAATGAAAGCCTGCATTCTGATCTTCCAGAAGGAGTAATTAGAACCATCAAACAAAGGTGCTTTCTTATTCCCTGTATTGGTTGCCATGTGATTTGACAAGAGATCACCCTTAGCGTGTTAAGCTTTTCAAGGGAACCTTACGCTCTGATACCAATTGTTAGATATCGCGATCACTGAGAGGGGGGGTGAATCAGTGATTCTTTAAAAAACAGGTCCGATTTAACAACAAAAGCAAATCAAATCACACAATGACAACAGATTTAACGTGGTTCACCGAAAGGCTACGTCCACAGTTCAAAGACTGTCCGAACACCAATCCGGAACAGATCTGAATCTATTTAGTCGCACCAACGACAAAGAGCACCAACCCTTAGTTTCAGATAGCACCAACTATCTAGGAAGCACCTACTCCCTTGAGTTTCAGATAGCACCAACTATCTAGGAAGCACCGACTCCCTTTACAATTTATCTGCACCAACAGATAGGATCACCAAACCCCAGACACCAAGCACCAACTTGATGTTCTACAGAACAAGAATAGAAACCCTTTTCTATAGACCTTCCCCTCTACAATCTCTCTCTCTCAATCCCTTACAAATTGAAAATTAAACATAAACAGAGAGACACTTATCTTATGGACGAAACACCATCTTCAAGAGGACATCCTCGCCCACACTTGCTGTAGAAACATGCAGCACAATAGCACACAGCAACAGCACCTTCTTCTCTCCAAAACTCTCTCTCTTTTCTCTTCTCTTCTTCTCTCTCTGGTGTCATCTTAAAAACGAGCCAAACATGCCTTTATATAGGTTATGATAACCCTTAAGAGTGTTCAAAATAGGGTACAATTCGTTTAGAAAGAGTCCCAAACAAAATAGATAAGAATGCTGAATTTTCGTGCAAGACTTCTGTTTCTGCGCAACTCTGATTCCCGTGCTCGGTCGACATCCTGGCTTGCTCGGTCGACATCATACACTGTCTGGAATCAGACAACTTTCGTGCTCGGTCGACATCCTGGGGTCCCGGTCGACCGAAGACACACTGTGTCACGAAAATAACTGGGAGCAGTCTGAAACTTTTTCTGTAGGTTTCTCTTGCTTCGGTCGACCGCATGGGGTGCCCGGTCGACCGCATGCTCTGCTTCAGGAATTCTGAATTCCTGACTGTTTCAACTCTTATTCTTCATTTAAGCTCTATCAACACCAGCCTATTAACATCATGTTTGTGACATTGTGTTGACAATAATTCCAACTCAAATCAATACTTGAGATACTATATTCTTCAATTCTTCAAAAGACTTTCAAGTCATCTCAAATTCCAACAAGCATAATCCATATAGACATAGGATCCTGTCTTTCTCTGCTAACCAACTCAGCGGCCATGTTTGGTAGATCATTAGGAATATTTGACCCGGGGGGAACCCTTGCGCCAGAAGACGGCTTTCTCCGAGGGGAAAAGTCTGTTGTAGTCTGCGCGCTCTCTGAAGACGATCCTCGTGGACTACGCGCTCTCTGAACGCGGGTCCACGACCAGCCCTCCCCGGCGCGGCTGCATGGGAATCTTTGCAGCTGTAGGCTGGTGGCGCCCCCTGCGTTTGGGGGTCTTATTTTCATCCCACAGGGCCTTGCGTGAAACCATGCTTCTTGTGGGACGTCAAGACCTCCGAGAGGCGGGCAGGATCGAGACGCCGCTGGACCGAGGGAGCTCTTTTTTGCAAAGTTTGGTCTAACTGACCATAGGGTATTATAGAGCTCAGTGAGGTCCAGGGTCTTTGAGCTGAGGGGGCTCTTGTTTGCAAACTTTGGTCTGACCAACCAAAGCGTATTGTAGAGCTCAGTGAGATTCAGAGTCCCCCAAAGCCTCCAAACAGTAGACCAGCGAGGACTGGAGTCTCCAAGCCTGCATTCCAGAGGGTGTTGAAGAGCTCAAGGCACTGGAGACTGGACTGAAGAGTCGGTGAAGATCAGGGCCTCCCAGCCTTCGTCTCTTTTTCTGTTTTCAGAGGACTGCGAGCCTCCTTGCTGTATTTTGTTTTTCTCTTCTGTAACCCTTGTAATGAAGTAATTACAATGAATAAAAGGAACAGTTTTTGTGATCATACAATTTGTGTACAATACTTCCTTTTTGCCTTTTTGAACATATAATTGCGATGCTTGTATTCTCGTGCTGCCTTTTTGCACTTCAGTGCGTGCACTGCTCTTTTTCTTTTGAAAACTGTCATTGGCCGAAATGGACTAGCATTGGCCGAGATGAACTGTCTTGCGCCGAGATGAACCCAGAGTCTTGGTGATCTCGGCTGTGCAAGCCTGAATTCGGGAATGATCTCGAGGGGTGTGTGAACCCGGAATGTAGGAGTCGGCCGGTTGTATGAATCCGAAGCCTCTCCCAGGGTTAGGAACCCAAGCTTTAGGAAACGACTGAGTGTATGGACTCGAAGCCTTTTCCTGGGTCAAGGACCCAAACTTTAGGAGACGACTGAGTGTATGAACTCGAAGCCTTCTCCAGGGTCAAGGACCCAAACATTAGGAAACGACTGAGTATATGAACTCGAAGCCTTTTCCAAGGTCAAGGACCCAAACTTTAGGAGACGACTGAGTGTATGAACTCGAAGCCTTCTCCAGGGTCAAGGACCCAAACTTTAGGAGATGACTGAGTGTATGAACTCGAAGCCTTCTCCAGGGTCAAAGACCCAAACTTTAGGAGACGACTGAGTGTATGAACTCGAAGCCTTCTCCAGGGTCAAGGACCCAAAGCTGCCGAACTCAGATAAGGAGAGATGACACAGATCGATGGCAAATGTTGCTTTCATTGATTCTGAGGCTCATGTTACATCTTTAGAAATAGAATTTCTTCAGGTGGGATGCATTCCATGGTCTCGGCAACGGCTTGCCTTCTAAGTCTTCGAGCTTGTAAGAGGATCGTCCTGCCAGTGAGACCACCTTGAATGGGCCATGCCGGTTCGGGGCCAGTTTTCCTTCATTTGGATCTTTGTCAGCTGGTAGGGTCTTCTTCAGGACTAGCTCTCCAACGGAGAAACTTCTTTCTCTGACTTTTTCATTGTAGCCTCTGGCTAGCCGCTACTGATAGTCAGTCAGTCGTAGGGCCGCTGCTTCTCGACGCTCTTCTGCTAGGTCCAACTCCATTGCCAAGTTTGTGTCATTTCGGCCCTGGTCGACCAATTTTGTCCTCAGAGTGGGGAGGCCAATTTCTAGGGGTATGACCGCCTCCATCCCATAGGCCAGAGAGAAATGTGTCACCGAGGTGGATCGCCTTGGAGTTGTTCTGTATGCCCACAGCACGCTGGGAAGCTCCTCTATCCATCTCCCTTTTGCCTTGTCTAACCGCTTCTTCAGGCCGTCCAGGATTATCTTGTTAGAAATTTCAGCCTGGCCATTGCTCTGTGGATACGCCGAAGTGGAGTAATGGTTTTTGATGTCGTGCTCTTGGCAGAAGTCTTTGAAGGATTTGGAGTCAAACTGAGTCCCGTTGTCCGAAATCAGGGTCCTGGGGATGCCGAACCTCGTTATGATGTTCTTCCATACGAAGTTCCTGGAATCCCTATCCGTGATGGAGGACAGCGGCTCAACCTCTATCCACTTCGTGAAGTAATCCGTCGCAACGATCAGCCACCTCTTGTTCCCCGGAGCTCGGTGAAGAGGCCCCACAATGTCTAGCCCCCACTGAGCGAAGGGCCATGGACTAGAGATGGGACTCAGGTCTTGCGCTGGCTGATGAAGAGAGTGGGAGAACTTCTGGCACTTCTCGCATTTCCTGGCGTACACTTGCGCATCCTTCTGCATGTAGGGCCACCAGTAACCTTGGCTTCTTGCCCTGTAGGCCAGTGATCGGCCTCCGATGTGACTACCACAGATTCCTTCGTGGATCTCATACAGGAAGTTGTCCACCTTGCTGGGATGGACGCATTGGAGGTATGGACCCATGAAGGATTTTCTGTAGAGTTTGCCTTCGGGAGATAACTAGAATCGAGCTGCCTTAAGTCTGATTCGATGGGCTTCAGTCTTGTCCTCGGGGAGCTGGTCGTTCCTCAAGTAGGAGATGATTGGATCCATCCAACTCGGGTGGAGGTCGGCACAAAGGACTTGCCGAGTTGAGTGGAGCTCTAGGCTGGATCTTGGAATCGATCCGACCTCGACAGTCCTTTTATTTCCTGCTTCAACAGCGGAGGCTAGGTTTGCAAGCGCATCAGCGTGCGTACTGGTATCTCTGGAGATCTGCCTGACGTCGGCTGTCTGGAAATGAGAGAGCAGTTTTTTCGCGAGGGCCAAGTAGGCCGCCATCCTGTAGTCCCTGGCCTGGTAGTCTCCAACGAGCTGGCTAGTCATCAGTTGCGAATCGCTGAAGATCACCAGGTGCTGGCTCTGAGGATTTGGGCACTGTTTAACCCTGCTATCAGTGCTTCGTACTCTGCTTCATTGTTTGTTGCTTTGAAGTCCAAGGTGAAGGCTTGCTCTATGACCAGTCCCTCTGGCGATTGGAGGACTATGCCGGTGCCAGCTCGCTTGGAGGTGGACGAACCGTCCACAAAGACCTTCCATGCTAAGGCGGGAGCCTGTTCGACCTCGGTGACTTCAGGCTCATGCCCTACGCCCCCCAGTTCCATGCCGGGCTGGGTCGGAGCCGAGCTTGGCGAGACGAACTCTACAATGAAGTCAGCCAGAATTTGGGCTTTGATCGCAGTCCGGGGACGGTACTGAATGTCATACTGTCCAAGTTCGACCGCCCACTTTGAGATTCACCCTGAAAAGTCAGCCTTTCTGAATATAGAACGGAGTGGATGCTCCGTGATCACCACAATGGTGTGGGATTGGAAATAATGGGAGAGCTTGCGGGAGGCGCTGACGAGTGCCAGTGCGAGCTTCTCCAACAATAGGTATCTGGTCTCGGCGTCAAGCAGGATCTTGCTTGTATAGTAAATTGGTTTTTGTACTCCTTCGTCCTCTCTGATGAGGACGGAGCTCACCGCATGATCCGAGACAGCAAGGTATAGATACAAAACCTCTCCCTAAGTTGGGGTAGAGAGTAGAGGAGGTGAAGACAAATAGGTTTTGAGTGCTGCCAATGCTTGGTCGCACTCAGGGGTCCACTGGAATTTTAAAATTTTTCTCAGAAGCTGAAAGAAAGGCCTGCACTTATCTGATGATCAACTGATGAAGCGATTGAGTGCCGCTGCCATGCCTATGAGCTTCTGAACTTCCTTTGTAGTAGATGGGCTCTGGATGCCCAAGATTGCAGTGATCTGGTCCGGGTTGGCCTCTATTCCCCTCCGCGTCACCAGGCTTCCGAGGAACTTGCCAGAAGCTACGTCAAATGCGCATTTGGAAGCATTTAACTTGAGCTTGAACGCGCGAACGATGCTGAAGACCTGAGCCAGATCCTCCAGATGGTCGCTGGAGTGCCTCGACTTGACGACCATGTCGTCCGAGCTGAGCCTGGAACATCTTCGTTACGAGGCGCTGATATGTCGCCCCCGTGTTCTTCAGCCTGAAGGGCATGACTTTGTAGCAATAAGTGCCGCGGGGTTTATGACGGCAGTTTTCTCCTCGTCCGGCTCATACATCGGGATCTGATGGTAGCCTCTATAGGCGTCAAGGAAGCTCATTCGGTCGTGGCCGGCGGTGGCGTCGATCATCTGATCAATCTTCGGAAGGGGGAAACTATCTTTAGGGCAGGCCCTATTAAGATCGGTGAAGTCTACGCACACCCTCCATTTGCATGTTTTCTTCTTAACCACCACCGTATTGACCAGCCAAACCGGGTACTGGACTTCCCGGATTGCGCCTGCCTCCAGTAACTTGTCAACCTCTTCGACTACCGCGTTTGTCTGCTGTAACCCCGTCCTTCGGGCTCTCTGCACCACTGGCTTGTGGTTGGGATCCACGTTGAGCTTATGGCACATGACCTCGGGGTCGACCCCAGGCATTTCGCTCGGGGTCCAAGCGAAGACATCCATGTTCTGCACTCGAAACCTTGAGAGCTTGGCTCTCTCTTCATCTGACAGCTGCGTGCCAATCAGGAAAAACCTATCAGGGTCTGCCGGGTCGAGCCTGACTTCGGCCAGGTCTTCAATACTTTTCTTGTCAGGGTCTCGGCCGATCTCATCTAAACCCTTTTCAAACTCTCCCAGGTTGATGCGCTCTGGCTCCTTCTCTGCTGGGACCACGGCCAGCATGCACTGCCTAGCCTGCTGCTGATCTCCTTCTACTATGACCGCTTCCATCTTGCCCTCTTTATTCTCGAGCACGAACTTTAGCTTCTAGTGGAGGGAAGAGGGGACTGCCTCCAACTTGTGGAGCCACGTTCTGCCCAGGATGACGTTGTAGGGAGAAGGGGCGTCCACGACTAGAAAGTCAGCCAGCACGGAGGCTCCGCCCACTCGGGTTTCCAGGGTGATTTTACCCTTGGGATAGACTGGTTTGGCGGATAACCCTAGCAAGGGCGCACGGACCTCCGTGAGGTCGGCTTCTGAGAGGTTCATCTTCTTGAAGCACTCATAGTAGAGGACCTCGGAGGAACTGTCGGAGTCGATGAGGATCCTCTTCACAGTGAAGTCCTTCAGCTTCATGGTCAAGAGCAGAGGGTCGTTGTGAGGGAGTTGGATTCCCTCTAGATCTTTGTCTGAGAACGAGATTGCTGGTCGGTCGCGGCGAGGTCTCTTGGGCGCTGGCCCGAGTTCGGCTCTCATCATTTCCTTCCCGTGCAAGGCCCGCCTAGCTTCGGCACGAGCCTGAGGGCTGTCTCGAGCTAAAGGAGAGGGAGCTGAGGGCGCCAGGTGGATCACATTGATGATTTTTTCCGATTCTTCACTGTCTGGATCCCTGGCCACGCTCTGATGAGCTCGGCTACTGCCGCCGCTGCTGACGTCTCCTGCCTTCATGAACTCCGCGAGATGGCCTTCCTTGGCGAGCCTCTCCAAGTGAAACTTCAGAGTCCTGCACTCCTCGGTCCTGTGTCCATTACCCTTATGGTAGGCACAGAACCTGGACTGGTCATGGGTGGAGGGATCGCCTGCCAAGGGACGAGGCCATCTGAAGAATGGTTGAGTCTTGACCTTGTTCATAATCTAGTGGGTCTGCTCCTTGAAGACGATGTTCATAGATTGGCGGGTGTCGAAGGGGGGTCTGGCCCTCCTGCCGCCCCCGGACCTGGACGCTGAAGCTCTGGCCGAACTGGAGGCCCAGGCTTGCTTCGGCTCTTGCGTCTGGTATGGCTTCTTGCCCCGCTGCTGGGACTGGTTGCTTCTTTCCTTGGGTTCCGAGTCTGCGATTTCCCGGCTTTCCTCCTCCCGAGCTCTGATTTCGTCCTCCTCCCGGGCGATAAAGCATTTTATTCGGGACATCAAGGCCGGCATGGAGGGAGCGGGATCTCCCGCCAAATCTTTCCGCAGCTCGTGCCCTGGTAACAGGGCATTCTGGAAGGCGAAAATCACCACTTCTTCTCTGGTATCTTCGATTTGGCTGTAAATTGCCCAGAACCGCCGGGCGAACTGGGTGAGGGCCTCGCCCTGCTTTAGCTTTAGAGCGAGGATGTCAGCATCGGTCTTGGGGACGACGCTGTAGGCTTGGAACTTCTTAAGGAAAGAGAGTTGGAGCTCTTTCTAACTCGAAATAGACTTCTCTGGCAGAGCGCAGAACCACTTCAGAGGGAGGTCGCTCAAACTGGAGGAAAAGATCTTGCAGTTGAGATGGCCCTCGTTTCCCCAGATGGACATCTTTTGGGAGAAATGACGGAGGTGAGCAGACGGGTCGGACAGTCCGTCGTAAGGGACGAACCGCGGGACTGAGAACTTCTTGGGCAAGGGAGTTCTCTCGATGTCCCAGGTGAAAGGAGAGGCCCCCAGATCGGTGGGGCCACAGATCTCTTGCTGGTCCCGCAACTCCAGATTGCGTTAGAGAGCTAGCTTGATGCGCTTGTCGAGCCGCTCCTGCTCATCGTCCTTCTCTGGTGTCGGTGCTCTTGGCTTCCGCTTCGCATGACTTCGACCATGGTGGCTATGAGCTCGCCCGTCGCGGCCATGATGGCTACGGGTGTTGCTCGAGCCTTCATCGTAGGCATGGCTGCGCTTTTGATCCAGAAAGACTCTTAGATCCTCTCGGGACGGCTGGACTACCTTGCTTTGGACAGCTCTCTTCTCGCCTCGGGGCTCTGAGGGCTGCCTTTGAGAGGCATTTTGCACCGCCCTCAGCTGCTGCTGGAGTTGGCGGATTACTCGCTTCTGCTCCTGGAGGAGAGCGTTTTGAGCTGCGATGTCTCCTCCAGCATCAGGGGGTTGCACGCGGCGTGGCTCCTCCACTGCTGGAGCTTTGCCTTTGAGAGGGTGCTCTCGTCGACGCTCTCCCCGTGGGGGAGGCGGGACTTCATCGTCAGAGCACGAGGTCTCGACTTTCTCTCGGAAGGGGGACTCGACAAAGGGTCGCGAGGCTACGCGTTCCTCGCCTGCTGACGCGCCACGGTCCGCTCCGGGCTGTCCCTGAGGAGGGACGCCCGTCGACGGGCCCGGACACTCGAGCACTGCTCTCTGGGACTCTCCGCCCTTCTTAGCTTTCGGAGGCATGGTTTCTAGGAAGGTTAAGAAGGTTGGGATAGTGCTTCCCCACAGACGGCGCCAATTGTGGGTGCAATAAAATAATGACCCACAATAATCGGGGTGCCTTACAGGACTTATCCAAATGAAGAAGACGACCAGCTGCCTGAAAGCCTGAAAGGGAAGAGCAAACAGTCAGAGGGCCCTGGCCTGGGCGGCGCAAGGTTCTCCGATGCCTAAGTCAGTGAGTGAACTGGAACAAAGGAAGGAGAGAAGAGAGGCAGAGTAACGACTCTCTGGTTTGGATTGTGCGTACCTTGCATGTGAAATGAAGCTCTATTTATAGACGATTTGGAAGATATTTTTGGATGATATCTTGGTGTGGGTCCCGTGACTTGATAGGGAAGTCATCATCAGCCCACAAAGTAATAAATGTGGTCCAATCCAGCCCACTTTGCATTTAATGCCAGTCGGATCGGCCCATATCGCATTAAATGCGTGTCACGTTGGGCCAGATTGTGTTGGACGCCTTTGGCGGTAGGGGTACCATCGGATCCACCCTCGGGCCTTGCCCTGATTTGGCCTCATCCGCTGGATGCCGCCCTGTCAGGGATCTGGCGAAGATTGTGGATGGCTGGATGTCGCATCTGTCTCACTGGCCCGCGCCCCTATTCCTCCACGTGTCCGATGACATGGGGGGCGAAGGGCGCGAGTGGAGATTCTCTTCTTGCTTTGGCTTTCGTCCTGGCACCTTCGGCCGAGGTGGGCACCTGGGGTAGCCGAGCTCGGCGCTAGCGGCCCGGACCTGCCTGACTTCGGCTGGGGCCCCTGTCCTGGTAGCCGAGGTGAGTTTGGTGCCACGTAGGTGGCACGTGAGAATGCTTGGTCCCATTTGATGGCTGTGATTAGCGTAATCCTGGAGCTTTGGAAATCTCCCCACACAAGGACGTTATTGGAGTTTATAGAAAATATAAATCAATCTAATTTCATAGAAAAACTTAATAAATGCTCGGGGGGGGGGGGGGGGGGGTTAAAGAATGAAATTAAACAGAAGTAGAAAACCTGAGCTCGCAATAATGCCAGGCACATATATGGATATTAATTCCCAAGCTCGTGAGTGTTATTTGTCAGACATGCATCATGTCTCAAGCTCGCGGAGTGTCATGTCTCAAACTCGCAATAGATAAAGTGAAGGATAGTTTAGTTTAGGAAAATATAAATTCTTCGGTATAAGATGCTTTTGGGCATTACATGTGTTTGGAGATGATTTTGGAGATATAAGGATATTTAAGGTTTCTTTTCTTAAAAACCCAAATGAAAACAAAATAAGGAACGAAATGTGGAAAGAAAGATTTCTCTTTTAGGGGCACGTTTGGTAAAAACAAAGGGAAATCCTTTGTTTTGAGGATTCCTCCATCTCCTAGAATCAAGATATCCTCATGTAGGATTTGTAATGAGAGTTTTAGGAAGTAATAAAAAAGAGAGAAGGTGAGGTGGCGGGTTGAGGTGTTGAGGCTCAACTAAGAAAGATGATGGTGTAAGGAACCAACCTCTTAACCCTAGAATTAGCACTAATTACTTTCGTGGTTAGGGTTACTAAGTGAGATTAGAGGCCAATCGTGTGTTTTGAGAGTTAAACTTGGTTTGGGTTAGTATCAGAGGGTTTTGAGAGGTTCCAAAGGGAGTTCGACTTTTACCGGGCCCAGGTTAGAAATTCAGGGATATTTTGGGAATTGCATAAAAATTTGGATCTTGAACCCAAAAAGTAGGTCTTGACATGCCCAACAACTTTCGTATTCAGCTTAAATCCATTTGATGTCCAAAAATTCTCCAATTGACCAATTCCTCCATAATTGAAAGACTTTGACCAAATATTTGACTTTTGCTCGGGACATCAAAAGTATGTCGAACTTGGTTTCTTTGGGAAGATGATTTTATGCCAGTCTCTGACCCTCACCCTAGAGTGGTACCCTGAGGAGGCGGTTGTTGAGTCGCAGGAGGCAAGTGATTAATGTACTCAGATTATCATATAGACTTTGCTCCGTGCACATGAGACGTTATCACAAGGGAGTCTTTATTTTGGGTTTTGTATTATGTTGTATTGGCTTCTGTTGGCCTTTTATTTTGGGAATGTAATTAATGCATTCTTTATAACACTTCAACTAAAATTATGGGAATATAATCTCATGTTTACTTGTCTAGCTCTACTTAGGTTCCTTTTGAAAGAAATTGCGATTCAGATCTGAAACTTCTCATAAAGAGACTACTATGGCTGATGCAAAGCATGACAGATTTTAAAAAATCTGATTTCTGCACTATGCAGCGGAAATCAACCATAAAGAATCGCATAGAAACTCCATTAAATCATGATCAACAAGTGTATAATTAAAGGAGAATGAAGAAGACTCATACCTCAAAGATTTGTAGACTTCAAACCTCTGAAAAAATAGATCCAAAGGCCCGAACTCAGACTTGCAATTCGCAAACAAGTTGCTGGAATTTTCTGCACTAGTATTGCCTTTGATCTTCTCCTCTATCTCACTTCCAAATCTGATTGGCTAAGATGGTGGGATCTTAATCTAGGAATTAAGAACTATTTCTCCAAGGGAAAATCTCAGACCTTAAGCCTTCTTCAATCAAGAAGAGAAGCAACCAAGGGCTGGACGTGTGGGGCTCTCCTTGTGCTCAATAATTGTTTCACAAAGTGTTGGACGTGTGGCATTCTTCTTGCTTTTTTGTTATGGACGTCCAAAGGGGATGGTTCTCCTTTTATAGAAACTATGGGAAGCCTTTCCTATTTAGTTATCTCTCCTTATTCTAATTTATGTCCAAAAAGGAAAGACTTATTTCCTTTAAGAAACACTCTAATTAGAAAAGGAAACCAAAAGGAACTTTCCATACAATTAGTAATACTAGTTGTAGAACACTTACTAATTTTAAGTTCCTAATCCAAAAAGGAAACTAACTCATAGGAATACTAATCCAAAGAGGAGTCCAACTTTCCAAGTAGAGTCCTACTCAAAGTTGGAAACCTTACCCATGAAAATCCTATTATGGACATCCCACATATCAATGCACACCATGGCCCACATACAATTTATCTAGAGTTAAATTCATGTATGCCATCAAAGGCCTATTTGAATTCAAACTCAAAATTATTTTTCCACTAAAATAATTCATCCTTATGTTATCTAAACATCTTAGGAAACCATGCCAATCTTGGTAAGTGACTAGAGAAGGGACCAAAAGACATATTTGCCATTGGCTCCCAAAATGACCAAAATGTCCATGCTAAACCCATAGCAACATAAAGACCATTTTAACCTTAACTCATTCCACTAAAGAGTTATGGTTGAACTCCAAGGACAAATATATAATATAATAAGCTCGTCATAAAATGACGGTTGTCTTCGACCTACTAAGTGTAATGACCTGAATGCCCCTCTATGTAACATCCATAATCGAGTCAGGTTATCAATTGTACTATCAACCTTCCCGATTACATCTAAACCTTAGAACTTCATATCCTTAACATAACATCATTCGAATATCATTCTCTTGATCCAGGGAGCGACCCACATGTTCAATATCCATATGGAACATCCATATACTAAGATCTTAGATTTTGATGATTAATCGGATAATTCTAAGGGGACGATTATTCCATCATCAGATGGCATAGATTCTATATTGCATTTGCACGTCCCAACTGATCAAGTCCGAGTACCCAAAACACAGAGCTGTTGACCCATGAATAGAATCTCACCCATAGTGAATTAAAGCACAAGAACTTGACTTCGTCAGTTCATCCACAAATGCTCAAGATTAAGAGCACCGGTTACTTAGTAGCATGAGGTGACTTGATCTCTTTTCTGTGATAGTACTATTTTAAAGATCACACCTACAACGGTCATGTTCAATGCATGACACATGCACTAATGAGATAGATCCGGGAAAGCCCTCCCGTGACTTAGGTATGTCACCCTATATAGGAGAGTATCTCATTATAACTTCTACCAAGATGAAGTGCCCAGCTCCATCTTTCAGTTATGGACAAATATGATGTTTCCAGTTGTCCATGAATTAGACCTATCTATGTGTAGACACTACACACCTAATTCATTTACTAGAAACAATGGGCCTTACACAACCATACATATATACATGTTTAAGCATAAAAGAGTCTTTCAACTAAATAACTAGTAAATATCCAGTAACAAAAGATGAGAATGCAGCTAGTGGGCTTTAGGGCATACACCAATCCCAACAAACTCCCACTTGCACTAAAGATCACTGCTTCCTAACCTAACACCCATAGACTCAACATGAGAAGTGAAGACTTTCTCAGTAAGAGTCTTAGTGAAGGGGTCAGCTAAGTTATTTGCTGAAGCAATATGCTCCACCACTATCTCTCCATCCTGAATGAATTCCCGGATCAAGTGGTACTTTCTCTGAATGTGCTTTCCTTTCTTGTGATTCCTGGGCTCTTTGCACTGTGCTACAGCACCAGTGTTATCGCAGTACATGACAATCGGTTTTTGTACTGCAGGAACAACTTCCAATTCCAACAGGAATTTTCTGAGCCATACCGCTTCCTTCGCAGCTTCCGATGCCGCCACATACTCTGCTTCCATGGTAGAATCAGCTATACAGGATTGCTTGACACTTCTCCATGATATAGCCCCTCCTGACAAAGTAAAGACGTACCCTGAGGTAGACTTTCTGGCATCACTATCAGATTGGAAATCAGAGTCTGTATACGCCAATGGCGTTAGATCATCTGCTCGAAAGGTTAGCATATAATCTTTCGTTCTCCGAAGATACTTGAATATATGCTTAACAGCTGTCCAATGCATAGGTCCAGGGTTTGACTGATATCTGCTAACCATGCCAACGGCAAAGCAAATATCTGGTCTAGTACATAACATAGCATACATGAGGCTTCCAACAGCGGATGCATATGGAACTCTCCTCATGGTCTCTATCTCTTCAGATGTCTTTGGACATTGATCTCGGGACAGTGGTACTCCATGTCTAGAAGGTAGGAGGCCCTTCTTGGAGTCATGCATGTTAAACTTGACCAATATCTTCTCAATATAAGAAGATTGGGATAGGGCTAACATCTTATTCTTGCGATCACGCAAAAGCTTGATCCCTAAGATATAGCTGGCCTCACCCAAATCCTTCATCTGAAATTGAGAGGATAACCAAACCTTTGTGGATGACAATAAACCTACATCATTTCCTATGAGTAATATGTCATCTACATATAGAACCAAAAATGCAACTGCTTTCCCATTTCCTTTCTTATACACACATGGTTCATCAATGTTTTGATCAAAGCCAAAGGATTTGACTGCCTGATTAAACTTGATGTTCCATGCTCTAGATGCTTGCTTAAGTCCATAGATGGACTTCTTAAGTTTACAAACCATGTTATCTTGGCCACTAGCAATGAAGCCCTCTGGTTGCATCATATAGATGCATTCGTCAAGACTTCCATTAAGAAAAGCTGTCTTGACATCCATCTGCCATATCTCGTAGTCATAATGACATGCGATGGCCAAGAGAATCCTTATGGACTTAAGCATAGCCACTGGTGAAAAGGTTTCCTCATAATCGATGCCCTCTTTCTGAGTATATCCTTTCGCCACCAGTCTTGCTTTGAAGGTTTCCACCTTCCCATCCACTCCTCTCTTCCTCTTGTAGATCCACTTGCACCCTATGGGTTTAATCCCTTCAGGTGCATCTACAAGTTCCCAGACTTGATTGGAATACAAAGAATCCATTTCAGATTTCATTGCTTGCTGCCACATGTCAGCATCTATATCCGTTACTGCTTCATCATAACTAGTAGGATCCTCAACCAGATCTCCAGAGTCTGTCTTAAAAGACACTCCTAGATATCTTTCTGGCTGTCTAGAAATTCTCCCACTACGACGAGGCTCCGGAGTGTTCAAAGGAATCTCTTGTTCATCTACTGCCTCAGGATCTGGTACAGATGTTATAGGAGATCCCGGAAGAATCTCCTCAAGGGTTTCTCTACAACTAAGCTCTTGGTGTATCATACAATCATCCTCCAAGTACCTAGCATGAGTGCTGATGAGCACTTTTTGCTCCTTTGGATGATAAAAGATGCCACCTCTCGTTCCCTTAGGATACCCAATGAAGTAGCACATTTCCGATCTGGGTTCTAGCTTGGTAGCTTTATCATTCAGTACATAGGCTGGACAACCCCAAATGTGGATATGATTTAAACTAGGTTTTCGACCTGTCCATATTTCTTGTGGTGTCCTAGGTACTGACTTAGATGGTACTAGATTTAAAATGTATGCTGCTGCTTCTAAGGCATATCCCCAAAAAGATATCGGTAGGGTTGCATGACTCATCATGGACCTTACCATATCAACAAGGGTACGGTTTCTTCTCTCCGCTACACCATTTTGCTGGGGTGTACCCGGTGCAGACAACTGAGACACAATCCCATGTTGTGTGAGGTACTCCTTGAACTCACCCAGGAGGTACTCGCCACCTCGATCAGATCGAAGGGCTTTGATATGTTTTCCTAGTTGTAGCTCCGCCTCAGCCTTGAATTGTTTGAACTTATCAAACGCCTCAGACTTGCGTCGCATTAGGTATACATATCCATATCTAGAGTAATCATCGGTGAAGGTGATGTAATACTCATACCCTCCTCGAGCCGGTTTGTTCATAGGACCACACACATCAGTGTGAATCAATTCTAACAACTCCTTTGACCTTAGTCCCTTTCCAGAGAATGACCGTTAGGTCATCTTTCCCTTGAGACAAGATTCGCACTGAGGAAAAGGTTCGAAATCTAATGAGCTCAAGGGCCCATTTTCTACCAACCTCTGAATCCGTTTTGGGTTAATGTGACCCAAAGTAAGTGCCAAAGATATGTGTCATTGATTGAAGATACCTTCCTCTTAAGGGAAGTTGAGCTTTCTTGTTGTACATTATGCAGTGTAGGAGCAACAGGATATATATAAAATAAGTTGTCATGTATTCTACCGGAACATATAATATTTCCATCTCTACTGATATCAATACCAGAATGGAAAGAAACTGAATAATTAAATTCAATTAATCTGGAAACTGAAATTAAATTCTTCCTTATGTCCGGAACATAGAAAACATTATTTAAAACTAATATCCTATTACATGGAAAATGTAAGGTAACAACTCCTACTGCAACTGCCCAAACTTTAGCTCCAGTTCCGACTCTAAAGGCAAATTCTCCTTTCTCAATTCTCTGCATTATCTGAAACCCCTGCAATGAATTGCAGATATGATTAGTGGCTCCTGAGTCTACTATCCATGAGTCAGTAGAATCAACCACTAGACAAGTTTCAATGTAGTATGAAAAAGATGTACCTTTCTTAACTGAGGCTAGGAACTTGGGACAATCTTTCTTCCAATGACCTTTCAGGCCACACTTGAAGCATTTCCCTTTGGGCTTTCCATCTGTACCCTTGTCCTTCTTATTACCAGCATTGTCCTTTTTCTGCCCTTTTCCCTTATTCTGCTTCTTCTTGGACTTCTTCCCTTTCGGGTTCAGTTTAGAGGAAGACTGGAAAAAATGAGCTTGGGCTTTGGGCTTCATGATAGCCTCTGCCGCCTGGAGTTCTTTCATTAACTCAGGTAGAGTCATGTCCATCTTGCTCATATTGAAATTGAGCTTGAACTGATTGAAAGATTCTGGCAGAGTTTCGAGAATCATGTCAGTCTGACTCCCTGCATCAATCTCAGCCCCTAGAATCTCAGCTTCATTGAAACAATCTATCATCTTGAGCATATGCTCTCTGACAGGTGTTCCCTCAGCCATCCTAGCATTTATGATGGTCCTCATAGCAGCTTGCCTAGCTGGCCTGCTCTTGTCTGCGAACATCTCAGACAAGGACATCATGATTTCATAGGCTGTGTCCATTTGCTCGTGCTGTGTTTGCAACACGTTGGACATGGAAGCGAGCATGTAGCATTTAGCCATGCTGTTCGCTTTCTTCCATTTCCTTTCAGCCTCTCGCTGGTCATCAGTAGAATTAGCATCAATATCGGGACAGTTTTCCAGCAAGACATACTTGTACTCCTCGGCTGTGAGTACTATGTCAAGATTTCTTTTCCAATCTACGTAGTTAGGGCCAGTCAGTTTATTCTCACGAAGAATGCACATCAACGGACTAAAAGAGTCTTTTCCCATCTCTTTCTGGATATAAAACGGTTTATAATTAGACATGCAGTATATATGTAATATGCATATGGTGCTTGTTACAAGAGGAAAAACAAAGCACAAATAACTTTTTACATTATTCAACCCCAATTATAATGTATCAGTGTTTCAACCTCCTCATAGACCCTCCATCGAAGGGATGGCCGAGCCTACAGTCACGTTGAATTAAGGCAGACTTATTTGGATTATCACTATCTGGACACACATCCAGTGGTAGTCCAATCACTGATTGGTTTGGCCTCATATGACTAATAACCCTTAACTCCTAAGGAGAGGTCATCACCGTCTTATGTCAAGTGTATAACCATCTCTTATGAAATTCCCAGAATGTCTATGATTAAGTCTTCCGAAGGGAAGAGACTTTTATCCTTCCTAGAAGTGAACTTTAGTAAAGAGCTCCACCGAAGGGATGGCCGCTCCCACCAACACTTCATTGACATTCTATAGAAGTGATCTTTAGTAAAGAACTCCACCGAAGGGATGGCCGCTCCTACTAACACCTCATTACGAATATTCACATTAGTTCACCCATTAACCCATCAAAGCGGTCTTTAGTTAAAGAACTCCACCGAAGGGATGGCCGTTCCCACTAACACTTTAATGAGATAACATGAACCGAAAATGGAAGGCCGTGGGGTCTTTCCTAAAACCCCTCTCCCACTTGATTATTTATCACTAGGGTTTATACCTTTTGACCTTTACATTGTTTTACTCAAAAGCTCTTTTTAAATCTAGCAAACTTGGTTAATTAAATTTATGACTTAAGTCATCTTAAAAATAAATAACCTTTGCTTTAAAACATTTGAGCAAATCCCTTCAAAGAATCAAAGACCTATCTTGGGTTTTGAAAACCCATAGGTAGCATCTAATTAGATTTTAGTTTAGCCTTCTTTGGAAACCAAGGGTACCAAGATAAACTAAACCCTATCCAATTTTAAACCTTAGACATAAAAAAGGTGCTGGTCTAAGTTCCGTTTAAAACAATTTGCCAAACTAAAAACAATCTAATACAAAAAGATGCCAATTTTTAGAACCTAATGGTGGCCATGTTTCTAGGTGACAATTATAGCAATTATATAAAGCATTCATCCATGCATTCCATATATAAAAGCAAATAAAAGTATGCAATCCTTGATGGCTCCTTGCTCTTAGGATTTCAAATCCTAATCGAATTAGGACTCCTCATGCATCTAGAAGTCTTGACTCCTTCATCTCCAAGGACTCCAATTTCTTGCAACCTTCTTGTCTTGAAACTTTCCTTTTCTTGCTCGTTTCCATAAATTGATTTATACAAGCAAACCCATGAAAAACAAAACCAAAATTACATTGGAGATTCCTATGCTTTTCAAGAAAGCTTACATCAAGACTAGTTGGAATAAAATTAAGGAAACTTTACAACTTCCTATGATTGCTAACCGCGCAATCGTACACTTTCCAACTAATTAAAAAACATCCAAATCCACACAACATACATGCGAACCATCAAGGATGCTAATTATGGCTGCAAACAAAGAGGTTAGTGCATGCAAACTCACTATGTGCATCATTAAACAAATCTGGAAAATAAATTCCAGCAATGTTAATGAAACTTGCACACAACATGCATCACAACATAACTTTAATAGGGTGCCACCATACCCATAATCAATCTAGGATTAATTACACACAACATGGGATCATGATTTCACATGGAGTGGCTCTGATACCACTGAAAGAAATTGCGATTCAGATCTGAAACTTCTCATAAAGAGACTACTATGGCTGATGCAAAGCATGACAGATTTTTCAAAATCTGATTTCTGCACTATGCAGCGGAAATCAGCCATAAAGAATCGCATAGAAACTCCATTAAATCATGATCAACAAGTGTATAATTAAAGGAGAATGAAGAAGACTCATACCTCAAAGATTTGTAGACTTCAAACCTCTGAAAAAATAGATCCAAAGGCCCGAACTCAGACTTGCAATTCGCAAACAAGTTGCTGGAATTTTCTGCACTAGTATTGCCTTTGATCTTCTCCTCTATCTCACTTCCAAATCTGATTGGCTAAGATGGTGGGATCTTAATCTAGGAATTAAGAACTATTTCTCCAAGGGAAAATCTCAGACCTTAAGCCTTCTTCAATCAAGAAGAGAAGCAACCAAGGGCTGGACGTGTGGGGCTCTCCTTGTGCTCAATAATTGTTTCACAAAGTGTTGGACGTGTGGCATTCTTCTTGCTTTTTTGTTATGGACGTCCAAAGGGGATGGTTCTCCTTTTATAGAAACTATGGGAAGCCTTTCCTATTTAGTTATCTCTCCTTATTCTAATTTATGTCCAAAAAGGAAAGACTTATTTCCTTTAAGAAACACTCTAATTAGAAAAGGAAACCAAAAGGAACTTTCCATACAATTAGTAATACTAGTTGTAGAACACTTACTAATTTTAAGTTCCTAATCCAAAAAGGAAACTAACTCATAGGAATACTAATCCAAAGAGGAGTCCAACTTTCCAAGTAGAGTCCTACTCAAAGTTGGAAACCTTACCCATGGAAATCCTATTATGGACATCCCACATATCAATGCACACCATGGCCCACATACAATTTATCTAGAGTTAAATTCATGTATGCCATCAAAGGCCTATTTGAATTCAAACTCAAAATTATTTTTCCACTAAAATAATTCATCCTTATGTTATCTAAACATCTTAGGAAACCATGCCAATCTTGGTAAGTGACTAGAGAAGGGACCAAAAGACATATTTGCCATTGGCTCCCAAAATGACCAAAATGTCCATGCTAAACCCATAGCAACATAAAGACCATTTTAACCTTAACTCATTCCACTAAAGAGTTATGGTTGAACTCCAAGGACAAATATATAATATAATAAGCTCGTCATAAAATGACGGTTGTCTTCGACCTACTAAGTGTAATGACCTGAATGCCCCTCTATGTAACATCCATAATCGAGTCAGGTTATCAATTGTACTATCAACCTTCCCGATTACATCTAAACCTTAGAACTTCATATCCTTAACATAATCATCATTCGAATATCATTCTCTTGATCCAGGGAGCGACCCACAAGTTCAATATCCATATGGAACATCCATATACTAAGATCTTAGATTTTGATGATTAATCGGATAATTCTAAGGGGACGATTATTCCATCATCAGATGGCATAGATTCTATATTGCATTTGCACGTCCCAACTGATCAAGTCCGAGTACCCAAAACACAGAGCTGTTGACCCATGAATAGAATCTCACCCATAGTGAATTAGAGCACAAGAACTTGACTTCGTCAGTTCATCCACAAATGCTCAAGATTAAGAGCACCGGTTACTTAGTAGCATGAGGTGACTTGATCTCTTTTCTGTGATAGTACTATTTTAAAGATCACACCTACAACGGTCCTGTTCAATGCATGACACATGCACTAATGAGATAGATCCGGGAAAGCCCTCCCGTGACTTAGGTATGTCACCCTATATAGGAGAGTATCTCATTATAACTTCTACCAAGATGAAGTGCCCAGCTCCATCTTTCAGTTATGAACAAATATGATGTTTCCAGTTGTCCATGAATTAGACCTATCTATGTGTAGACACTACACAACTAATTCATTTACTAGAAACAATGGGCCTTACACAACCATACATATATACATGTTTAAGCATAAAAGAGTCTTTCAATTAAATAACCAGTAAATATCCAGTAACAAAAGATGAGAATGCAGCTAGTGGGCTTTAGGGCATACACCAATCCCAACACCTTTTAAGTTATACCAGTTTGTTGACGCGTGATACAATATGATGCAACTAGTAAGACATTAGTGATGCAACACAGAATCTGATGAGCTCCGGACTTCGGGTTGCACCGCAATGCAAGCTTCCGCTAAATATTCCATGATGGTGATGGATCATGTTTTCTTACCCGTGCATATCATGGGGAAGAAAATAAAGATTATGCTATAGTAATCCCCATAATCACGACCTCTTAATCGTACCCTAATTTTGGGGTCGTGACAGAAGGCATTGATGAGATGGGGCTGAGATGAAGTCGAAGAGAGATGATGATGCGATGCGAATTGCCGATAGCCCGTTTGATAGGGATGTATTTCTATTTATAGAATGAGAGAGGGAGAGTCTATATGGGAAAGGGAAGAGGAAATAAGGAGGGTGACATACTAGGATTAGGCTAGGATTGGATATCCAAAGGCCGAGAGGGTAAGGTTCATCCCACATAAGTAAATTTTAAAAAGGATTTGAAGCCTGGGATAATGGAACCAGATGGGTGAAGATGATGGGAAGAAGGCTGAGATAGCTTTAGAGGTAAACGGGAAAATTGGAAGATTGAGTTGGTAGGAAAGAGAGACACTCATAATGGGAACAGAAAGGACTCCTAAGGATTTTAATGGCCCTCTCCTTTCTAGGTCGGTGGGCTTTTGGGTTCTGCACACTATAACCTTATAAAATTCATAACTTAAGGTCTAACTGTCGGATCTTTGAGGTCTGCATGCTGACGGAAATCTCTCGACGAGTGGATCCCAATCATATATTAGTCCAGGCCATTCGAACACCAAAAAAAAGATTGAGTTTTTTTAGGGACCCAGACATGATTAGTTCGAGAAAAGATTATAATTTGAGATCTGGCCACAAATCTCCAAAATCTGAGTACGATTGGAAATCTCTCAATGAGTAGGTTCCGATGATGTATGGATCTAGGTAGTTTGAAGATTAGAAAAGGATTTGAATTTTTGGGGGACCTACGTATATTATGATTTTATGGAAAATCACATCTCCCAATCCGACCGTCATACTTTTGCAATCAACATGCCATTGGGAAATTGTCGACAAGTCGATCATGATGGCATGAAAATCTCAATTATTTAAGACCAGAAAAATTTTGGATTTTTATTGTGGGACCCATTGTTAGAAGAAAAAATCATTTCTCTCAACTCGATCGTTTGGGTTTCCAAAGTCTATATACCATTGCGGAACCCGCAATGAGTAGATATTCATGTAAGTGAGATCCGATTTTTTTTTTTAAAGAGTGAGATCCATCCTAACAATTGGGCATACAATAATGCGACTTTTCCTAAACTATGGATCTTGATGGATTGACCTACGAATTTTATTTTATTTATTCAAAATTGCCAATTGGGGAATAATTGGGACATCAATAATATTGATAATGGAAATAGTGCATAGGGGTGCCAAAAAGAGGTGTCTACACAACTAGATAAAAAAAGGGTTTTCTCGACATTGATCCTCGCGCAAAATTTTAAAAAATCCTTTTTTCCATCAAAATCCTCTCTCCAAGATCATCCAAACAAGTGGTCTCGTGCTTCTTTTGATTTGACTTGACCATGGAGAAATCAAAATCTAAGCCTTTTAAGCTTTCCAGCCTCAAACCATTTCCACCTCATGCATCAAATTGAACCAAAATTCTGAAATTGACATTTAACAAAAATCCATGCCACTCGAATGGACCTAAAACAGTCCCAATGAGTGACCAAAATCCTTCCCCCGACCCCCTGACTTATCACATACCGTTTGTCAGGTCTACAAGGTCAAAAAAAAAAAAACTTTCTTGATTGCCTGATTAGCCAAATAAATCCGTCAGGTTCACAAGGTCAAAAAGAAAAACTAAATTAAAAAATCTAAAAAAAAAATCTATATCCCTCATGTCATTTTCATCACTTTTACTTGAGACGGTACATGATCCCTCTCAATACCAAAAACCTCTTCGAAGCTCAAAAAGGTACTCCACTAAAAGAAAATTACTCATGACTCTTTGTAAGTTAGAAGCTTTCTTTTCAAGAGGCACACCGACTCCAAAGTTATACTGCTCATCACTATATCTCAAGGAAGCATCTATTGACACAAAATGTAGCTTTTGCCCCTGAACACATTTCAACATTAAATAAGTCACACGAAGCTAGGAAGAGACAAAGCGTTTACATATCTTTTAAGAAATTTCAACATCATTTCATGATACCAGTGATTGTTCTTGCGATAAACTGGGCAGCGAGTACTTGAGGAATCAAATATTCCCAAAACCACATGGATAGCTCTTAATCCTCTTTTATCACCATGAGGAGTGTCCATATCAAGTTTCGGGCCATTCCAGTATCGTTTGGCCCAACTTCAATCTTTTTGTAATGAAACAAATCTCCCTTGCGATAGCAGTGCCATATCAAATTTCAGATCATTCTGACATCGTTTAACCCAAAAGACAAAAAATTGAATTCTTCTTGTGACATAATAAGTCAATGCGACAATAATTTTGTAGACCTCGTTTTTTCAATTAGAGCTAATGGATGATCTTAAAATACTTTCAAGAGGCTACATGTCAAATCTTAGGTCATTCTAAAATCGTTTGGCCTAGCTTCCGTCTTCTAGCTGCAAAATGAATCTTTTTTTAGACGAGATCCTTTAGAGACATGATTCTCGGATCGGAGCCTATGGACCGTCTTATTTTACCTCAAAGAAAATCAACATCAAATTTTAGGTCATTCTCACATCGTTTGACTAAATTCAGATTCTCAATGTTGCGACAAAACGAATTATTATTGCGACAGGACTTTTAAAGGCTATGATTCTAGGAAACCTATGGACGATCATATTTTACTCCAAAGAAGGTTCACCTCGAGTTTCAAGTCTTTCCAACATCGTTTGACCTAATTTCTGCTACTTGCGAAGAAAGCATCTTCTAGCCCCGGTTTGGCTATCATCGGCAACTATAAGGTTATGGCCACCCGTGACCATATAGTTTGAGTGCCCTAGTTTGGCCGCATTTATCAATTTTTTCTAATTTTTCTTCTTTACCTCATCGGCCTGATCAACCATTTTGGAGTCCCTACTTTATGCAACCATCTACATATTGGAATTTTTTTATGATATTTTCTAAAGCCATGGTTGATACTTCGTATATATGTATGCCCTAGCTTTTAAGCCTCCTCGTGGGGTCTGACTTACTATTATTATATGTGTTTGAATGTTTCTTGTATGTATGTTCCCCTTTACCATGTATAATGGCGAGAATATAGCTTTATGTGGATTACCAATTTGTTAGAATATGTATGATGTTAGTTCCATTTTACTCGATACCTATGTTTCCATTATTCAATATGTCATTCATGCATGATTATGCCTTGTCATGCGTTTATTTGAATGTATTTAATATTCTCTATTTTAATATTAATTGTATCAAACATGTTATTTTACTCTTCTTAAACAAATACCAGTCGTTGTGCTTGACTTGTTGCCCTTGGTGATATAAGTCTTACCCTGACTTGCAGAGTTGGAGTGGAGTCGTAGATCTTAGGTGAGGCTTATGTTGACGATGTCAATTATGTTAGGAATTTTGTGTATTGCACTTTGATGGATGCAATATCATTTTAATCATCATTTGAATTTTCACATATGCATTGATTTTAAAATACTTGAAATCTTGATTTTCACATGCATCGATTTAAGTCTTTTAAATTTCATGTTTCATACATGTTTTGATTTTAAACATTGGATGCTTTGATTTTGAAAAGAAGTTTTAAATAATCAAGCAAGCCTTTGTTTTTAAAGTTTTAAAATCAGATTGGCTTTTTATGTTTCATGATTTCAAAAGCACTTAGAATGTTTTAAAATCATGTTTCCAAGCTTGGTTTTACGGTCCAAAAATCTCCACAAGATAAGACTTTGAAAAATAAAAAAATTAGGATTTTTGTAAGGCTGTCGGTCCATGTCGGCTGACCGACAAGTGGACCGAGTTCAACCGACAGATGTTCTCGGTTTCAATTCCAGAGAGCTCAAATTTTCAAAATTTTATACTGTCGGTTCGGGTTGTCGGTTCGTGTCGGTTAACCGACAGATGTACAACGGTAAATTTTTTTACCGTTGGGACTTGACCGTTGAGGTGTCGATCGACCGATAGCTAGCCGTTGAGCAACTTTTTCTATAAAAGGAAGCTCATTCCTTAGCCCATGTTGCTGATTTTTTAAGCCTTCCTTGAGGTGTTTTGATGCCCAAGAAAGGGGAATAAGCTAAGGGAGGCAAGTGGGACTTTTGGAAAACTAAAGCATGGATCCATTAAGTTAAATCAACAAGTAGGCTTTACTTTCCTAATCATATGTTTTCATGCTTTGTTTTAATTATTGGTAAATTTTTTCTAGCATGTTAAACTATGATTGGTTGTATCCTTAACATGTATATATTTTGAATTGATTCATTATTTTGGATGCACCACCATGATTCAAACCAAGTAGGACTCTAATTGGTATATCTATGAGAATCTTGTTTTGAAATCATTTTTGAAATCATATGTAACATGATTTCTATACTTGGTTGAATCTTTGGTTGTGGTTTTTCATCATAAGAAAATCACTTTCAAATCTATCTTATGTTTTGGATTCAACAACTTTATAAATCACATGTATTTGGTTTTAAAGTTTTTTAACTTGCTTAGCATTGATTGCTATATCATTTTCAAGTTGATTTTTAATTACATGTGATTTGACCCTTAATTTCAATCATATCTATTTGTGTGTTTTACACTTTCAAATGGTTTAAACATACATTGAGCTACATTGTCAATTTGATTGAAATCCTTATGCATCACATGTTTTGTTCTTTGAATTTCACAACTTGTTTAGAATACATAGGTATGTCTTTTACAAGTTACTTTTAATATGTGATTAGCATTTCCTCAATCATAAATGTTTTTATGAGCTACAACTTTTAAAAGCCTTTGGCATACATTTATGATCTTTTATTTTCAAAATGATTGAGGACATCATACATACATATTATGCATTCATCTTTGCATTCATATTGTGTGTGTATGAATTAGTTTTTCACTTTCATGTCCGCCTATTAAGAGGCATTGTAATGAGCTAAATATGTATCTCCATCAAGTGTATTTTAGACACTACTAAGAGAGAGAACCAACCATTTGGTTGCATAGGTTATTGCTTAACCTTAGAAAAGCATAATGTAAAGGTTATTGCTTAGCCTTGAAAAGCATATTGTAAAGGTTTTTTATTAGCCTACTGAAAAGCATACATAGTAAAAATCCGGTGGGGTGTACGAACACAAGCCGGTAGTGGATGTAGGCATTGAGGCCGAACCACTGTAAATAATTGTGTTATCGTAATTGCTTTGTGATGATTGTTTTTATAAGCTTCCGCATTTTGTTTATTATTCATCACAAGTGACTAGTTAATTTAAAGAAGTTAAAATTTGTCGTAATTGATTACTAATCACACCCCCCCTCCCCTCTAGGGTAAGGATCCAGGACTTACAAGTGGTATCAGAGCAAGGTTACTCCATTTAGGGCTTAAACACCCGGAGTTGATCCTTATTAGCTTAATCTAGATTTCAACCCTAGTGTTGTGTTTTATTGCATATCTTTATGATGATTTCCACTTTGATCGAAAATGAATTTTCCTTCCTAGCTATGTATTTCCCCTAAGAGTCAATCTCACCACTCTAAAATTTTTTCAAGTTAAAACTCCAAGAGTTGGTGGGACTTCAAAGAGAACCCTCAAGGACAACCTTATCAGGACCTTAAGTGAATCTTCAAAGGTAGACAAATGAACTAACCTTAAGGCCTTGAACCTCACTAGACTAACCTATTCTTTTTAGTCATATCTAATTGTTGGTCATGTTACATTTGCATTTTGTTTCTACATAGTCACATCTCATGATAAAATGGAATGTTTCTTTGTGATCATTTGATTTTGTCTCCATGGACTTTTTTAGTTATATCTTTGGTTTTCAAAATCATTTGATTGCAATATCTTCATATAGATTTGCATTTTGTTCTCATATAGTTATATCTATTGTAGTGCATTTCTATTTGATAATCATCAATTGATTGTGATTACAAAAGCTTTCTTAGCTAGATTTTCATGATCAATTGATGTTGAAAATCATTTGATGAATGTCTTATTTAGATCTTTTTGGTAAATCAAATGATTTGAAGCAATTTAAGTTTTCCATTGATTTTTTAAAGTTATATCTTTTGGTATGGAAAATATGCATTCAATTTGTATGGGTATCTATTGTCATATTTAGGATACGAATTGAAAAGTTGGTATTAGTTCACTTCATGGTTTTCAAAATCACTTGATCATAATTTTATAAATGTTTCATTGTTGGATTTTGAGTATTGGAGTGAATTAAAGATCTTTGGAAAATGTTCTAAGCTTTATTAGTTATATTTATTGAAGCACTTTCCTTGAGTTTATTTCCTTATGCTTATGTTTATATCATTTAGAAGGAAATACATTTTACAAGCAATTTGTATGTTTGCTCAACAAAGTTATATTATTTTAAATGCAAATTGATTTTGATGTTTTGTCTTACTTTGTGTGGTTGGGTATGGTGTCATTAATTTGCATGGTGTGCCTAACTTTGTATATCTTTTCATTAATGCAAATTGATGTTGTTTATGCTTTATAGTAAAATCTTTTGTTTTATTATCATTTGAGTTTAATAAGTACATATGTGATTTTGTGTGCTAAGCTCTTTTGGTATGATTCTCATATCCATTTTCCATTGCATAGTTAGACTAGTACATTTTTTTTTTTTTGAAAAGGGACCAAATATCTATTCAAAAGGAAACCTTGAAGGTCTCTCACCTTCGGCAAAGCCATCAGCAAGAGATCTAAAAGGAATACATGCAAGATCCACGGAAAGCGGGTCAAACAAAATACAAGGAGGCTCATCACGCCACCAAGTCCCAGAATTAAAATCAGTAGCCCTCGTGGCTAACACATGAGCACATCTATTTCCTTCTCTACCCACCCAGGAAAAGGATACAGAAATACATGACAAAACTATACCAAGAATATCTTCCAACACTATTCCTCGATCTGAAATGTCAACTGAACCAGCATTGAAATCCTTCATAAGGGCTTGATTATCTCCCTCAAGAGTAAAGTGCAGAATATTCAACTCTTTAACAAAAAGCACCGCATCCCTCGCAGCCAAAGCTTCGGCTAGGCTAATGTCACACACCCCAAGAGATATAAGAGTAGTACGCCCGCCGACGAAAGTCCCTTTGTCATCTCTGATTATGACTCCTACACCCACCACTCCTGAATCTGGCCTATACGTAACATCAAAATTAACTTTGAAACCCAAACTCGAAGGAGGAACCCAGACACCTGGATTTATAGGCGAGAAAACAACAGGAGGATGATAGGAATCAACTGAATTTGCAGCCTTATAAATGTTACCCAAATTAGTAGAGAAAATCAACACATCCTCAACTAACCACTCCTTCCCATTAAAGACCAAATCATTTCGAGCTATCCACAGGCCCCACAAGAAAAGGACAAAGGAATTTTTCGCCTCTACCCCACCTCCACCCTCACTAAAAACATTGAACATTTCCAAACCCCAAGGCATTAATTGTAAATGCTGATACACAGTTGTACGAAGGCTAAGGCAGGAACCAAACCAGACTGCTTGAGCAAACACACAATCCCTCAAGACATGAGTAGACGACTCCGGCAGACCACATCGCCGACAACTCACATCAATGGGGAGACGTCTTCGACTCAACGCCACACTAGAAGGGATAAAATCATGCAACGCCCTCCAGGCAAACAGACGAACCTTAGGCGGAACTGGAAGCTTCCAAAGGGCAGACCAAAACTGTTCACCTAGTGCATTTGACGTACCCGCAAGAAACCCCCTATCTGCAAGAGTACGACCCACATGGTACCCGGACTTAACAGAATACTGACCATCTTTAGAAAAATGCCAAAGGAGCCTGTCTTGTCATCTTTGAATGCTCAGAGGAATCGACAAGATAAGCTTAGCTTCATCTACCCAAAAGAGGGACTGTGTAAGATCATACATTTGCTAGAGTGGAGATTTTACATGAGAAATTGATGGATCTTTTTAGATGAATTGGAATTAAACTATTGTTCTTCATAGGTATACCCATATATGAGATCCGTTTTCATCTATATGCGATCCATGATATCCTTCTAACTTCATACCTTCTTGTGCATGCATAGTTATATTCTTTATTGATGATATGATATGAGTTAGATCTTGATTGTGATTGATCCTCTCTATGCAAATGTCATATAGTTCATTGTATGGTTGTACTCTTAAGTTACATTTGTGGATACCATACTAGAACTCTCAAATCCATCCCTTGTACTTCATTATCTTTTCTATAGATGGATGGTTATGATATTGATGTATGCATAATTTCATAGTAATTTTGATTGTGTATTTTTCAATATCATATTTTTGTTCATATGAGACTCATCAAAATCCATTCTTTGTATCTTATAGGAATATCTATTTTTGATGGATTTCCTTCATGTTGAGTTCATATGGTTTTTTTAATTTTCAAATTGCATGTATCACCTAAAGACATTTCATTTCATGCAATTTAAAATGTTCATCACTATGCTCACTAAGTTACTATATCTTTACAGTGAAGATTTTCCATTTATGATGCTTGATGCAATTTTGTGTTTGTCACATCTATGCTCTTAATCATGTTTCATATTCAATTGGTTTCAATTAATATAATTTTTGATTGATGTCATACCCAATTGATGAATCTTGAGAATGTGATAGACCATGTGTACTTTGGATTGAACTTGATAGTAATATATTTTTGTTCCATGTCACATTCCATTAGCATCATAACTTTCATGTTTGCCTCTTCTCATGCTTACTTAGGTAAATCTCATGACCACCATGTTTATGTGCTTATAATCTTGGTTGGTTAATGGTTGAGATAGGCTTAATGTTTGAACTTCATTTCATTCATCTTGCACATGATAGTCATATTTTTTTGATTGGATGAAAAGATTCCAAAATTTACATAGCATATGATTTTCATAGGTATATTGATTGATGCTATGTTTAATAAACTCCATTTCATCATGGATAGCTCTAATTTGGATTAATCCTAGTAATGATATTCTTTTTAACTCCATTTTAGAGTGATTGAGATAATCGTCATATCCTTTAATCTCAATTGGTATTCTTTATTCCAATTGGTATCCATGGTTGCTTTTCTCCATGACCTTGCTCTAAATCTTGGTAATTTGATCATATTGAGCTCTATAGTTCAATGAATCTAATCATTTCCTTGAAGTTTACCCTCAATTGGTAAAATCATCTTCTTCTTGTACCAAATAGTTAAATCTTTGTCAAAAGTTTGACAAAAGGAGAAAATGGATTCAGGGGGAGTATAAACCTTCATAGGAAGTATTAGTTTTGATCAAATTCACCATTAAATTGGCTCTATACCCTTAGACTACTACTATACATGATACTTGTTATATATTTCATTTTTTATTTCTTTTGTTAACAGGTTTTACTAAAAAGTATTTTCCTTATTTCATGTGTGTAGGTACCTTTTCAATTTAATGTCAAAGGGGGAGAATATTCTAGATGTCAAAAGGGAAGAATATAGCCAATTTATCTAAGGGGAGATTTTGTATTATCTTCCAAACGGGGAGATGATGCATATCTTGCCAAAGAGAGATAGTGCATGGTCAAAGGGGGAGAGTTGAAAGAAGACTAAGCTTGGGAGTTAAAGAAGTTGCTTGGCTAAAGAAGAAAAGAAAGCTTGAAGAATGATCAAGCTCTAAGCATCAAGAACGAAGAAAAAGAATTAGAGCCCAAGCTAAGTCAAAGGAGCATCCAAGAGATTTCAAGACTTGTCCAGCTAAGGGGTAGCTGAAGACTTAGTGTGTAAATTCAGTGATAAGTGAGTTGCCATCAAATTGCCAAGGGGGAGATTGTTAGGAATTTTGTGTATTGCAATTTGATGGATGCATTATCATTTTAATCATCATTTGAATTTTCACATATGCATTGATTTTAAAATACTTGAAATCTTGATTTTCACATGCATTGATTTAAGTCTTTTAAATTTCATGTTTCATGCATGTTTTGATTTTAAACATTGGATGCATTGATTTTGAAAAGAAGTTTTAAAGAATCAAGCAAGCCTTTTCTTAAAGTTTTAAAATCATATTGGCTTTTTATGTTTCATGATTTTAAAAGCACTTAGAATGTTTTAAAATCATGTTTCCAAGCTTGATTTTATGGCCCAAAAATCCCCACAAGATAAGACTTTGAAAATTGCAAAAATTGGGTTTTAAAAAGGCTGTCGGTCAGCCTGTCGGTCCATGTCGGCTGACCGACAAGTGGACTGAGGCCAACTGACAGATGTTCTCGGTTCCAATTCCAGAGAGCTCAAAATTTTCAGATTTTTATACTATCGGTTCGGGTTGTCGGTTCGTGTCGGTTAACCAACAAATGTACAATGGTAAATTTTTTTACCGTTGGGACTTGACCGTTGAGGTGTCGGTCGACCGCCAGCTAGCCGTTGAGCAACTTTTTCTATAAAAGGAAGCTCATTCCTTAGCCCATGTTGATAATTTTTGAGGCAAAACAAAGAAAGGGGAATAAGCTAAGGGAGGCAAGTGGGTCTTTTGGAAAGCTAAAGCTTGGGTCCATTAAATTAAATCAATAAGTGGGCTTTACTTTCCTAATCATATGTTTTCATGCTTTGTTTTAATTATTAGTAAATCTTTTCTAGCATGTTAAACTATGATTTGTTGTATCCTTAACATGTATATATTTTGAATTGATTCATTATTTTGGATGCACCACCATGATTCAAACCAAGTAGGACTTTGATTGGTATATTTATGTGAATCTTGTTTTGGAATCATCTTTGAAATCATATGTCTCATGATTTCTATACTTGGTTGAATCTTTGGTTGTTGTTTTTCATCATAAGAAAATCACTTTCAAATCTATCTTATGTTTTGGATTCAACAACTTTATAAATCACATGTATTTGGTTTTAAAGTTTTACAACTTGCTTAGCATTGATTGGCATATCATTTTCAAGTTGATTTTTAATTACATGTGATTTGACCCTTAATTTCAATCATATCTATTTGTGCGTTTTACACTTTCAAATGGTTTAAACATACATTGAGCTACATTGTCAATTTGATTGAAATCCTTATGCATCACATGTTTTGTTCTTTGAATTTCACAACTTGTTTAGAATACATATGTATGTCTTTTACAAGTTACTTTTAATATGTGACTAGCATTTCCTCAATCATAAATGTTTTTATGAGCTACAACTTTTAAAAGCCTTTGGCATACATTTATGATCTTTTATTTTCAAAATGATTGAGGACATCATACATACATATTATGCATTCATCTTTGCATTCATATTGTGTGTGTATGAATTATTTTTTCACTTTCATATCTGCATATTAAGAGGCATTGTAATGAGCTAAATATGTATCTCCATCAAGTGTATTTAAGACACTACTAAGAGAGAGAACCAACCATTTGGTTGCATAGGTTATTGCTTAACCTTAGAAAAGCATAATGTAAAGGTTATTGCTTAGCCTTGAAAAGCATATTGTAAAGGTTATTGCTTAGCCTATTGAGAAGCATACAAGGTGGAAATCTGGTGGGGTGTAGGAACACAAGCCGGTAGTGGATGTAGGCATTGAGGCCGAACCACTATAAATGATTGTGTTATGATGATTGCTTTGTGATGATTGTTTTTATAAGATTCCACATTTTGTTTGTTATTCATTACCAGTGACTAGTTAATTTAAAGAAGTTAAAATTTGTCATAATTGGTCACTAATTAGTAGCTCACCCTATTCACCCCCGCCCCCCCTCTAGGGTACAGATCCAGGACTTACAAATTCGACATCCGGTCTTGCACTGAGATTACGAAATATCTGGGGTATCTTATATATTTTAGTTTAGTTCAGTTGTACTAACCTTTGTCTTTCTTTGAGTTGTAATTAATGTACATTTATATATTGTGACTTTAACATTGGGTAATAAAATAGCATGGTTATTGCTTTGCTTTGTACATTGCGATTTATGATTTTCCAGTTTGAGGACATATGATACCATATAAAAATGCATTGAGCGTTGGGCTGTGACACAGAACCCGAGGGCCTCGTACTTCGAATCGCAAGGCAATGTAAGCTTCCACGAAATGTTCGTGCAAGTGTTGAAAATTTAGTATCCCACCCACGTGGCTCCTGGAAAAAGAAAAGCACAACACACCCCATTAATTCCTAATTCGACGCCCCGAGCGGGCGGGTGGGTAGGGCGGGGGGTGTGGGTGTTAGAAATTGGGATAAGAGTGGGCAGGATTCTAGGAAACAAAAGACTCTAAAAACTTTAAGATGCGTCGTGAGAAATAGTTAGCTCTTTGGATAGATGTCATTGTCTTGGGTTCGGGTAGTTAGTATTGATCGTGCTTCCTTCTTTTAAAGGGGGAAACTTTTCCTTTTTTCCTCTTCTCTTCTCTTATTCTTAGGGAATTTGGGGGACCAAATTACTCTAGTGAGGGAGAATTTAATGTCTCTGTAACCACTTTGTAGTGTTTTGGTGCTTATTTTGTTGTTAAAGACCACCCCAAGATTTAGAGCGTGAGTTTTGAAGGACTTGGAGGATTCTTGCCTTTTCAGCGTAGTTGATAGAGTTACTGAATGAAGATATTGAATTTTGTTGGTTTGCGATTGTCACGCCCCCGGACCGAGGTCCCGCTAAACGAGGCCCTAATCCGGGGACGCGGCGAGGCGGGCCGGAAAATTCCGCCCGCACACGCTAGTTTCCCACAGGTTTCCGCGGTAAGGATTCACGGAATCCGATCAAATAGTGATGTATAAGGATCACTTTCATACAAACAAATTACGCGGAAGCTTTGTAGCAAACATAAAAGTCTCATAAACAGGTATAAATTGAGAACGCACGAGACTAGCATCAAAAGAGAAACATTTACTGTGGGCCAAAGTTAGTTAGAGTTGATACAAAAGTAAAGTTAAGCATTAATTACAAACTTTTCCCCCAAAAGAATATAAGCCAACAATGGCCATGACAAAAACCCAAAATGAATATCATCAAATCCCCAAAATGTGATCGCAGCTCCAAGGTAACCCGACGTCTAAATGACATCATCGGGCTGCCACTCGCCCTCCGCTGGAACTATGGGTTCCGCCTCGAAGTGCGCCTCAACCGCGAGGGGCTCGACATCTGACACCAAACAAAAGAGAGTCAGACACGACGGTCTGGCAAGCAATTACAACAATAATAGGATGAAAGTGAAACAGAACATGATAAGAAAGAGCTACGATGAAATCACGGTTAATATCAATGTCGAAGTAAAGATAGAATAAACATCTCGATGGTTTGCAAATCTAATATCATGATGAGTAACATAAATAAGTGCCATGAGATGAATATCAATGCATAAAAACAATGGCGACCCACATAAAGCTATATTCTCCTGTTACCGAAGTAACCGGAGCAAACAAACCGAAGCCACTAAACGTGGGACGGGACGACGTAGTCGTTATCAGACAGAACCGTAGCCACTAAACGTGGGAACGGGTAATTACCGTTGCCATGGTCGGTACAAACGGAATCCAAACTGCAGCTGGCAAACAAAATAAAGACCCCAAGCCGGATGATCAGTCCGACAAGGTGACCTAAGCCTAGTGGTGCCACTTTAGTGAAAATCCGAAACCTCGAAGAAATGCAATTCCATTTATAAGATACATTTCCAAAGTTGATAGAAAACTACTCCAAACAAATGCATATGGGCAAGGCCAAGAAAAACAAGTGAGTAGTCTCATCATTTCTAAAGTATGGGGTAATCCACTTCAAAACAATAAAAGCATAGGAGAAGAACCAAAACCAAAAGTCTTTTTATACAAAAGAATGAATGATGGGTCGGTCGACTAAGCGGGTAGTCTCGATATACAATTAATCCCCTTATTGTCATTAAAGAAAGTTATTTGGTGTCACTGAAGATCGTTGACAATCACAAGGGATTAAATGTACACTTAGACTCAAGGGTTTTCCTAAGTGGTATGGGCCACGGTTTAAAACACTTCTCACCATGAGTTATGGGCTTGCAAAGGGTGAATGGGCTTCACTTATAGGAGAGAGTTTAGGGGCGGAATTGAGTTTGGACATAGACCCGAAGTGGGCTTGAAATTATATAGAATAGGTCTTCTTTAGAAGTAGGTTTAGATCCCTTTTTAATCAGGCCCACAGCTGGCTTTATTCAAACCCAACAGCCCATGGAGAACCAGCCCAAACAGTCCCTAACACAGCCCACAATTCATGTCACACACAGCCCAACAATAAGACTCAAAACAGCCCACGAATTGGCCTTAAAACAGGCCCAAAGAACACCTAAGAAATGGGCTTATCACATTCTCTAACTGGGCCATCAAACTATCCTAAAAAGGACCCTGAATCAGGCCCAAAACCCGAGCCCAGACTGAGCTGGGCTCGCTCGAGCGGACCCAGGCCCGCTCGAGCGGACCCAGACAGTAGCTGGGTCGCTCGAGCGGCCCAGTGGGTCGCTCGAGCGGACCCAGACAGAACCTGGTCCGCTCGAGCGACCCACTGGGTCGCTCGAGCGGACTGGGCCTGCCCAGTCCAGCCCGAGTGCAGGAATTCCATTTTTTTGTGTTTTTTCTTCCTTCTTTCTTTGATCATTTCAATTCCTCCTTCCATACATAATTTCTACAACAATCTTGGGCCTCTTCTCATCCTCTACAAACCATTAAACCATCTAATTAACATAATCACCACACTTTTAAATGAAATCCAACTTCTTTTCCATTTCTTTGAGAACCCATTTGAACAAATGAGATAAACTTTCCAAGAAACCAAAGTGAGAATAAATTTCCAATGCAAAGAAGAGCAATAACACACATTAAGATAGCTATTAAGGTGGACCATTAAATCAAAGCAAACCATGACTAAAGAAGATTAACATAAAAAGGGAAAAATCAAGAAATAAAACCAAATGAGGGAAAACATCATTAGTGTTGGAAAATACTTGCCTTAGCCAAGATGAGCTCAAAATCACTCCTAAAACCACTCCTTAGAGCTTCAAGCTCCAAATCTACAAAAACCCCAAAATTTCCCAAGAAACCCTAAAACATCCACATTTGTGAAACCTCAAAGAAAACCTTAGCAAAAGGGATTAAAATGCTCCAAATGGAGGGGAAAGCAAAGATCTTGGGTTTAGAAAACTATTGCTCACCTTGAGGAACCCTAACAAAGAAGAAAAGCTTGAATGGAGGGCTTCTCCTAGCTCAAAATCCTCAAGAAAGGTATCCCTAGGAAGCTTGAAGAGGGAGGAAGAGATTGAGGAGATCAATCCTCTAAGCAAACCTCACCAAGAGAGAGTTCCAGATGAGAGAGAGTGAGAAGGGAGAAGAGAAAGGAACCCTAGCCAAGAAGATTGCTGGAATCGAATGAAGAAGAAGAGAGAAAAGCTCTCTTCTTAAGAGACAAGCCAATGTGGGCCCCGAACTTCACAAGCCTAAAAATGGTACTTGCGGGCCCCGAACGGAAACGACGAAGAAGACGAAAATGATCGGCGAAATTTCTACTTTCCAAAAAGTATATTTTTGGCAAATTCTGGAATTTTCGAAATTCGGGTACAGGTTTTGTGTGAAATGTCTGTTTTGCCCTTTTTCTCGAAAAACGCGATTTCTGATCACAAAATCAAGTTGGCCAAAACATGAAAGTTGACGATCTAGATGAAATACATCAAAATACACGTAAATGAGGATTTTACAAGCATCAAGAACAAACTCAACAATTTCACACAAAATCCACGGGCGCCCCGGCCCGCGTCAAACTTAAGTTAAAGGCTAATCAAAGCTCTCAAAGCTAATCAAACAACCTAATCTAGCTTAATAAAATAAGCTAATCGTCCCCTAATCCCACTTATCCACTAATCACGGTTAAAACATGATTAAATATTCAAACCTGGGTCGGGGTCTGACATCCTCCACCCCTAAGAATTACATTTGGTCCTCCAAATGATCACTAACCTCTGGGAATAGCTGAGGGTACTTCTTTTGAACTTGCTCACGAAGCTCCCAAGTAGCTTCTTCTGGTCCATGGTTCTCCCAACGGATTTTTACCCACTGAATTGTCCTATTCCTCAGTTCTTGCTCTTTGGTGTCAATAATCTCTGCCGGTTTTTCGACGTATGAGGCATCCTCTCTGACATCCAACGGCTCATGTTGTAGCACGTGCGATGGGTCTGAAACATACTTCCTTAGCATGGACACGTGAAACACGTTGTGCACACCCGACAGTTCTGGAGGCAAAGCTAATCTGTACGCCACTTCCCCGATCCGACTCAAGATCTCATACGGACCAATAAATCTCTTAGACAATTTGCCTTTCTGCCCAAATCTCAATGTCCCTCTAACCGGAGATACCTTCAAGAATACCTTGTCTCCAACTTGGAATTGGAGATCCTTTCTTCGAACATCGGCATAGCTCTTCTGTCGGCTCCTCGCAATCTTCAATCTCTCATGGATGATTCTGACTTTATCACTTGTTTCCTCAACTAAAGATGGACCATGAAAACTGCGTTCTCCGACTTCTTCCCAACATACGGGGGTTCTACACTTCCTGCCATAAAGTGCTTCGAAAGGGGCCATTCCTATGCTGGAATGGTAACTATTGTTATAGGCAAATTCGCAAAGCGGTAGATTCTCATCCCACTGATTCTTGAAATCAAGGACACAAGCCCTAAGCATGTCCTCGAGGGTCTGAATGGTCCTTTCCGACTGACCATCCGTCTGCGGGTGGTACGCTGTACTGAATTGAAGCTTCGTCCCCATCGATTCATGCAAAGTCTTCCAAAACCTCGAAACAAATCTACTATCCCTATCTGAAGTGATGGAAACCGGCTGACCATGACGACTAACAATCTCTTTCACAAAAGCCTGCGCTAACGCCAACATGTGCATCTTCTTACCGGTCTTCAAAGGAATAAAGTGCGCTGACTTCGTTAACCGATCCACTATGATCCAAATGGCATTGTTCCCCTTGCTCGTATTCGGTAAACCTGATACAAAATCCATTGTCAGGTGCTCCCATTTCCACTCTGGGATTTCTAACGGTTGCAAAAGACCAGGTGGTTTCTGATGTTCTGCCTTCACTAATTGACAAGTCATGCACCTAGACACGAAGGCTGCTATCTCTCTTTTCATATTGTTCCACCAAAAACGACTCTTCAAATTTTGATACATCTTCGTACTCCCTGGATGCACTGAATACCTCGTATTATGAGCCTCTACCATAATGTCATCTTTCAAATTATCTACTTTAGGAACACAAAGTCTGCCACGGAAGTACAAAACTCCATCCAACATCTGAAAATCTGGCCTCTCCGAGATATGCTCCACAATTTTAACCAAGTCTGGATCTCGCATCTGACTATCCTTAATTTTCTGAATGAAAACTGGCTCGGACACTGTCATATTCGCCAACACAACTCCTTCTCTCAAAGGTTCGAACTCTACTCCCAAATCCTCAAATTGCTGAAAATTGTGAAATCCATGCACACTGGCCAAACAAACTGACTTCCTACTCAACGCATCTGCCACTACGTTCACTTTCCCCGGATGATAGATAATCGGAAAATCATAGTCCTTGATGTACTCCATCCATCTTCTTTGCCTCATATTTAACTCCTTCTGAGAGAATAAGTACTGGAGACTACGGTGATCCGAATGAACTTCAAATTTTTCTCCGTACAAGTAGTGTCTCCACATCTTCAACGCGAAAACTATGGCTGCTAACTCCAAATCGTGCGTCGCATACTTCTTTTCATGTTCCTTCAATTGCCTCGAGCCATATGCAATCACATTTCCATTTTGCATCAACACACAACCGAGTCCAACTCCTGAAGCATCCGTATAGATGACGAAACCACCACTCCCCGAAGGTAAGGTGAGAACAGGCGCTGAAGTTAACCTCTTCTTCAACTCTTCAAAACTAGCCTCGCACTTCTCTGACCATACAAACGGCACATTCTTCCGGGTTAACTTAGTCAATGGTGCTGCGATAGACGAAAAGCCTTGAACAAATCTCCTATAATAACCTGCCAAACCCAGAAAACTCCTAATCTCTGTCACATTTTTCGGTCTCTCCCAATTGATAACTGCCTCAATCTTTGATGGGTCAACTGCTAGCCCTTCTTCAGAAATGATGTGACCCAGAAAAGAGACTTGCTCTAGCCAAAACTCACACTTCCCAAGCTTCGCATACAACTGGTTATCTCTTAACAACTGCAAAGAAGTTCTCAAATGTTGCTCATGATCTTCTCTTGACTTGGAATACACTAGAATATCATCAATGAAGACGACGGTGAACTGATCTAAGTGGGGTGCAAAAATCTTGTTCATGAGAGCCATGAATACCGCTGGCGCATTCGTCAGTCCAAAGGGCATCACCAAAAACTCGTAGTGCCCATATCTCGTTCGGAAAGCTGTCTTCGGGATGTCTGATTCTCTAACCCTCAACTGATGATATCCGGACCTCAAGTCTATCTTTGAGAAAAACTTCGCACCTTGCAACTGATCAAACAACTCGTCTATCCTAGGCAAAGGGTACTTGTTCTTAATGGTCACTTGATTCAACTTCCTATAGTCTATACACATCCTCAAACTTCCATCTTTCTTCTTGACAAAAAGCACTGGAGCTCCCCATGGGGAAACACTTGGCCTAACAAAGCCTTTATCTAGCAACTCTTGCAATTGCAACTTCAATTCACCTAACTCCGCTGGAGCCATCCTATAAGGAGCAATGGAGATCGGAGCAGTTCCTGGCACCAACTCTATTGTAAACTCAACTTCTCTGACAGGTGGTAACCCTGGAATCTCTTCTGGAAAAACATCGGGAAACTCACACACTATCGGAATATTCTCCACCCCTAGGGACTGTTCGTCCTTGGAAACGAAAGCAATAAATCCCTCACAACCTGACCTTAACAACTTAGCTGTAGAAAGAGCTGAAATAAACCTAACTGGGGAAATCCTTTTCTCTCCCTGAAACTTCACCCCGGAGGACGACCCATCCAACCTAAACACAATGGTCTTACTATAACAATCCATGGAGGCATGATGACCCGCTAGCCAATCCATGCCTAGAATAACATCGAAGTCATGCATCACTAAAGTAATAAGGTCTGCAGGGAAAACGACTTCTCCTATCTTCACTGAACAACCGGGATAAAAAGTACTACACACCACTTGCTTCCCTACCGGAGTAGTAACAGTCAAAACAAACTCTAACTCCCTAACAGGAACACTAATCTTCTTAGCAAACACAAGGGATAAGAAAGAATGGGTAGATCCCGGGTCAAACAACACTTTAGCTTCTACATCACAAATTAGAAGTTTACCTTCCACAACATCACCTGCCGCTTCTGCATCCACTTGATTGATATGATTGAGACGGCCTTGCTGACGCGGTCTATTCTGATTCTGATTTGGTCTCGCAAGCTGCATATTCCTATTCTGCTGCTGTGGACGGGCATTCTGGTTCTGTGGCTGTTGACGGGGCTGCTGGTTCTGCTGCTGCCTTGGAGGATTCTGAACTACTTGTTGATTCTGCTGAGGGGCTTGCCTAGGCGGCTGCTGCGGTGCCCTGTTGCCCTGGTTCCTATTGTTCGGACAATCCTTCACTTGGTGGTCTGAGCTACCACACTTGAAACACGCCCCTGAAAGGCGATAACACTACTGCGAAGAATGATTCTTGCCACAATGCTCACACCCGCCCTGAGTTGGAGCATTCTGAGGTTTCTTTTGCTTCTTTCCTTGGTAAGACTTCTGCCCACTCTGAAACTGCTGCCTCTTCCTCTGGTTGTCCTTGATGATCTGATTGTTTATATCCTCAAACCTGTAGGCCCTTTTGATAGCCTCTTGAAAGGTGGTCGGTGGTACCACACCCAATGCATCTCTCAAAATAATGGGGTTGAGCCCATCCATAAACTTAGTAATCTTTTTCTCCTCGGTGTCCACCAACTCTGGAGCATAGCGAGATAACTTCTCAAACTTTGTAAGATATTCCAAAACAGTCATATCCTCTTGCTTAAGCAACTGGAACTCTGCTGCCTTCTGCTTCTTGATATGTGCTGGGACGTATTTCTCACTAAACTGCTGCTTGAAAGTGGCCCACGCAATCCCATCTGCAATATTCTGATAGCCTTCCTTGACAGTCTTCCACCAAATGTCTGCCAACCCAGTAAACATAGATGCTGCCAAGAGAACTCGCTGTCTGCCAGTACATACAAAGATGTCGAAGATGTTCTCGGTATGGGCCAACCAATCATCTGCTGCCAAAGGGTCTTCCTGACCCGTAAACTCTTTAGGACCCCTTTTTCTAAACTTCTCAAACAGGATATTAGGGTCTCTGTCCCTATGCTGCACTGGTTCCACATTAGCTACTGGTTCTGGCCTTCTACCCAACACTTCAAGCAGTTGCCTTTGCACTTGAGTCAATTCCTCATCCTTCTTGGCCATTTGTTCTTGAAATCGAGCTTGATTATCATTGGCTCGCTGCTGTTGTTCCACTAACATTTGCATGAGTTGTTGGAATTGACCCGTTACCGGGTTTTCAATCTCGCTGTCATGATTGCTACCTGTTGCATTCGCATTTGCCGGAGGTCGACGTGGAGGCATATTGCTGCAAAACAACTTGTTAGTACAATAAGATATAATAATCAAGCGTTCCCAATCCCAAATCGATGCTAACTAACGGTAATGCTAACGAATCCTTGCCACGTCCTTATGTTTCTAATCCAATTTTAATTGCCTCAAATATTTCTCGCTCTGATACCAAGCCTGTCACGCCCCCGGACCGAGGTCCCGCTAAACGAGGCCCTAATCCGGGGACGCGGCGAGGCGGGCCGGAAAATTCCGCCCGCACACGCTAGTTTCCCACAGGTTTCCGCGGTAAGGATTCACGGAATCCGATCAAATAGTGATGTATAAGGATCACTTTCATACAAACAAATTACGCGGAAGCTTTGTAGCAAACATAAAAGTCTCATAAACAGGTATAAATTGAGAACGCACGAGACTAGCATCAAAAGAGAAACATTTACTGTGGGCCAAAGTTAGTTAGAGTTGATACAAAAGTAAAGTTAAGCATTAATTACAAACTTTTCCCCCAAAAGAATATAAGCCAACAATGGCCATGACAAAAACCCAAAATGAATATCATCAAATCCCCAAAATGTGATCGCAGCTCCAAGGTAACCCGACGTCTAAATGACATCATCGGGCTGCCACTCGCCCTCCGCTGGAACTATGGGTTCCGCCTCGAAGTGCGCCTCAACCGCGAGGGGCTCGACATCTGACACCAAACAAAAGAGAGTCAGACACGACGGTCTGGCAAGCAATTACAACAATAATAGGATGAAAGTGAAACAGAACATGATAAGAAAGAGCTACGATGAAATCACGGTTAATATCATTGTCGAAGTAAAGATAGAATAAACATCTCGATGGTTTGCAAATCTAATATCATGATGAGTAACATAAATAAGTGCCATGAGATGAATATCAATGCATAAAAACAATGGCGACCCACATAAAGCTATATTCTCCTGTTACCGAAGTAACCGGAGCAAACAAACCGAAGCCACTAAACGTGGGACGGGACGACGTAGTCGTTATCAGACAGAACCGTAGCCACTAAACGTGGGAACGGGTAATTACCGTTGCCATGGTCGGTACAAACGGAATCCAAACTGCAGCTGGCAAACAAAATAAAGACCCCAAGCCGGATGATCAGTCCGACAAGGTGACCTAAGCCTAGTGGTGCCATTTTGGTGAAAATCCGAAACCTCGAAGAAATGCAAATCCATTTATAAGATACATTTCCAAAGTTGATAGAAAACTACTCCAAACAAATGCATATGGGCAAGGCCAAGCAAAACAAGTGAGTAGTCTCATCATTTCTAAAGTATGGGGTAATCCACTTCAAAACAATAAAAGCATAGGAGAAGAACCAAAACCAAAAGTCTTTTTATACAAAAGAATGAATGATGGGTCGGTCGACTAAGCGGGTAGTCTCGATATACAATTAATCCCCTTATTGTCATTAAAGAAAGTTATTTGGTGTCACTGAAGATCGTTGACAATCACAAGGGATTAAATGTACACTTAGACTCAAGGGTTTTCCTAAGTGGTATGGGCCACGGTTTAAAACACTTCTCACCATGAGTTATGGGCTTGCAAAGGGTGAATGGGCTTCACTTATAGGAGAGAGTTTAGGGGCGGAATTGAGTTTGGACATAGACCCGAAGTGGGCTTGAAATTATATAGAATAGGTCTTCTTTAGAAGTAGGTTTAGATCCCTTTTTAATCAGGCCCACAGCTGGCTTTATTCAAACCCAACAGCCCATGGAGAACCAGCCCAAACAGTCCCTAACACAGCCCACAATTCATGTCACACACAGCCCAACAATAAGACTCAAAACAGCCCACGAATTGGCCTTAAAACAGGCCCAAAGAACACCTAAGAAATGGGCTTATCACATTCTCTAACTGGGCCATCAAACTATCCTAAAAAGGACCCTGAATCAGGCCCAAAACCCGAGCCCAGACTGAGCTGGGCTCGCTCGAGCGGACCCAGGCCCGCTCGAGCGGACCCAGACAGTAGCTGGGTCGCTCGAGCGGCCCAGTGGGTCGCTCGAGCGGACCCAGACAGAACCTGGTCCGCTCGAGCGACCCACTGGGTCGCTCGAGCGGACTGGGCCTGCCCAGTCCAGCCCGAGTGCAGGAATTCCATTTTTTTGTGTTTTTTCTTCCTTCTTTCTTTGATCATTTCAATTCCTCCTTCCATACATAATTTCTACAACAATCTTGGGCCTCTTCTCATCCTCTACAAACCATTAAACCATCTAATTAACATAATCACCACACTTTTAAATGAAATCCAACTTCTTTTCCATTTCTTTGAGAACCCATTTGAACAAATGAGATAAACTTTCCAAGAAACCAAAGTGAGAATAAATTTCCAATGCAAAGAAGAGCAATAACACACATTAAGATAGCTATTAAGGTGGACCATTAAATCAAAGCAAACCATGACTAAAGAAGATTAACATAAAAAGGGAAAAATCAAGAAATAAAACCAAATGAGGGAAAACATCACATTAGTGTTGGAAAATACTTGCCTTAGCCAAGATGAGCTCAAAATCACTCCTAAAACCACTCCTTAGAGCTTCAAGCTCCAAATCTACAAAAACCCCAAAATTTCCCAAGAAACCCTAAAACATCAACATTTGTGAAACCTCAAAGAAAACCTTAGCAAAAGGGATTAAAATGCTCCAAATGGAGGGGAAAGCAAAGATCTTGGGTTTAGAAAACTATTGCTCACCTTGAGGAACCCTAACAAAGAAGAAAAGCTTGAATGGAGGGCTTCTCCTAGCTCAAAATCCTCAAGAAAGGTATCCCTAGGAAGCTTGAAGAGGGAGGAAGAGATTGAGGAGATCAATCCTCTAAGCAAACCTCACCAAGAGAGAGTTCCAGATGAGAGAGAGTGAGAAGGGAGAAGAGAAAGGAACCCTAGCCAAGAAGATTGCTGGAATCGAATGAAGAAGAAGAGAGAAAAGCTCTCTTCTTAAGAGACAAGCCAATGTGGGCCCCGAACTTCACAAGCCTAAAAATGGTACTTGCGGGCCCCGAACGGAAACGACGAAGAAGACGAAAATGATCGGCGAAATTTCTACTTTCCAAAAAGTATATTTTTGGCAAATTCTGGAATTTTCGAAATTCGGGTACAGGTTTTGTGTGAAATGTCTGTTTTGCCCTTTTTCTCGAAAAACGCGATTTCTGATCACAAAATCAAGTTGGCCAAAACATGAAAGTTGACGATCTAGATGAAATACATCAAAATACACGTAAATGAGGATTTTACAAGCATCAAGAACAAACTCAACAGTTTCACACAAAATCCACGGGCGCCCCGGCCCGCGTCAAACTTAAGTTAAGGGCTAATCAAAGCTCTCAAAGCTAATCAAACAACCTAATCTAGCTTAATAAAATAAGCTAATCGTCCCCTAATCCCACTTATCCACTAATCACGGTTAAAACATGATTAAATATTCAAACCTGGGTCGGGGTCTGACAGCGATGAGGTTGAACAACAATTGAAGACTCCTTTACAGCTACTTGAGTACTGTTACATGGTACGCAAAGACATTTCAGGGCAAAGTTTTGGCTTGTTCAAGCCATTTTTCTAAGTTAGAGCACCTCAGAAGTCAAATTCTTGGTTGATTTTACGAGGATTGAAACAATGATTATTTAGGAAAGACCGGAGAAGGTGTCAAAAGTTAGGAGTTTCTTGATTTGGGCAATCTAGTAGTAGAGAATTGTTTGAGAATCTCCAACTATTGTAGTGCCGTTAGTGTGATTGACTCGGCAGGAAGTGCCATTTTTGTAGTTAGAGGAATGTGAGACTAGTTTCCATTATTCGAAGAAGGAGTTGATTGCAGATCCGATTCTTGCTTTACCATCTAACAATGGAGATTTCGTGATGTTACCGACACCCAAAAGATTTGGTCGGGTTGCATTGGAATGTGAGATGCAATGGTTGTCACCCATGGATCAAAACAATCGAAAGACTGTGACCGAGACTACGTGATGCATGACTTGGAATCGACAGAAGTGGTATTCTCATTGGAGAAGTAGAGACATCATTTGGATAGGAGAAATTGGAAGCGACTGCTTTTACATCGACTGATAAAAGAAAAGGTCTGGCCCAAATCAAGGAGAGACTAGAGAAAGCAATAGCGAATGTGGGAGGGGGGGTTACATGGACTAATAAAAGAGAAGGACTGGCACACATCAAGGAGAAACTGGAGGGGGGTGGGCGGCTTTGTGGACTAATAAAATAAAATGGCTGGCCCACATCAAGGAGCGACTGGAGAAAGCATTAATGAATGTTAACGGGGGGAGTGCTAGAAGCAATTATAAGCCTTAATTCAAATTACTGAGGAGCAAGGCTCACACGAGGCAAGATGAATATTAGGCTGGAGGTACAAATGTGTCGGTCACAAATACAATAGACCCGAAAGGGTGTACTCACTGCTAGGCACAAATGTTAGAAGAAACAAGTGTTGACCCGAAAGGGTGTACGCACTGCTAGGCACAAATGTTAGAAGAAACAAGTGTGTTGGTCGCGAATATAGTAGACCTGAAAAGGCGTACTAGTACCGCTATGCACAAATATTAAAAATTGCATCTATGGAATGGACACAAGATGTGATTTTTTTTTGAAAGGTCAAGATTAAATTCATCAAAGAGAGCAAATGGTATTCCAATCCGAACGCAAGCTCAAACATTTCTGCAAGCTTTTATCGGAAAGGGAAAGAACCATAATTTCTCAAATCTAAATCCAAAAGTGACATAATGGATTTTTGAAAGATTTTTTTTTTTTAAAGATCGCTAATGGACCCATCAAATAGAGCAAATGGGCCCCCTAATCCGAATGTCAACTCAAACATTTCTGTGAGCTATTGTCCGAAAGGGGAAGAACCAAAGTTTCTCAAATTTGAATCCAAAAGTGAGAAATCTGATTTTCTTTTTATTTTAGAAAGATCTCCAATGGACCCATTAAAGCGAGTAAATGCACCCCCCCCCCCCCCCCCCCCCCGCCCCTGATCCGAACATCAACTCAAACATTTTTGCGAGCTATTGTCCGAAAGGCCGTGGAAGAACCAAAGTTTCTCAAATTTGAATCCAAAAGTTAGAAATCTAATTTAATTTTTTTTAAAGAAAGGGTGGAATTAAACTCATAGATAGAATTAGAAATTCCCATAAATTCCTTCTCATGTTTTTTTTAGATGCAAAATCCAACATAGGCCACCAACTAGAAAGGAACCAAGGAATTAAAAAAAAGCATAAATATAAAGAAAATATGCGAATGTATCTTTTCTAAGCATCTTGTTATCAAATGAACGAGTCCCACATGGTGTGCCAACTTGAAGGGCTTGTTTATTCTCTCACGGGACTACCAGATCTGCGGATGTGAGAATCCATGGGGTCCAACACTTTCATGATTGGAGACAAAGTGAACATCAACTTTTTTGTACGGGTATGCCAAATTTTCTACTCTACTTGGAATTAACAAGTGGTGGTGTAAGATCCTGACTCCTAATTTTCATGATTAATGTGTTTTTAGCTATAGGTTAGTTCTCTAAGTGAGATTTGAGTCTAATCGAGTTGGTTTGTGGTTTAGAATAGTTTTCTATAGCTTTGGGGAAATTTGAGAGCAGTTGGACCTTGTCTGGCAGCCCGGGGATGCCTTGGGTTGCATGTGTCAGCGTAGGGGGTTTGTTCTTCATTTTGGAGAATTCTGATTTTGGTTTCTTTTGATAGGTCAAATTAGTCCCAACAACTTTTATGTTTACACCGATTCCATTCGAAGTCCAAAAAAATCAGTTTTTCGGCCCTCGGGGCAAAACAACCTTTTCACATTCAAATCTGAGCCCAAATTTCGAAATTCCAGAACCATATCAAAAATATACTTTTTGAAAACTAGATTTTATGAAGATCATTTTAGCCCATGTTTAGCATCTCTATTTTCACCCTCTACTTGTCTAAATGTCTAAAACGGACAGAGCCTTGAAAAATCAGAGTGTTTGGTATCATAATTTACCCTCTATCCATTTAAGAGAACTAGAGGCAAATCCTCTAAAATTGAAATGCCTCATTTCTGGGCAGTTGGAAATCAGAGCTTTTGGCTCTAAAAAAGTAGAGGCGCTGGTACATTTTTAAGACAAAAGTGCCCTTAGACATTCTTCATTGGCACCGAAAATCCCTTTGAAGTACCCATTCGTTGAACACTGTAGCACACTTCAAACCGGGAGAAAGGAGATGGAAGAGGGAGGAGGGAAGAGGGAAAAGGGAAAACAGAACCCCAGCGTTGAACCAGCAGGCCTTCCTCATCTTCTATTTCTTTTCTTTTCTTTTTCCTATTTATTTCTATTGTTCTGTGAAGATTATGGGAGACAGAGATAGGAAAAGATGATGAAAACTATGGGATAAGAAGAAGATGGGAGGCTTGGGTCGTCCCAGGCTAGGTTCTTACAGTCGATGTCGCTGGAGCAAGGGGATGAGTCGCCGGAGTCAGAGTAGGTGCAGGTTTCCATGGACTGGCTAGGGAGCGAGTCTTGCATTTTAGGGTTTTTTTAGGGTTGGTTTGTGTGGATTTTACCAAACATGAACTCAGCAGAGACTAGAATCTACTATGATATGATGGAAACTAGAATAATTTGATAATGGCATCATGGCAGGTTTGTGAGAGAGGAGTTTGCTTGGTTGTATATAAACTAGCAGTTGTTCTTATTTTTTTCCCAGTCTGTGAGAATGCCCTGCTCACATTTTATCTCTTTCCAATTGAATTTAGTTTAGAAACAAATGAAATTGAAACCCACAACATTTGAGTTGCTAGATTTAGTGGCCTTCATTGACATTTCTTGGTTTTAATGTACACATTTCAGTGAATTTGACAAAGTAAAATCAATTTGGAAGGGCTAGATACATTTTATGCTACCCATTCTTTGCCACCCATTTCACTAAAAATGTATCTCCAATTTGGCTCTGAATCAGGTGGTTCAGTACGTGAGAAGTTATTTCAGTCCATTCAACAGTAGCAAAATATTTCATTTCAGCTGATTGTAGGGTACCCAAATAGGTGTGGGTCGTTTTCTTTGGCATGGCTACATCAGTTGGTTACTTGAGTAACAGAAGAGACACAGACCCTCCAATGTTGCCGAGCCAAGATATGCAAATAGAATGGATTCATTCACCAACATTTGTTTGACCAGAAGGTGAATGTTTTTAACAGCCTTCGGATCTCTTAGGCTTATGTGTTCCACTCAATGCCATTGTTGGAATATTAGGGGTCCAATCTTTAATAACCCATTATTAGAGCTCATTTTGGCATGCACTGTGTATTCAATTTATGATAAATGTGCATATTCCTTTTTTACATAATACCAAGAACTACCCTCTAATAAGAGGCAAAAAGATGGTGTACGAAACAATCCATTTAAATTATATTTATGGAATACCAAACATGTTTTCAGATTTATCCTCTCTTTTTTATGGCTCAATTTTTTTATGGCTCTATCTTGGATGGCTCTATGAAAATAAGAGTAGTGATACCAAACAAGGCCTTAGTCTTCTTCGTCGATTCCATCCGAGGCCCAAAAAGGCCCAGTTATGAGCCCATGAAGAACTATTAGTTGTGGGCCCCACACATGACTTTGTATATAAGTTGCCCACCGTCTTTCTTCCTCTTTTCTCCAACGTGCAGTAGTAGAGACTCAGCTGAGCTCCTTCTTCTTCTTCCCTTACTCATTTCTCTCTCAAATCCTTACCAATCTCTTGCCATTTGGAAGGCTAAGTATGCTATCTTCTTCCCCACCTTCCAAGCTCTCTCTAGGTGCCATTTTTATGCAAAACAAAGCTGGGCAGCCCTCCTATTTAGATTTTTCTTGCTGGTTGGACCACCTATAGGTAGGCAATCATTTTCTCTCTTCCATAATTCGAATCTATAGCCCTTTTATGCCCCACAACCCAACATGCAAGCCCCATTTCCATTCCTTCTCATTTTCTCTTTTATGGGTGTTCTAAGATGGGAATTTTGGGGTTTTTGTAATAGGTCTTTCCAGCAGTAGGGAGTGATTTTTTAGTGTGATTTGGGACCATTTTGAACCAAGGCAAGTGACTGATTTGGGTAAATTGATGTGCATGTTAATGGTTTGAAATTGTCAAAGTTATACTACATGTTTTGCCTGTCCTTGTCCAGTTTTACTTGTTTTACTATAAGAACCATCTGAGATTGTGATTTTTTCGCATTTTGCAACCAATAAACATGTGGGCAGACTACTCATCATGCTTGTACATGATTATTTACATGCTTGCTGAGTAACCCTTTTCTTGACATGTCACATGATTAGATTTTTGGTACCATGATTTGATGGATTTTTAGCATTGCTTCTTGAAAGATTTTGATTAAGGAACTTTGAGGGGACTACTTCTCGTTCTTTTACATGTTAATAGCTTATGCTATCTTGTTTTGTATTGCGTGCACCTATTTTGGATTTCAAGTATCAACTTTGTTTCGAACTGTTTCAAGAACCGAAAAAGGGGATCACTTCTTATGCTTCTATATGCTTATAGGTTATGCTATTTCCGTTTAGTATTGATTTGCTTTGTTTCGATAAGTTATTTTCCCCTATTTTCAATCTGTCATATATATGTATCGCTTTGTTTAGTGAATTCATGAGTTTAGGTGAATATCACTAAGTTTGGACTGCCCCTTCAGTCTGATCCACCGTCCGGGGGTCCTTAAACATGTGGACTATCTGCAAATTAGTCGTGTATTGTATACACATCGTGCGTGTTCCGGTTCCGCGGCCGGCCTCCCTGTTAACCTTGTGTGGCGTGGGATCATGTTTTGCATCTTGTGCTTGTCGTGCGTGCTTACTCTTATCATCATGTATGATGGAGAAAGGATGGGCTCTTTGTGGATTTACTATTGTATTCATGTTAGTTTCGTTTTGTATATCGCTCATGGATTTTTTTTTCTTGATAAGTACCTTGTTCATGCATTGTTTTGAACTTTGTAGATCTGTTTTAAATTACGTAAATTGTTTTAAATATTATTTCTTTTAAACTTTAATTTTGTATATGCTCTTGCCTAAATTGATCACCTGCCAGACCATCGTGTCTGATATACTATTCTTTGGTGCTCTAGGTAGCAGGTTCCCGTCTTGATCTAGTACGTGTGCATATGGCTGTAAAGCCACGATTTTTGCAGGCTTGTTGTGTCAGTGATGTCATATAGATGTCGTGCTTGACTCCAAAGATACGTTACACACCTAGGTAGTATTTGTTTTAGCTTTTTTTTTTTTTTTTTTTTGTAAGGCTTTTGTTAGCCTTTTTCCTTGGGATTGTAATTAATGAACTTGTTAATTTATAACTTGAATATGTTTGGGTAATGATCTGCCTGTTACTATCAGTTCTGTATATTTTAATATCATGTTTTCTTCCAGTCTGAGTATGAATATTGCCATGACAGCTTTGTGCTGATAGGTTGAGCCCGACACGGAATTCGATGGCCATGGGCTCCGGGTCGCAACGCCACGTAAGCTTACGCGAAATGTTTTGATTTGTTTGGAAATTATATCATCCTCACACACGCAGATCCTAGGGAGAAATACTATTTATCCATTACTTCCCGATTCGCGTCCCCGAGGTCGGACCACTGCAGAGATTTGGGTTCTGGGGCGTGACAAACTGGTATCAGAGCGGGCAGGTTTCTAAGAAATAAAATACTCTAGGAACCTTAAGACGTGTGGCGAGGACTCTTTAGACCGTGTGGACTTTGCTTTGGCTTGTCATTGTTTCTGTGAGCTCAGGTTTGTTTTTCTTCTAGTGGGGGGAGACTCTCTTTGTGTCATCTTCTTGTCCTTGTTGTTAAAGAATTTGGAGGAACAAATTCTTTTCTAGTGGGGACGAATTTAATGTCTTCGTACCCATATTTAGTATATTTTGCTTGTTTTTGAGCCAGAGAGTCAGAGTTTTGTGGACTTAGCACGTGGTTCTCAAAGGAATTTTGCATAATTTTCAGCTTTTTTAATTCTGATGGAGTTAGCAAGGGAATGTGTCAGCAGTTGCTAGTCAGTAAGGAACGTGGACAGCATCTCGAGACCCATTTACAGTTTATCGTGGACCGTCAGATGGTGCGCCAGGCAAGTAAGTGTGGATTTTTTGATAAACTTGGGTTATTTTCCAAAGTTAAAAGACTCCAGAAACAAGACAAGTGGTGGATTTTAGGAAGTTTTAGGTGATTTTTAGTTGGTAGAGCTTCAAGTGTATGCTAGAGGTTAGAAATTGAAAGTCCGGAACCCTTACCCTAGAGGGGGGTGAATAGGGTGAGTTTCTAATTAGTGACCAATTAAGACCACTTTTTGTTAGGTTTATGGGTTTTGGGTTTTGGCTCGTTTTGTAGGCCCAATGCATTGGTATTAGGGTTGAGGGGTAATTTAGTATTTGTCTAAAAACTATATATTATCTCTTTTTGGTTGTAACCCTAGTGTGGGGAAAATCTAAGAAGAAGACGAACTTTGTCCGTGGACGTAGGTGTGAAATCATCAAACCACGTAAATTTGTGTTCTCCTTTTGTGTGGCTTGTTTGATTGTTTGTTGATCACACGCTTCCGCACATTCGATCACAACAAATTGGTATCAGAGCCAAGTTGTGGTACGCGATCAACGACGGAGATCGGGTTGGATTTAGCAGACAGTGAAGTTGATCTCTGTTTTGGAACAGGGATCTTGTAGGGAAGAAAAGCAGCATATTGCTGCTCTCGTCGTCGTGCAGAAACCGGAGCCAGAGAAGATCTGGACTGGATCGGTTCTGCGAGGAGGATCATCGTCTGAACGCCGGATTTGCAAAGAAGATCGCCGTCTGCTCAGTTGTAGATTGCCGTCTTCGCCGGAACCGCAGAGAAGGATTGGATTGTGCCACGTTCACGATCGACGGCAAGATCTAAAATTCAGAGTGGGCCACACGATCAGAGAACATAGAAGAAACTCCCAGGCACTGCACGCGCTGTAGAGGAAGAGGATCTGGATTTCCAAAATGGAAATCGCAGTCCTCACATCGCCGGAAGCTCTCGCCGTTCTGCTGTGCTGTACAGATTTGAAGCCGCTGTCTCCCCGTCGTTTGGTCGCCACTGCAGCCGTCGCCGGAGATCCTCTCCGTCGTTGCCGTCTTCTTGCCACTCCGGCCACCCTCTGTCGTCGCCACCGGAGAAGAAGAAGACAGTGCAGCATCCTGCCCTGTCGCTGGTTCTGTCCCAGAACCGAAGAAGGAGAAGAAGACCCAGTTGGGCCAGGTTCTGCGCAGGTCAGTTCGGGTCAGGTCCGACCCGATTGCTCCAGAGGCCCAGCTCGCAGTGCAAGTCAAGTCCAGGTCAGGTTTAGTTCTGGGTTGGTTCTGCCTAACCCGTGAAGCCCAGTCCACAGCCCAGACCAGGTCAGGTCAGTCTGGGTCAGTTCCGCCTGACCCGTAAGCAGGAAGCCCATCCAGCAGCTGCTGGCGTCATCACCACGTCAGCGAACAGTACGGTCAATAGCTTATTTTGACCAATTGGACGGCCAGAATTGTTTTGGGAGTTTCGGAGACATCCGGACTCAGAATTGAGCTCCGTTTTTTTTGTTGGATTCGGATCGACTAGATCTACGATTTGAACAAAGTGGATTGTTAGTTTGACAGATAGAAACAAAATGGCGAGCTCATCATCAGCAAAGACCACCATCTCGAATGCAAAATTCGAAGTCGAGAAATTTGATGGTACCAATAACTTTGGTATGTGGCAATGTGAGGTTAGAGATGTTCTAAGCCAACAAGAGTTGGAAATTGCTCTAGAGGATAAACCCAAAGAGATGGAAGATAAGGAATGGCAGAAGATCAATCACCAGGCGTGTAGCACCATCAGATTATGTCTCACGAAGGATCAGAAATACTCAATGATGAGAGAAACTTCTGCAAAAGAGTTGTGGCAGAAATTAGAGGAAAAGTATATGACCAAGAGCTTGGAGAATCGGATCTATTTGAAGAAGAAACTTTTCCGCTTCAAGTATCGTCAAGGTATTTCTATGACTGAACATCTCGATGATTTTAATAAGATTATTGCTAATTTGATGAACATTGATGTGAAAGTTGATGATGAGGATAAAGCATTACTTCTTCTGAATTCGCTTCCCGATAGTTATGATCATTTTACTCACGCTTTGATCAACGGGAAGACTGAGGTTAAATATGATGTTGTGTCTGCTGCTTTGATGAATAATGAATATCGGAAGAAGGACAAACAGGCCCACAAGGATTCATCATCTGATGCATTGACAATAAGAGGCAGATCAGATGTTAGGACATCTAGTAGTAAATCTCGTTCTAAATCGAGAGGAAAATCAAAACCACCTGCAAAAGATGAATGTGCCTTTTGTCGAAAAAAGGGGCATTGGAAGAAGGATTGTCCAAAGTTGAAAAACAAGGACAAAAATAAATCTGATGCAAACATTGGACACGATGGAGATGATGATTCTGATTTTAATTTGACTGTTTCTTCATTGGTATGCCATTCTGACGAATGGATTTTAGACTCGGGTTGTACCTATCATATGTGTCCCAACAGGGAATGGTTTTCCAGCTTTCAAGAGTTGGATGGTGGAACAGTTTTGATGGGCAATGATAGTGCTTGCAAAACAAAAGGGATAGGAAAAATCCGTTTAAAGATGCATGATGGAGCAGTTAGAGTTCTGACAGATGTTCGGTATGTACCGGATTTGAAGAAGAATCTTATCTCATTGGGTGCTTTAAACTCTAAAGACTTCAAGATTACCATGGAAGGTGGAGTTCTAAAAGTTGTTTACGGTGCACTTGTGTTGATGAAGGGTGTCCGAAGAGGTAATCTTTCTTACAAGGAAGTATGGTTGTAGGTGGAGCAGCAACAGTATCTGATAGCTCAAATGAGACTGTTACAGACACTACCAGATTGTGGCACATGCGTCTAGGGCATGCTGGGGAGAGAGCATTGCAGGGTTTGGTTAAGCAAGGCTTGTTGCAAGGTGCAAAGACCTGCAAGTTGGGATTTTGTGAACATTGTGTTTTTGGCAAACAGACAAAAGTGAAGTTTGGCACTGCGATCCATCGCACTCAAGGAACACTAGACTATGTTCATTCGGATGTATGGGGTCCTACCAAAGTGGCATCTTTGGGAGGTATGCACTACTTTGTTACATTCGTTGATGACTTCTCCAGAAGAGTATGGGTGTACATCATGAAGCACAAGGATGAAGTCTTGAATGTGTTCTTGAAGTGGAAGAAAATGATTGAAACACGGACTGGCAAAAAGATCAAAAGCTTAGGTCAGATAACGGTGGAGAGTATAAGTCTGATCCGTTCTTGAAAGTATGTCAGGATGAGGGGATCGTGAGGCATTTCACAGTTAGTGGCACTCCGCAACAGAATGGGGTGGCAGAACGCATGAACCGCACTATATTGGAGAAAGTTCGGTGTATGTTGTCTAATTCTGGATTAAGCAAAGCTTTTTGGGGTGAAGCAGTTGCTTATGCTTGTCATCTCATTAATAGGTTGCCTTCTGCTGCGATCGAGGGTAAAACACCCATTGAGGTATGGTCTGGAAAACCCGCTACTGATTATGATAAATTGCATATATTTGGTTGTCCTGCTTATTTCCATGTCACAGAGAGTAAGTTGGATCCAAGGGCCAAGAAAGCTATATTCTTGGATTTCAGCAGTGGTGTGAAAGAATACCGGCTATGGTGTCCAAATTCAAAGAAACTTGTTCTTAGCAGGGATGTGACTTTTGATGAAGCTGCTATGTGTAAACAGAACAAGCAAAATGGCTCTTAGGAGGAGAGCAAGACCAATGGTAAATCGAAGCAGGTGGAGTTTGATATCATCCCAATTGAGTTAGAGGGTGATGATACAGATGAGGAGGAGACTAAAGCTCAAGAGCCTCTACAAGAGCAAGCAGATTCTATTGCAACCAGTAGACTGAAAAGTAATATTCGAAAACCTCAACGGTACTCTGATATGGTGGCATATGCACTTCCGATGGTTGAAGAATTTGTTCCTACCGCCTACAAAGAAGCAAAGATGCATTTGGAAAATGCAGATATGCTGACTAAGGTGGTGACTAGGGTCAAGTTTAAGGACTTGATCAACATCCTGCGAGTTTGAGCACTTTCAGGTGCATGACGCCCACGGGCGCATTTGGAGGCGTGTGATTGCATGCCAAGGTGGAAAATGTTGTGGCCTGCAAATCTCGCCAAGGTGGAGATTTGTTAGGTTTATGGGTTTTGGGTTTTAGCTCGTTTTGTAGGCCCAATGCATTGGTATTAGGGTTGAGGGGTATTTTAGTATTTGTCTAAAAACTATATATTATCTCTTTTTAGTTGTAACCCCAGTGTGGGGAAAATCTAAGAAGAAGACGAGCTTTGTCCGTGGACGTAGGTGTGAAATCACCGAACCACGTAAATTTGTGTTCTCCTCCTGTGTGGCTTGTTTGATTCTTTGTTGGTCGCATGCTTCCGCACATTCGATCACAACACTTTTAACTTCTTTAAAATTAACTAGTCACAAGTGATGATTATTAAACAAAATGCGGAAGCTAACTAAAATAAATCACCACAAAGCAATCACCATCACACAATCATTTATAGTGATTCGGCCGCAATGCCTACATCCACTACCGACTTGTGATCCAACACCCCATCGGATTTCCACTATCTATGCTTTTCAATAGGCTAAGCAATAGCCTCTAACAATGTGCTTTTCTAGGCTAAGCAATAACCTATCAATGTGCTTTTCTAGGCTAAGCAATAACCTTTGCAAGATGTTTTTCCAAGGCTAATCAATAACCTCTACACTATGCTTTTCTTAGGCTAAGCAATAACCTTACAAGTCTAAGATTTTCTTTCTGAAAGAAGTGTCTACAAAAACACTAGAAGAGAAACTATTTAAGCTCAAATACAATGCCTCTAATTAGGCGGATTTGAAAATGAAAATATAACTCACACAAACACTATATGAATGCAAAGATGTAAGCTCATGATGTGTGTGTGTGAAAACTTCAATCAATTTTAAAAGTGAGCTCAATAAAAAAAAAATCCTTAAAGCATTTAAAAGTTTAGTGCATATAAAAAGATTTGATTGAAGTGATATGCAAATCACATGTACAAAATACTAACTTGTTGATGATATGAAAATCAAAAGTTCACAAGTTGTATGAAATTAATTATGTCTAAACATGTGATGAATGTGCAAAGTTATTTTCAAAACAAACTAGGTTAACTAAGGTTTTAAAGATTGAAAACAACAAAGAAAAATTCAACCAAGTAAATGAAACATGTTATAAAAGAAATCAAAGGTTTTGACAAAACATGATTTTTAAAGTTTTAAAACAAAACTTGGTTTGAATCAAGGTGAAACATCCATCACAACCTAAATCAAAGATTGAATGAAAGTAATGGATTCAACATATCATAGTTATCATGCTAAAAATCACTTACCAATAATTTAAACAAAACATATAACATATGACAAATAAAAGGTAAGGCTTACTTAGAGATTTAACTTCCTTAATTCAAGCTTTAGCCTTCCAAATGACCCTTTAGCCTTCTTTAGTTCATTCCCCTTGATATGGTCTCAAAACACCTCAAGAATGGCCTCTTCAATCATCAAAAATGGTTTTGGAATGAACTTGCTTTTATAGAAAAAGTGTGCCAACGGCTACTTGTCGGTTAGCCGACAAATAGGGTTCGGCTAACCAAACTCCCAACTGTCACGACCCCAAACCCGAGGGGCCGTGAGAAATGGTTGTTGTTGGGAGTTAAGTAATAATTATGTTTCTCCCAAGATCCGCGTGTGTGAGGATAATACGTTCCAACACACCTTGAATATTTTGCGGAAGCTTTCGTGGCGTTGCGACTCGAAGTCTGTGGCCATCGGATTCCGTATCGCACTCAACCCAAGCATATAATTATCTTATCAAAGAACATATCAGACTGGAACAAACCATTATAACAAAAAATACAGAGCTGAGAGTATCTGGATATTATATTCCCATATATATTCAAGTTACAGTAACAATGTGCATTAATTACAATCCCAATAAACGGGCTAATCAAAGCCATACAAAAACAAGCTAATAATCTCTACCCCATATGTGACGTAGCTCCGATGTCAAGCTCAATGTCTACACGACATAGCCGACAAAATAACCTGCAAGCTCATGGCTCCATAGCCAACACGTACACTCTGATCGGGCTAGATATTTGAACCTGAGTACCAAAGTAGTGGGTCAGACACGACGGTCTGGCAGGTGGGTGAAAAGATAATACAAGTGCTGAAAAATAAAACATATGATAAATCATGGTATTTGACAAAATTCTGTATCCATATAAAACGGGTATAAAACATGAATATTTGACAAGACATGTATTCCTTTAAAGCGTGTATAAAACATGAATATTTGACAAAACGTGTAATCATTTAAATCATGTAAAAACACATATATTTGGCAAGTCGGGAATTCCGTGTGAAAAGACATAGCAATAATTTTTAAACAATGATACCTGAGGGAATACATTGAAACCTGTATAAATCATGAATTTCATAACAGAAGAATACATCATTTATAAGAGTTACATATGCGATAAAATCATGTAAAGGTACCAATGATTCGGGAACTAACAAGATGGCAACCACACAAATCTAAATCCTCTCTCACAAAATGATAAGAGCACATCGGGACATTGACCTCAGTCACACGAGGTGAGGAGAGTCAACGACGTTGACCTCAGTCACACGAGGTGAGGAGAGTCAATGATTTTATATAATAAATACATATAATACTCTTCGAGACCACGGTAGCGAACCGGGTATATTGGGGCGGGGCAAGGCGAGAACCATGCTGCAGCTGGTATAACAGAAGGGGGATATCCAAACCGGTGGATCAAACCGATAAGGTTATCCAAGCTTAGTGGTGCCGACTCATAGGTAACATGCGAAAATCAAAACAATGAATACACATAACGGGGCGGGGTGCTCGCAGGCACAAAAACACATCAGTATCGGGACGGGCATATACGGGTTAGCAAAAGCTAAATACACTTTCCAATACTTTCGGGACAAGTCAAAATCATAAGATATGATGTTTGAAATGCACAATTAAAAATCGGGTCAAGATGAACATGAATGGATTTCCAATATTCTCTTAGCTAAGAGTTGAAGGTCCAAGATTTGAATCAATGTGTATAGGGTTCCGTATGTTAGGTTTGATAAACATTTGGTACTCTTTAAGTTGACAAATCTAGAAATCCTCACCGAATCTCCATGATGAGGTTTCTTCTTCCTCCGGGCTTCATACAACGCCTTACAAGTCCTTACATAGCATTGGGGCTCCAAACAATACCTCCCCACTACATCACATCACAATTTACCCAAATATTTCGTGGGCTTCTATGCATCATTACAAGTCCAATGGCTTCAAATAAGAAGAAAATGGATAGAGCTGAATTGGATTTGAATATGGGCTTGAAGTGAGTCTAGAGAATGGTCCAACAATCCCCATTTTTACAGTTCTTCTCATTTCAGTCCGATCGATCGGACTCATTGGCCGATCGGTCGGTCCTGAAATGCTCTCAGTTATTCACAGTCCGATCGATCTGACCTGAAATGCCCACAGTCCGATCGATCGGACAGCGGCAAATCTCAGCCTAATTGGTTGGATCCCTCTTTTGTCCAATCCCTTTCCATTTCCTCTCTTTCCCCTTCTTCCAAACATAACTTCATGAATATTTGGGCCCTTTCTTGACCTCCTCAACTCATCAAATCATCCATAAAAATGGGTCCAACCTCTTCATCCCATTCACATTTAACCAAAGAAAGCCATTACTTGAAACGAGTCAAAACTTAATACAATCAAGATATCATTTTCAAGAAAGTAATATGCTAGAAAGATGCATCAATGAGTGTATTTCAAAACTCAGTAAAAGCATGTCATGAAGTAAAGCTTAAGTAATGAAAATCATTAATAAAAGCAAAGCATTTGCATAAAAACATGATTAATGAAAATAAATCATTTCATCCACTTGCCTTAGGTCCAAAGCTAAGCAAATCAACCTCTAATCACACTCCAAGACAAGAAATCACAACCTATTCAAAAACCCCCAAAAACAAGCCCTAAAATGTCAAAACCAAGAAATATAAAGAGAAAGCTTTCAATAATGGAGATGGAGAGTCTCATGGGCTAGGAAAACACAAATCTAGGAGATGGAGAGAATCACTTACCTAGAAAGTCTTCAAATAAGCAAGGTTAGCTCAAAGAGAAATTCGAAGTTGATGAATCCTTCTAAAAATGGTACCAATTGAAAGCTCTTGACGAGGTGAACAAGATTGGTGAAGGTCTTCTCTTGATTTGAGCAAGGCTTTGAGGTGATCTGTGAGGAAGAAAACAAGGAAAGAAGAAAGGGGTGGAAAATTCCCCATTCCTGCACTGGCAGCACCGCTGGGACGATTGGGAGGGATGAGGAAGAGGAGTTGTACATTTATAATGGGTGGGTGTGGGCCCCACCACACTTAGAAACACCTAAAATTTGTAATTGGGATTAGAGGGCTTTCTAGACCTCGGATCAAGAAACATAAAACATGAAAAGTGTCCGAAATAAAATTATCTTTCCAACAAGGTTAATATTGACATACTTCCGGGGTCCACAGAAAAAGTCAACGTTTGGTCAAAGGGATCAAAATAATGGATTCAAGTGTTAAGACATCGATTTATGGGCCTCGGATGCGATCGACAAAGAAGAGGGAAATGTTTCTCATGAAACCTAGTTTCCAAAAAGTATATATTTGGCAATGTTCTAAGATCTCGAAATTTGGGTCCAGATTAGTGTAAAAAGACTGATTTTGCCCCCAGGGCTGGAAAAACGGATTTTCGGAGTTTCAAATGGGTACGGAGTGAACACGAAAGTTGTAGGGAATGACAAGATTAGTCAAACGAAGCTGGAATGGGAATTTTCAAAAATCAAAGAGAATCTTTCCAAAATGACCACACAAAACAAATAAGACCCTATGGTCACTGTCTAGGTTCACTGGCTTCCAAAACTAAAGAAAATAAAATCAAACTCAGAAATTCAATCAAACAACCGGTAAACCCATTGAGAAAACAAATCCACGATTAAAACACACTAAACCAGGAAATCTGGGGTCGGGTTCTCACATCCTCCCCCCCTTAGAGCATCGGGTCCTCCAAATGACTAAACAAATCCAAAAACAAGTGGGGACATTAATCCCGCACCTCGAAAATAAAATCACAAATCAAAACTCTAAAACGGTCATCTCGAAAACATCTAAACTCGCTGGGTCATCCTTGCTGTAGAACTCTTCGGTCAACTATCAACAGTCGTCAAACATTCTTTCACTGGCTCGAATCTGTCACTGTCCTGCCAATCTGACTACTCAAGAAATTTGCCAACTCTGACTCCTTCTAAACTCAACCAAGTCTCTTGCTTCTAGCCAGCTTAGTAAAGAAAATTCTTGGAACAATTCTGTCGACTTCATCTCAACTGTCGAAGCTAGGGTCTCGTATCCACTGCACAATCTTCAAGGTGAACTCTTGTTAGTTCTAACTCTTTCTGCTCGTTGCCCTTGATCCTCTGTACAATGGTTGGTCTCTGACACTAACATGCTTGTACCTTCACCATTCTTCAGCATTTAAAGCTCTGCACACACTCTTGTAACTGTTCTGCCAGGTTTGATTTCCCAACCAACATCCAAAATAATTGATTTCCTGCTCCTCGTATATATGCATTGAAATCTGAAGTTCCTCATGTCGATAAGGTCCACGAAAATCTTCATTATCAGGCGATCGAGTAGAAGTCCTTTCTGCAATCAACTCCTTCATTAGCTGCTGAAATTCAACTCCAAAAGCTTCTAACCACACAAATGACACATCCTGCTGGGTCTACTCCTCCACATAGCTGCACTTGTTGAACATCCCTAAATAATTCTGACTGTTTGTCTACTACTCATCACACTCAAACGGTTACAACTCTGCATTTAAATATCAAAATTGTTTCAATCAAACCTCGGTTGCTCAATCTTCTGCCTCTGTTTCAGGTTCACCATCCTCAAGTCATGCACATGTGCCCTTGTTTTCTGAATCTTTCAACTGACCTTGTCCATAGGTTATGATTCTTCATCTTGTATCTGTACTCTGTCCAAACTGATGTCCTACAAGTCTGTAAAATCCATAAAATCTACCTATCATGTGACCAGGTAACAATCAATTCTACATACAACTCTCTCTACTGCTGCCGAAAACTGAATTCCTATGCTTTTACCCATGCACTAACGTACTTTGTTGAGTCAACTTCATCATCATAGTCGCAATTGCTGAACCTCCTCGAACAATTCTCTATCACAAGTTCATCAATGCGCGAGAAGTTTCTAACATTTGGCATCCACTTGAAGCTCTATCAACTGAAAGTCACCTCAACCTTCCTGAAATCTACCATTTATCTGGTCTCTGGAGTCTCTTGACTTAGGAAAACGGCTCAAGTTCAACCCAAATATCTGTACTTACCTATTTTGGCTTGCCACATGACGGTCCTCAATCAACTGTAAATAGTCTTGAAGTGCTCCTCATGCCTCTTGTTAACTGACAACTGTACAATTCTTCTCTTGCTGCTAATGTCTGTGACGCCGAAAGAGCTAAAACTTTGCCAAATCCTTTGAGAACCGCATACTAATACCACAAAACTCTGACTCTCTGGCGCGAAAACAAGGAAAAAGCACTGAATGTGGGTGCGGGGACATTAAATCCTCCCCCACTAGAAAAGAATTTGGTCCCCCGAATTCCTTAGCAATATCAAAATGGAAGAGACAAGGAGAGTCTCCCCCACTAGAAGAAAAACAAATCCGAATCCGACAAAAGGACATCTAGTCAAAACAAGATCAAAATCTAACGATTCCTCACCACACGTCTTAAGGTTCCTAGAGTGTTTTATTTCCTAAAAACCAGCCCGCTCTGATACCAGTCTGTCACGACCCCAAACCCGAGGGGCCGTGAGAAATGGTTGTTGTTGGGAGTTAAGTAACAATTATGTTTCTCCCAAGATCCGCGTGTGTGAGGATAATACGTTCCAACACACCTTGAATATTTTGCGGAAGCTTTCGTGGCATTGCGACCCGAAGTCTGTGGCCATCGGATTCCGTGTCGCACTCAACCCAAGCATATAATTATCTTATCAAAGAACTGAAAGAAACCGCGATTCAGATCTGAAACTTCTCATAAAGAGACTACTATGGCTGATGTAAAGCATGACAGATTTTTAAAAATCTGATTTCTGCACTATGCAGCGGAAATCAGCCATAAAGAATCGCATAGAAACTCCATTAAATCATGATCAACAAGTGTATAATTAAAGGAGAATGAAGAAGACTCATACCTCGAAGATTTGTAGACTTCAAATCTCTGAAAAAATAGATCCAAAGGCCCGAACTCAGACTTGCAATTTTCAAACAAGTTGCTGGAATTTTCCTGCACTAGTATTGCCTTTGATCTTCTCCTCTATCTCACTTCCAAATCTGATTGGCTAAGATGGTGGGATCTTAATCTAGGAAACAAGAACTATTTCTCCAAGGGAAAATCTCAGACCTTAACTTTCTTCAATGAAGAAGAAAGAGCGTCAAGGGGCTGGACGTGTGGGACTCTTAATGTGTTACAAAGTGTTGGACGTCCATGGGCATGTTTGGTTTCTTTTATAGAAACTTTTTGGAAACCTTTCCCATAAAGTTATCTCTCTTTATTCTAATTGATGTCCAAAAAGGAAAGACTTATTTCCTTTAAGAAACACTCCAATTAGAAAAGGAAACTAAAAGGAACTTTCCATACAATTAGTAATCCTAGTTGTAGAACACTTACTAATTTTAAGTTCCTAATCCAAAAAGGAAACTAACTCATAGGAATACTAATCCAAAGAGGAGTCCAACTTTCCAAGTAGAGAGTCCTACTCAAAGTTGGAAACCTTACCCATGGAAATCCTATTATGGACGTCCCACATATCAATGCACACCATGGCCCACATATAATTTATCTAGAGTTAAATTCATGTATGCCATCAAAGGCCTATTTGAATTTAAACTCAAAATTATTTTTCCACTAAAATAATTCATCCTTATGTTATCTAAACATCTTAGGAAACTATGCCAATCTTGGTAAGTGACTAGAGAAGGGACCAAAAGACATATTTGCCATTGGCTCCCAAAATGACCAAAATGTCCATGCTAAACCCATAGCAACATAAAGACCATTTTAACCTTAACTCATTCCACTAAAGAGTTATGGTTGAACTCCAAGGACAAATATATAATATAATAAGCTCGTCATAAAATGACGGTTGTCTTCGACCTACTAAGTGTAATGACCTGAATGCCCCTCTATGTAACATCCATAATCGAGTCAGGTTATCACATGTACTATCAACCTTCCCGATTACATCTAAACCTTAGAACTTCATATCCTTAAACATAATCATCATTCGAATATCATTCTCTTGATCCAGGGAGCGACCCACAAGTTCAATATTCATATGGAACATCCATAGACTAAGATCTTAGATTTTGATGATTAATCGGATAATTCTAAGGGGACGATTATTCCATCATCAGATGCCATAGATTCTATATTGCATTTGCACATCCCAACTGATCAAGGCCGAGTACCCAATGATGGACCGCGCCCCGAATGCTCGGGTTCCTAAGGTCGGCGGACGTGGGAGTCCGTTTGGTTCCGACCCTTTCGTAACCGGGGGGCAAGGGGCGTGCATCAACATTTCTTTTTTTGTGGGTGTGCCAGATTTTCTATTTTTACTTGGAATTGCAAGTGGTGATCCGGAGATCAACCTTCGCAAGTAAAAAGGAAATCAACTTCTTTCAAGTTTTCCATTGCACATATATTTAAGAAAAGAGACATTTTCTTGATTTGCCGTGAAAGGCGATTTTTTTTGGCATTTATAGCCGATTTTGGCGTTTATAGCCGATTTTTGGCGTTTATAGCCGATTTTGGCGTTTATAGCCGATTTACAATCCTTATCAACAATGAAAGACAAGAATTGTGATTTTTGTCTCTTTTGAAAAAAATACAAACTACAATGAAAAGCAAGAAAAGGAGGATCTAACTTCTCAGGAGATTGTGGGGGACCCGTTTAGATTGACGGTCGCAAGCCATATGTGGGCTTCGCCATCATCCATGCAGATGAGAACAGAGGATGCTATTGATTCGCTTGGCTTGGCTATAACCTCAGGTTTTTAGAAGACAAAGACCAAAAGGAGGTCCTATATCCAATAAAAAGCCGAGTAGACGGGCTGAAAAGCCACATCTAAGCCATTGGAGGCAGGAGGAGAAGGCAGGGACCTTAGGGGGGGGGGGTACCCCCCAAGGGACTTTTATCACCTTGTTGCGGTGGCCGGTGTAGAACTTCCGCAGAGTTTTCTCTCTTTTTCCTTTCTCTGGATTTCTGTCTGTGTGTTTGTGCTTTTTTCTCTGATGTTTCTGATGTCCTTTCTTCTTGGAGAGCTCTCCTATTTATAGGCTTTTAGGTAGCCATTTAGGAGGGTTTATGAGCCTTGATTGTCATAAAGCTGCATAATGGGAGGAGTTGCAAAATTGAATTGTTTATTTTGTAACTCCTTTTTCTTGGCTTCTGATTGGCCGGAGGAGATTGAGGGCATTTAATCGCCTTTAATCGCCATGATGGGAGGAGTTTCATGGGTTAAATGCCATGAATCTCTTGACTTGTAACTCCCGAATACTTGCTTCTGATTGGGCCGTCCAAAGAAATTGATTAATGACTGTAATAAAGCTAGTCAATTAATCGCATTAAGTGGTCGCCGAGCAGCTGAAGAGTCGCGGGCCGTGCCACGTCTTTTGGGATTCTTCTGTCGATGATCATCGATGGATCTTCATGTAGATCGACATCAGATGATCATGTAATTTCAGGTGTTTGTTGCCAACAGCGGGTCGGTGCCATCTGTCCTGTCGATTTCTCGATCGGTCGGGTAGAAAGCACACTTTTTTTTGTTGACCGGGTGGCGATCAATATTGTTTTCGATACTCTTGATGATTGACCCGTGTTTTGGACGGATGTCAGAGGACTTGGTGTCTCAAAAGCATGAATTTTGGAAAGTACCAGAGGCTGGGCTCTTCGAATCGCGAAAAAACGGCGAAAACCGAGGTTTCCGGGGCCTTCCCGGCGACCCCGGGTTCCAAGGTCGCCGGCGACCCTGGCCCAGGGTCGCAGGGGTCTGCGACCCTGGGGGGGTTTTCCCCCTTTCGTGTCCCGTTTTGTGTCCGTTTTTGCTGTTTTTCGATTCTTTTTTCTTCTGTACTTTTCCTTGACATTTTGACCATTTATTGGCCTAATTTCTTTGTAGGAAACCTGATGAGAATCCTTGCATTTTATTTTGCAAAGCTTCCAATTTCCTGAGAAAGCCGAAGACTTTGTCGCGCAGAGCTGCCGATTTTCCGTCAGAAGCTGAAACTGGGTCAAACGATGTCGGAATGACCTGAAATTTGGTGTGAAGCCTCCTGAGCAATAAATAAGACCAACCATAGGCTTTTGTTTGAGTTTTGAAGCCGTTTGGGGTCCTATCACCTGTAGACTTGCTTTTTGTCGCGATGAAGATGTCGCGGTTTGATGTGCGGTCAATCGATGTCCGATTGACTTGAAATTTGACAGGGAACCTATTGGAGTCATTTTAAGATGATCCATAGGCTCTATCTTGGAAACCATGGTCCCGGAGAGCTTTGCCGCCAAGAGGCCTGATTTGGCTTCCGAGCGTCAAACTATGGTCAAATGTTGTGGAAATGACCTGAAATTTGACGTGTAGCCCTGTATAAGCATTTTGAAGCCGTCCATGTGCTCTATCTGATGAGTAATGGCCTCGGTGGTTCTCGCCGCCGAGAGGCTTGATTTAGCTGTTCGAGGGTTGATGTAGGGTCAAACGTTGTCGGTTTGACTCGGAACTTGACGTGGAGCCTTCTGGAAGTATTTTGAGACCATCCATCGGTCCTGATCGAAGATTTGGTGTCTCCGATGCTTTTGCCGCCGAGAGCTCCTTTTCAGCTGTTGGAGAAGCGAAGTTAGGCCAAATGATTTTGAAATGGCCCGAAACTTTTTGTGTACTCCTCTTTTGGCTGTCTTGAAGAATCTTGCAGTTTTTGTTTGATTCTGACAAGATTTGATTTTTGGAAGCAGCATTGCCTATTTATGGCAGGTTGCGACTTCATGTAGCTCTTTGGATCTTGAAGAGGCAAAGTGACATTTTTGGTGTCAACAAATGCCCCCTCGAGGTACAGCGACGAGTTGCTTAACTTTTGTAGTCGATGTGCCTCGAAGAGATTTTCGAAGGAGAACCTGTGACTTGACCAAGAGTCTTTGAGCAGTCTTTCTTTTTGGTATTTGTAGCCTTTTGAGTTTCCAGGGGAATTTTATGGTAGTGAAAGGGATCACATACCATCTCGAGGCAAAGTTTTGAAGATGACATCAGGGATGTGGATTTGGGTTTTGACCTTGTGACCTAACAGGCTATATGTGGCAGGTTAGGGGGTCGGGTTTGGTTTTGATCGTGTGACCCAACAAGCTGTATGTGGAATGTTGGGGGATCAATTTTGGTTTTGATCTTGTGACCTAACAGGCTGTATGTGGCAAGTTAGGGGATCGGGTTTGGTTTTGATCGTGTGACCCAACAAGCTGTATGTGGAATGTTGGGGGATCAATTTTGGTTTTGATCTTGTGACCTAACAGGCTGTATGTGGCAAGTTAGGGGATCAGGTTTTGGTTTTTGGTTTTTGGTCTTGTGACCTAACAGGCTGTATGTGGCAAGTTAGGGGACCAGGATTTGGTTTGATTTTTGTGGAATGTCAATTTCAAGATTTTGGCTCAATTTGGTAGATGAGGCTGGATGGTTTGATTTTTGGAAGCTCATGGGGCTTGGAATTTTCTTTTGTATGGTCTAATCAACTCAAAAGAGGCATGGAACCATTTTTGTATGCTCTTGGTAAGAGGGATTTCTCTTTGACTAAAAGCCCAAAATTTTTTTTTTTTGTGCCTAGGTGGTCAAACCTGGCTCATATGGGCTAACCCATGGGACCTTAAGCTTTTGAAATGGCTTAGATCTCATATGGTGTCATTTTTGTAAAGAATATCCAAAAATATCTCATTTGGATAGAGAATATCTAAGAATATCTTTACTTGGAGAGAATCTCTCACGATCCCTTTATTTTGGGATAGGATATCTCAAGATATCTTTCTTTTGGGAAAGAATCCGTCATCGATTTCTTTTTGGGAGAAAATCCTTCAAGATATCTTTCTTTTGGGAAAGAATCTTTCTAATCTCTTTCTTTTGGTAAGGTTACTAATTAGTAACACTTACCTCTTTCTTCTTTCCTTCTTTGGTTTGCTCTCCTCTATAAAAGCAAGGAGAAGGTTGGATCTCTTGCTCTTATTACTTTCTTTTGCAATAATCTCAAGAGGGCTTCAAGACCAAGAGCTTTTCTTCTTCAAGATCTTCAAGACTTTTCTTCTTCTTCTCCATCAATGGCTTCAAGTAAGTTCCCTTTTTCAAGAAAACTCCATTGTAGGAAAAATAAAAAGATCTTTCTTTCTTTCCCCTTTTTTTTGTTTCTTTCTTTTTCTTTTCTACTTTTTTTTTTCACGTGTTTTCCCCTTCTTTTTTTTTCACACGTTTTTTTTTTCTTTCTTTTTTTTTTTCATGTTTTTGTTGTTTTTTTTTTTTTGTTTGTGGGCCGTACGGACAGATCCGTACGGATCTGGCCGTACGGCCACGTGGCCTGTGGGCCACGGCCTGTGGGCCAGCCCTCTTTTTTTTCTCTTTTTTTTTTCCTTTTTTTTTCTTTCCCTCCCCTTTTTTTTTTGAGAGAGTTTCTTTTCTTTCTTTTTTTGTTTTCTTTCCCCTCTCTTTTTTTTAGAGAAAGTTTCTTTTCTTTTCTTTTTTGTTTTCTTTCCCCTCTTTTTTTTTTGAGAAAGTTTCTTTTCTTTTTTTTTTTTGCTCATCATGATAATGCATTTTTTTTTCGCAAACCAAGATGTTCATGCATGCATTCAATTTGTAAATTAAATTTGTAGCATGATGTGATAGCATACCTGAAAGTTTTTGCAAATTTGGGAATTTGGAGCTCGCAGTGATGTTGAGCCCTTCCTGATTTTGCGGAGACTTTGAGGTTTCGAAAGTTTGGAGTTTCGGAGCTCGCAGCGATGTTGAGCCCATCTTCAAGCTTTCTATTTCTTTCGGGATAGTTCCTTTTCTTCGGAATTGCCCCGTCATCATGTCAAAATTTCGCCAGATTTTTTTTTTAGCGAGATTCTGTCATTTTGATGTTTGATCCTTTTCTTTTCCATCCTTTTCAGGTGGTTCCTCCAGAGCGAACAAGGGTAAAGAGCCTACTACAAGCGTACCTCGTCGATCTTCTAGATCTTCTAATCCGGCCGTTCAGCAGGCTTTTGAGAAGGTCCAGTATGTTGAGAGAAATCTAGAAGAGTGCGACTCCCTCAATAGAGATGAGATGAGGCAGCGACTGATTGCTCTCAAGGGAGAGGAATTCTATAAGATCATGGTAAGCAGTCGTCCATGGGTGATGGAAGATCAGAGCGTTTTGCCCAAGCCTACCTTCTTCTTTGGTGATGCAGTCCCTGATGACATGACATACCAGAGGAGATGTTTTCAGTTTCCTTCACAGCAGATGGTGAGAAGAAGACTGTTGCCACCCGGTCGACGTTTGATCGCACCGTCTCGATTCTGAGCCTTGCCCCCACGTGCCCTAAGAGGGAAGATCCTCCAAGCTGGGTGAGAAGGACAAATGTAATCAAGACCGGGGTTTTTGTTGGCGGTTCTCCTGGATATACGGAGAGGTCGCCTGTTGACATGGACCTGTTGATGCCATCCAGCGGCTACCAGGGCTCTGATTATCCGTCGGTCGATTTGAGACCGGTGGGCCTTGGTATTTTCAGTGGTGACGGCAGCAATTGGATCAAGCCTTTTCGACTTCGAGGTCGTTTCAATGCCGACTCCGAATGGAAGTCATGGACTGATCGCGTCCTGCTGATTGGTGGCGCCGTTTTGAAGGAAGCCGGGATTTTTGATGCGGTCCGCGCCTTTAGGGAGACCGTGATCTTTTCCGACGAGGCCTTCATGGCTATGCTGGAGTCATTCCTCCCTCAAACCAATACCTTCGTTGTGACGAATGGTGAGATTGGTTTTTCTTTGAAGGAGCTGAGCGCCATTACTGGATTGCCCATCCTCGGCAAACTCTATGAGGAGTTTATGCCGATTGACAGCGTCCTCGAAGGGCAGTCTGAGGAGTTCAGGCTTCTATACTTTCAGCTCGTCGCCTTCTATGATTTTTTGAAGGAGAAGGGGGGTATTGAAAGTTAGATCCAGCAGTTGGAAGAGTTTTAGCTCCTCATTCCCCAACTTTTTTGATAGCAGGGAGTCTTCTGATAGCGTGACCCAGGAAGCCGGAGCTCAGGATCCAAGTTCAAAGAAGATATTGGCCATGCAAGAAGAGTTGAGAGATTTCTGTGCAAGTACAAACGCCATATATCCTAACATTGCACTGCGGAGAGATCTCGCTGTTTACCTCACTTATTGGCTTGGTGAGGCTGTTTTTGCTGGAGGAGATGGAACGCACATCAGGCCGCATTGTATTTTTCCGGCTTGTCAGATGGCGTTTGGAGAGCAGCTTGCTTTGGTGCCAGCTCTTTACTCTTACCTGTGTACCGAACTGCAGGCTGCTGCTTTTCTGGTTCGGCTTGGGCTTCCCATGAATAGGGTATTTTCAGCCCATATCTTTTATTCGTGGTATGTATACCACTGTCCTGGCTTCCATCGGCTGGGTGCTGCACAGGATGATGATTCTCTGATGATTCAACTGGCTAAGGGCAAAGCCGTGTCTGAATCACTTTTGTTTGCCCGCATGAGGATCCGACGGTTCAGGGACGTCGAGATGGGGCAATCTTCAGTGAAGCTTTCTCCGGAGTTGCGGAAGAAGGCTTTTGATTTTGGTGCCTCCCGAGACTCTACCAGGGCGGGGTCGGGAAGGCATTATTCCTTGACAAATGCAGAGAGAGAGTGGCTTTTCAGCATACGTGTCGGCACGATGGTGTACCGCAGACATCTTTTCGTCGACATCCAGCCGTATGTACCCTCTCGCTTTGCTTTGCAGCTGGGCTTTTCTCAAGGCGTTGTTGGAGCGCCTTCAAGCATGGTGAAGCGCTTTGGAGGCTTACAGGACGGGAGAAATGCATGGGCTTTCTATAGTGCTGAAGACACTACAGCCATGATTTCTTATCCTGTGTTGCTGACTTCCCGGACTGCCGGCTTTGCGAAGTGGTTCGCGGAGAACTTTTCGGCATATCGGGGGCTTTCCAAGAAGGAGCTTGATGTGAAGCTGGCATCTGGAAAGGGCCTTGGAAAGTCGGATGGCATCCGGCGAGAGGAAGTTTGGGCCTTCCTTTCTGGAGAGAAGCACAAGATAGGCTTTCTCGGTGACCAGGGCGTCATTGGTTCTGAAGCTGTTCGAGAGATACCTGATGAGGCTTTGGAGCAGCTAGAACAGGAGGAAGCCGAACTTGGCGCTTGGATGCAAGCGGCACAGAGGCAAGCTTCTGTGGAGTCTACTGGCAAGAGCAGACCATCCAGTGAGGAGTCAAGTGGGAAACCTGACTCTGACAGCGGGGTAGGTTCTTCTAAGAAGCGAACCCGCCGGAGTAAGAGGGGGAGGAGTCATCATCGCAGCAAGGGGCAGCATGAGGACTCTATTGACTTGGAAGTTCCTCTTACTATCAATGAGGATGTGCCAGTGGATGCTGACGAGCCTCCAGAGAAGAGAAGCCGAGAAGAAGAGACCGTCGGTGAAGGTATGATTCTTCCTTTTTCTCTTTCCATTTCTTTTCATGGGATTTTTTCCATGTTATGATTTGCTTCTTGTTTCTGCTTTTCTTCTTTTTCTTTTTTTTTTTTTTTTTAGCAGAGGAAGACTTGGTGATGCCTGAGGTCCCAACCGATGAGGTGGTGATGGATCCTGTTGAGGCACCTGAAGAAGAACCGAGGGACTCTGGAGTAAATCCAGAATCTCCAATTGGTACGACTTCTTTTGCTCTTTTTTTTTTTTTGAGTTTGTGACTCGGTTTGCTAACACATTTTTTTTTGTCAGCTGACTTGCCACATGGTTCTGATGACTTTGAACCATCGATGCACGCAAATGTTGATGATGCTTCCGATGAGTTAATGGAGGAAGAAAGTGTTCCGCCAGTCGTTGAAGAAGGTATTTTGTAGTTATAACTCTGATAATGAATTTCAAACAGGGTCATATTCATACCTTTTTGTGTTTCCTTTGCAGGTTTTGAAGTGGCAGAGGAGGGTCCGTCGCTTCCAGAGCAAGGGATGCCAGAGGTTAATCCAGAGGTAGAGACTCCTGGGACCAGTTCTGACAATGTTGAGGAGATTCCTCGCGCTGAGATTCCTCCCCGAGCAGGAGCAGCTTCAACTGGAAAGAGTTCTTTTGTTACTCTTTCAACAGATGATGACATGAGCAGCCGACCAACGGAGTTGGGCGAATCTTCAGCTGGGCCATCTCTTCTTTTTTGCGAAGAAGGTGGTGGTGCGAGTTCTGAGCTCTTGGATTGAGACTCTCTTTTCTGGGCACTTGGAAGCCGGATTTAGCATGATCCAGCATGTGCGTGAGATTCTCGGTGATGCTGAAGAAGCTGGTCTAGATGTCACATATGCTAGGGTGATCGTTAATAGGATCATTGAGCTGGGTGACAAGTGGTTTGAGACCATGGGTTTTCCTGACGATCAGTTCTTCAAGGAGATGTTCTCGGACCCTGCGGATAAGGCTCAATCTGACCTGGATGAGGCTACAGAAAGCAAGAAGCAGGCAGTCCGAGAGAGGAACTTAGAAGAAATAACCATCATTAGGCTGACACATGACCTTAACATCCTTGATAGGGAGGTCGATGAGGCCAGGAAACGTCTTGAGCATCTGCAGGCACAAATCGCTGCCAAGTGGACTGAAATAACAGAGGCTCGTGAAAGGGAGACTGCTCTGATTCACCGAGTTGCGGATGCCATTCGAGTTCTCAAAAGGAAGTCTGATGAGGACAAACAATGGAAAACCGCTCGAAGGAAGCTTCCCAGTGCAGAAGAAGGGTTACAGCCCACCCCAGCATCTCATGGCAGGTTCCTGAAGAAGCGTGCCTTGGAATCCTTGATGGATGAAGCCAAAAGCTTGCTTAAGGAGCTGAACACTTGGCTGGAGACCGTTTTTGATTGAGCTCCTGTATACAGAAACCATCCTTCTTTTTTTTTTTTGTACCACTTGTATTTTTTTGGTATTATTTTTTTTTGTAGTGCTTGTGAACACTTTCTTTTTTTGGTACCACATGTATTTTTTTTGGTACTCCCTTTTTTTTTTGTGTAGTGCTTGTGAACACTTTCTTTTTTTTTGTTATCCCTACGCTCACTTTAATCTTTTTGTGATAAAAGTAATTACTAAATGGGATGCTCTCTTTTTTTTTTTGTTATCCCTACGCTCACTTGAATCTTTTTGTGATAAAAGTAATTGCTAAATGGGATGCTTTTTTTTTGTTATCCCTACGCTCACTTGAATCTTTTTTGTGATAAAAGTAATTGCTAAATGGGATTTGATCAAAAGGTTGTCATTTTGTGAAAATCTTTTGTCAAGTGATTGTTTTGGCATGAAAGCCAGGTTTTTGTTCGTGGCATGGAAGCCAATTTTGGCATGAGAGCCAGCTTTTCTTGTGGCATTGATAGCCGGGTTTTTTTTTTTTGTTTGTGGCATCTATAGCCAGTTTTGGTGGCATTGATAGCCGAATTTGTTTTGGTGGCATTGATAGCCGGTTTGTTTTGTGGCATCTATAGCCGGTTTTTGGTGGCATTGATAGCCTGTTTTGTTTTGGTGGCATTGATAGCCGTTTTTTTTTTTGAAATCCAAGTTTTTTTTTGTTTGTGGCATTGATAGCCAGTTTTAATTTGGTGGCATTGATAGCCGTTTTGTGGCATTTATAGCCGATTTGTGGCATTTATAGCCTGTTTTGATGGCATCTATAGCCTATTTTGATGGCATTTATAGCCGGTTTGGTTTTCAAAAAATGCAAGTATCGACTAAAAGTCGCCTCCCTGCTGAATGTTCTTGCAAGTATCGATGGAATGTCGCATCCTTGCTCATTCGGTTGTGAGTATCGATGGAATGTCGCATCCTCGCGGATTTGGGTGCAAGTATCGATGGAATGTCGCATCCTTGCTTTTCAAAAAATTTGGTTTTGCGGGTACTGAGTTGATGTCGTTTCCCCACGATTTTTGAAATTTGTGGTCTTCTCGAACCTTTGGGTTATGGATATCAACTGAAATGTTGCGTCTCCACAGTTTTTTAGGTTTTTTCGAACCTTTGAAATTTGGGTTGTGGATATCAACTGAAATGTTGCATCTCCACAGTTTTGGATTTTGCAAGTACCGACGAAATGTCGCTTCCCTGCGATTTTGGAAGTGTCGAACGTGGTTCGCTTGCTTCCGATTTGTGCGAGTATCGACTAAGCGTCGCTTCCTCGCGGTTTTTGAAAAACTATTTTTTTGTTTAAAGACACGAGGGTCATAAGTTTTGACCTAAAACCATTTTGGCGGTAAAAGGCAGGGTGGACTAGGGTGGAAATCCCTGAATCCGGATTTTGTTTCAAACCATGAATTTTGGGTTCAAGGGTTGAAAATTTTGGTCAAGTTAGGGAAAGGTTCCTAAACTTGGATATATATATTTTTTTTGAACAATGAAACGATAAAAGTAAGCATTGTTTTAGATTTCTAGAAATTTCAACATTTGATATGAAAATTCTAAAATAGATGGTGGGTTTAGCGAGCGTGTACCTGGAAACCGGTTTTGGCCGTACAGGCATTGCTCTTACCTAGTTGGGTAAGTCTTCAAGGGTAGTACCGCTTTAAGAACTTGCCGTTGATGGGCAGCATACATCTGTCACCTTCCATGTTTAGGAGTGCGTATGCGCCGTTGGAGAAAACCTTGTCGATGACGTAGGGTCCCTCCCATTTTGGCTCAAATTTGCCTTTAGACTTGTGAGCGAAGACCATTGGTCTTTTTACCGCAAGAACCAAGTCACTCTTTTTGTAGGCGCGTTGCCTGACCTTTTTATCGAAAGATCCTGCCATACGTGCTTGGTAAAGTTCAATGCTTTGTTGAGCTTCGAGCCGTTTCTCATCGAGATTGTCCAGCTCATGGAGTCGCAATTTGACATTGCTTTCTTGAGTCATGTCATTTTGCAAGGATACTCTAATGGAAGGAATTTGTACTTCCAAGGGTACGATAGCTTCGCATCCATAGACCAAGGAGAATGGTGTGCTATGGGTTGGTCCTCGAACGGTGGTTCGATAGGCCCACAAAGCTTCAGACATTTTGTCGCTCCAGTCTCTTTTGTGATTAGGGACCATTTTTTTGAGGATTTTGCAGAGTGTCTTGTTGAAAGCTTCTGCTAACCCGTTTGCTGCCGGATTGTATGGAGTCGAAGGACAGCTTTGGATTTTGTATTTGTCGCAGAACCTGTAGAATCGATGATCCCGGAATTGTGATCTGTTATCATGGACGAATCTTTTGGGTATGCCGAAACGACAAATGATGTTGGTACGTAGGAACTGAAGGACTGATGAGGTCTTCATTTCGTTAAACGCAAATGCTTCTGACCACTTGGAGAAGTAATCCGTAGCGGCGAAGATGAAGCGATGACCTTTGCTTGAAGGGGGAGAAATAGGACCTATGATGTCCATACCCCAGGCTTCGAAAGGCCATGAGATCGCTGTAGGATGCAGCCATTCTGGAGGCATGTGAATGTAATCTCCATGAACTTGGCATTGTTGGCAGCGCTTAGCAAATTGCATTGCGTCAGCTACCATGGTAGGCCAGTAATATCCTAACCTTTTTATCTGATCATAGAGCTTAGGTCCAGCCTGATGAGCTCCACAAAGACCAGCATGAACTTCTTTGAGTGTTTCTTCAGCCTCTTGTTGTGACAAGCAGCGTAGAAGTACTCCGTTGAAGGATTTCCTGTAAAGGATTTTTGAAGGAATATCCAAATGAAAGCTTGGGGTTCGCCTTTGGATGCTTACCCGTTCTTTTGGATCTTCAGGTAGGATTCCGAACATAATGTAATCAATGAACGGATCCCTCCAGTCGCCAATTGAAGTTTGAAGGATTGAAATCCGACTTCCGACCACTTGGTGGCATTTAGCAACTGCTTGGTGTGATTTAAGAGGAGGAAGGATTCTTCTTTCGCACACTGTGATTTGCATGTTTTCCCCTTCCTGGATTGCCATGGATGCGGCAAGTCCGGCTAGGGCATCCGCACGTATGTTTTCACCTCTACGAATGTGGGTGATGTGACAGATGTCAAACTTTTGCAGAAGAGATTGTGCCTTGTTGTAGTAGGGCAACAAATCTGGCTTCCTGACTTCAAATTTCTGATTCATCTGGTTGACGATCAGTTGAGAGTCTCCAAAGACTTCCAGCATGGTGATACCGGATTCGATGGCGAGTTCCAATCCTAAGATCAGAGCTTGATATTCAGCTGCATTGTTTGTGCATGGTTCCAGTAGCGAGAAAGCGTGTGGAATCATGTATTTGTCGGGGCTAACAAAGAGGATGCCAACTCCCGAGATCAGCTGTCTTTTTTCATTTGTCCTGGTTGCACCGTCAAAGTACATATCCCAGGAGGCACTTTGTGAGAAAGTCTCCACATTGTAGACTGGTTCGTCTGGGAGATCATCTCTGAGTGGAGAATCTTTAGGCAATGGATGCTCTGCGAGGAAGTCCGCTAGAGCTTGTCCTTTGATTGCTTTTTGTGGTACATACCTAATATCAAATTGTGACAGAAGGATGGACCATTTTGCCAGTCGAGCATTGAGAGAACCTGCCTTTGTGACAAGGATCTTCAAGAGGTTGACCCTCGAGACCAGGTAGACTGTGTTGGAAAGCAAGTAGTGACGCAGCTTTTGTACAGCGAACATCACTGCAAGACATTCTTTTTCGACTGGAGAGTAGCGATGCTCTGCACCTACTAGCATGCGGCTGAGGTAATATAGAGCAGCTTCTTTTCTTTGATCATTTTCTTGAGCAAGCAGAGCTCCCAGAGAGTGATCAAGGGCTCTTGTGTACAAGATGAATGGTTTTCCAATGGTAGGAGCAGCTAACACTGGAGGTTTTGTCAGGTATGACTTGATGTCTTGGAAAGTAGCTTCACAGTCAGCATCCCAGACAAAGTTTACACCTTTTTTCATCAACCGGGAGAATGGACGGCATTTCCCCGAAAGATTGGAGATGAACCGTCTGATGTAGGCCAATCTCCCTTGAAGCCCTTTGAGTTCTCTCAAGGTTCTTGGAGAGGGCATTTCTAGAATGGCTTTGACTTTTATGGGGTCAAGCTCTATTCCAGCTTTCCGAACTAAGAATCCGAGGAACTTACCCGACGAGACGCCGAAGAAGCATTTCAATGGATTCATTCGCAGTTTGGGTTTGCGAAGCCGGAGGAAGACTTCTCGAAGGTTTTCGAGATGATCTTCTTTTCTTTTGCTTTTGACGGCGAGGTCATCAACGTAACATTCAACCGTCTTGTGCTGCATATCTTGGAATATTTTCATCATAGCCCTCTGATATGTGGCACCAGCATTCTTCAGACCAAATGGCATGACAGTGTAACAATACACTCCAAATGGGGTTCGAAAGGATGTATGTTTTTCATCCTCAGGATGCATCTTTATCTGATTATAGCCAGAGAAACCATCCATGAATGTCATTCGCTCGAATCCACAGGTATTATCAATCATTACCTCTGGTATGGGGAGCGGAAATTCATCTTTTGGGCATGCGCCATTCAGGTCTCTATAATCAATACAGACCCTGATCTGCCCATTTTTCTTTGTCACGGGGACAATGTTGGCCAACCATTCAGGATGTTGTTCCTCACGGATGAAGCCGACGCTTTTGAGTTTTTGAACTTCTTGTTCAATTTTATCCATCACATCTGGACGGAATCTTCTTTGGCCTTGCTTGACAGGCTTGATGTCTTCTTGAAGATTGAGTTTGTGAACTGCTATTTTGGGGTATAAGCCTGGCATTTCAGCGTAAGACCATGCAAAGCAATCAACGAACTCACGAAGAAAGGCGATATACTCGGGTAACTCATCATCCTTTATATTCTTGCTTATGAATACAGGACGTGGGTTATCTGGTGTTCCCAAGTCTATCTTTTGAACAGGATCTTCTGTTGGAAGGTTCGAAGGTGGTTCCTCCACAATATTTTCGGAGGCTTCCAGCTCAACGAAACCTTCTGGGGTTTCAAGGGCATTTCCAGACCAAGGTTTTGTTCCTTTCCACGGGTCTTCTTGATCGGTAATTTTCCCAAGGCTTGCTATGAGATGATCCCAATCGCCTGTTGAAACCGAGTCGAAGTAGGCTACTTCTTTTGGAGATGAGGGTTCTTCTGGGTCAGAAGTCCACACGTCTGTGCCATCGGATAACTCCTCTTCATTTTCGGAGAAATCGTGCCAATTGGATGAGCTTCCTGGATCTTTGTCAGGTGACTCATCAAAGAGATATCCAGGGAGATCGATGTCTTCATGGATTTGAGATGTTGAGGCTTGGTCAGTATATTGACTTTTAAGCCTTTGTGTCAACTGTCTCAAGGGAGTGTCAGGATCATACCCTAACCCGTGTGAAGACTTTTCTACATAGCAGTAGAGTCTCCAATCTTCCAGCTGGCTTTTGGTCAAGACGGGCCCCAATGGCGTGAGAATACCGCGTCCTTCTCCCAAACCGACTGGGTTTTGAGCGTCATAGCCCATTTTCTTCATAATAGCTTGTGCCACAGAACTGTATAAGGATAGTTGAGGCGTACCTTTATTTTGGAAATGTTCAAGCATGGAGTTTGATGAAGAAGCATCTGATCTATGGAAGAAGATCGGCTTTTCCTTTGTTGAAGTTGCTGGAACAACGAAGGAAGCTGACGTAGGATCTTCTATGTCAGAAGTTGTCTCCATTGGAGTAAGAGCAGGCTGAACTTGCTGAGTGTCAGCTTGGCTTGACGATGTGTCGTCTTCTGGCTCTGAATCCGAGTCCGTGTCTTTCATGATAGACACGAAAGAGACAACAAATTTGCCCCCAGGCTTTTGTTTTGCCTTCTTCACTTTAGTTGTGATGACCAAAGGTTTTGAAGATTTGAGGGAGATGATGAAGGGAGTTTGCATGCTCTCTTCAGATTTACCGGATGGTTTATTTTCTTCCGGTGATTGTTGAGGAGCTTTGCCTTTATCTTTCTGGAGATTTTCGGCAAAGGATGCTGTGTGCTTTTCCTCTTCTTCTTTTTCACCTTCATACATCTGTGAGTCGGCGAAGTGGACTTCTTTACCTTTGAAGGGTTTTCTGTCTGCAAAGACTCGATGTATCATGCCGTCGTCGCCAACAAACTTGATGCATTGATGTAGAGTTGAAGGGACAACACCATTCTCATGGATCCAAGGGCGTCCGAGAAGGATGTTGTAGCATGAAGGGGTCTTTATTGCATACACTGTGACCTCAAAGATAAGATCACCGATCTGCAACTTGAACCTGATTTTACCGATAGGCCTTTGAGTACTCCCATCGTATCCAAAGATAGATACAGATGTGTGGCTCAGTTTGCTGGGTGGGATGCCCAACTCTTCAAGAGCCGATGTGGAGATGAGGTTGAGTGCAGAACTTGGGTCGATCTAAACTCTATGCATAGGCATTTCCTTGATATACCCTGTGAAGTACAGGGGTCGGTTATGCCTGGTTTCGCCAAGTAGGAGGTCATCCTTTGTGAAGGCGATGGTTGCACTGGCTGCTTTTTTAACCGAGAGGCATTCAATGCATGATCCCTCAGTTTTCTTCTTTTCTCCCTTTGAGGAGGCTTCTGAGTTTTTGACCCGGTAATCCATTTCAATTTGGAGGACTTGCGGGGCATGTTTGTCGACATCCTCACTCAGCTTTTGTAATTTCGAAATGAGATTAGCACGAGTGTGCGGAGACATTCGCAACAAATCTAGGATGTGCAGACGTGCAGGTATGTGCTTGAAGTGTTCAATCAAGTCATACTTGAAAGCCTCCTTAGGGCCTGCATGTTCATCATTGTTGCCACTAGGGGCGCTTACAACATCTTTTCCCGAAGGATTTACATATGTAAAGGAAGATTGGTTGTAATTTTTGTGGTAGTCCCGGCCAGAGCGGGTGCCTCTACCAACTTCGAGAGCTTCTTGAGAAGGGTCTTCGTTTGGAAGATTGTCTTCAGGATCAAGAGGTTGTCGTTTTTCATTTGCTGAGGATGCATCAGCAGCAGAGTTACCATCCTCAGTGATTGTGTTGCATGGAGCATTTTCCGGGAACAAGTCCTGAACAACATCCAGCAATCTTTCTTCTTCGTTGACTAATTCATCGTCCCAAGCATCAATGGCTGGGAATTCTTCAGTCAGGAAGGGTGTGAACTTTGAAGTCACGGTCTCAGGAGAAGAAACCTGAGAGGGTGTCATCTCAGTGAAAGTCACGTGAGACGAGGTGGCTCCAGAAGATATATTGCTAGGCGTCGCCGGAGTGTAAGTGCTCTCATCAGACGATGCTTCGGAAGAGCTATAATCTCGAATTATAACATTACAGGAAGCTCTGACGGGAGACGTTGCCTGATCGGAGTCAGACTCATCCTCGGATGTGAGAGGATCGTCTATCCAGTAATTTTCTCCATTTTCAGGAGTTAAGGGAGGATGTACCTGGTGGTCTTCAGGGACTTCAGGCTCTGGATTGCGAGGAGGCTCGTTGACGCGTTCTTGCTCTTGTTCTAGAGCGAGTCGCTGCAAGATCCTTGCATATTCTTCAAGATCAGGCATGGGAGCCGGATCTTCTTCTTCATCATCTCTTTGTGGCTCAACATTGTTGATTTCCACTGGAGTAATGAGAGGTGCTGGGTCAGCAGCATTTTCTTGTACAGCTTCTTGGTCTTCTTCATCATCAGACCAGGATCCTTGTGGCTGTAGGGGGTTATACCAGATTACTGGCATAAGATGAGACTCAGGAACCCATTCTTCATCGGAGAGATATTCTCCTGTTTCAAGGGATTCCTCCCACTCATCTGTGTAGTTGGATTCGAATCCATCATCGGTGTCGCTGGATTCGTATCCATCAATGGAGAATCCAACTACCGAATTGCAAGAGTATGATGCCTCCTGCATGGCTTCTTTAAATTGAGGTGGCATGAAATCACTGAGAGTGAATTTCCTTACCCCCTTTGAAGTCTCTGGAAGGGATGTTTTTGTTACCTCCAGTGAAGCGGTAGAGGAAGCCTCTGCCTTTTCTTTGACCTCTAGTTTTGGCTGGGTCTTCTCTTGCCGTTTGAGCTTGAGGAGATGTTTCCTAGCCTGCCTTCGCTGTTGAGCTGTAGGCTTTATTTTCACGACCTCCCAATTTTCATCTTCCAGGAGATCGGGATGTACCCATATCGGTTGTCCGTCTGGTGTCGGGTAAGGAACCAGTTGCTCGGACGCTTGGATTGAGTTTATCACCTTGAAGGAAGTAGTGATCTTCTTTTTCGGTGATTTTGATGTTTGTCCACATGTCACCATGTTGACGGAGGCAGACCCATAGTTTTTGTCAAAGGTGATGACTCCGTTTTTCCACATCTCATTTATTTTCTCTCTCACAACGAAGCATTGATTGAGAGGATGCGAGATCATCTGGTGGTATGGACAGTACCGAGGATCGTTGGTTTTGTCAACATCACCCGGTCTTTTTGGTTCAGGCAAGGTGAGCTTGCCGTTTGCCACAAGAGCCCTGGAGATTTCATCAACATCTTCATCAAACGGGTATTTCTTCTCTACTCGTTCTTTGAAGGCATCAGAGAGTTCAGGTTTCTTACCAACAGCTTTGTTTTCAGCTTTCTTTGGTGGCTGAGGAGCTGACTTGGTCTGCACATTGAGGACCTCTTTTTTCTTTGGCTTAGAGGTTGCAATGGCGGTTGGCTCTTTTCTTGATGATTTCTGAATGTTGAGGTCTTTAATCACCGTTTCAGCTTCCATGGAAGCTTCTAGGAGTTCTCCCAGGTTTTTTGATTTGTTGCCGATGATCATGGAGCGGATTCTGGCTCTCATGTTGTTTCGGCAGATGTCGACTAGCGACGCTTGTGGCAATACATCAGAGCATTTGTATGCCATTGCTTTCCACTTGTGAATGAAGTCATATGTTGATTCATTCTCCCCCTGTTTTAGGCTGCACAGCTGAGCCATAGTAGCGGGATGATCTTCACCTTTGAAGTGAGTCAGGAAGCGTGTCTCTAGCATGGCCCAGTTTTGGATTGAGTCCTCCGGCAGAGTGGAGTACCAATCGAAGGCCGTACCTTTTAGGGGTACTTGCAAAGAGGCGAATCTTGAGTGCATCTTGATCCGCAATAGCTCCCGTCAGGATCTTGAAGTGGATGGCGTGCTGTCTGGCTGATCCTTTCCCCGTATATGTTTGGAGAGTAGGATGCTTGAATTTGGTGGGGAACGGGACCGAGTCCATCCATAAGGGATATGGTGGCTTGATCCCATGCTCCTTGAGTATATCCTCTTCTTTTGCTTTGGCGAGGATACCGTCTACGTCCATTTTGGTAAGGGCGCGTGACTCATTTTCTTCTCTATTTACCTCGTCGTCTTGATGATTCGGAGGAGGTTCATTGTTCGCCTGATTTTGGAAGGCGAGGAGAAGGTTTTCCATCAGAGTTTCAATCCTCTGCTGGCCCTGTTCCAACTGCTGGATGCGGGTGATCGCATCTTCTAGAGGTGGATTGCGGGGTGGTGGCTCAGAATTTGTAGCCAAGACATTCATCCTTCGTGACTCGAACGAAGAAACTGTCCTGGTGACTGAGCTGGGGCTCATTCTTTTTGAAGAGGAGCTTGAGGAAGGATCACTCTGCTGTCCTTTGCTTGAAGGAGCAGGGGATTCTTCTGAATGTCTTCTTGTCCTGGAGACGCTGCGGGTCATCGGACGTCGGACATGGATTTTTGTTGCTGATTTTTGGCGCCTTCTGGTTTTTCCAACCATATGAACGGCAGCAACTTGGTTGGGTCTTTCTTTTTCGACCCATTTGGGAGAGACTTGAAGTGTAGGAGGCTGGGTCCTTTGCTTCTCTAGTCTCTTTTGTCGGTACGATGCGCGGCGGCGTATACGACGAGCAATTTGAGCTTCGGTTAGCTCTGACTGGGCTTTGACGATGAGGGATGTGCTCCCTCGGGCGCAGCAGCCGAGCCTGTCTTCTTTGTAGCTGGGCAAGGACAGGATGCGAACCCTGTCTTTCGCCTGTTGCAGCGAAGCTTTGAATTTTTGAAGTTCGGCCCCTGTAGAGATGAAGGGTCGAACTGCAGGTTTGTAGGCCTTAGCAGGTGCTTGTGGAGGCCTTGTGATGCATGACTTGATTTTGGGCTTGTAGGAACAAGCCGGCTCATGCTGGGATGACTTGGAAGTCAGGTTGGAGATGGGTTTCTCCTCTTTCATGTAGGCAAGAGGATAGAACTGGTTCTCCTTGAGTGGGGCCAGGAATGCTGGCTTAGTGGATGTTTGGGACCTTCTTTGCTTTAGTGAAGGTCTTGGGGACCAAGTTTTGGGATAGACCTGGTTGTTTGCAGGTTGAGGCTTCGTGGGGCTGCCACGGGCTTCAGGCCTTCTGGTGCTCGCCTTTGGTGTCACGGTAGTGACACGTTGAGAGGCGAGTTTCTGCTTCTTGGAGGGAGCAGTTTGTTCCTCAGGAAGTGGGAATGGTCCCAGCGTCCCAAAGACGATGGGGCGCTTGTAGGTGCGCGTGGTTTGCTTCTGTTGAAGCATGAGTTGGTGCTTGTTTTCGTCGAAAGTAATGGTTAGTGAAGCTGCCATTGTTAGTTTTCGAAAATTTCTGAAACAAGACCACATCCATTAGTAATCACAAGAATATAATGATCATAAATGGGAAGTTCTATGGTTTCGTCTTTTCAAATTGCTCGAGGTAGATGACCCAAGCAATATGAGGAAGGCAAAATGCCATAGAAGATACAATTGTTCTGATCGCAGGTATGGTAAGCCCGGAATGGGCATCCCAGTGACTGCTAGAAGCAATTGTGAACTTAAATTCGACTTATCGAGAAGCAGAGCTTGCTCGAGGTAAGAAGAATATAAAGTTGGAGTTACAGATGTGCCGGTCGCAATACAGTAGACCCTGAAAGGGCGTACTAGTACCGCTAGACACAAATGTTTTGAGACCGCATCCATGAGATGAGATTCTCTGTTTTGAAAGGTCAAGATTGGATTCATCAAAGAGAGCAGATGGTATTCCGATCTGAACACGGGCTCAGCGATTTCCGCGAGCGCCAGTGCTCAGAAAGAAATGAACCATAATTTCTCGGATCTGAATCTAAAGATGACGAGTTTTTTTTTTTTTGAAAAGTCAATATCGGGTTCATCAAAGAGAGCAAAAGGCATTCCAATCTGAACACGGTCTCAACGATTTCCGTGAGCGCCAGTGCTCAGAAAGGAGAAGACCAAGATTTCTCCAATCTAAACCCAAAATGACGGAAGTTTTTTTTTTTTTTTTTTTTGAAGATTTTGAAGATTCTTTTTTTTTTTAAATCTTTTTTTTATTATTATTTTTTTATTTTCTATTATTTTTTTTATTATTTTTTATTATTTTAAGATTTTTTTTTGAAAAAAAATTTTATTTTTTATTTTTTATTTTAAAATTTTTATTTTTTTTTAAAATTTATTTATTTTTATTTATTTAAAAGACGAGAGAGTACACATAGGCCTCCTAACCCGGTCTTATGAAATCTTGATTGATAGAATTGCCCCCAGGTAAGGGTAGGATTACTTAATGAACCCGTTTGGAGGACCCTTGCCTAGAATAGTCAAGCTGTCTCCACACTCTGGACAAGGCTTTTCTTTGAATCAACCATGATCAAAGAACACAGTTGGTTTAACCTTAGTGGTCTATGTCTTTTTTTTTTATATATTTTTTTAATTTTTTTATATTTTTTTTTATGAACTCATCGAAGAGAAACAATGGCCCAAAACCTTAGTCAAACAGGCTCAACATTTCTGCAAGCGCGATGAACGATAGGAACGGATCAAGGTTTCTCAATTTTGAATCCAAATTGAGAAATCTAAAAAAAATATATATATATATTTAGATTTTTAATGAACTCATCGAAGAGAAACAATGGCCCAACCCCCGATCCGAACACGGTCTCAACGATTTCCGTGAGCGCCAGTGCCCAGAAGGGAGAGGATCAAAGTTTCTCAATTTTGAATCCAAAAATGAAAAATCTGATTTTTTTTTGTTTTTTGTTTAAATTTTTTTTTTTTGAAAAGAGAAAGAGTGGAAATAAATTCAAAGAATTAGAAATTTCCAAACAATAAATCTCATCTCATTAATTTTTTTTTAGATCTTTAATGAACTCAACGAAGAGAAACAATGGCCCAATCCCCGATCCGAACACGGTCTCAACGATTTCCGTGAGCGCCAGTGCCCAGAAGGGAGAGGATCAAAGTTTCTCAATTTTGAATCCAAATGAAAAATCTGATTTTTTTTTTCGTTTTTTTTTTTTTTGAAAAGAGAAAGAGTGGAAATAAATTCAAAGAATTAGAAATTTCCAAACAATAAATCTCATCTCATTTTTTTTAGATGCGGAATTCAACATAGGCCACCAATTATAAAGTAGCCAAGGAATCGAGAAAAGAAATATAAGCATAGAGCAAAATATATGATATGCAAATATTTCATTTCTAGCATCGTGTTCTCAAATAAACGGGTCCCACCGGGTGTGCCAGCTTGATGGACCGCGCCCCGAATGCTCGGGTTCCTACCGAGGTCGGCGGACGTGGGAGTCCGTTTGGTTCCGACCCTTTCGTAACCGAGGGGCAAGGGGCGTGCATCAACATTTCTTTTTTTGTGGGTGTGCCAGATTTTCTATTTTTACTTGGAATTGCAAGTGGTGATCCGGAGATCAACCTTCGCAAGTAAAAAGGAAATCAACTTCTTTCAAGTTTTCCATTGCACATATATTTAAGAAAAGAGACATTTTCTTGATTTGCCGTGAAAGGCGATTTTTTTGGCATTTATAGCCGATTTTTGGCGTTTATAGCCGATTTTGGCGTTTATAGCCGATTTACAATCCTTATCAACAATGAAAGACAAGAATTGTGATTTTTGTCTCTTTTGAAAAAAATACAAACTACAATGAAAAGCAAGAAAAGGAGGATCTAACTTCTCAGGAGATTGTGGGGGACCCGTTTAGATTGACGGTCGCAAGCCATATGTGGGCTTCGCCATCATCCATGCAGATGAGAACAGAGGATGCTATTGATTCGCTTGGCTTGGCTATAACCTCAGGTTTTTAGAAGACAAAGACCAAAAGGAGGTCCTATATCCAATAAAAAGCCGAGTAGACGGGCTGAAAAGCCACATCTAAGCCATTGGAGGCAGGAGGAGAAGGTAGGGATCTTGGGGGGGGGGGGGGGGGGTACCCCCCAAGGGACTTTTGTCACCTTGTTGCGGTGGCCGGTGTAGAACTTCCGCAGAGTTTTCTCTCTTTTTCCTTTCTCTGGATTTCTGTCTGTGTGTTTGTGCTTTTTTCTCTGATGTTTCTGATGTCCTTTCTTCTTGGAGAGCTCTCCTATTTATAGGCTTTTAGGTAGCCATTTAGGAGGGTTTATGAGCCTTGATTGTCATAAAGCTGCATAATGGGAGGAGTTACAAAATTGAATAGTTTATTTTGTAACTCCTTTTTCTTGGCTTCTGATTGGCCGGAGGAGATTGAGGGCATTTAATCGCCTTTAATCGCCATGATGGGAGGAGTTTCATGGGTTAAATGCCATGAATCTCTTGACTTGTAACTCCCGAATGCTTGCTTCTGATTGGACCGTCCAAAGAAATGGATTAATGACTGTAATAAAGCTAGTCAATTAATCGCATTAAGTGGTTGCCGAGCAGCTGAAGAGTCGCGGGCCGTGCCACGTCTTTTGGGATTCTTCTGTCGATGATCATCGATGGATCTTCATGTAGATCGACATCAGATGATCATGTAATTTCAGGTGTTTGTTGCCAACAGCGGGTCGGTGCCATCTGTCCTGTCGATTTCTCGATCGGTCGGGTAGAAAGCACACTTTTTTTTGTTGACCGGGTGGCGATCAATATTGTTTTCGATACTCTTGATGATTGACCCGTGTTTTGGACGGATGTCAGAGGACTTGGTGTCTCAAAAGCATGAATTTTGGAAAGTACCAGAGGCTGGGCTCTTCGAATCGCGAAAAAACGGCGAAAACCGGGGTTTCCGGGGCCTTCCCGGCGACCCCGGGTTCCAAGGTCGCCGGCGACCCTGGCCCAGGGTCGCAGGGGCCTGCGACCCTAGGGGGGTTTTCCCCCTTTCGTGTCCCGTTTTGTGTCCGTTTTTGCTGTTTTTCGATTCTTTTTTCTTCTGTACTTTTCCTTGACATTTTGACCATTTATTGGCCTAATTTCTTTGTAGGAAACCTGATGAGAATCCTTGCATTTTATTTTGCAAAGCTTCCAATTTCCTGAGAAAGCCGAAGACTTTGTCGCGCAGAGCTGCCGATTTTCCGTCAGAAGCTGAAACTGGGTCAAACGGTGTCGGAATGACCTGAAATTTGGTGTGAAGCCTCCTGAGCAATAAATAAGACCAACCATAGGCTTTTGTTTGAGTTTTGAAGCCGTTTGGGGTCCTATCACCTGTAGACTTGCTTTTTGTCGCGATGAAAATGTCGCGGTTTGATGTGCGGTCAATCGATGTCCGATTGACTTGAAATTTGACAGGGAACCTATTGGAGTCATTTTAAGATGATCCATAGGCTCTGTCTTGGAAACCATGGTCCCGGAGAGCTTTGCCACCGAGAGGCCTGATTTGGCTTCCGAGCGTCAAACTATGGTCAAATGTTGTGGAAATGACCTGAAATTTGACGTGTAGCCCTTTATAAGCATTTTGAAGCCGTCCATGTGCTCTATCTGATGAGTAATGGCCTCGGTGGTTCTCACCGCCGAGAGGCTTGATTTAGCTGTTCGAGGGTTGATGTAGGGTCAAACGTTGTCGGTTTGACTCGGAACTTGACGTGGAGCCTTCTGGAAGTATTTTGAGACCATCCATCGGTCCTGATCGAAGATTTGGTGTCTCCGACGCTTTTGCCGCCGAGAGCTCCTTTTCAGCTGTTGGATAAGCGAAGTTAGGCCAAATGATTTTGAAATGGCCCGAAACTTCTTGTGTACTCCTCTTTTGGCTGTCTTGAAGAATCTTGCAGTTTTTGTTTGATTCTGACAAGATTTGATTTTTGGAAGCAGCATTGCCTATTTATGGCAGGTTGCGACTTCATGTAGCTCTTTGGATCTTGAAGAGGCAAAGTGACATTTTTGGTGTCAACACCCAAAACACAGAGCTGTTGACCCATGAAAAGAATCTCACCCATAGTGAATCAAAGCACAAGAACTTGACTTCGTCAGTTCATCCACAAATGCTCAAGATTAAGAGCACCGGTTACTCAGTAGCATGAGGTGACTTGATCTCTTTTCTGTGATAGTACTATTTTAGAGATCACACCTACAATGGTCCTGTTCAATGCATGACACATGCACTAATGAGATAGATCCGGGAAAACCCTCCCGTGACTTAGGTATGTCACCCTATATAGGAGAGTATCTCATTATAACTTCTACCAAGATGAAGTGCCCAGATCCATCTTTCAGTTATGAACAAATATGATGTTTCTAGTTGTCCATGAATTAGACCTATCTGTGTATAGACACTACACACCTAATTCATTTACTAGAAACAATGGGCCTTACACAACCATACATATATACATGTTTAAGCATAAAAGAGTCTTTCCATTAAATAACCAGTAAATATCCAGTAACAAAAGATGAGAATGCAGCTAGTGGGCTTTAGGGCATACACCAATCTCAACAAACTCCCACTTGCACTAAAGATCACTACTTCCTAACCTAACACCCATAGACTCAACATGAGAAGTGAAGACTTTCTCAGTAAGAGTCTTAGTGAATGGGTCAGCTAAGTTATTTGCTGAAGCAATATGCTCCACCACTATCTCTCCATCCTGAATGAATTCCCGGATCAAGTGGTACTTTCTCTGAATGTGCTTGCCTTTCTTGTGATTCCTGGGCTCTTTGCACTGTGCTACAGCACCAGTGTTATCGCAGTACATGATAATCGGTTTATGCACTGCAGGAACAACTCCCAATTCCAACAGGAATTTTCTGAGCCATACCGCTTCCTTCGCAGCTTCCGATGCCGCCACATACTCTGCTTCCATGGTAGAATCAGCTATACAGGATTGCTTGACACTTCTCCATGATATAGCCCCTCCTGACAAAGCAAAGACGTACCCTGAGGTAGACTTTCTGGCATCACTATCAGATTGGAAATCAGAGTCTGTATATGCCAATGGCGTTAGATCATCTGCTCGAAAGGTCAGCATATAATCTTTCGTTCTCCGAAGATACTTGAATATATGCTTAACAGCTGTCCAATGCATAGGTCCAGGGTTTGACTGATATCTGCTAACCATGCCTACGGCAAAGCAAATATCTGGTCTAGTACATAACATAGCATACATGAGGCTTCCAACAGCGGATGCATATGGAACTCTCCTCATGGTCTCTATCTCTTCAGATGTCTTTGGACATTGATCTCGAGACAGTGGTACTCCATGTCTAGAAGGTAGGAGGCCCTTCTTGGAGTCATGCATGTTAAACTTGACCAATATCTTCTCAATGTAAGAAGATTGGGATAGGGCTAACATCTTATTCTTGCGATCACGCAAAAGCTTGATCCCTAAGATATAGCTGGCCTCACCCAAATCCTTCATCTGAAATTGAGAGGATAACCAAACCTTTGTGGTTGACAATAAACCTACATCATTTCCTATGAGTAATATGTCATCTACATACAGAACCAAAAACGCAACTGCTTTCCCATTTCCTTTCTTATACACACATGGTTCATCAATGTTTTGATCAAAGCCAAAGGATTTGACTGCCTGATTAAACTTGATGTTCCATGCTCTAGATGCTTGCTTAAGTCCATAGATGGACTTCTTAAGTTTACAAACCATGTTATCTTGGCCACTAGCAATGAAGCCCTCTGGTTGCATCATATAGATGCATTCGTCAAGACTTCCATTAAGAAAAGCTGTCTTGACATCCATCTGCCATATCTCGTAGTCATAATGACATGCGATGGCCAAGAGAATCCTTATGGACTTAAGCATAGCCACTGGTGAAAAGGTTTCTTCATAATCAATACCCTCTTTCTGAGTATATCCTTTCGCCACCAGTCTTGCTTTGAAGGTTTCCACCTTCCCATCCACTCATCTCTTTCTCTTGTAGATCCACTTGCACCCTATGGGTTTAATCCCTTCAGGTGCATCTACAAGTTCGCAGACTTGATTGGAATACAAAGAATCCATTTCAGATTTCATCGCTTGCTGCCACATGTCAGCATCTATATCCGTTACTGCTTTATCATAACTAGTAGGATCCTCAACCAGATCTTCAGAGTCTGTCTTAAAAGACACTCCTAGATATCTTTCTGGCTGTCTAGAAATTCTACCACTACGACGAGGCTCCGGAGTGTTTAAAGGAATATCTTGTTCATCTACTGCCTCAGGATCTGGTACAGATGTTATAGGAGATCCCGAAAGAATCTCCTCAAGGGTTTCTTTACAACTAGGCTCTTGGTGCATCACACAATCATCCTCCAAGTACCTAGCATGAGTGCTGATGAGCACTTTTTGCTCCTTTGGATGATAAAAGATGCCACCTCTCGTTCCCTTAGGATACCCAATGAAGTAGCACATTTCCGATCTGGGTTCTAGCTTGGTAGCTTTATCATTCAGTACATAGGCTGGACAACCCCAAATGTGGATATGATTTAAACTAGGTTTTCGACCTGTCCATATTTCTTGTGGTGTCCTAGGTACTGACTTAGATGGTACCAGATTTAAAATGTATGCTGCTGCTTCTAAGACATATCCCCAAAAAGATATAGGTAGGGTTGCATGACTCATCATGGACCTTACCATATCAAGAAGGGTATGGTTTCTTCTCTACGCTACACCATTTTGCTGGGGTGTACCCGGTGCAGACAACTGAAACACAATCCCATGTTGTGTGAGGTACTCCTTGAACTCACCCAGGAGGTACTCGCCACCTCGATCAGATCGAAGGGCTTTGATATGTTTTCCTAGTTGTAGCTCCGCCTCAGCCTTGAATTGTTTGAACTTATCAAACGCCTCAGACTTGCGTCGCATTAGGTATACATATCCATATCTAGAGTAATCATCGGTGAAGGTGATGTAATACTCATACCCTCCTCGAGCCGGTTTGTTCATAGGACCACACACATCAGTGTGAATCAATTCTAACAACTCCTTTGACCTTAGTCCCTTTCTAGAGAATGACCGTTTGGTCATCTTTCCCTTGAGACAAGATTCGCACTGAGGAAAAGGTTCGAAATCTAATGAGCTTAACGGCCCATCTTCTACCAACCTCTGAATCCGTTTTAGGTTAATGTGACCCAAACGTAAGTGCCAAAGATATGTGTCATTGATTGAAGATACCTTCCTCTTAAGGGAAGTTGAGCTTTCTTGTTGTACATTATGCAGTGTAGGAGCAATAGGATATATATAAAATAAGTTGTCATGTATTCTACCGGAACATATAATATTTCCATCTGGAAAGAAACTGAATAATTAAATTCAATCAATCTGGAAACTGAAATTAAATTCTTCCTCATGTCCGGAACATAGAAAACATTATTTAAAACTAATATCCTATTACATGGAAAATGTAAGGTAACAACTCCTACTGCAACTGCCCAAACTTTAGCTCCAGTTCCGACTCTAAAGGCAAACTCTCCTTTCTCAATTCTCTGCATTATCTGAAACCCCTGCAATGAATTGCAGATATGATTAGTGACTCCTGAGTCTACTATCCATGAGTCAGTAGAATCAACCACTAGACAAGTTTCAATGTAGTATGAAAAAGATGTACCTTTCTTAACTGAGGCCAGGAACTTGGGACAATCTTTCTTCCAATGACCTTTCAGGCCACACTTGAAGCATTTCCCTTTGGGCTTTCCATCTGTACCCTTGTCCTTCTTATTACCAGCATTGTCCTTTTTCTGCCCTTTTCCCTTATTCTGCTTCTTCTCGGACTTCTTCCCTTTCGGGTTCAGTTTAGAGGAAGACTGGAAAAAATGAGCTTGGGCTTTGGGCTTCATGATAGCCTCTGCCGCCTGGAGTTCTTTCATTAACTCGGGTAGAGTCATGTCCATCTTGCTCATATTGAAATTGAGCATGAACTGATTCAAAGATTCCGGCAAAGTTTCGAGAATCATGTCAGTCTGACTCCCTACATCAATCTCAGCCCCTAGAATCTCGGCTTCATTGAAACAATCTATCAGCTTGAGCATATGCTCTCTGACAGGTGTTCCCTAAGCCATCCTAGCATTCATGATAGTCCTCATAGTAGCTTGCCTAGCTGGCCTGCTCTTGTCTGCAAACATCTCAGACAAGGACATCATGATTTCATAGGCTGTGTCCATTTGCTCGTGCTGTGTTTGCAACACGTTGGACATGGAAGCGAGCATGTAGCATTTAGCCATGCTATTCGCTTTCTTCCATTTCCTCTCAGCCTTTCGCTGGTCATCAGTAGAATTAGCATCAATATCGGGACAGTTTTCCAGCAAGACATACTTGTACTCCTCGGCTATGAGTACTATGTCAAGATTTCTTTTCCAGTCTACGTAGTTAGGGCCAGTCAGTTTGTTCTCACGAAGAATGCACATCAACGGACTAAAAGAATCTCTACCCATCTCTTTCTGGATATAAAATGGTTTATAATTAGACATGCAGTATATATGTAATATGCATATGGTGCTTGTTATAAAAGGAAAAACAAAGCACAAAACTTTTTACATTATTCCACCCCGGTCATAATGTATCAGTGTTTCAACCTCCTCATAGACCCTCCATCGAAGGGATGGCCGAGCCTACAGTGACGTTGAATTAAGGCAGACTTATTTGGATTATCACTATCTGGACACACATCCAGTGGTAGTCCAATCACTAATTGGTTTGGCCTCATACGACAAATAACCCTTAACTCCTAAGGAGAGGTCATCACCGTCTTATGTCAAGTGTATAACCATCTCTTATGAAATTCCCAGAATGTCTATGATTAAGTCTTCCGAAGGGAAGAGACTTTTATCCTTCCTAGAAGTGAACTTTAGTAAAGAGCTCCACCGAAGGGATGGCCGCTCCCACCAACACTTCATTGACATTCTATAGAAGTGATCTTTAGCAAAGAACTCCACCGAAGGGATGGCCGCTCCTACTAACACCTCATTACGAATATTCACATTAGTTCACCCATTAACCCATCAAAGCGGTCTTTAGTTAAAGAACTCCACCGAAGGGATGGCCGTTCCTACTAACACTTTAATGAGATAACATGAACCGAAAATGGAAGGCCGTGGGGTCTTTCCTAAAACCCCTCTCCCACTTGATTATTTATCGCTAGGGTTTATACTTTTTGACCTTTACATTGTTTTACTCAAAAGCCCTTTTAAATCTAGCAAACTTGGTTAATTAAATTTATGACTTAAGTCATCTTAAAATCAAAAAACCTTTGCTTTAAAACATTTGAGCAAATCCCTTCAAAGAGTCAAAAACCTATCTTGGGTTATGAAAACCCATAGGTAGCATCTAATTAGATTTTAGTTTAGCCTTCTTTGGAAACCAAGGGTACCAAGATAAACTAAACCCTATCCAATTTTAAACCTTAGACAAATAGAAGGTGCTGGTCTAAGTTCCGTTTAAAACAATTTGCCAAACTAAAAACAATTTAATACAATAAAGATGCCAATTTTAGAACCTAATGGTGGCCATGTTTCTAGGTGACAATTATAGCAATTATATAAAGCATTCATCCATGCATTCCATATATAAAAGCAAATAAAAGTATGCAATCCTTGATGGCTCCTTGCTCTTAGGATTTCAAATCCTAATCGAATTAGGACTCCTCATGCATCTAGAAGTCTTGAATCCTTCATCTCCAAGGACTCCAATTTCTTGCAACCTTCTTGTCTTGAAACAAAACCAAAATTACATTGGAGATTCCTATGCTTTTCAAGAAAGCTTACATCAAGACTAGTTGGAATAAAATTAAGGAAACTTTACAAATTCTTATGATTGCTAACCGCGCAATCGTACACTTTCCAACTAATTAAAAAACATCCAAATCCACATAACAATCATGCGAACCATCAAGGATGCAATACATGGCTGCAAACAAAGAGGTTAGTGCATGCAAACTCACTATGTGCATCATTAAACAAATCTGGAAAATAAATTCCAGCAATGTTAATGAAACTTGCACACAACATGCATCACAACATAACTTTAATAGGGTGCCACCATACCCATAATCAATCTAGGATTAATTATACACAACATGGGATCATGATTTCACATGGAGTGGCTCTGATACCACTGAAAGAAACCGCGATTCAGATCTGAAACTTCTCATAAAGAGACTACTATGGCTGATGCAAAGCATGACAGATTTTTAAAAATCTGATTTCTGCACTATGCAGCGGAAATCAGCCATAAAGAATCGCATAGAAACTCCATTAAATCATGATCAACAAGTGTATAATTAAAGGAGAATGAAGAAGACTCATACCTCGAAGATTTGTAGACTTCAAATCTCTGAAAAAATAGATCCAAAGGCCCGAACTCAGACTTGCAATTTTCAAACAAGTTGCTGGAATTTTCCTGCACTAGTATTGCCTTTGATCTTCTCCTCTATCTCACTTCCAAATCTGATTGGCTAAGATGGTGGGATCTTAATCTAGGAAACAAGAACTATTTCTCCAAGGGAAAATCTCAGACCTTAACTTTCTTCAATGAAGAAGAAAGAGCTTCAAGGGGCTGGACGTGTGGGACTCTTAATGTGTTACAAAGTGTTGGACGTCCATGGGCATGTTTGGTTTCTTTTATAGAAACTTTTTGGAAACCTTTCCCATAAAGTTATCTCTCTTTATTCTAATTGATGTCCAAAAAGGAAAGACTTATTTCCTTTAAGAAACACTCCAATTAGAAAAGGAAACTAAAAGGAACTTTCCATACAATTAGTAATCCTAGTTGTAGAACACTTACTAATTTTAAGTTCCTAATCCAAAAAGGAAACTAACTCATAGGAATACTAATCCAAAGAGGAGTCCAACTTTCCAAGTAGAGAGTCCCACTCAAAGTTGGAAACCTTACCCATGGAAATCCTATTATGGACGTCCCACATATCAATGCACACCATGGCCCACATATAATTTATCTAGAGTTAAATTCATGTATGCCATCAAAGGCCTATTTGAATTTAAACTCAAAATTATTTTTCCACTAAAATAATTCATCCTTATGTTATCTAAACATCTTAGGAAACCATGCCAATCTTGGTAAGTGACTAGAGAAGGGACCAAAAGACATATTTGCCATCGGCTCCCAAAATGACCAAAATGTCCATGCTAAACCCATAGCAACATAAAGACCATTTTAACCTTAACTCATTCCACTAAAGAGTTATGGTTGAACTCCAAGGACAAATATATAATATAATAAGCTCGTCATAAAATGACGGTTGTCTTCGACCTACTAAGTGTAATGACCTGAATGCCCCTCTATGTAACATCCATAATCGAGTCAGGTTATCACATGTACTATCAACCTTCCCGATTACATCTAAACCTTAGAACTTCATATCCTTAAGCATAATCATCATTCGAATATCATTCTCTTGATCCAGGGAGCGACCCACAAGTTCAATATTCATATGGAACATCCATATACTATTTTTTTTTTTTTGCTAAAGGTTAATTTGTATTGATAAAAGAAAAAAGGGGAACCGGGCAAGAAGCCCCCAAATGATACAAAAGTCCATCACAAAGGACAGAAGCAACCCAGAAGCCATCCCAACCCAGAAGAAAACACTTGGCACAGCAAAACACAAACAGAAGAGGGAAAGTGCCAGATAAGAGGCAGAGCAAATTTAAAAAATTAAAAAGGAGCAACTCCCCTCCAGGCGAATTGCACTGCATGCAAAGGAGAAAACAGCCAGCAGAACGAAACCATTCAGCACACTACTCCGCCTAGCAGAACAAAGCAGTGCAGCGCTCAACTCTGCAGAGAATAGGCAGCAAAGACAGGCAGAGCAACTACTCGCCTAGCATAACTGAGAGGACTGCACCCCAAAAAGAACAGCTACAAACTTTCGGCATGCTGAGCCCACTGAAGAGGAACTGGCAGCAGAAGAACAGCCAGCAACAGAGACACAGTCAGCTGAGAAGGGGGTCTACCGGACTAAACTGACGAAGCACCGAGCATTAACCAGAAAGTTGGGCCAACCTCCAACTAAACAGGACTGGAAGAAGCAAGACACAAAGCTCTGCCATAACTGTCCTGGGTGATTTGCCAATAGAACACAAGGAGCTCGGAACCCAGAACCTCTTCATTGCCCAGGGCAAGCTGGGGAACCAATAACTGAAGCAGGAGAGATGCACCACCAGCGGGAGAAGAGACTAAAAGCAAAGATAGTCCCAATGCTAGTACCAAGCTATCCACAAACCAGCAAAACATCTCCACAGAGCAGGCACAGAAGACCCAAAGAGAAGCAAGAAGGAGACTAAGAAATTTACAAAACTCAATGGTTGGAGTTAGACAAAAAATGTATAAACAGCTGAAGAGGCCTACCAGAAAAAGGTCTGTTGATAGAACTGAGAGAGGAGGAAAGAAGCTCTTTCAGTAGGATCTTGACCTTCGTCTGAGAGGCTCTTAAGTTCCTGTGAGTTAGGTCATTTCTGCATTTCCAAATAACGAAAGTAGTAGAGAAGAAGATGGAGGAAACTCCTAGTCGAGCTATCTTGTCACAGCTAGCTGAAAGACTCTGCCAAATAGTAGAAGGAGAACAGGGAACAGCAATGGAAACTCCTGCGGCTTGAAGAATCCGACTCCAGAGGGCAGAGGCAAAGGGGCAGAGGAAAAAGAGATGCAGCCCAGTTTCAACATTCTGATTGCAGAGACAACATCTTGAGGCTAGACTGAGACCAGCAGCTTGAGCCCGGTCATTGGTTGGAGTCTTGCAGTGCATCAGGCGCCAAGCGAAGAAAGACACTCTCGGTCTCATGAGGTGGTTCCAAACCAGGGGGGCCCAAGCTTTACGAGGCTGAGTGTGCCTAATTAACTGCCAAGCCTCTTTGAGAGATAAGTCTTTCCCTGGGTGACTTTTCTAATAGATGGAATCTGCTGAAGCTGGGTCTATGGTGATAGACTGAACAGCACTCCTCAAAGCCTCTTCCACCTCTAACTGAAGCCCAGACGGCAAAATCCAAGCTGAGCCATCCCAAAGAGAGCTGACCGTCTGATGAGGGGGAAAGGAAAAGGAAGGAAACTGAGCTGCCAGACTTGAATCTGAAGACCAAGAGTCAAACCAAGCATCGGCCAACTTACCATTTCCAATGATCCATTTACAACCTTCTTGAATGATATGAGCTGACTTCCTGATTTTCCGCCAGACACAGGAACCAGTTTTGGTCGTGGAAGAGCTCCATAAAGTAGTCCTGGGGAAGTACCTCCCTTTCATCCAATCAGCCCAAAGAGAATCTGACGTAGCAGCTGTCCATGGCAGCTTAAGAAAAGAAGCGCCGTTGTGGTCTTGGATACGCCTGATACCAAGACCTCCCTCTGATGTGGGAAGACACACTAAGTCCCAACGAATCTGACTCATATTGGATCTAGAAGCAGCTCCCGACCATAAGAAGTTTCTCATAATACTTTCAAGGTGATTTGAGACTGACTTTGGGAGTGGAAAGACCATAGCAATGTGAGTGGCTAAACTGCCCAGCACGTGCCTGATCAGGATAGTGCGACCAGCAAAAGAAAGCAGCCTGGACTTCCACCCGACAAGCTTGGAGAGGAACCTATCCACCAGAGAGTGTAAGTGATGTCTTTTCGGGGTTCCAAATATCAGTGGAGCACCGAGGTAAGAAGAGGATAGAGGATGATCTTGAAGGTTGGTGATGGTCAGTATCTGTCTTTTTGTCATAAGGCTGCACTTGCCTAAAAAGAGCTTACTTTTAGCCACATTGATGTGTTGCCCCGAGCTGAATTGATAATTAGCTAGGACTTGTTTGAGAGCCATCAAACCTTTCTTATTGCCTTTCAAGAAAAGCAGGATGTCATCAGCATAGAAAAGATGGCAGGGGGTCTTTGGCACTGAGGAAAGAGGGAGAACCAGCCTAGAGGAAACCAATTTTTGAATGTTGAGGCTGAGAATTTCCTCTGCTAAGATAAAGAGGTAAGGGGACAGAGGGTCCCCTTGTCTGAGACCACAAGTAGAGTCGAAAAACCCATAAGGCACTCTATTAATAAGGACAGAACCCTTTCCAGAGCAGACACAAGCTTTAACAAGGTTAATCCAGCTGTTTGAGAACCCAAAGAAAGCTAGAGCCTTAAAGAGAAAAGCCCAGCTTAGCTTATCAAAAGCTTTAGATATATCAAGCTGCATACAAAGAGACCCACCCCTAGTCTTCAAACGGAGGAGTTGGAAGAGCTCATGAGCTAAGGCAATGTGTTGGTGGATTGATCTCCCTTTAACAAAAGCTGCTTGGTTTGGAGAAATTAGAGAGGGGAGGATAAGAGACAATCTGGAAGCTAAGATTTTGGAAATAATTTTGTAAGAGAAGTTGAGAAGGCTAATTGGCCTGTAATCAGTGAAGGAACTTGGCGAAGTTGATTTAGGAATCAAAGCCAAAAAATAAGCATTGGAAGCTTTGTACAGTTTACCAGAGGAGAAAAAGTGTTTCACTGCTTTGATGATAGTCCCACCTGTAATCAGCCAGGTAGCGGTGAAAAAGGAACCAGGGAAACCATCTGGCCCAGGGGAACTGTCCGCCTTCAGATCAAAGACTGCCCTCTTAATTTCTTCAGCATCCGGAGTTTTTGTCAGATGGAGGTTCATGACAGAAGAGACTTTGTTACTATCTAAATCGAAAAGACTCCCTCCAGGTTCAGGGTGAACTGACTGAGCCAGGCCAGAGAAGTGACTAACTGCCAGCTGCTGGATTTGGCTAGGGTCCTCAATCCAGTTACCGTTGGAGAGGATTTTGTCAATTCGGTTAACAACCCCTCTGGATTTTGCATAGGCATGAAAAAAAGCAGTGTTCCTTTCTCCGTCTTTCAGCCATCTCACTTTAGATTTTTGGCGCCAATGGAGATCTGAGATTTGGAGCCAATTGTGAAGAGAGGCCTTGGCCTCCGAAAGAGCCTGATGGAGAGAATCTGTTGGACCAGCATCCAACGTTGCTTGGGCTTCCAGCACATTTCTTCCCGCTTCTTGAGTCTTGTGCCTGATTTCTCCGAAGACAGTCTTATTCCACACTTTGAAGACCTGCTTCATTGCTTTCAGATTTTGAGCTAGCACGTATTGGGGGTGGCCTTCAATATCTGGCTTCCAGTTTTCCGCTACAAGACTATGGAAATCCGGGTGGAGAGTCCACATCACTTCAAATTTAAAAGGAGCATTGGAAGGAGAAGGGCTCTGGCTGTGAGAGAGAAGCAGGGGGCAGTGATCAGAGGAGACCTTTGGCAAGTGGGAGAGCAAAGGGTCAGAAGAGATGGCAGTCCAATGGTGGTTGCATAAAGCTCTGTCTAGTCTAGCTGCAACATAACTGGTGCCTCTACGATTGTTAGACCAAGTAAATTTATTTCCAGAATAGCCCATGTCTTGCATGCCAGAGGCTAACAGCATCTGTTGGAAGTCTGTATTCAAGCGAGAAGGTCTAAGACTAAATTTTTCGGAGGCAGAGATGATGGAGTTGAAGTCTCCCAGCACACACCATGGAATATTTGAAGAAGCTTGAGAAGTAAGGTAGTCCCAAAGTTCTCTTCTTCGAATATAGTTTGTAAAGGCATATATGCCAGTGAGAAGGCATTGGGTACCATTGGCTGGGTTAATCAAAGATAGAGTTAAGAATTGGCTGGAGAAATCCAATAGAGAGAATTGGAAAGCAGAAGTGGTTTTGAAAAGACACCAAATGGAAGCAGATGATTGATTGAGGTTAGAGAAGAAGCCATCAAAGCCGAAGATTGACCTCAAAGAGGGAGGGGGAGAAAGGGTCATCGGCTCCGAGAGAAAAATAATGTCAGGAGAGTTAGAAGAGATGAGGTGGTGGAGAGCCCTAAGGGTAGGGGAATTGGCAATACCCCTACAATTCCAATAAAGGACTTTAATCATTAGGAACTTGAGGGGAGAGAGGGAGGTGTTAGGAATTTTGTGTATTGCAATTTGATGGATGCATATCATTTTAATCATCATTTGATTTCTCACACTTGCATTATTTTAGAAAACATTGAAATCTTATTTTATCCATGCACTGTTTTTAAATATGGTAAAACTCAGTTTTATGCATGAATTGGTTTTAATTGTGGATGCAATTGATTTTGTAAAAGGAATTTCAAAATTCAAGCTTAGCCTAAGTTTTAAAGTTTCAAATGATTTGTGGCTTTTTATGATTCATGATTTTAAAAAATACTTAGATTGATTTAAATCATGTTTCAAGCTTGATTTAATGGCCCCAACAAGTCCCACATCAAAAATCTTTGAAAATTGCAAAAATATGCAAAATGGGAAAAGTGGCCCAGGGCCCAGTGTACCCGGTCGACCGGGTACACATCCCGGTCGACCGCGTACACTGCGGGTCGACTGGGCAGAGAGCCGTTTGGCTCTCCAACGGTCATTTTTCTGACCGTTAAGGGTCGGTCGACCGAGCCAAGCTGGGGGTCGACCGGGGACACGCAGAAACTCTGTTTTCTGTGTATAAAAAGGCTTCATTCCCTTTGAAAAAGTGTTGAACATTTTGGAGCTTCTAAGCACTCTTTGAGGTGTTTGAAGAGAAGAAAAAGGGGATGAACTAAGAGAGATCAAAGGGGGTCATTAGTAAAGCTCAAGCTTGGATTAAGGAAGTTAAATCACTAAGTAAGCTTTACCTCTCTTAATCAATTGTTATATGCTTAGTTTTAAATCTTTGGTAAATGATTTTTAGCATGATAACAATGATGTTTTGAATCCTTATCATATTTAATCTTTGATCTATTTGTATTGGATTCTACTTCTTGATTCAAACCAAGTTTGTTTTATAAACTTTGTTAATCATGTTTTGTCAAAACCTTTGATTTATTTATAAACATGTTTCATTAACTTGTTTGAATCATCTTTGTTGTTTTCATTCATTTGAACTTTAGTTAAACTAATTTGTTTTGAAAACAACATTGAATGTGCATCACATGTTTAGACATAATTAATTTCATACAACTTGTGTCATCTTGATTTTCATAAATCATTTACAAGTTAGTATTTGTGTACATGTGATTTGCATAACACTTCAATCAAATCTTTTTATGAGCATTAAACTTTTGAATTGCTTTAAGCATAAAATAGATTGAGCTTAATTTTAAACTTGATTGAAGTTTTCACACACACACATCATAAGCATTCATCTTTGTAATTCTTAGTGTGTTTGTGTGAGTTGTTTTACAATTTCATATCCGCCTATTTAGAGGCAATTTATTAGAGCTTAAATTGTAATCTCACAAGAGTGTTTTGTGAAGACACTTTCTTTGAGAGAAATCTTTTATGTATTAAGGTTATTGCTTAGCCTAAGAAAAGCATTGTGTAAAGGTTATTGCTTAGCCTATAAAAGCACATTGTAAGGTTATTGCTTAGCCTAGAAAAGCATAGTTGTAGAGGTTATTGCTTAGCCTTTTGAAAAGCATAATAGTGGAAATCCGGTGGGGTGTGAGGAACACAAGCCGGTAGTGGATGTAGGCACGTTGGCCGAACCACTATAAATATTGTGTTGTGGTGCATGCTCTTGTGGTGATTGTATGTATTTAGCTTCCGCATTGTGCTTGTTATCATCACTAGTGACTAGTTAGTTTATAGAAAATTAAAATTGGTCATAGTTAGTCACTATTAGTAGCTCACCCTATTCACCCCCCCTCTAGGGTTAGGATCCCCAAGGACTTTCAATTGGTATCAGAGCAAGGTTACTCCATTTAGGGCTTAAACACCCGGAGTTGATCCTCTCTATCTAGATCCTTGAGTTAGAACCCTATTAGTGTTTTTCTATGAAAATCATTAGAATGGATTCCACTATGATAGACTTTGTAGATTCTTGTGTAGATTCTTCTAGATCCCTTCTTCTTCCATCTATTGGAGATTCAAACATTGAATTTAAAGTATCTCAACTTGAATCCAAACTTAAATTAAAAGAAGAAGAAATTAATGAAAATGAAGATGACATTCAACAAGCCTATGATGAATTATGTACATTTTCCTTAGAGCTTGTTAAAAAGAATAAAAGACTACAACAAGAATCTAAAAGACTAAACAAAGAATTAGCCTCTTCTAAAGATGAACTTAGAGAGAAAGAAGAATTAATAAATTGTGTAGACTCTAAGTTTATGATCTCTTTGCATAACCTACAAAATGCTCAAGATGAAGTAATTGAATCAAAGATAGATTATGATAATCTTAATAAGGAAAATTCAAGACTAAGAGATCAATTAAAAAGGCAAGATGAAAACATTAACAACCTAGAATCCAAGTTGAATATCTCTAAGGAAAATTTATCTAATGCTCAAAATAAGATAAATACTCTAGAACTTGGATCAAATGTGTTTAATGAAGTTAAATTTGAATTAAAACTTGCCCATGAAGAGCTAAACAAATTTAAGGGAATTGAACATGAACTAACAAAAGTTAAAAATGAAAATTCAACCCTTAAAAACCAAGTCACTCAACTTGAAACCTACAAACAAAAGTATGAGTGCAAATTTACCCAAAGTGAAGAAAGATTGGAAAAGTTATTTAAATTGGGTAAATCAAAAGGAGATAGGACGGGTCTTGGATTTGATAGGAATACCTCATATGACCCTAAATTCACCAACACTTTTGTGAAAGGTGAGTCCTCATTCTCTAGCACTCACACTTCTTTGCCCATGTCTAAATGTAATTATTGTGGCATTGAAGGACACTTTAGGTTTGAGTGCAAACAAAGAAGAAGCAATGTATCTAAATCCATATTTGAACCTAAAAAGGTAAAATCAAATACTATGATGATTAAGACACTAAAAACCAAGGAAGACTCCAAAAAGATTAAACAAGTTAAACCTATTAAAAAGGAGTCTCATAAAATAGATTCTAAAAAGTTTAAACAAGTTAAACCAACTTTAAAAGAGTCTATCAACAAAAAGCTTCTCAACCTACCTCCCCTATCTCAAATGAAAGAACTTTTGAATAAAGTTGCAAAGTTAAATTTAAAATTCAAAAGTCAAATTAAGGGAGGATTTAAGAAGAAAAGAAAAATGAATTCATCCCCTAAGAAGAAAACTCACCAACCCCAAAAGACTAATCACCAATCTAAGCTAAATTTAGTCAAATCTAAATATCAAGGTGATAAGTCTAAGTTAAAAATTTATCAAATCAAATCTCCTAGAGTTGGTGAGAAGTTTAAGTTAGACCTCAAAGTTCATCCTTCCCAAGACCTTAGGTGGATTCCTAAAGTTAGACAAATAGACAAACCTTAGGGCCTTGGACCTCATTGACCAACCTAACCTTAATAGTTAAATCTTTTTGTTGGTCATGATTGCATTTGCATTTTATGTTCTTTCTTAGTTACATTTTTTAAAAAATGCATTTGTTTCTTTATGATCATTTGATTTTGTCTTCATGTACTTCCCTAAGTCACATATCATGGTTTTCAAAATCATTTGATTGTATTTCTCACATGTTAGATTTGCTTTTTGCTCTCATATAGTTATATCTTTTGTAATGCATTTCTACATGATCAATTGATTATGATTCCAAAAGCTTTCATAGCTAGATCTCTCATAATCAATTGATGTTGCAAATTCATTTGTTTGTATGTCATAGTAAGATTATCTTGAAAAACAAATGATTTAAAACAATTTAGTTTTTCCATAAATTTCTAAGTTATATCTTTTGATATGGAAAATATGTTTTCTTCAATTTCATACTCATTTTGTCCATTGTTGGATTTTGTTTATGATTTGAAGATTGCATGAATGGAAATGCTTTAAAACTTTTTGTTGTATTCATCAAAGCATGTTCCATGTTTTCATTTCCTTATGCTTTTGCTTATGTCATCCTTTAATGGAAATGAATGTTGTGATAGACTATTTGCATGTTTGCTCTTTTAGTTACATTCTTTATGCAAATGTTTTATTTGTTCCATGTATGGTTGTGTTCTTTAATTATTTTTTTTGTAACCATACTAGAACCCAAATCCATCCTTTATGCTTTCTAGTCATTTTTGTGAAATGGATGGTTATGATGTTTGATTCATGTGTATTTGTCATACTTATACATGTTTCAACCTCATAGTAGTGTTTGATCATATGAACCTCTTTGAAATTCATTTCTTGAATTACATAGTTATATCTCTTGAATGATGGATTTCTTAGATGATGTATTCATATGGTTGACACTTTGGAAATTGCATATTCTTATAAGTCATATATTTTCAAAATGCAATTTTTCATGTTCATCACTATGCTCAATAGTTATATCATTAAAGTGATGAATATTTATTCATGTTGCTTGATGGAATTTTGTGTTTGTCACATGCTTGCTCTTAATCATGTTTCATATTCAATTGGTAATCAATTGGTATCTTTTTCATTTAGTATCATATCCAATTGATATCTTGAGAATGTGATAAACCTTGTGCACATTGGATTAAACTTGATAGTAATATGTCTTTGTTCCATGTCACATTCCATTAGCTTCATAAATGGTCATGTTTGCCACCTCTCTTGCTTATTTGGTTAAATCTCGTGACCACCATGTTTATGTGTTAATAATCTTGGTTGGTTAATGGTTGAGGTAGGCATCATGGTTTGAATTTCATTTCACTCATCTTACACTTGATAGTGATATTTTATGATTGAGTGAAATGATTTCAAAATTTACATAGCATATGATTTTCATAGTTATATTATTTGATGCTATGTTTAGTAAACCCCTTATCATCATGGATAGCTCTAACTTGGATTAATCCTTCTAGTTACATTCCTTAAGTCCATTTTAGAGTGATTGAGCTAATAAGTCATACTCTTAAATCTCAATTGATATGGTTCTTATTTCAATTGGTATCCATGATAGATTAACCTTTTGACCTTGCTCTTCAACTTTCCTTAAGCTTATAGGTCAATTGGTTTCTCTCCAATTTGGTAATTTGATCATTGAGCCTTATAGTTAATCATTATCAATTGGTATCTAATCCTTCCCTTGAAGTTATCCCTCAATTGGTTAAACCATCTTCTTCTTGCATCTAATAGTTATATTCTTGTCAAAAGTATGACAAAAGAAGATTATGGATTGAGGGGGAGTAAACCTTCTAAGGAAGCATTAGAGATGATCAAATTCACCATTGCTATTCCCTTATAACTTACTCACATGCATAATAGCCTGTTAAGTATTTCATTTTCGATTTCATTTGTTAACAGGTGCTACTAAAGGTATTTTCCTTGTTTCATGTGTGTAGGTACCTTTCTTCAATTGCTACCTTTGCAATTTAATGGCAAAGGGGGAGAAAGGATTAAGGGGGAGAAAATGCTCTAGCTACCCAAAAAGGGAGAAAGATCAAAGGGGGAGAGAGCATTCAATGGCAAAGGGAGAGAAAGACCAAGGAGAGAGAGTGCTTGGTCTAAGGGGGAGAGAAGATAAAAGAAAGAAAGCTTGGAGCTAAGGACAAGAAGAATGAAGATCAAAAGAGCTAAAGCCCAAGCTAAGTGAAGGAGCATCCGAAGATTTCAAGCCGCGTCAAGCCAAGGAGCTGAAGACTTAGTGTGAGGTTTAGTGTTAAGTTAAGGTTTGCCATCAAATTGCAAAGGGGGAGATTGTTAGGAATTTTGTGTATTGCAATTTGATGGATGCATATCATTTTAATCATCATTTGATTTCTCACACTTGCATTATTTTAGAAAACATTGAAATCTTATTTTATCCATGCACTGTTTTTAAATATGGTAAAACTCAGTTTTATGCATGAATTGGTTTTAATTGTGGATGCAATTGATTTTGTAAAAGGAATTTCAAAATTCAAGCTTAGCCTAAGTTTTAAAGTTTCAAATGATTTGTGGCTTTTTATGATTCATGATTTTAAAAAATACTTAGATTGATTTAAATCATGTTTCAAGCTTGATTTAATGGCCCCAACAAGTCCCACATCAAAAATCTTTGAAAATTGCAAAAATATGCAAAATGGGAAAAGTGGCCCAGGGCCCAGTGTACCCGGTCGACCGGGTACACATCCCGGTCGACCGCGTACACTGCGGGTCGACTGGGCAGAGAGCCGTTTGGCTCTCCAACGGTCATTTTTCTGACCGTTAAGGGTCGGTCGACCGAGCCAAGCTGGGGGTCGACCGGGGACACGCAGAAACTCTGTTTTCTGTGTATAAAAAGGCTTCATTCCCTTTGAAAAAGTGTTGAACATTTTGGAGCTTCTAAGCACTCTTTGAGGTGTTTGAAGAGAAGAAAAAGGGGATGAACTAAGAGAGATCAAAGGGGGTCATTAGTAAAGCTCAAGCTTGGATTAAGGAAGTTAAATCACTAAGTAAGCTTTACCTCTCTTAATCAATTGTTATATGCTTAGTTTTAAATCTTTGGTAAATGATTTTTAGCATGATAACAATGATGTTTTGAATCCTTATCATATTTAATCTTTGATCTATTTGTATTGGATTCTACTTCTTGATTCAAACCAAGTTTGTTTTATAAACTTTGTTAATCATGTTTTGTCAAAACCTTTGATTTATTTATAAACATGTTTCATTAACTTGTTTGAATCATCTTTGTTGTTTTCATTCATTTGAACTTTAGTTAAACTAATTTGTTTTGAAAACAACATTGAATGTGCATCACATGTTTAGACATAATTAATTTCATACAACTTGTGTCATCTTGATTTTCATAAATCATTTACAAGTTAGTATTTGTGTACATGTGATTTGCATAACACTTCAATCAAATCTTTTTATGAGCATTAAACTTTTGAATTGCTTTAAGCATAAAATAGATTGAGCTTAATTTTAAACTTGATTGAAGTTTTCACACACACACATCATAAGCATTCATCTTTGTAATTCTTAGTGTGTTTGTGTGAGTTGTTTTACAATTTCATATCCGCCTATTTAGAGGCAATTTATTAGAGCTTAAATTGTAATCTCACAAGAGTGTTTTGTGAAGACACTTTCTTTGAGAGAAATCTTTTATGTATTAAGGTTATTGCTTAGCCTAAGAAAAGCATTGTGTAAAGGTTATTGCTTAGCCTATAAAAGCACATTGTAAGGTTATTGCTTAGCCTAGAAAAGCATAGTTGTAGAGGTTATTGCTTAGCCTTTTGAAAAGCATAATAGTGGAAATCCGGTGGGGTGTGAGGAACACAAGCCGGTAGTGGATGTAGGCACGTTGGCCGAACCACTATAAATATTGTGTTGTGGTGCATGCTCTTGTGGTGATTGTATGTATTTAGCTTCCGCATTGTGCTTGTTATCATCACTAGTGACTAGTTAGTTTATAGAAAATTAAAATTGGTCATAGTTAGTCACTATTAGTAGCTCACCCTATTCACCCCCCCTCTAGGGTTAGGATCCCCAAGGACTTTCAGGAGGTCCATTTGAGCTTCTAGTCAAGGGGCGAGAGGAGGAGGCCTTTTTATTTCTGATTTTGGTTTTCTTTTTGTTAGAGGGAGGGGTGAGGTTTACCTCTAAGGAGATACCAACAGGAAGAGGGGAAGAGGGGGGATTAGAAGGATCAGAAGAAAGCAAGGGAAGAGAGGGAGAAGGGGGAAGAGGAGGGAAGGGGAAGGCATCAGTTGGCTCTATAAAGGAGCATTTTTCCAGAATGTCAAAAGGATTTGAGGTATCTAGGGCAGGAGCAGGGATTTTATCAAGGACTTCCAGAAAGATCTCCTGGGGTAGCTGATCAAGTCTGGAATTAGACTGATGATGATGGCCAGAAGAGGTGGAGGGGCTAGGGGAGCCAGGGGGAGGGAGAGGGGGAGGGGGAGGAACAGAGTCCTTTTGTGGGGCCGAGGAGCTTCCTGGAATAGAAGGGTCAAGAGAGACCACATGATTGGAGGCTAGGACTGGCTCAGACTCAGAGGGAGCTGCAGAGATGGAGACAGGATGGTCTTGGGGATCTAGCTCCGGAGTTGGAGACTTGCCCAGGATGCCTTGGCTGGAATGGCTCTGTTTAATTGAGGATCTAGGAACAGATTTGCAGTAAGTCTCTGAGTGACCATGAAGAAGGCAAAGGGAACATGGCAGATTTTCGTAGGAAACAGAGAGAAGAACTTCCTCTTCTCCAGCTAAGTCCACCTTGATTTCGGTAGGTTTAGGTCTGGAAAGGTCAATGTGAACCAGGATTCTAGCAAAAGTGAGAATTTTTTGGGAGGCAGTGATGTCATCTAATTTCAGGGGAGTGCCTATGGAACTAGCTAACGAGAGAAGGATATTGGAGCTCCATAAGTGGTAAGGAATGCCATAGATGCGGATCCAAACTGGGTGTAGATTAGGCCATTCTACAGGGCCTTGACCAGGGGACCAGGGAAGAAGAAGGAGTTTCCTATTCTGCAGGCTGTGAGGGGATTGTGAGAGGACCAAATCCCGGTCTTCCTTGGAGCTAAATCTAAAGATAAAATGGCCCTTATCAGTGAGGGAAATCAGACATGGTTTAGAGAGATTCCAGTGAGAGTTGGCTTGGGAGGTCAGCCATTCCACAGTCGGTCTTCTTCCAATGAATTTGCCTATAGCTGCATTTGAGAAGGAGTTTTTGCTAGGCTCTATCATGGAAGAAGGGATTTTCATAACTACCTGACCATCTAATAGAGAAGAGGTTGGGAAGTCTGAGGGGGCAATCGGCTTAGAATCAGGGAAAAGGTCTAACCAGGAACTAGGAGGGGGCTTAGATTGCTGAACCAGGAGAGGGTTGGAGACAGAGTTAAGGAGAGGAGCTAGTTGTTCTGTGGAGGTACAGGGGGGTAGAGGAGGAGGGTCAGGGGGTTTCAGAGGAGGAAGAGGCAAGGATTTACCTAAAGCAGAGCTGAGGAGACCAGCCAAGTGATTGTGCAGAATAGCTAGCTGAGCTTCATCCCAGACCTGAGAAGAGGGACGATCTGAAATAACTGTAGAGGGCTGAGTCAAGGTTTGAGACCTTAAACCGGGAGCTATGGAGCTGAGGGACTGAGCAGAAAAGGTTGGCTGGGGCAATTGTGGGAGGAGGGAACCGGGCGAGGGGGCTGCCGAGGGGGTTGCTGACCGAACCAGAGCAGCAACTGGCTGGGAGCTGGGAAGAGGAGGAAAATCTGAAGAGAGAAAAGGGAATGGAGCTTCGAAGGGAGGAGGTCGGTCGGCTTGAGGGGGTTCAGCTACGGAGGTATTAGAGGGGATTTGGGGAGGAAGGGAGCGAAGGGTAAGGGAAGGGTTAGGGCTAGCAGACATCGTCTCTGAGAACATCCATATACTAAGAACTTAGATTTTAATGATTAATCGGATAATTCTAAGGGGACGATTATTCCATCATCAGATGGTATAGATTCTTTATTGCATTTGCACGTCCCAACTGATCAAGTCCGAGTACCCAAAACACAGAGCTGTTGACCCATGAAAAGAATCTCACCCATAGTGAATCAAAGCACAAGAACTTGACTTCGTCAGTTCATCCACAAATGCTCAAGATTAAGAGCACCGGTTACTCAGTAGCATGAGGTGACTTGATCTCTTTTCTGTGATAGTACTATTTTAGAGATCACACCTACAATGGTCCTGTTCAATGCATGACACATGCACTAATGAGATAGATCCGGGAAAGCCCTCCCGTGACTTAGGTATGTCACCCTATATAGGAGAGTATCTCATTATAACTTCTACCAAGATGAAGTGCCCAGCTCCATCTTTCAGTTATGAACAAATATGATGTTTCTAGTTGTCCATGAATTAGACCTATCTGTGTGTAGACACTACACACCTAATTCATTTACTAGAAACAATGGGCCTTACACAACCATACATATATATATGTTTAAGCATAAAAGAGTCTTTCCATTAAATAACCAGTAAATATCCAGTAACAAAAGATGAGAATGCAGCTACTGGGCTTTAGGGCATACACCAATCTCAACAAGAACATATCAGACTGGAACAAACCATTATAACAAAAAATACAGAGCTGAGAGTATCTGGATATTATATTCCCATATATATTCAAGTTACAATAACAATGTGCATTAATTACAATCCCAATAAACGGGCTAATCAAAGCCATACAAAAACAAGCTAATAATCTCTACCCCATATGTGACGTAGCTCCGATGTCAAGCTCAATGTCTACATGACATAGCCGACAAAATAACCTGCAAGCTCATGGCTCCATAGCCAACACGTACACTCTGATCGAGCTAGATATCTGAACCTGAGTACCAAAGTAGTGGGTCAGACACGACGGTCTGGCAGGTGGGTGAAAAGATAATACAAGTGCTGAAAAATAAAACATATGATAAATCATGGTATTTGACAAAATTCTGTATCCATATAAAATGGGTATAAAACATGAATATTTGACAAGACATGTATTCCTTTAAAGCATGTATAAAACATGAATATTTGACAAAACGTGTAATCATTTAAATCATGTAAAAACACATATATTTGGCAAGTCGGGAATTCCGTGTGAAAAGACATAGCAATAATTTTTAAACAATGATACCTGAGGGAATACATTGAAACCTGTATAAATCATGAATTTCATAACAAAAGAATACATCATTTGTAAGAGTTACATATGCGATAAAATCATGTAAAGGTACCAATGATTCGGGAACTAACAAGATGGCAACCACACAAAGCTAAATCCTCTCTCACAAAATGATAAGAGCACATCGGGACTTTGACCTCAGTCACACGAGGTGAGGAGAGTCAACGACGTTGACCTCAGTCACACGAGGTGAGGAGAGTCAATGATTTTATATAATAAATACATATAATACTCTTCGGGACCACGGTAGCGAACCGGGTATATTGGGGTGGGGCGAGGCGAGAACCATGCTGCAGCTGGTATAACAGAAGGGGGATATCCAAACCGGTGGATCAAACCGATAAGGTTATCCAAGCTTAGTGGTGCCGACTCATAGGTAACATGCGAAAATCAAAACAATGAATACACATAACAGGGCGGGGTGCTCGCAGGCACAAAAACACATCAGTATCGGGACGGGCATATACGGGTTAGCAAAAGCTAAATACACTTTCCAATACTTTCGGGACAAGTCAAAATCATAAGATATGATGTTTGAAATGCACAATTAAAAATTGGGTCAAGATGAACATGAATGGATTTCCAATATTCTCTTAGCTAAGAGTTGAAGGTCCAAGATTTGAATCAATGTGTATAGGGTTCCGTATGTTAGGTTTGATAAACATTTGGTACTCTTTAAGTTGACAAATCTAGAAATCCTCACCGAATCTCCATGATGAGGTTTCTTCTTCCTCCGGGCTTCATACAACGCCTTACAAGTCCTTACATAGCATTGGGGCTCCAAACAATACCTCCCCACTACATCACATCACAATTTACCCAAATATTTCGTGGGCTTCTATGCATCATTACAAGTCCAATGGCTTCAAATAAGAAGAAAATGGATAGAGCTGAATTGGATTTGAATATGGGCTTGAAGTGAGTCTAGAGAATGGTCCAACAATCCCCATTTTTACAGTTCTTCTCATTTCAGTCCGATCGATCGGACTCATTGGCCGATCGGTCGGTCCTGAAATGCTCTCAGTTATTCACAGTCCGATCGATCGGACCTGAAATGCCCACAGTCCGATCGATCGGACAGCGGCAAATCTCAGCCTAATTGGTTGGATCCCTCTTTTGTCCAATCCCTTTCCATTTCCTTTCTTTCCCCTTCTTCCAAACATAACTTCATGAATATTTGGGCCCTTTCTTGACCTCCTCAACTCATCAAATCATCCATAAAAATGGATCCAACCTCTTCATCCCATTCACATTTAACCAAAGAAATCCATTACTTGAAATGAGTCAAAACTTAATACAATCAAGATATCATTTTCAAGAAAGTAATATGCTAGAAAGATGCATCAATGAGTGTATTTCAAAACTCAGTAAAAGCATGTCATGAAGTAAAGCTTAAGTAATGAAAATCATTAATAAAAGCAAAGCATTTGCATAAAAACATGATTAATGAAAATAAATCATTTCATCCACTTGCCTTAGGTCCAAAGCTAAGCAAATTAACCTCTAATCACACTCCAAGACAAGAAATCACAACCTATTCAAAAACCCCCAAAAACAAGCCCTAAAATGTCAAAACCAAGAAATATAAAGAGAAAGCTTTCGATAATGGAGATGGAGAGTCTCATGGGCTAGGAAAACACAAATCTAGGAGATGGAGAGAATCACTTACCTAGAAAGTCTTCAAATAAGCAAGGTTAGCTCAAAGAGAAATTCGAAGTTGATGAATCCTTCTAAAAATGGTACCAATTGAAAGCTCTTGACGAGGTGAACAAGATTGGTGAAGGTCTTCTCTTGATTTGAGCAAGGCTTTGAGGTGATCTGTGAGGAAGAAAACAAGGAAAGAAGAAAGGGGTGGAAAATTCCCCATTCCTGCACTGGCAGCACCGCTGGGACGATTGGGAGGGATGAGGAAGAGGAGTTGTACATTTATAATGGGAGGGTGTGGGCCCCACCACACTTAGAAACACCTAAAATTTGTAATTGGGATTAGAGGGCTTTCTAGACCTCGGATCAAGAAACATAAAACATGAAAAGTGTCCGAAATAAAATTATCTTTCCAAGAAGGTTAATATTGACATACTTCCGGGGTCCAGAGAAAAAGTCAACGTTTGGTCAAAGGGATCAAAATAATGGATTCAAGTGTTAAGACATCGATTTATGGGCCTCGGATGCGATCGACAAAGAGGAGGGAAATGCTTCTCATAAAATCTAGTTTCCAAAAAGTATATATTTGGCAATATTCTAAGATCTCAAAATTTGGGTCCAGATTATTGTGAAAAGACTGATTTTGCCCCCAGGGCTGGAAAAACGGATTTTCGGAGTTTCAAATGGGTACGGAGTGAACACGAAAGTTGTAGGGAATGACGAGATTAGTCAAACGAAGCTGGAATGGGAATTTTCAAAAATCAAAGAGAATCTTTCCAAAATGACCACACAAAACAAATAGGACCCAATGGTCACTGTCTAGGTTCACTGGCTTCCAAAACTAAAGAAAATAAAATCAAACTCAGAAATTCAATCAAACAACCGGTAAACCCACTGAGAAAACAAATCCACGATTAAAACACACTAAACCAGGAAATCTGGGGTCGGGTTCTCACATCCTCCCCCCCTTAGAGCATCTGGTCCTCCAAATGACTAAACAAATCCAAAAACAAGTGGGGACATTAATCCCGCACCTCGAAAATAAAATCACAAATCAAAACTCTAAAACGGTCATCTCGAAAACATCTAAACTCGCTGGGTCATCCTTGCTGTAGAACTCTTCGGTCAACTATCAACAGTCGTCAAACATTCTTTCACTGGCTCGAATCTGTCACTGTCCTGCCAATCTGACTACTCAAGAAATTTGCCAACTCTGACTCCTTCTAAACTCAACCAAGTCTCTTGCTTCTAGCCAGCTTAGTAAAGAAAATTCTTGGAACAATTCTGTCGACTTCATCTCAACTGTCGAAGCTAGGGTCTCGTATCCACTGCACAATCTTCAAGGTGAACTCTTGTTAGTTCTAACTCTTTCTGCTCGTTGCCCTTGATCCTCTGTACAATGGTTGGTCTCTGACACTAACATGCTTGTACCTTCACCATTCTTCAGCATTTAAAGCTCTGCACACACTCTTGTAACTGTTCTGTTAGGTTTGATTTCCCAACCAACATCCAAAATAATTGATTTCCTGCTCCTCGTATATATGCATTGAAATCTAAAGTTCCTCATGTCGATAAGGTCCACGAAAATCTTCATTATCAGGCGATCGAGTAGAAGTCCTTTCTGCAATCAACTCCTTCATTAGCTGCTGAAATTCAACTCCAAAAGCTTTTAACCACACAAATGACACATCCTGCTGGGTCTACTCCTCCACATAGCTGCACTTGTTGAACATCCCTAAATAATTCTGACTGTTTGTCTACTACTCATCACACTCAAACGGTTACAACTCTGCATTTAAATATCAAAATTGTTTCAATCAAACCTCGGTTGCTCAATCTTCTGCCTCTGTTTCAGGTTCACCATCCTCAAGTCATGCACATGTGCCTTTGTTTTCTGAATCTTTCAACTGACCTTGTCCATAGGTTATGATTCTTCATCTCGTATCTGTACTCTGTCCAAACTGATGTCCTACAAGTCTGTAAAATCCATAAAATCTACCTATCATGTGACCAGGTAACAATCAATTCTGCATACAACTCTCTCTACTGCTGCCGAAAACTGAATTCCTATGCTTTTACCCACGCACTGACGTACTTTGTTGAGTCAACTTCATCACCATAGTCGCAATTGCTGAACCTCCTCGAACAATTCTCTATCACAAGTTCATCAATGCGCGAGAAATTTCTAACATTTGGCATCCACTTGAAGCTCTATCAACTGAAAGTCACCTCAACCTTCCTGAAATCTACCATTTATCTGGTCTCTGGAGTCTCTTGACTTAGGAAAACGGCTCAAGTTCAACCCAAATATCTGTACTTACCTGTTTTGGCTTGCCACATGATGGTCCTCAATCAACTGTAAATAGTCTTGAAGTGCTCCTCATGCCTCTTGTTAACTGACAACTGTACAATTCTTCTCTTGCTGCTAATATCTGTGACGCCGAAAGAGCTAAAACTTTGCCAAATCCTTTGAGAACCACATACTAATACCACAAAACTCTGACTCTCTGGCGCGAAAACAAGGAAAAAGCACTGAATGTGGGTGCGGGGACATTAAATCCTCCCCCACTAGAAAAGAATTTGGTCCCCAAAATTCCTTAGCAATATCAAAAGGGAAGAGACAAGGAGAGTCTCCCCCACTAGAAGAAAAACAAATCCGAATCCGACAAAACGACATCTAGTCAAAACAAGATCAAATTCTAACGATTCCTCACCACACGTCTTAAGGTTCCTAGAGTGTTTTATTTCCTAAAAACCAGCCCGCTCTGATACCAGTCTGTCACGACCCCAAACCCGAGGGGCCGTGAGAAATGGTTGTTGTTGGGAGTTAAGTAATAATTATGTTTCTCCCAAGATCCGCGTGTGTGAGGATAATACATTCCAACACACCTTGAATATTTTGCGGAAGCTTTTGTGGCGTTGCGACCCAAAGTCCGTGGCCATCGGATTCCAAGTCGCACTCAACCCAAGCATATAATTATCTTATCAAAGAACATCTCAGACGGGAACAAACCATTATAACAAAAAATACAGAGCTGAGAGTATCTGGATATTATATTCCCATATATATTCAAGTTACAATAACAATGTGCATTAATTACAATCCCAATAAACGGGCTAATCAAAGCCATACAAAAACAAGCTAATAATCTCTACCCCATATGTGACGTAGCTCCGATGTCAAGCTCAATGTCTACACGACATAGCCGACAAAATAACCTGCAAGCTCATGGCTCCATAGCCAACACGTACACTCTGATCGGGCTAGATATCTGAACCTGAGTACCAAAGTAGTGGGTCAGACACGACGGTCTGGCAGGTGGGTGAAAAGATAATACAAGTGCTGAAAAATAAAACATATGATAAATCATGGTATTTGACAAAATTCTGTATCCATATAAAACGGGTATAAAACATGAATATTTGACAAGACATGTATTCCTTTAAAGCATGTATAAAACATGAATATTTGACAAAACGTGTAATCATTTAAATCATGTAAAAAACACATATATTTGGCAAGTCGGGAATTCCGTGTGAAAAGACATAGCAATGATTTTTAAACAATGATACCTGAGGGAATACATTGAAACCTGTATAAATCATGAATTTCATAACAGAAGAATACATCATTTCTAAGAGTTACATATGCGATAAAATCATGTAAAGGTACCAATGATTCGGGAACTAACAAGATGGCAACCACACAAAGCTAAATCCTCTCTCACAAAATGATAAGAGCACATCGGGACATTGACCTCAGTCACACGAGGTGAGGAGAGTCAACGACGTTGACCTCAGTCACACGAGGTGAGGAGAGTCAATGATTTTATATAATAAATACATATAATACTCTTCGGGACCACTGTAGCGAACCGGGTATATTGGGGCGGGGCGAGGCGAGAACCATGCTGCAGCTGGTATAACAGAAGGGGGATATCCAAACCGGTGGATCAAACCGATAAGGTTATCCAAGCTTAGTGGTGCCGACTCATAGGTAACATGCGAAAATCAAAACAATGAATACACATAACGGGGCGGGGTGCTCGCAGGCACAAAAACACATCAGTATCGGGACGGGCATATACGGGTTAGCAAAAGCTAAATACACTTTCCAATACTTTCGGGACAAGTCAAAATCAGAAGATATGATGTTTGAAATGCACAATTAAAAATCGGGTCAAGATGAACATGAATGGATTTCCAATATTCTCTTAGCTAAGAGTTGAAGGTTCAAGATTTGAATCAATGTGTATAGGGTTCCGTATGTTAGGTTTGATAAACATTTGGTACTCTTTAAGTTGACAAATCTAGAAATCCTCACCGAATCTCCATGATGAGGTTTCTTCTTCCTCCGGGCTTCATACAACGCCTTACAAGTCCTTACATAGCATTGGGGCTCCAAACAATACCTCCCCACTACATCACATCACAATTTACCCAAATATTTCGTGGGCTTCTATGCATCATTACAAGTCCAATGGCTTCAAATAAGAAGAAAATGGATAGAGCTGAATTGGATTTGAATATGGGCTTGAAGTGAGTCTAGAGAATGGTCCAACAATCCCCATTTTTACAGTTCTTCTCATTTCAGTCCGATCGATCGGACTCATTGGCCGATCGGTCGGTCCTGAAATGCTCTCAGTTATTCACAGTCCGATCGATCGGACCTGAAATGCCCACAGTCCGATCGATCGGACAGCGGCAAATCTCAGCCTAATTGGTTGGATCCCTCTTTTGTCCAATCCCTTTCCATTTCCTTTCTTTCCCCTTCTTCCAAACATAACTTCATGAATATTTGGGCCCTTTCTTGACCTCCTCAACTCATCAAATCATCCATAAAAATGGATCCAACCTCTTCATCCCATTCACATTTAACCAAAGAAATCCATTACTTGAAATGAGTCAAAACTTAATACAATCAAGATATCATTTTCAAGAAAGTAATATGCTAGAAAGATGCATCAATGAGTGTATTTCAAAACTCAGTAAAAGCATGTCATGAAGTAAAGCTTAAGTAATGAAAATCATTAATAAAAGCAAAGCATTTGCATAAAAACATGATTAATGAAAATAAATCATTTCATCCACTTGCCTTAGGTCCAAAGCTAAGCAAATCAACCTCTAATCACACTCCAAGACAAGAAATCACAACCTATTCAAAAACCCCCAAAAACAAGCCCTAAAATGTCAAAACCAAGAAATATAAAGAGAAAGCTTTCGATAATGGAGATGGAGAGTCTCATGGGCTAGGAAAACACAAATCTAGGAGATGGAGAGAATCACTTGCCTAGAAAGTCTTCAAATAAGCAAGGTTAGCTCAAAGAGAAATTCGAAGTTGATGAATCCTTCTAAAAATGGTACCAATTGAAAGCTCTTGACGAGGTGAACAAGATTGGTGAAGGTCTTCTCTTGATTTGAGCTAGGCTTTGAGGTGATCTGTGAGGAAGAAAACAAGGAAAGAAGAAAGGGGTGGAAAATTCCCCATTCTTGCACTGGCACCACCGCTGGGACGATTGGGAGGGATGAGGAAGAGGAGTCGTACATTTATAATGGGTGGGTGTGGGCCCCACCACACTTAGAAACACCTAAAATTTGTAATTGGGATTAGAGGGCTTTCTAGTCCTCGGATCAAGAAACATAAAACATGAAAAGTGTCCGAAATAAAATTATCTTTCCAACAAGGTTAATATTGACATACTTCCGGGGTCCATAGAAAAAGTCAACGTTTGGTCAAAGGGATCAAAATAATGGATTCAAGTGTTAAGACATCGATTTATGGGCCTCGGATGCGATCGACAAAGAGGAGGGAAATGTTTCTCATAAAATCTAGTTTCCAAAAAGTATATATTTGGCAATATTCTAAGATCTCAAAATTTGGGTCCAGATTATTGTGAAAAGACTGATTTTGCCCCCAGGGCTGGAAAAACGGATTTTCGGAGTTTCAAATGGGTACGGAGTGAACACGAAAGTTGTAGGGAATGACGAGATTAGTCAAACGAAGCTGGAATGGGAATTTTCAAAAATCAAAGAGAATCTTTCCAAAATGACCACACAAAACAAATAGGACCCAATGGTCACTGTCTAGGTTCACTGGCTTCCAAAACTAAAGAAAATAAAATCAAACTCAGAAATTCAATCAAACAACCGGTAAACCCACTGAGAAAACAAATCCACGATTAAAACACACTAAACCAGGAAATCTGGGGTCGGGTTCTCACATCCTCCCCCCCTTAGAGCATCTGGTCCTCCAAATGACTAAACAAATCCAAAAACAAGTGGGGACATTAATCCCGCACCTCGAAAATAAAATCACAAATCAAAACTCTAAAACGGTCATCTCGAAAACATCTAAACTCGCTGGGTCATCCTTGCTGTAGAACTCTTCGGTCAACTATCAACAGTCGTCAAACATTCTTTCACTGGCTTGAATCTGTCACTGTCCTGCCAATCTGACTACTCAAGAAATTTGCCAACTCTGACTCCTTCTAAACTCAACCAAGTCTCTTGCTTCTAGCCAGCTTAGTAAAGAAAATTCTTGGAACAATTCTGTCGACTTCATCTCAACTGTCGAAGCTAGGGTCTCGTATCCACTGCACAATCTTCAAGGTGAACTCTTGTTAGTTCTAACTCTTTCTGCTCGTTGCCCTTGATCCTCTGTACAATGGTTGGTCTCTGACACTAACATGCTTGTACCTTCACCATTCTTCAGCATTTAAAGCTCTGCACACACTCTTGTAACTGTTCTGCCAGGTTTGATTTCCCAACCAACATCCAAAATAATTGATTTCCTGCTCCTCGTATATATGCATTGAAATCTGAAGTTCCTCATGTCGATAAGGTCCACGAAAATCTTCATTATCAGGCGATCGAGTAAAAGTCCTTTCTGCGATCAACTCCTTCATTAGCTGCTGAAATTCAACTCCAAAAGCTTCTAACCACACAAATGACACATCCTGCTGGGTCTACTCCTCCACATAGCTGCACTTGTTGAACATCCCTAAATAATTCTGACTGTTTGTCTACTACTCATCACACTCAAACGGTTACAACTCTGCATTTAAATATCAAAATTGTTTCAATCAAACCTCGGTTGCTCAATCTTCTGCCTCTGTTTCAGGTTCACCATCCTCAAGTCATGCACATGTGCCCTTGTTTTCTGAATCTTTCAACTGACCTTGTCCATAGGTTATGATTCTTCATCTCGTATCTGTACTCTGTCCAAACTGATGTCCTACAAGTCTGTAAAATCCATAAAATCTACCTATCATGTGACCAGGTAACAATCAATTCTGTATACAACTCTCTCTACTGCTGCCGAAAACTGAATTCCTATGCTTTTACCCACGCACTGACGTACTTTGTTGAGTCAACTTCATCACCATAGTCGCAATTGCTGAACCTCCTCGAACAATTCTCTGTCACAAGTTCATCAATGCGCGAGAAATTTCTAACATTTGGCATCCACTTGAAGCTCTATCAACTGAAAGTCACCTCAACCTTCCTGAAATCTACCATTTATCTGGTCTCTGGAGTCTCTTGACTTAGGAAAACGGCTCAAGTTCAACCCAAATATCTGTACTTACCTGTTTTGGCTTGCCACATGACGGTCCTCAATCAACTGTAAATAGTCTTGAAGTGCTCCTCATGCCTCTTGTTAACTGACAACTGTACAATTCTTCTCTTGCTGCTAATATCTGTGACGCTGAAAGAGCTAAAACTTTGCCAAATCCTTTGAGAACCACATACTAATACCACAAAACTCTGACTCTCTGGCGTGAAAACAAGGAAAAAGCACTGAATGTGGGTGCGGGGACATTAAATCCTCCCCCACTAGAAAAGAATTTGGTCCCCAAAATTCCTTAGCAATATCAAAAGGGAAGAGACAAGGAGAGTCTCCCCCACTAGAAGAAAAACAAATCCGAATCCGACAAAACGACATCTAGTCAAAACAAGATCAAAATCTAACGATTCCTCACCACACGTCTTAAGGTTCCTAGAGTGTTTTATTTCCTAAAAACCTGCCCGCTCTGATATCAGTCTGTCACGACCCCAAACCCGAGGGGCCGTGAGAAATTGTTGTTGTTGGGAGTTAAGTAATAATTATGTTTCTCCCAAGATCCGCGTGGGTGAGGATAATACGTTCCAACACACCTTGAATATTTTGCGGAAGCTTTCGTGGCGTTGCGACCCGAAGTCCGTGGCCATCGGATTCCGTGTCGCACTCAACCCAAGTGGGCTTGCTCCCCATGTTGTGTGTTTGAATCCCGCCCTAAATTTACCCTGTGTATGTGTATGTGGATTTTTTGTGTACCCGAGGGAATAGTTCTATAGGAACTGGGTAAAAAATAAATGAATCTATGCACTTCGGGATGTGAATATGCTTAATTGTTTCTCATAGTGGATAAACTCAACCCAGCCTATTGCCATTCCATGGTGAAGGGCAAACCTAGTTTGGGTTAAGCTTCCCCAAGTTTTTCTAATTCAAACTGTCAATTTTATGGTGAGCATCTTACCCACATGCTCAACTATCGATCCTTAGATATGTCACTCACTCTTCATAGATTCACACGCGTTTAACCCCAAGGGGTAGCTCAGTAGGTCTAGGACCACAGTTTGCACCCGGAGGCTGTGGGTTCGAAACTGCACTACCACACTGGGGCTACAAGGGAGTTTACCCGATTTCCTTATGGGCCTGGAGGGATTAGTCCAGCTCAAAGGGTTGGCAACCCTCAGATAGCAAAAAAAAAAAAAAACAAAAATAAAAAAGAAAAAAAAAGATTCACAAGCTTTTGTGAGCTTCCTCTTCCCACGGTGCCGGTATCCTCTTGCCTCCAAGACCCTTTAGCTGAGGGTAAATTAAAATAGAAAAAAACCTGAGAATTTCTGTGAAAGCCTGTGAGAGAGGACCCGGACCCTTCAGGCAGGATGAGGGCATCTGTTTCCATGCGTGATTCATCCCTCGTGGTAAAAAAGAACAATGGGCCCACCTTTACAAATGGGGTAACAACTATTTTCGCTAATCAATCATATGGCGGGGCCAACTCCTATTAAAATAAAATTGAGACATGTAGGTCACAACCTTCTTCTTTATGAATGGTTCGGATTAAAATAATAGGTCCTACAAAAAAGTTTTAACTATGATCGCAATCTATTAATGGGTACACAATCTACAAAAAAGTTTTAACAACCGCTAACCGCAGCATGAATTAAAGAGGAGTCTGAATCCTCTAGCAGATATTTGTTTCACTCATACATCTTTGAGTTTCATGGGTCCCATCATACGATTGAACACCATGATGAAAACATAATTAATACCATCATAAACAACGATGTCACATATACGCCATAACGTTTCCATCATGGTGCTCAATCATATAGTGGAACCCACTCTTTTGAACTGAAACTTTCGAATATATTAGTGGATGTGCGGGATGAAATTCATTCATCTTAAATGGTTTAGATTATCACTATACGTCCCTTAAGTTCCACGCCTGTTTCACTATATGGGCCTTAAGTTCCCGTGCAATAGTTATGCCAGAGGATTGGGACTCATTTTTTTTAGTGGTGATTGGGACACATCAAGTAGACAAACTTTAACAAAATTTAACTACAATCACAACTAGCCTACTGTGAGATTGATCACAACTAAAAATAATAGGGATTTTTACCAAAAAAGTGTCCCAAAATTCATATTATATGGATTTAACTACAAATACATTCAAATGCCCATTTTGGTGTTCGTACGTTGATTTTGGACGGTTTTACCCTTCCCTTTATAGAACGACATCGTCTTTTATATCAAACCCTAAATCGATTGAACGATTTCGTTCTCCTTTCTTCCCCAAAAATCTTCCTCTCCCGCCATTTTCTCTCCTCCTCTGCTACCTGCTCTCGCCTTCACTCTCCCTGCGTTGCGGCTCCAGCTCTCTCGTTCCTCTCCCCCTCCGCTCCCTGCTCTCTCTTTCCCTCTCCCTGCAATGCCCTCTCCCTCTCCAAATCCAAGCTCTCTCTTTCCTTCTCCCTGCATTACGGCTCCATTTCTCTCTTTCCCTCTCCCTCTCCCCCCACCCCAGCTCTCGCTTTCCCTTTCCCTGACGTCCCAGCTGCTGCTCTTTCTAGAAGCTCCCTGCTCTCTAAACGATTCCGGCAGAACCTCCCGACGACTGCTCCCATAAAAGGTTGATATTTTCAAAGTGGATTCTGACAAGTTTGGATCGATTATTGGAGAAGTAGAAAGACTCCATCTGATTGGTAATTCCCATAAAGAAAACCCCAAATCTTTTTTTTCTTCATGTTCTCCATCCTTTGGTGTCAATACTCAATCGTCATTCTTTTCAGCTGTATGACGATATCATATCTCTCATTGCCATTAGTTGTAATGTATTTGTTGTTTCGTTGTTGGCTTTATTCTGTGAAATGAGCATGGAATCTTTTATAGTTGTTTTCTACTAAAATGACTTCAGTAGATGTTGTGGATGCTCAGATAGCAACAAAGATCATGGATTTTACAAGTTGTCATCTTGTCTTTACATGCAAACCGATTTTCTTTTAATGAATTTCTTTCTTTGGGAATATTTTCTTATCTGGAACACCTTTTAATGGATTGATCTATTGAATTTTGATAAAGTCTCTATGGAAAAAATTACTGCAGATTCTTTTTAATATAAATACTTAATCTATTGTAGTCAGAAGTAGGGAAATAGAGGAATGCTAATTGCTAATCTTATGTGTTTGATCTCCATGCATCCCACATTCACCATCTCCTTGATAATGATGATTGTCAGTTGATAAACTAACATGACTTCTCCTCTTTATAGTCTCACAATCAATCACAAGACTGACATTTGAACCCAAGTCTAGGAGCAGACCTGTTCATGCATGGCTTTCACAGAGTGGAACCAAGAGAACCTGACACAGTGTCTTGCACTTCATATGCATCTTACTAGTCCTACTATGAGAAAACAAAACGTAGGCCATTGAGAATTTTTCTTCTTTCATTGCTTATAAATATACCATTAACGACAGGAGTGCTGTGGTACCTGATTGGCTCCTTCAAAACATAGCTTCTGACTCAGAGAGAGAGAGAGCAAGATTTAAGACATCAAGGAAAGGGTTGTATAACTCATAACTTTACACACTGAATATGCTGCAATGAAATTGAATTTTTTCCCTTTTTAGATACATATCTAAATATATAAATCTACTAGCTTACCTACCATGTACATGTATTATAAATGTGCCATCATTTTTTATAGAGTAGATCACAGGAACCCAAAACAAGAAGCCCATGGCTAGGGTTTCTTGTAAACCACTAGCCCATGCCCAGATTCGGTTTGAGTTGACATTCTCAATCCTATTAGTGAAATTTGGCCAGTTCTAAAACTACGCAAAAGCGTATCTAAGCCTTTTAGTTTAATAAGTGGGGTCTCTCCATCATATTAAAGGGTTTTGCACAAATAATTTGCTTTGCATAAATCCATATGACACATGCTGTTCATTTCAAAGATCCATGCTCAGGTCACTAATCGGATGAAACCATGGGATGGATTTATTGGTTGCCTGCTATAATGCAGTTATCATTACTAGTATAGTAGTATTGTTCTCTATTTAGTGAGACAAGTTTTACAGAGTTCCCCTGCCTATTGCAGTTTGTCATGACATGATTGTCCTCCTTTTAGGGAGGAACAACATGAAGGTTTGAGCCAACTGGGCATTGCTACTTGGTATTGATGTATGTATATATAAGACAAGTCTTGTGATATCAGCTTTGAACTTGGTATTTATAATTGATTAGCAGAAATCAAGTAGTCTTTTTTTGTTTACAATTCAACGGCCTCGAGAACAAGTTGCAATGTAGAGGCTCTTTTAGATATTACTTTGGTGGAATCTGTAAAATCACAGGGGACAGAGGTTCGAACCCTCAGATTTGGAGGGCTGCGGTTCAACAAAAACGTGTGAGAACAAGAGAAACAACTTGTTCTGAAGAGGTAGTTCTGTCTTGTTTCTATTTCTAATGTTGGTGTTATCGTGCCTTCCAAATATATTTGTGGATTTGTTTAGTCATAGATATTGGTTTCTTTGAGCGTGATGGTCAGGTGATTCTTACGTCAGTTCTTATGTGATTCATTCTTATATTTATTATTTATATGATTCTTATGGAATTGCCATGTAAATAAGCCATGCATGGCTATGGTCTTTTTTTTCTCAAGTTGCCCATCTACATATAATTGTTGTTTACGTGGGTTGTTTTGAGCATGATTCTTATGTGAGCTTTTAATACTTGGGTAATGTTTAGTAGCCATGGTACTTGTTTTGTTTTGTTTTGTTTTTTTTTTAATTTATTAGAAGTGGCCTATCTACATATAATTGTTGTATATGTGGGTTTATTTGAGCATGATTCTTACGTGGGCTTCTAATAGTGGGGTAATGTTTACTTTTATATTCAAACTTAACTCCCTAATAGCACACCACTTTGATGGGCTAGAACCTGATAAACAATGTTATACAAGATCTTAATGACATGTTCTTGAGGAAAGTACTAGACTCTTATCTTTTTCCTTCATTTGTTAGATTTTTAATTCAACCGAGTGTTCATTGCAATGCATTTTATCGAGAACTGAAGATTGGGGAGTATTAAGATAAGATTCAGCTCCACCATCAGTTATAGTGTTCTCTTAGATAGTAAATGATATCCACATTACAATAATTCCCAACTTGACCCGGTTGTCATGTCATAATAGCATAAAAGTGATGCCATGAACCAAAACAGTAGAATTGTAGGAACGAAAATAAAAAATAATTATTCATTCACGATTCACACTTCAACTTAATATCAGCGAAGTCAAGTATCATAAAAAATATTCTGTATCCTATCTCTACATGATAAACGAGCTCACATCTCTCACCAACCATAAAAAGAACATGACTATGAAACAAAAGAAAAGGGGATAAATCAGCATAGCAAGGTAAAATCACAGGCCTAACATTATACGAACTGGAATTCCTACTCATACGAACTTGAATTTTTTGTCCGACATTGTTTTTTGATAACCATATCGTTACCATCATTTATATTTTCTTCATCCATTTTTTGGGTCCAATAAGAAAATAATGGTGACTTTATATTCCGATGCATAAACAATAAGAAAGACTCATTATTTCACTCAAAACCTAGTTTTCAAAATTTTAACATAACAATATCGTTACAATTATTTATAGGTTCTTCCCCCATTTTTTTTCTCCAACAATAAAATGACAATGATTTTATAATGGAGTGCATAAACAATAAGAAAGGATCTCGAATTTGGTCTTGGTATTGCATTTTTGTAATAGGTATAGTTTGCCGCTAGCAGATTCTACACTTGGAGCCCACTGTTCCATTGTATTGGTTCCAGTTTTTTCTTCTTCTTTTTTTGGGAACTGTAACCTATATAAACACATCCCTCCTGCTTTTAACATAGACAAACAGGAGTTATTTTTTTCTATGGATAATCAATTCAAAATAAAAAAAAAACATAGATTACATGACTCTATCATGAACCCGTGTCCCCAGTGGGAGGTGCTCAGCCATACCTCTTCAACTTTCTTTTTAGACTATCCCTTGCCATCAGCCAAACTGTTAATGCAACCTACACCAAATGTTCCACTATTCTTATGTATGTCTGAAAAAATATTCTGTAAATGTGCAGATGTGACTGTGGCATATTCGTGATGGCACTTGTAGATTGTTTACTTAAGTGTCGACCGTTGACCGTCATTAATGCTGGCATGTGGTACTGCAGGCAAAAGATTGTCGTTGACATTTATGTGGCAATGGAAGCTCAATGGCTACAAAGTACCGGAGTCTGAAGATAACTCGTTTTCTATCGTAAAAAATGTTGAGAGGCCTCTCCCTTTTTTAGAATGAAAGAATATAATGTAACAGTCTTACAATGTAAAGAGGTTGTAATCATTTTGGATTGGAAAGAAATGAATGGAATGCAATGTACTGGATGGGAAGGCTATGGAATGGAATAAATGCATTGTGGAGTTTAGTAAATATATGGAATGTATGCCGTATGCATTGTAAAAGTCATGAATGTGTTGTATATTGGACTTGATATAACACTTTGTATCCAAATGTTGTGTCAGTTGAAATTAATGTATTAAAATGAATGTTGTAGAAATAGAACATAATGGACTGTTGACCAATGTTACAGTTTTTTGTACTACAGGGTGAAATGGAATGAGGGGAATGGAATATAGGGTTCAGGTTTATACTAAATGTCACATTTTAAACTCGATGCCAACGACTTGCTAGTTATCTTAATTTCAAGTTGGAATCTATGAAGGTAGGTATTTTCATCGTTGGTGTGCTATCATGAAATCGTACATTCCTTGCAACCTCCAGTAGCCTTTTTTCATCATAGTTTGTATCTTGATGCATTTTCAGGATCACCCTCTCCGCTGGATAGCAATTAGAAATGGAAAGCTACAACAGATCGTAACGATATCATTATCCAATTAATTATGATATCGTTATCCAATTAATTATAAATCACTAATATTCTTAAGGCCATCATTTTCGTTGGTCGCTTCAAAATCTGGTGGGCTATTCAAATTCATTCTCATTGATCGGGAACAAAAAAAAAATGAACAAGTTACAGAGAGTACTTGCCATAGCAAAAAGTATAGACATCGCTATCAGAAACTAATGTAATCATTGCTTTGGGTTGAATATGTAGGCCTTTATTACGGATGTTAGATTTCAATTGACATTTCAAATCTGAATAGCCCATCATTCTAGTTCCATCCAGTGTGCAAGTAATTCTAAACGAAGCCATGGTATATTGGAAGTTTGGAACTAGGGGCTGCTTACGTAAGTACTTTTCTTGACTTTGTCTACAATAAGTGGTCCTTCAAAGGTCTTATATGATTTCAAAACTTCTCTTGATGCTAAAATTTTGGCTTGGTTTGAGTTCTGTTCTACTGAATTAAGTACGATTGGAACTTTGTGTTTTTTATTTTTCCATTTAGTCTTTATGTTCAAGGATTTCCAATCTACAAACTAAGCACATTTATATGCCATACTCCATTAAGGAGTTTGCCCATCTCATTGACTTTCAGCTAGGGTGGTCTATCACGAATGACTGCCATTCCTTCAATCTCTTTGATATCTTGATAGCTGCTGCTTGAAATTCTTTTGATATCTTGGGTGTTAGAGAAGTAAGTGGCCCAATGGAGAATAATCATGATACAAGAGTGCTATCTGTCAAGAGAGGTGGGGTTTTCCACTTATTAAATGGTGCCAATTAAGTGAATTCGTTAGCTAAATAGGCACATTCAACGTTGGATTGTGTATAAGCCATTAGTTGTAATTCTTCATTTTCGTCTTTCTTTCAGTCTTAGAAGTTGTTGTCATGTTCTCAAAGAGGGTTAGAACCTGAACCTGTCTGCATTCCTGGGCCAAATCAAGTTGAGCCCGAGGGTTCGAACCCTTATCGTGAGGGTTCGAACCTGCACCTGAATGTCTTACTGGGCCAAATCACAGAGAATCCGAAGGTTCGAACCCTCCTTATGTGGGTTCGAACCTTCACCTGACTGGTTTCCTAGGCCAAATCCCAGAGAGCATTAAGGTTCGAACCCTCGTTGTGAGGGTTCGAACCTTCACTGGACTACCTCCCTGGGCCAAAAACCAAAGAACATTAAGGTTCGAACCCTCGTTGCGAGGGTTCAAACCTTAACCTGACTGCCTCCCTGGGCCAAATCCACAAGCGCCCAAAGGTTCTAACCCTCGTTGTGGGTGTTCGAACCTTCACCTGAATGCCTTCCTGGGCCAAATCCCAGAGAGCCCGAAGGTTCGAACCCTTGTTGTGAGGGTTCGAACCTTCACCTTACTCCCTTCCTGGGCCAAATCCCCGAGAGCCCGAAGATTCGAGCCCTCTCTTTTAGGGTTCGAACCTTCAGTTGTTGCACAAATAGATCTATGACAAAATTCTATGAATGAGGGTGAAATAATTCAGACCTTGGTACATGTTGGAATTTGAGATGACTTGAAAGTCTTTTGACGAATTGAAGAATATAGTATCTCAAGTATTGATATGAGTTGGAATTATTGTCAACACATTGTCACAAGCATGATGATAGTAGGCTAGTGTTGATAGAGCTGAAAAGAAGAATCAGAATTGAAACTGTCAGGAATTCAGATTTCCTGAAACAGAGTGGTCGGTCGACCGGGCACCCCATGCGGTCGACCGAGCAAAGAGAAACCTGCAGAAAAAGTTTCAGGCACCTCTCAGTTATTTTCGTGACACAGTGTGTCTTCGGTCGACCGGGACCCCAGGATGTCGACCGAGCGCGATAGTTGTCTGTTTCCAGACAGTGTCTGATGTCGACCGAGCAAGCAAGGATGTCGACCGAGCACGGGAACCAGAGTTGCGCAGAAACAGAAGTCTTGCACGAAAATTCAGCATTCTTTTCTATTTCGTTTGGGACTCTTTCTAAACGAATTGTAGCCTGTTTTGAATACAATTAAGGGTTAACATAACCTATAAAAAGGCATGTATGGGTCGTTCATAAACACACCAGAAGAGAAGAGAAAAGAGAGAAGAGAAGAGAGAAGAGAGTGCTGTGTTGCTGTGTGCTGTTGTGCTGCATCTTTCTACAGCAAGTGTGGACGAGAATGTGCTCTTGAAGATGGTGTTTCGTCCATAAGATAAGTGTCTCTCTGTTTATGCTTTAATTTCAATTTATAAGGGATTGAGAGAGAGAGATTGTAGAGGGGAAGGTCTATAGAAAAAGGTTTCTATTCTTGTTCTGTAGAACATCAAGTTGGTGCTTGGTGTCTGGGGTTTGGTGATCCTATCTGTTGGTGCAGATAAATTGTAAAGGGAGTCGGTGCTTCCTAGATAGTTGGTGCCATCTGAAACTAAGGGTTGGTGCTCTTTGTCGTTGGTGCGACTAAATAAGATTCAGATCTGTCCCGGATTGGTGTTCGGACAGTCTTTGAACCGTGGACGTAGCCTTTCGGTGAACCACGTTAAATCTGGTGTCATTGTGTGATTTGATTTACTTTTGTTGTTAGTTTGGACCTGTTGAAAAAGGAATCACTGATTCACCCCCCCTCTCAATGATCACGATATCTAACAATTGGTATCAGAGCGAGGCTCCCTTGATCAGTTTAATACGCTAAGGGTGATCTCTTGTCAAATCACATGGCAGCCAATACAGGGAATATGAAAGCACCTCTGTTTGATGGTTCTAATTACTCTTTTTGGAAGATTAGGATGCAAGCCTTCATCAAATCTCTTGTCTATGATGTTTGGGAGGCTGTCAGAGTCGGTTACAATGCTGCCAACGTACCCAATGATACTGCATCGAAGAAGTTGGCAGACAACGACTCCAAGGTGCAGAATGCACTCTTTAGTGGCCTTGTGGACAGCGAGCTTGTCAAAGTAATTGCATGCAAAACAGCCAAGGAAATTTGGGACAAGTTGCAAAGCATACATGAAGGTGATGAGAAGATTAAAGAAGCCAAATTGCAAACTCATCGCTCTCAATTCGAGTCTCTTCGCATGGAGGAAAGCGAGAATGTTGAATCGTATATGCAACGAGTGAATGAAGTCACGAATGACATTCGTGGACTAGGGGAGGAGATTAAAGAGCCGGTCATCGTCAAAAAGGTTCTAAGATCTCTTCTTCCCCGGTTTGATTCAAAAGTCTCAGCCATCGAAGAAGCCAAAGATCTGAATGCATTTTCCATGGATGAATTACATGGTTCTCTAACTGCCTATGAGATGCGCATAGGAAAGACGTCTTCATCTGATAAAGAAGCGGCCTTCAAAGTTCAGAAAAAGGCAAAAGAGACTGCTGGTCATGATGTTGATTCTGATGATGATGAGCTTGAGGCTCAATTTGTTAGAAAGTTGAAGAAAGGAAGCAATGGCAAGTACAAAGGGAAGCTACCCTTTAAATGCTTCAATTGTGGAGGTGTTGGTCACTTTGCTGCGAAGTGTCCGCTAAAAGAAGACAATGATAATGACTCTTATGCTGAAAAGAGTAAAGGAAAGAGAAATTTCAGAAAAAGAGGCAAAGCTAAAAACTTTTTATGTCAACAAGATGACAGCACGTCTGAAACTTTAGACGATGATGAATCAACCGAAGCTCTCTTCATGGTCACTGTTGAAGAAGAAGAAGAGCTAGATCCGGAAGAGGAAGAGGAGGCTGAAGTCAATCTTGAAGAGGAACTCATAGCCGCACTTGAGGAGCTTAGCATGGAACGCAAAACAAGTAAGAAAAATCTGAAACTTCTCCATGAATCTGAAAGTTCTATTATTGCTTTGAAAACTCAAGTAGAAGAATATAAAAGAATGGTAGAAGTCCTTGAAAACCAAATAAGTATCAAAAAGGAAGAGGCTATGAAACTTGAAACTGAGATCGCTAGAGCAAAGGCTGAAAATTTGGAAAATAGCAAAAAACTCAAAGCGCTCCAAGCGATTGAAGGGACTATGAAACTCGATGAACTACTGAAAGTTCAAAGACCTGCCCACTTCAGATTTGGTCTAGGATTTGAGAAATGTGAATCCTCTAAGATTGCACCTCCTGAAAAGAAAGAGTTTGTGAAGCAAGTCACTGCACCTTCTAACTCTATGAAGCCCACTCAACCTAGAAAGGAGTCCATTCCTGTTAGAAAGGTAATGAAGACTAACCAGCCACAAAGAAGATACAAATTCTATGGTTATTGCTTTCATTGTAATATGTTTGGACATAAAAGAGACGATTGCAAATTCTATGTGCAATACAGCTCACTTGTGACTAGGAACCCTTTTTCAATCTTAAGTAGCCACAAAATTAAGTGCCATAAGTGCTATAATTATGGACACTTGGCTAGGGATTGTAGGTTGCATATTGCTAACAAATTTCAGGTTGAAAAGAAACCCAAGTTAGTCAAGGCTTGGAGAGCAAAGCAAAGTGCAGAAAGTCCCAAAAAATCTCTCATTGTGCAAATGGCATTCAATGCACAAAAGAAGGCAGCACCATGGGTCCTTGATAGTGGTTTTTCAAGCCATATGACTGGCGATAAAGAGAAATTCATCAAATTACAGCACTATGAAGGCGGTTCAGTGAAGTTTGGCAACAATGATGGTGCCAAAATCTGCGGAAAAGGTGTTATTCAGCTTATGGCAAACAAGATCAGATCGGAAGAAGTCTTATATGTGTCTGGATTGAGACACAACCTGCTTAGTGTGAGCCAGATCTGTGACAAGGGTCACGAAGTTATCTTCACAAAGAATGGGTTTGCCATCAAGAAGAGTAGCAAAGGCAAAACAGTGGCAACTGGATCAAGAACTGCTGGAAATCTCTATACATTGTCAGATGGAGCTGAAAAGACCTGCTTGATGAGTCGGACAGAGGAAAGTTGGTTGTGGCACAAACGCCTTGGGCATCTAAGCTTTGATAACATGTCAAAGATTTGCAATTCAAAGGCTGTAAGAGGCATGTCTACAGTTGAAAAGCCTTCCAATCCCATTTGCGACTCTTGCCAAAAGGGAAAGCAAACGAGGGTTATGTTCAAGTCAAAGGAGCATCATTCCAAGAAACCTCTTGAGCTAGTGCACACTTATCTCTGTGGACCGATGCGAACTCAAAGCACCAATGGAGATAAGTATTTCATGTTATGCATTGATGATTATACTCGTATGACATGGGTATTGTTTCTTAAGCATAAGCATCAAGCACTTGATCGTTTTAAAGTGTTTAAAGCACAGGTTGAAAATCAATTGGAAAAACGTATCAAGATTTTAAGGTCTGATCGTGGAGGCGAGTTCACATCTGAAGAGTTCACTAAATATTGTGAACATCATGGCATTCAAAGACAGTACTCAGCCCCTAGAACTCCACAGCAAAATGGAGTTGTGGAACGGAAGAATCGCACCGTACAAGAGATGGCTCGTACGATGCTAAGTGAAAGCAAGATGGCTGACAAGCATTGGAAAGAGGCAATTCATACGGCTGTATACATTCAAAATCGATGCTTGATCAGGCCACATGAAGACAAAACTCCCTATGAGGTATGGTTTGGAAGAAAAGCAACAGTCAAGCACTTCAGAGTCTTCGGCAGCAAGTGTTACATCAAGCGGTTCGAACAAAATTCGGGCAAATTTGAAGAAAGAGCTGATGAAGGTATATTTCTGGGTTACTCCTCTACTAGCAAGGCATATAGGTGTCTTAACAAAAGAACCAGAAAAATCATAGAAAGTGCTGATGTGAGAATAGATGAGAATATTGAACCAAAGAATGCAACTCATAATGACAGTCCAGTTTATGAGGACTCGAGTGAGATTAATGATGAGATGGCTGAATCTAATGATTCTGAGAAATCAAAGGATGGCTCAGAAGATACTACACCTAAGAAGCACAGCACTTGGGTAGAGCAACACCCTAAGGATCAAATCATTGGAGATCCAAAGGCAGGCGTTCAAACTAGACAAAGTGTAGTTAGCAATTACTCACTTATGTCCACCATTGAACCGAAGACTGTGGCTGAAGCCAGTCTCGATGAAAGTTGGTTGAAAGCTATGCATGAGGAGTTGGAGCAAATTGAGAAGAACTCCACATGGGAACTTTGTTGACACCAAAAATGTCACTTTGCCTTTTCAAGATCCAAAGAGCTACATGAAGTCGCAACCTGCCATAAATAGGCAATGCTGCTTCCAAAAATCAAATCTTGTCAGAATCAAACAAAAACTGCAAGATTCTTCCAGACAGCCAAAAGAGGAGTACACAAGAAGTTTCGGGCCATTTCAAAATCATTTGGCCTAACTTCGCTTCTCCGACAGCCGAAAAGGAGCTCTCGGCGACAAAAGCTCTCCGGGACCATGGTTTCCAAGACAGCGCCTATGGATCATCTTAAAATGACTCTAATAGGTTCCCTGTCAAATTTCAAGTCAATCGGACATCGGTTGACCGCACATCAAACCGTGACATCTTCATCGCGACAAAAAGCAAGTCCACAGGTGATAGGACCCCAAACGGCTTCAAAACTCAAACAAAAGCCTATGGTTGGTCTTATTTATTGCTCAGGAGGCTTCACACCAAATTTCAGGTCATTCCGACATCGTTTGGCCCAGTTTCAGCTTCTGACGGAAAATCGGCAGCTCTGCGCGACAAAGTCTTCGGCTTTCTCAGGAAATTGGAAACTTTGCAAAATAAAATGCAAGGATTCTCATCAGGTTTCCTACAAAGAAATCAGGCCAATAAACGGTCAAAATGTCAAGGAAAAGTACAGAAGAAAAAAGAATCGAAAAAAAAGCAAAAACGGACGCAAAACGGGACACGAAAGGGGGAAAACCCCCCCAGGGTCGCAGCCCCCTGCGACCCTGGGCCAGGGTCGCCGGCGACCTTGGACCCCGGGGTCGCCGGGAAAGCCCCGGAAACCCCGGTTTTCGCCGTTTTTTCGCGATTCGAAGGGCCCAGCCTCTGGTACTTTCCAAAATTCATGCTTTTGAGACACCAAGTCCTCTGACATCCGTCCAAAACACGGGTAAATCATCAAGAGTATCGAAGACAGTATTGATCGCCACCCGGTCAACCAAAAAAAGTGTGCTTTCCACCCGACCGATCGAGAAATCGACAGGACAGATGGCACCGACCCGCTGCTGGCAACAAACACCTGAAATTACATGGTCATCTGATGTCGATCTACATGAAGATCCATCGATGATCATCGACAGAAGAATTCCAAAAGACGTGGCACGGCCCGCGACTCTTCAGCTGCTCGGCGACCACTTAATGCGATTAATTGACTAACTTTATTACAGTCATTAATCCATTTCTTTGGACGGCCCAATCAGAAGCAAGCATTCAGGAGTTACAAGTCAAGAAATTCATGGCATTTAACCCATGAAACTCCTCCCATCATGGCGATTAAAGGCGATTAAATGCCCTCAATCTCCTCCGGCCAATCAGAAGCCAAGAAAAAAGAGTTACAAAATAAACAATTCAATTTTGTAACTCCTCCCATTATGCGGCTTAATGACAATAAAAGCCCATAAACCCACCTAAAAGGCTACCTAAAAGCCTATAAATAGGAGGGCTCTCCAAGAAGAACGAAGATCAGAAACATCAGAGAAAAAAGCACAAGCACACAGACAGAAATCCAGAGAAAGGAAAAAGAGAGGAAACTCTGCGGAAGTTCTACACCGGCCACCGCAACAAGGTGACAAAAGTCCCTGAGGGGGGTACCCCCCCCAAGGTTCTTGCCTTCTCCTCCTGCCTCCAATGGCTTAGATGTGGCTTTTCAGCCCGTCTACTCGGCTTTTTATTGGACATAGGACCTTCCTTTGGTCTTTGTCCTCTAAAAACCTGAGGTTATAGCCAAGCCAAGCGAATCAATAGCATCCTCTGTTCTCATCTGCATGGATGATGGCGAAGCCCACATATGGCTTGCGACCGTCAATCTAAACGAGTCCCCCACAATCTCCTGAGAAGTTAGATCCTCCTTTTCTTGCTTTTCATTGTAGTTTGTATTTTTTCAAAAGAGACAAAAATCACAATTCTTGTCTTTCATTATTGATAAGGATTGTAAATCGGCTATAACGCCAAAATCGGCTATAAACGCCAAAAATCGGCTATAAACGCCAAAATCGGCTATAAATGCCAAAAAAATCTCCTTTCATGGCAAACCAAAAAAATGTCTCTTTTCTTAAATATATGTGCAATGGAAAACTTGAAAGAAGTTGATTTCCTTTTTACTTGCGAAGGTTGATCTCCGGATCACCACTTGCAATTCCAAGTAAAAATAGAAAATCTGGCACACCCACAAAAAAAGAAATGTTGATGCACGCCCCTGCCCCCCGGTTACGAAAGGGTCGGAACCAAACGGACTCCCACGTCCGCCGACCTCGGTAGAACCGAGCAGGAGCGCGGTCCATCAAGCTGGCATCACCCGGTGGGACTCGTTTATTTGAGAACACGATGCTAGAAATGAAATATTTGCATATCATATATTTTGCTCTATGCTTATATTTCTTTTCTCGATTCCTTGGCTACTTTATAATTGGTGGCCTATGTTGAATTCTGCAAAAAAAAAATGAGATGAGATTTTTTGTTTGGAAATTTCTAATTCTTTGAATTTATTTCCACTCTTTCTCTTTTCAAAAAAAAAAATTTTAAAAAAACAAAAAAAATCAGATTTGTCAATTTGGATTCAAAATTGAGAAACCTTGATCCGTTCCTATCGTTCATCGCGCTTGCAGAAATGTTGAGCCTGTTCGACTAAGGTTTTGGGCCATCGTTTCTCTTCGATGAGTTCATTAAAAATAAAAAAAAATATATATATATATATATAAAAAAGTAAAAAAAATTTTAGATTTCTCAATTTGGATTCAAAATTGAGAAACCTTGATCCGTTCCTATCGTTCATCGCGCTTGCAGAAATGTTGAGCCTGTTCGACTAAGGTTTTGGGCCATCGTTTCTCTTCGATGAGTTCATTAAAAAATCAAAAAAAAAATATATATATATATATATAAAAAAGTAAAAAAAATTTTAGATTTCTCAATTTGGATTCAAAATTGAGAAACCTTGATCCGTTCCTATCGTTCATCGCGCTTGCAGAAATGTTGAGCCTGTTCGACTAAGGTTTTGGGCCATCGTTTCTCTTCGATGAGTTCATTAAAAAATCAAAAAATATATATATATATATATATAAAAGTAAAAAAATTTTAGATTTCTCAATTTGGATTCAAAATTGAGAAACCTTGATCCGTTCCTATCGTTCATCGCGCTTGCAGAAATGTTGAGCCTGTTCGACTAAGGTTTTGGGCCATCGTTTCTCTTCGATGAGTTCATTAAAAATCAAAATATATATATATATATAAAAAAGTAAAAAAAAAGTAAAAAAAAATTTTAGATTTCTCAATTTGGATTCAAAATTGAGAAACCTTGATCCGTTCCTATCGTTCATCGCGCTTGCAGAAATGTTGAGCCTGTTCGACTAAGGTTTTGGGCCATCGTTTCTCTTCGATGAGTTCATTAAAAATCAAAAAAAAATATATATATATATATAAAAAAAAAAGACATAGACCACTAAGGTTAAACCAACTGTGTTCTTTGATCATGGTTGATTCAAAGAAAAGCCTTGTCCAGAGTGTGGAGACAGCTTGACTGTTCTAGGCAAGGGTCCTCCAAACGGGTTCATTAAGTAATCCTACCCTTACCTGGGGGCAATTCTATCAATCAAGATTTCATAAGACCGGGTTAGGAGGCCTATGTGTACTCTCTCGTCTTTTAAATAAATAAAAATAAATAAATTTTTTTAAAAAAAAAATATAAAAATTTTAAAATAAAAAAATAAAAATAAAAAAAATTTTCAAAAAAAAAATCTTAAAAAAAAAAACTAAAAAATAAATAAATTAAAAAAAAGATTTTTAAAAAAAAAAAAAAATCTTCAAAAAAAAAAATCTTCAAAAAAAAAAATCTTCAAAAAAAAAAATCTTCAAAATCTTCAAAAAAAAAAACTTCCGTCATTTTGGGTTTAGATTAGAGAAATCTTGGTCTTCTCCTTTCTGAGCACTGGCGCTCGCGGAAATCGCTGAGCCCGTGTTCAGATTGGAGTGCCTTTTGCTCTCTTTGATGAACCCGATATTGGCCTTTCAAAAAAAAAACTCGTCATTTTTAGATTCAGATCCGAGAAATCATGGTTCATTTCTTTCTGAGCACTGGCGCTCGCGGAAATCGCTGAGCCCGTGTTCAGATTGGAATACCATCTGCTCTCTTTGATGAATCCAATCTTGACCTTTCAAAACAGAGAATCTCATCTCATAGATGCGGTCTCAAAACATTTGTGTCTAGCGGTACTAGTACGCCCTTTCAGGGTCTACTGTATTGCGACCGGCACATCTGTAACTCCAACTTTATATTCTTCTTACCTCGAGCAAGCTCTGCTTCTCGATAAGTCGAATTTAAGTTCACAATTGCTTCTAGCAGTCACTGGGATGCCCATTCTGGGCTTACCATACCTGCGATCAGAACAATTGTACCCTCTATGGCATTTTGCCTTCCTCATATTGCTTGGGTCATCTACCTCGAGCAATTTGAAAAGACAAAACCATAGAACTTCCCATTTATGATCATTATATTCTTGTGATTACTAATGGATGTGGTATTGTTTCAGAAATTTTCGAAAAACTAACAATGGCAGCTTCACTAACCATTACTTTCGATGAAAACAAGCACCAACTCATGCTTCAACAGAAGCAAACCACGCGCACCTACAAGCGCCCCATCAGCTGCCGAAGTGTCAACTCCCTCGGCAACTCTCTGAACTCCGGGTCGACCTCGATTCCCCGGACTATCGTCTTCGGGACGCTGGGACCATTCCCACTTCCCGAGGAACAAACTGCTCCCTCCAAGAAGCAGAAACTCGCCTCTCAACGTGTCACTACCGTGACACCAAAGGCGAGCACCAGAAGGCCTGAAGCCCGTGGCAGCCCCGCGAAGCCTCAACCTGCAAACAACCAGGTCTACCCCAAGACTTGGTCCCCAAGACCTTCACCAAAACAGAGAAGGTCCCAAATATCCACCAAGCCAGCATTCCTGGCCCCACTCAAGGAGAACCAGTTCTATCCTCTTGCTTACATGAAAGAGGAGAGACCCATCTCCAACCTGACTCTCAAGTCATCCCAGCATGAGCCGGCTTGTTCCTACAAGCCCAAAATCAAGTCATGCATCACAAGGCCTCCACAAGCATCTGCTAAGGCCTACAAATCTGCAGTTCGACCCTTCATATCTACAGGGGCCGAACTTCAAAAATTCAAAGCTTCGCTGCAACTGGCGAAGGATAGGGTTCGCATCCTGTCCTTGCCTAGCTACAAAGAAGACAGGCTCGGCTGCTGCGCCCGAGGGAGCACATCCTTCATCGTCAAAGCCCAGTCAGAGCTGACCGAAGCTCAAATTGCTCGCCGTATACGCCGCCGCGCGTTATGCCGGCAAAAGAGACTACAGAAGCAAAGGACCCAGCCTCCCACACTCCAAGTCTCTCCCAAATGGGTCGAAAAAGAAAGACCCAACCAAGTTGCTGCCGTCCATATGGTTGGAAAAACCAGAAGGCGCTAAAAATCAGCAACAAAAATCCATGTCCGACGTCCGATGACCCGCAGCGTCTCCAGGACAAGAAGACATTCAGAAGAATCCCCTGCTCCTTCAAGCAAAGGACAGCAGAGTGATCCTTCCTCAAGCTCTTCTTCAAAAAGAATGAGCCCCAGCTCAGTCACCAGGACAGTTTCTTCGTTCGAATCACGAAGGATGAATGTCTTGGCTACAAATTCTGAGCCACCACCCCGCAATCCACCTCCAGAAGATGCGATCACCCGCATCCAGCAGTTGGAACAGGGCCAGCAGAGGATTGAAACTCTGATGGAAAACCTTCTCCTCGCCTTCCAAAATCAGGCGAACAATGAACCTCCTCCGAATCATCAAGACGATGAGGTAAATAGAGAAGAAAATGAGTCACGCGCCCTTACCAAAAAGGACGTAGACGGTATCCTCGCCAAAGCAAAAGAAGAGGATATACTCAAAGAGCATGGGATCAAGCCACCATATCCCTTATGGATGGACTCGGTCCCGTTCCCCACCAAATTCAAGCATCCTACTCTCCAAACATATACGGGGAAAGGATCAGCCAGACAGCACGTCATCCACTTCAAGATCCTGACGGGAGCTATCGCAGATCAAGATGCACTCAAGATCCGCCTCTTTGCAAGTACCCTAAAAGGTACGACCTTCGATTGGTACTCCACTCTGCCGGAGGACTCAATCCAAAACTGGGCCATGCTAGAGACACGCTTCCTGACTCACTTCAAAGGTGAGGATCACCCCGCTACTATGGCTCAGCTGTGCAGCCTAAAACAGGGGGAGAATGAATCAACATATGACTTCATTCACAAGTGGAAAGCAATGGCATACAAATACTCTGATGTATTGCCACAAGCGTCGCTAGTCGACATCTGCCGAAACAACATGAGAGCCAGAATCCGCTCCATGATCATCGGCAACAAATCAAAAAACCTGGGAGAACTCCTAGAAGCTTCCATGGAAGCTGAAACGGTGATTAAAGACCTCAACAGTCAGAAATCATCAAGAAAAGAGCCAACCGCCATTGCAACCTCTAAACCAAAGAAGAAAGAGGTCCTCAATGTGCAGACCAAGTCAGCTCCTCAGCCACCAAAGAAAGCTGAAAACAAAGCTGCTGGTAAGAGACCTGAACTCTCTGATGCCTTCAAAGAACGAGTAGAGAAGAAATACCCATTTGATGAAGATGTTGATGAAATCTTCGGGGCTCTTGTGGCAAACGGCAAGCTCACCTTGCCTGAACCAAAAAGACTGGGTGATGTTGGCAAAACCAACGATCCTCGGTATTGTCCATACCACCAGATGATCTCGCATCCTCTCAATCAATGCTTCGTTGTGAGAGAGAAAATAAATGAGATGTGGAAAAACGGAGTCATCACCTTTGACAAGAACTATGGGTCTGCCTCCGTCAACATGGTGACATGTGGACAAACATCAAAATCACCGAAAAAGAAGATCACTACTTCCTTCAAGGTGATAAATTCAATCCAAGCGTCCGAGCAACTGGTTCCTTACCCGACACCAGACGGACAACCGATATGGGTACATCCCGATCTCCTGGAAGATGAAAATTGGGAGGTCGTGAAAACAAAGCCTACAGCTCAACAGCGAAGGCAGGCTAGGAAACATCTCCTCAAGCTCAAACGGCAAGAGAAGACCCAGCCAAAACTAGAGGTCAAAGAAAAGGCAGAGGCTTCCTCTACTGCTTCACTGGAGGCAACAAAAACATCCCTTCCAGAGACTTCAAAGGGGGTAAGGAAATTCACTCTCAGTGATTTCATGCCACCTCAATTTAAAGAAGCCATGCAGGAGGCATCATACTCTTGCAATTCAGTAGTGGGATTCTCCATTGATGGATACGAGTCCAGCGACACCGATGATGGATTCGAATCCAACTACACAGATGAGTGGGAGGAATCCCTTGAAACAGGAGAATATCTCTCCGATGAAGAATGGGTTCCTGAGTCTCATCTTATGCCAGTAATCTGGTATAACCCCCTACAGCCACAAGGATCCTGGTCTGATGATGAAGAAGACCAAGAAGCTGTACAAGAAAATGCTGCTGACCCAGCACCTCTCATTACTCCAGTGGAAATCAACAATGTTGAGCCACAAAGAGTTGATGAAGAAGAAGATCCGGCTCCTATGCCTGATCTTGAAGAATATGCAAGGATCTTGCAGCGACTCGCTCTAGAACAAGAGCAAGAACGCGTCAACGAGCCTCCTCGCAATCCAGAGCCTGAAGTCCCTGAAGACCACCAGGTACATCCTCCCTTAACTCCTGAAAATGGAGAAAATTGCTGGATAGACGATCCTCTCACATCCGAGGATGAGTCTGACTCCGATCAGGCAACGTCTCCCGTCAGAGCTTCCTGTAATGTGATAATTCGGGATTATAGCTCTTCCGAAGCATCGTCTGATGAAAGCACTTACACTCCGGCTTCGCAAACACAAACTGCGAATGAATCCATTGAAATGCTTCTTCGGCGTCTCGTCGGGTAAGTTCCTCGGATTCTTAGTTCGGAAAGCTGGAATAGAGCTTGACCCCATAAAAGTCAAAGCCATTCTAGAAATGCCCTCTCCAAGAACCTTGAGAGAACTCAAAGGGCTTCAAGGGAGATTGGCCTACATCAGACGGTTCATCTCCAATCTTTCGGGGAAATGCCGTCCATTCTCCCGGTTGATGAAAAAAAGGTGTAAACTTTGTCTGGGATGCTGACTGTGAAGCTGCTTTCCAAGACATCAAGTCATACCTGACAAAACCTCCAGTGTTAGCTGCTCCTACCACTGGAAAACCATTCATCTTGTACACAAGAGCCCTTGATCACTCTCTGGGAGCTCTGCTTGCGCAAGAAAATGATCAGAGAAAAGAAGCTGCTCTATATTACCTCAGCCGCATGCTAGTAGGTGCAGAGCATCGCTACTCTCCAGTCGAAAAAGAATGTCTTGCAGTGATGTTCGCCGTACAAAAGCTGCGTCACTACTTGCTCTCCAACACAGTCTACCTGGTCTCGAGGGTCAACCTCTTGAAGGTCCTTGTCACAAAGGCAGGTTCTCTCAATGCTCGACTGGCAAAATGGTCCATCCTTCTGTCACAATTTGATATTAGGTATGTACCACAAAAAGCAATCAAAGGGCAAGCTCTAGCGGACTTCCTCGCAGAGCATCCATTGCCTAAAGATTCTCCACTCAGAGATGATCTCCCAGACGAACTAGTCTACAATGTGAAGACTTTCTCACAAAGTGCCTCCTGGGACATGTACTTTGACGGTGCAACCAGGACAAAGGAAAAAAGACAGCTGATCTCGGGAGTTGGCATCCTTTTTGTTAGCCCCGATAAATACATGATTCCACACGCTTTCTCGCTACTGGAACCATGCACAAACAATGCAGTTGAATATCAAGCTCTGATCTTAGGATTGGAACTCGCCATCGAATCCAGTATCACCATGCTGGAAGTCTTTGGAGACTCTCAACTGATCGTCAACCAGATGAATCAGAAATTTGAAGTCAGGAAGCCAGATTTGCTGCCCTACTACAACAAGGCACAATCACTTCTGCAAAAGTTTGACATCTGTCACATCACCCACATTCGTAGAGGTGAAAACATACGTGCAGATGCCCTAGCCGGACTTGCCGCATCCATGGCAATCCAGGAAGGGGAAAACATGCAAATCACAGTGTGCGAAAGAAGAATCCTTCCTCCTCTTAACACACACCAAGCAGTTGCTGAATGCCACCAAGTGGTCGGAAGTCGGATTTCAATCCTTCAAACTTCAATTGGTGACTGGAGGGATCCGTTCATTGATTACATTATGTTCGGAATCCTACCTGAAGATCCAAAAGAACGGGTAAGCATCCAAAGGCGAACCCCAAGCTTCCATTTGGATATTCCTTCAAAAATCCTTTACAGGAAATCCTTCAACGGAGTACTTCTACGCTGCTTGTCACAACAAGAGGCTGAAGAAACACTCAAAGAAGTTCATGCTGGTCTTTGTGGAGCTCATCAGGCTGGACCTAAGCTCTATGATCAGATAAAAAGGTTAGGATATTACTGGCCTACCATGGTAGCTGACGCAATGCAATTTGCTAAGCGCTGCCAACAATGCCAAGTTCATGGAGATTACATTCACATGCCTCCAGAATGGCTACATCCTACAGCGATCTCATGGCCTTTCGAAGCCTGGGGTATGGACATCATAGGTCTTATTTCTCCCCCTTCAAGCAAAGGTCATCGCTTCATCTTCGCCGCTACGGATTATTTCTCCAAGTGGTCAGAAGCATTTGCGTTTAACGAAATGAAGACCTCATCAGTCATTCAGTTCCTACGCACCAACATCATTTGTCGTTTCGGCATACCCAAAAGATTCGTCCATGATAACGGACCACAGTTCCGGGATCATCGATTCTACAGGTTCTGCGACAAATACAAAATTCAAAGCTGTCCTTCGACTCCGTACAATCCGGCAGCAAACGGGTTAGCAGAAGCTTTCAACAAGACACTCTGCAAAATCCTCAAAAAAAATGGTCTCTAATCACAAAAGAGACTGGAGCGACAAAATGTCTGAAGCTTTGTGGGCCTATCGAACCACCGTTCGAGGACCAACCCATAGCACACCATTCTCCTTGGTCTATGGATGCGAAGCTGTCGTGCCCTTGGAAGTACAAATTACTTCCTTGAGGGTATCCTTGCAAAATGACATGACTCAAGAAAGCAATGTCAAATTGCGACTCCATGAGCTGGACAATCTCGATGAGAGACGGCTCGAGGCTCAACAAAGCATTGAACTTTACCAAGCACGTATGGCAGGATCTTTCGATAAAAAGGTCAGGCAACGCGCCTACAAAAAGAATGACTTGGTTCTTGCGGTAAAAAGACCAATGGTCTTCGCTCATAAGTCCAAAGGCAAATTTGAGCCGAAATGGGAGGGACCCTACGTCATCGACAAAGTTTTCTCCAATGGCGCATACGCACTCCTAAACATGGAAGGTGACAGATGTATGCTGCCCATCAATGGCAAGTTCTTAAAGCGGTACTACCCTTGAAGACTTACCCAACTGGGTAAGAGCAATGCCTGTACGGCCAAAACCGGTTTCCAGGTAAACGCTCGCTAAACCTACCTTTTTTTAGAATTTCCATATCAAATGTTGAAATTTATAGAAATCTAAAACAATGCTTACTTTCATCGTTTCATTGTTCAAAAAAAAAAATATCCAAGTTTAGGAACCTTTCCCTAACTTGACCAAAATTTTCAACCCTTGAACCCAAAATTCATGGTTTGAAACAAAATCCGGATTCAGGGATTTCCACCCTAGTCCACCCTGCCTTTTACCGCCAAAATGGTTTTAGGTCAAAATTTATGACCCTCGTGTCTTTAAACAAAAAAAAAATGGTTTTTCAAAAACCCGCGAGGAAGCGACGCTTAGTCGATACTCGCACAAATCGGAAGCAAGCGAACCACGTTCGACACTTCCAAAATCGCAGGGAAGCGACATTTCGTCGATACTTGCAAAATCCAAAACTGTGGAGATGCAACATTTCAGTTGATATCCACAACCCAAATTTCAAAGATTCGAAAAAAACCTAAAAAACTGTGGAGACGCAACATTTCAGTTGATATCCATAACCCAAAGGTTCGAGAAAACCATAAATTTCAAAAATCGTGGGGAAACGACATCAAGTCAGTACCCGCAAAACCAAAATTTTTGAAAAGCAAGGATGCGACATTCCATCGATACTTGCACCCAAATCCGCGAGGATGCGACATTCCATCGATACTCGCAATCGAATGAGCAAGGATGCGACATTCCATCGATACTTGCAAGAACATTCAGCAGGGAGGCGACTTTTAGTCGATACTTGCATTTTTTGAAAACCAAATCGGCTATAAATGCCATCAAAACAGGCTATAAATGCCATTAAAACAGGCTATAAATGCCACAAACAGGCTATCAATGCCACAAACCGGCTATCAATGCCACCAAAACAAAACCGGCTATCAATGCCACAAACAAACAAAAAAAAAAAAAACTTGGATTTCAAAAAAAAAAAACCGGCTATAGATGCCACAAAACAAACCGGCTATCAATGCCACCAAAACATATTCGGCTATCAATGCCACCAAAACAAATTCGGCTATCAATGCCACCAAAACTGGCTATAGATGCCACAAAAAAAAACTCGGCTATCAATGCCACAAGAAAAGCTGGCTCTCATGCCAAAATTGGCTTCCATGCCACAAACAAAAAACCTGGCTTTCATGCCAAAACAATCACTTGACAAAAGATTTTCACAAAATGACAACCTTTTGATCAAATCCCATTTAGCAATTACTTTTATCACAAAAAGATTCAAGTGAGCGTAGGGATAACAAAAAAAGAGCATCCCATTTAGCAATTACTTTTATCACAAAAAGATTCAAGTGAGCGTAGGGATAACAAAAAAAGAGCATCCCATTTAGCAATTACTTTTATCACAAAAAGATTCAAGTGAGCGTAGGGATAACAAAAAAAAAAAAGAAAAAAAAAAGAGTACCAAAAAAGTTACATGTGGTACCAAAAAAAAAAGTGTTCACAAGCACTACAAAAAAATAAGTACCAAAAAAAAATAAATACAAGTGGTACCAAAAAAAAAAAAAGAGAGAAGGATGGTTTCTGTAAAAAAAAAAAATACAGGAGCTCAATCAAAAATGGTCTCCAGCCAAGAGTTCAGCTCCCCAAGCAAACTTTTAGCCTCAGCCGTCAAGGATTCCAAGGCACGCTTCTTCAGGAACCTGCCATGAGATGCTGGAGTGGGCTGTACCCCTTCTTTCACACCAGGAAGCTTACCTCGAGCAGTTTGCCATTGTTCATCCTCATCAGACTTCCTTTTGAGAACCCGTTCGGCATCTGCAACCTGGTGAATCAGAGCACTCTCCCTGTCGCGAGCCTCTACTATGGCAGTCCACTTGGCAGCGACTTGTGCCTGCAAATGCTCAAGACGTTTCCTGGCCTCATCGACCTCCCTGTCAAGGATGTTAAGGTCATGTGTCAGCCTGATGATGGCTAGCTCTTCTAAGTTCCTCTTTCGGACTGCCTGCTTCTTGCTTTCTGTAGCCTTATCCAGGTCAGACTTAGCCTTATCAGCAGGGTCCAGGAACATCTCCTTGAAAAACTGGTCATCAGCCAAACTCACAGTCTCAAACCACTTGTCACCCAGTGCAATGATCCTATCAACGATCGCCCTGGCACCTGTGACATCCGTACCAGCTTCTTCAGCATCACTGAGAATCTCCTGCACATGCTGGATCATGCCAAATCCGACTTCCAAGTGCCCAGAAAAGAGAGTCTCAATCCAAGAGCTCAGAACTCGCACCACCACCTTCTTCGCAAAAAGAAGAGATGGCCCAGCTGAAGATTCGCCCAACTCCGTTGGTCGGCTGCTCATATCATCATCTGATGAAAGAGTAACAAAAGAACTCTTTCCAGCTGAAGCTGCTCCTGCTCGGGAAGGAATCTCAGCGCGAGGAATCTCCTCAATATTGTCAGAGCTGGTCCCAGGAATCTCTACCTCTGGATCAACCTCTGGCATCTCTTGCTCTGGAAGCGACGGATCCTCCTCTGCCACTTAAAAACCTGCAAAGGAAACACAAAAAGGTATGAATATGACCCTGTTTGAAAATCATTATCAGGGTTATAACTACAAAATACCTTCTTTGACGACTGGTGGAACACTTTCCTCCTCCATGAACTCATCGGAAGCATCATCAACATTTGCATCCATCGATGGTTCAAAGTCATCAGAACCCTGTGGCAAGTCAGCTGACAAAAAAAAAAATGTGTTAGCAAACCGAGTCACAAACAAAAAAACAGAGAGCAAAAGAACTCGTACCAATTGGAGATTCTGGATTTACTCCAGAGCCCCTCGGTTCTTCTTCAGGTGCCTCAATAGGATCCATCACCACCTCATCGGTTGGAACCTCAGGCATCACCAAGTCTTCCTCTGCTAAAAAAAAAAGGGAGAGAAAAGCAGAAACAAGAAGCAAATCATAACATGGAAAAAAAATCCCATGAAAAGAAATGGAAAGAGAAAAAGGAAGAATCATACCTTCACCAACGGTCTCTTCTTCTCGGCTTCTCTTCTCCGGAGGCTCGTCAGCATCCACTGGCACATCCTCATTAATAGTAAGAGGAACTTCCAAGTTAGGAGAGTCCTCATGCTGCCCCTTGCTACTATGATGACTCCTCCTCCTCTTACTCCTGCGGGCTCGCTTCTTAGAGGAACCTGCCCCGCTGTCAGAGTCAGGTTTGCCACTCGACTCATCACTGGATGGTCTGCTCTTGCCAGTAGACTCCACGGAAGCTTGCCTCTGTGCCGCCTGCATCCAAGCACCAAGTTCGGCTTCCTCCTGTTCTAGCTGCTCCAAAGCCTCGTCAGGTATTTCTCGAACAGCTTCAGAACCGATGACGCCCTGGTCACCGAGAAAGCCTATCTTGTGCTTCTCTCCAGAAAGGAAGGCCCAAACTTCCTCTCGCCGGATGCCATCCGACTTTCCAAGGCCCTTTCCAGATGCCAGCTTCACATCAAGCTCCTTCCTGGAAAGTCCCCGATATGCCAAGAAGCTCTCCGCGAACCACTTCGCAAAGCCGGCAGTACGGGAAGTCAGCAACACAGGGTAAGAAATCATGGCTGTAGTGTCTTCAGCACTATAGAAAGCCCATGCATTTCTCCCGTCCTGTAAGCCTCCAAAGCGCTTCACCATACTTGAAGGCGCTCCAACAACGCCTTGAGAAAAGCCAAGCTGCAAAGCAAAATGAGAGGGTACATACGGCTGGATGTCGACGAAAAGATGTCTGCGGTACACCATCGTGCCGACACGTATGCTAAAAAGCCACTCTCTCTCTGCATTTGTCAAGGAATAATGCCTTCCCGACCCCGCCCTGGTAGAGTCTCGGGAGGCACCAAAATCAAAAGCCTTCTTCCGCAACTCCGGAGAAAGCTTTACTGAAGATTGCCCCATCTCGACGTCCCTGAACCGTCGGATCCTCATGCGGGCAAACAAAAGTGATTCGGACACGGCTTTGCCCTTAGCCAATCGAATCATCAGAGGATCATCATCCTGTGCAGCACCCAGCCGATGGAAGCCAGGACAGTGGTATACATACCACGAATAAAAGATATGGGCTGAAAATACCCTATTCATGGGAAGCCCAAGCCGAACCAGAAAAGCAGCAGCCTGCAGTTCGGTACACAGGTAGGAGTAAAGAGCTGGCACCAAAGCAAGCTGCTCTCCAAACGCCATCTGACAAGCCGGGAAAATACAATGCGGCCTGATGTGCGTTCCATCTCCTCCAGCAAAAATAGCCTCACCAAGCCAATAAGTGAGGTACACAGCGAGATCTCTCCTCAGTGCAATGTCAGGACATATGGCGTTTGTACTTGCACAGAAATCTCTCAACTCTTCTTGCATGGCCAAGATCTTCTTTGGATCCTGAGCTCCAGCTTCCTGGGTCACGCTATCAGAAGACTCCCTACTATCAAAAAAGTTGGGGAATGAAGAGCAAAAACTCTTCCAACTGCTGGATCTAACTTTCGAACCCCGCTTCTCCTTCAAAAAATCATAGAAGGCGACGAGCTGAAAGTATAAAAGCCTGAACTCCTCAGACTGCCCCTCGAGGACGCTGTCAATCGGCATAAACTCCTCATAGAGTTTGCCGAGGATGGGCAATCCAGTAATGGCGCTCAGCTCCTTCAAAGAAAAACCAATCTCACCATTCGTCACAACGAAGGTATTGGTTTGTGGGAGGAATGACTCCAGCATAGCCATGAAGGCCTCGTCGGAAAAGATCACGGTCTCCCTAAAGGCGCGGACCGCATAAAAAATCCCGGCTTCCTTCAAAACGGCGCCACCAATCAGCAGGACGCGATCAGTCCACGACTTCCACTCGGAGTCAGCATTGAAGCGGCCACGAAGTCGGAAAGGCTTAATCCAATTGCTGCCATCACCACTGAAAATACCAAGGCCCACCGGTCTCAAATCGACCGACGGATAATCAGAGCCCTGGTAGCCGCTGGATGGCATCAACAGGTCCATGTCAACAGGCGACCTCTCCGTATATCCAGGAGAACCGCCGACAAAAACCCCGGTCTTGATTACATTTGTCCTTCTCACCCAGCTTGGAGGATCTTCCCTCTTAGGGCACGTGGGGGCAAGGCTCAGAATCGAGACGGTGCGATCAAACATCGACCGGGTAGTAACAGTCCTCTTCTCACCATCTGCTGTGAAGGAAAACTGAAAACATCTCCTCTGGTATGTCATGTCATCAGGGACTGCATCACCAAAGAAGAAGGTAGGCTTGGGCAAAACGCTCTGATCTTCCATCACCCATGGACGACTGCTTACCATGATCTTATAGAATTCCTCTCCCTTGAGAGTGATCAGTCGCTGCCTCATCTCATCTCTGTTGAGGGAGTCGCACTCTTCCAGATTTCTCTCAACATACTGGACCTTCTCAAAAGCCTGCTGAACGGCCGGATTAGAAGATCTAGAAGATCGACGAGGTACGCTTGTAGCAGGCTCTTTACCCTTGTTCGCTCTGGAGGAACCACCTGAAAAGGATGGAAAAGAAAAAGATCAAACATCAAAATGGCAGAATCTCGCTAAAAAAAATCTGGCGAAATTTTGACATGATGACGGGGCAATTCCGAAGAAAAGGAACTATCCCGAAAGAAATAGAAAGCTTGAAGATGGGCTCAACATCGCTGCGAGCTCCGAAACTCCAAACTTTCGAAACCTAAAAGTCTCCGCAAAATCAGGAAGGGCTCAACATCACTGCGAGCTCCAAGTTCCCAAATTTGCGAAAACTTTCAGGTATGCTATCACATCATGCTACAAATTTAATTTACAAATTAAAGGCATGCATGAACATCTTGGTTTGCGAAAAAAAATGCATTATCATGATGAGCAAAAGAAAAAAAAAAGAAAAAGAAACTTTCTCTAAAAAAAAAAAGAGGAGAAAGAAAACAAAAAAAGAAAGAAAAAGAAACTTTCTCTAAAAAAAAAAAAGAGGAGAAAGAAAACAAAAAAAGAAAGAAAAAGAAACTCTCTCAAAAAAAAAGGGGGAGGGAAAGAAAAAAAAAAGAAAAAAGAAGAAAAAAAAGAGGGGCTGGCCCACAGGCCGTGGCCCACAGGCCACGTGGCCGTACGGCCAGATCCGTACGGATCTGTCCGTACGGCCCACACAAAAAAAAACGTGTGAAAAAAAAAGAGAAGAAGGGAAGCAAACACGTGGAAAAGAAAAAAAAAAGAAGAAAAGAAAAAGAAAGAAACAAAAAAAAAAAAAAAAAAAGAAGAAGAAAGAAGAACTTTTTTTTTCCCTACAATGGAGTTTTCTTGAAAAAGAAGAACTTACTTGAAGCCATTGATGGAGAAGAAGAAGAAAACTCTTGAAGATCTTGAAGAAGAAAAGCTCTTGGTCTTGAAGCCCTCTTGAGATTATTGCAAAAGAAAGTAATAAGAGCAAGAGATCCAACCTTCTCCTTGCTTTTATAGAGGAGAGCAAACCAAAGAAGGAAAGAAGAAAGAGGTAAGTGTTACTAATTAGTAACCTTACCAAAAGAAAGAAATTAGAAAGATTCTTTCCCAAAAGAAAGATATCTTGAGGGATTCTCTCCCAAAAAGAAATCAATGAGAGATTTTCTCTTAAAAGATATAATCTATGACGGATTCTTTCCCAAAAGAAAGATATCTTGAGATATTCTATCCCAAAAATAAAGGGATCATGAGAGATTCTCTCCAAGTAAAGATATTCTTAGATATTCTCTATCCAAATGAGATATTTTTGGATATTCTTTACAAAAATGACACGATATGAGATCTAAGCCATTTCAAAAGCTTAAAGTCCCATGGGTTAGCCCATATGAGCCAGGTTTGACCACCTAGGCACACAAAAAAAAAAAAAAGAAAGAAAATTTTTTGGGCTTTTAGTCAAAGAGAAATCCCTCTTACCAAGAGCATACAAAAATGGTTCCATGCCTCTTTTGAGTTGATTGGACCATACAAAAGAAAATTCCAAGCCCCATGAGCTTCCAAAAAATCAAACCATCAAGCCTCATCTACCAAATTGAGCCAAAATCTTGAAATTGACATTCCATCAAACCAAATCCTGGTCCCCTAACTTGCCACATACAGCCTGTTAGGTCATAAGACCAAAACCAAAAACCAAAACCTGATTCCCTTGTTGGATACCGCGATCACTGAGAGGGGGGGGGTGAATCAGTGATTTCTAAAAATAGGTCCAATTCAACAACAAAACAAGTCAAATCACACAATGACACCAGATTTAACGTGGTTCACCGAAAGGCTACGTCCACGGTTCAAAGACTGTCCGAACACCAATCCGGGACAAATCTGAATCTTATTTAGTCGCACCAACGACAAAGAGCACCAACCCTTAGTTTCAGATAGCACCAACTATCTAGGAAGCACCTACTCCCTTGAGTTTCAGATAGCACCAACTATCTAGGAAGCACCGACTCCCTTTACAATTTATCTGCACCAACAGATAGGATCACCAAACCCCAAACACCAAGTACCAACTTGATGTAAGAACAGAATAGAAGATCAACTCTGTCTACAGCCCTTCCCCTCTACAATTCTCTCTCTCTCAATCCCTTACAAATTGAAATTTAAAGCATAAACAGAGAGACACTTAACTCATGGACGAATCACCATCTTCTAGAGCATAATCTCGTCCATAATTGCTGTAGAAAGATGTAGCACAACAGCACACAGCAACAGCACCAGCACACAACACACTCTTCTCTCTTCTCTTCTCTCTTTTCTCTTCTCTTCTGGTGTATCTTCTTGGTGTGTTTATGAACGACCCAAGCATGCCTTTATATAGGTTTTAATAACCCTTAATTGTATTCAAAACGGGCTACAATTCGTTTAGAAAGATTCCCAAACGAAATAGATAACTGTGCTGAATTTTCGTGCAAAACTTCTAATTCTGCGCAACTCTGGTTCCCGTGCTCGGTCGACATCATACTGTGCTCGGTCGACATCATACACTATCTGGAAATAGTCAATTATCGCGCTCGGTCGACATCCTGGGGTCTCGGTCGACCGAAGACACACTGTGTCACGAAAATAACTGGGAGCTACCAAAAACTGTTTTCTGCAGGTTTCTTCTTGCTCGGTCGACCGCATGAAGAGCCCGGTCGACCGCGTGCTCTGCTTCAGGAATTCTGAGTTCCTGACTGTTTCAATTCTGTTTCTTCTTTTCAGCTCTATCAACACTAGCCTTTTAACATCATGTTTGTGACAATGTGTTGACAAGAATTCCAACTCAAATCAATACTTGAGATGCTAACTTCTTCAATTCATCAAAAGACTTCTCAAGTCATCTCAAATTCCAACAATCTCCCCCTTTGGAATTGTTGGCAACACTATTGGAACTTCAACACTTTCAACTCATCAATCTCCCCCTAGCTTTCATAGCATAACATCTCTCCTTGCTATCATAGCATAACATCTCTCCCCCTTTGACAACAAGTCCAAAGGGACCAAACCGAGGAGCGAATAGGATATTCAATGAATGCATTGCTCCCCCTTTCAAGCACAACTCCTACGGTTTAGGAGAGTGAGTAACTCCTAACTTTTTCCGGAGATACTCGAAGACTTCCTTTGGCAGAGGTTTCGTGAAAATATCAGCCACTTGCTTAGTTGTTGGAACATATTCCAACTTGACCTCTCCATCAGCAACTTTATCTTTAAGAAAATGATAACGAATTGCTACATGCTTTGTTCGAGAGTGCTGAACAGGATTCTTAGATATATGAATTGCACTCGTGTTGTCACATAGGATCGGCGTAGGATCCGTTGTAGGAACTCCTAGATCAGAGAGCATTTGCCGCATCCATAACACTTGCGTACAACAAGTTGCCGCTGCAATATATTCCGCTTCCGCTGTCGAAAGGGATACTGAGTCTTGCTTCTTACTATGCCAAGCAACTAATCTTTCTCCAAGATAAAATGCGCCGCCGCTAGTACTCTTGCGATCATCTACGCATCCAGCCCAATCGGCATCAGAATATGCAACAAGAGTGAAGGATTTTCCTTTGGGATACCAGATACCAAGCTCCATAGTACCTTTCAGATATCGAAAGATTCTTTTCACTGCTGTAAGGTGCGTTTCAGTTGGTGCTGCTTGAAAACGTGCAACCATACATACTGCTTGTAGAAGATCTGGTCTTGTTGCAGTCAAGTAGAGCAAGCTTCCTATCATAGAGCGATAGGTGGTATGATCAACGGACGAGGCCTTATCATCTTTGCTAAGCTTCGTGTTCGTTGTCATTGGTGTGCTCACTGGCTTGCTGTCTTCCATATTGAACCGTTTCAGCATTTCCTTAATGTACTTCATTTGTGATATGAAGATGCCATGTTTCAGCTGCTGAACTTGTAAACCAAGAAAGAACTTTAGTTCTCCAAGCATTGACATCTCAAATTCTTTCTTCATCTCTTCTGCAAAATTCCTGCACATCTCCTCATCATTGCCACCAAAGATTATGTCATCAACATAAACAATGACAACCAGCTGTTTGCTTAACTCAGTTTTGACATATAGATTGCTATCAACAAGTCCTTTTCCAAAACCGATCTTGCGGAGATATAGGTCCAGCCTAGCATACCATGCCCTTGGCGCTTGTTTGAGTCCATAAAGAGTCTTTTTCAACTTGCACACTAGATCTGAATTTTTGCTGATGAGAAAACCATCAGGTTGCTCAATGTAGACCTCCTCTTCAAGTAAACCATTCAAGAAAGCTGACTTTACGTCCATCTGAAATACCTTGAAGGTTTTGTATGCTGCCAATGCAAGAAACATTCGAATAGCTTCCAGACGAGCCACCGGTGCAAAGGTCTCTTCAAAATCTATGCCTTCAACTTGAGCATAGCCTTTACAAACCAACCTTGCTTTGTTTCTAATGACTTGACCATCTTCATTCAGCTTATTCCTAAAGACCCATTTAGTACCAATAACATTCTTATCAGTAGGTCTAGGAACAAGTTCCCATGTGGAGTTCTTCTCAATTTGCTCCAACTCCTCATGCATAGATTTCAACCAGCTATCATCGAGACTGGCTTCAGCCACAGTCTTGGGTTCAATGGTGGACACAAGTGAGTAATTGCTAACTACACTTTGTCTAGTTTGAACGCCTGCCTTAGGATCTCCAATGATTTGATCCTTAGGGTGTTGCTCTACCCAAGTGCTGTGCTTCTTAGGTGTAGTATCTTCTGAGTCATCCTTTGATTTCTCAGAATCATTAGATTCAGCCATCTCATCATCAATCTCACTCGAGTCCTCATAAACGGGACTGTCATAATGAGTTCCATTCTTGGATTCATGGTTTTCATCAATTCTCACATCAGCACTTTCTATGATTTTTCTGGTTCTTTTGTTAAGACACCTATATGCCTTGCTAGTAGAGGAGTAACCCAGAAATATACCTTCGTCAGCTCTTTCTTCAAATTTGCCCGGATTTTGTTCGAGCCGCTTGATGTAACACTTGCTGCCGAAGACTCTGAAGTGCTTGACTGTTGCTTTTCTTGCAAACCATAGCTCATAGGGAGTTTTGTCTTCATGTGGCCTGATCAAGCATCGGTTTTGAATGTATGCAGCCGTATGAATTGCCTCTTTCCAATACTTGTCAGCCATCTTGCTTTCACTTAGCATCGTACGAGCCATCTCTTGTACGGTGCGATTCTTCCGTTCCACAACTCCATTTTGCTGTGGAGTTCTAGGAGCTGAGTACTGTCTTTGAATGCCATGATGTTCACAATATTTAGTGAACTCTTCAGATGTGAACTCGCCTCCACGATCAGACCTTAAAATCTTGATACGTTTTTCCAATTGATTTTCAACCTGTGCTTTAAACACTTTAAAACGATCAAGTGCTTGATGCTTATGCTTAAGAAACAATACCCATGTCATACGAGTATAATCATCAATGCATAACATGAAATACTTATCTCCATTGGTGCTTTGAGTTCGCATCGGTCCACAGAGATCAGTGTGCACTAGCTCAAGAGGTTTCTTTGAATGATGCTCCTTTGACTTGAACATAACCCTCGTTTGCTTTCCCTTTTGGCAAGAGTCGCAAATAGGATTGGAAGGCTTTTCAACTTTAGACATGCCTCTTACAGCCTTTGAATTGCAAATCTTTGACATGTTATCAAAGCTTAGATGCCCAAGGCGTTTGTGCCACAACCAACTTTCCTCTGTCCGACTCATCAAGCAGGTCTTTTCAGCTCCATCTGACAATGTATAGAGATTTCCAGCAGTTCTTGATCCAGTTGCCACTGTTTTGCCGTTGCTACTCTTCTTGATGGCAAACCCATTCTTTGTGAAGATAACTTCGTGACCCTTGTCACAGATCTGGCTCACACTAAGCAGATTGTGTCTCAATCCAGACACATATAAGACTTCTTCAGATCTGATCTTGTTTGCCATAAGCTGAATAACACCTTTTCCGCAGATTTTGGCACCATCATTGTTGCCAAACTTCACTGAACCGCCTTCATAGTGCTGTAATTTGATGAACTTCTCTTTATCACCAGTCATATGGCTTGAACAACCACTATCAAGGACCCATGGTGCTGTCTTCTTTTGTGCATTGAATGCCGTTTGCACAATGAGAGATTCTTTGGGACTACCTTCCCTTTTCTTTGCCCTCCATGCCTTAACTAACTTGGGTTTCTTTTCAACCTGAACTTGGTTAGCAATAGGCAACCTACAATCCCTAGCCAAGTGTCCATAATTATGACATATATAGCACTCAATTTTGTGGCTACTTAGGATTGAAAAAGGGTTCCTAGTCACAAGTGGGCTGTTTCTTACATAGAATTTGCAATCAGCTCTTTTATGTCCAAACATATTACAATGAAAGCAATAACCATAGAATTTGTATCTTCTTTGTGGCTGGTTAATCTTCATTACCTTTCTAACAGGAATGGACTCCTTTCTAGGTTGAGTGGGCTTCATAGAGTTAGAAGGTGCAGTGACTTGCTTCATAAACTCTTTCTTTTCAGGAGGTGCAATCTTAGAGGATTCACCTTTCTCAAATCCTAGACCAAATCTGAAGTGGGCTGGTCTTTGAACTTTCAGTAGTTCATTGAGTTTCACAGTCCCTTCAATCGCTTGGAGCGCTTTGAGTTTTTTGCTATTTTCCAAATTTTCAGCCTTTGCTCTAGCGATCTCAGTTTCAAGTTTCATAGCCTCTTCCTTTTTGATACTTATTTGGTTTTCAAGGACTTCTACCATTCTTTTATATTCTTCTACTTGAGTTTTCAAAGCAATAATGGAACTTTCAGATTCATGGAGAAGTTTCAGATTTTTCTTACTTGATTTGCGTTCCATGCTAAGCTCCTCAAGTGCGGCTATGAGTTCCTCTTCAAGATTGACTTCAGCCTCCTCATCCTCTTCCGGATCTAGCTCTTCTTCTTCTTCAACAGTGACCATGAAGAGAGCTTCGGTTGATTCATCATCGTCTGAAGTTTCAGACGTGCTGTCATCTTGTTGACATAGAAAGTTTTTAGCTTTGCCCCTTTTTCTGAAATTTCTCTTTCCTTTACTCTTTTCAGCATAAGAGTCACTTTCATTGTCTTCTTTTAGCGGACACTTCGCAGCAAAGTGACCAATACCTCCACAATTGAAGCATTTAAAGGGTAGCTTCCCTTTGTACTTGCCAATGCTTCCTTTCTTCAACTTTCTAACAAATTGAGCCTCAAGCTCATCATCATCAGAATCAACATCATGACCAGCAGTTTCTTTTGCCTTTTTCTGAACTTTGAAGGCCGCTTCTTTATCAGATGAAGACGTTTTTCCTATGCGCATCTCATAGGCAGTTAGAGAACCATGTAATTCATCCATGGAAAATGCATTCAGATCTTTGGCTTCTTCAATGGCTGAGACTTTTGAATCAAACCGGGGAAGAAGAGATCTTAAAACCTTTTTGATGATGACCGGCTCTTTAATCTCCTCCCCTAGTCCACGAATGTCATTCGTGACTTCGTTCACTCGTTGCAAATATGAGTCAACATTCTCGCTTTCCTCCATGCGAAGAGATTCAAATTGAGAGCGATGGGTTTGCAATTTGGCTTCTTTAATCTTCTCATCACCTTCATGTATGCTTTGCAACTTGTCCCAAATTTCCTTGGCTGTTTTGCATGCAATTACTTTGACAAGCTCGCTGTCCACAAGGCCACTAAAGAGTGCATTCTGCGCCTTGGAGTCGTTGTCTGCCAACTTCTTTGATGCAATATCATTGGGTACGTTGGCAGCATTGTAACCGGCTCTGACAGCCTCCCAAACATCATAGCCAAGAGATTTGATGAAGGCTTGCATCCTAATCTTCCAAAAGGAGTAATTAGAACCATCAAACAGAGGTGCTTTCATATTCCCTGTATTGACTGCCATGTGATTTGACAAGAGATCACCCTTAGCGTATTAAACTGATCAAGGGAGCCTCGCTCTGATACCAATTGTTGGATACCGCGATCACTGAGAGGGGGGGGGGGTGAATCAGTGATTTCTAAAAACAGGTCCAATTCAACAACAAAACAAGTCAAATCACACAATGACACCAGATTTAACGTGGTTCACCGAAAGGCTACGTCCACGGTTCAAAGACTGTCCGAACACCAATCCGGGACAAATCTGAATCTTATTTAGTCGCACCAACGACAAAGAGCACCAACCCTTAGTTTCAGATAGCACCAACTATCTAGGAAGCACCTACTCCCTTGAGTTTCAGATAGCACCAACTATCTAGGAAGCACCGACTCCCTTTACAATTTATCTGCACCAACAGATAGGATCACCAAACCCCAAACACCAAGTACCAACTTGATGTAAGAACAGAATAGAAGATCAACTCTGTCTACAGCCCTCCCCTCTACAATTCTCTCTCTCTCAATCCCTTACAAATTGAAATTTAAAGCATAAACAGAGAGACACTTAACTCATGGACGAATCACCATCTTCTAGAGCATAATCTCGTCCATAATTGCTGTAGAAAGATGTAGCACAACAGCACACAGCAACAGCACCAGCACACAGCACACTCTTCTCTCTTCTCTTCTCTCTTTTCTCTTCTCTTCTGGTGTATCTTCTTGGTGTGTTTATGAACGACCCAAGCATGCCTTTATATAGGTTTTAATAACCCTTAATTGTATTCAAAACGGGCTACAATTCGTTTAGAAAGATTCCCAAACGAAATAGATAACTGTGCTGAATTTTCGTGCAAAACTTCTAATTCTGCGCAACTCTGGTTCCCGTGCTCGGTCGACATCATACTGTGCTCGGTCGACATCATACACTATCTGGAAATAGTCAATTATCGTGCTCGGTCGACATCCTGGGGTCTCGGTCGACCGAAGACACACTGTGTCACGAAAATAACTGGGAGCTACCAAAAACTGTTTTCTGCAGGTTTCTTCTTGCTCGGTCGACCGCATGAAGAGCCCGGTCGACCGCGTGCTCTGCTTCAGGAATTCTGAGTTCCTGACTGTTTCAATTCTGTTTCTTCTTTTCAGCTCTATCAACACTAGCCTTTTAACATCATGTTTGTGACAATGTGTTGACAAGAATTCCAACTCAAATCAATACTTGAGATGCTAACTTCTTCAATTCATCAAAAGACTTCTCAAGTCATCTCAAATTCCAACACCCCTAACTTGCCACATACAGCCTGTTAGGTCACAAGATCAAAACCAAAATTGATCCCCCAACATTCCACATACAGCTTGTTGGGTCACACGATCAAAACCAAACCCGACCCCCTAACCTGCCACATATAGCCTGTTAGGTCACAAGGTCGAAACCCAAATCCACATCCCTGATGTCATCTTCAAAACTTTGCCTCGAGATGGTACGTGATCCCTTTCACTACCATAAAATTCCCCTGGAAGCTCAAAAGGCTACAAATACCAAAAAGAAACACTGCTCAAAGACTCTTGGTCAAGTCACAGGCTCTCCTTCAAAAATCTCTTCGAGGCACATCGACTACAAAAGTTAAGCAACTCGCCGCTGTACCTCGAGGGGGCATTTGTTGACACCAAAAATGTCACTTTGCCTTTTCAAGATCCAAAGAGCTACATGAAGTCGCAACCTGCCATAAATAGGCAATGCTGCTTCCAAAAATCAAATCTTGTCAGAATCAAACAAAAACTGCAAGATTCTTCCAGACAGCCAAAAGAGGAGTACACAAGAAGTTTCGGGCCATTTCAAAATCATTTGGCCTAACTTCGCTTCTCCGACAGCCGAAAAGGAGCTCTCGGCGACAAAAGCTCTCCGGGACAATGGTTTCCAAGACAGAGCCTATGGATCATCTTAAAATGACTCTAATAGGTTCCTTGTCAAATTTCAAGTCAATCGGACATCGGTTGACCGCACATCAAACCGTGACATCTTCATCGCGACAAAAAGCAAGTCCACAGGTGATAGGACCCCAAACGGCTTCAAAACTCAAACAAAAGCCTATGGTTGGTCTTATTTATTGCTCAGGAGGCTTCACACCAAATTTCAGGTCATTCCGACATCGTTTGGCCCAGTTTCAGCTTCTGACGGAAAATCGGCAGCTCTGCGCGACAAAGTCTTCGGCTTTCTCAGGAAATTAGAAACTTTGCAAAATAAAATGCAAGGATTCTCATCAGGTTTCCTACAAAGAAATCAGGCCAATAAATGGTCAAAATGTCAAGGAAAAGTACAGAAGAAAAAAGAATCGAAAAAAAGCAAAAACGGACGCAAAACGGGACACGAAAGGTCGCCGGCGACCTTGGACCCCGGGGTCGCCGGGAAAGCCCCGGAAACCCCGGTTTTCGCCATTTTTTCGCGATTCGAAGGGCCCAGCCTCTGGTACTTTCCAAAATTCATGCTTTTGAGACACCAAGTCCTCTGACATCCATCCAAAACACGGGTAAATCATCAAGAGTATCGAAGACAGTATTGATCGCCACCCGGTCAACCAAAAAAAGTGTGCTTTCCACCCGACCGATCGAGAAATCGACAGGACAGATGGCACCGACCCGCTGCTGGCAACAAACACCTGAAATTACATGGTCATCTGATGTCGATCTACATGAAGATCCATCGATGATCATCGACAGAAGAATTCCAAAAGACGTGGCACGGCCCGCGACTCTTCAGCTGCTCGGCGACCACTTAATGCGATTAATTGACTAACTTTATTACAGTCATTAATCCATTTCTTTGGACGGCCCAATCAGAAGCAAGCATTCGGGAGTTACAAGTCAAGAAATTCATGGCATTTAACCCATGAAACTCCTCCCATCATGGCGATTAAAGGCGATTAAATGCCCTCAATCTCCTCCGGCCAATCAGAAGCCAAGAAAAAAGAGTTACAAAATAAACAATTCAATTTTGTAACTCCTCCCATTATGCGGCTTAATGACAATAAAAGCCCATAAACCCACCTAAAAGGCTACCTAAAAGCCTATAAATAGGAGGGCTCTCCAAGAAGAACGAAGATCAGAAACATCAGAGAAAAAAGCACAAGCACACAGACAGAAATCCAGAGAAAGGAAAAAGAGAGGAAACTCTGCGGAAGTTCTACACCGGCCACCGCAACAAGGTGACAAAAGTCCCTTAGGGGGGTACCCCCCCCAAGGTCCTTGCCTTCTCCTCCTGCCTCCAATGGCTTAGATGTGGCTTTTCAGCCCGTCTACTCGGCTTTTTATTGGACATAGGACCTTCCTTTGGTCTTTGTCCTCTAAAAACCTGAGGTTATAGCCAAGCCAAGCGAATCAATAGCATCCTCTGTTCTCATCTGCATGGATGATGGCGAAGCCCACATATGGCTTGCGACCGTCAATCTAAACGAGTCCCCCACAATCTCCTGAGAAGTTAGATCCTCCTTTTCTTGCTTTTCATTGTAGTTTGTATTTTTTCAAAAGAGACAAAAATCACAATTCTTGTCTTTCATTATTGATAAGGATTGTAAATCGGCTATAAACGCCAAAAATCGGCTATAAACGCCAAAATCAGCTATAAATGCCAAAAAAATCGCCTTTCACGGCAAACCAAAAAAATGTCTCTTTTCTTAAATATATGTGCAATGGAAAACTTGAAAGAAGTTGATTTCCTTTTTACTTGCGAAGGTTGATCTCCGGATCACCACTTGCAATTCCAAGTAAAAATAGAAAATCTGGCACACCCACAAAAAAAAGAAATGTTGATGCACGCCCCTGCCCCCCGGTTACGAAAGGGTCGGAACCAAACGGACTCCCACGTCCGCCGACCTCGGTAGAACCGAGCAGGAGCGCGGTCCATCAAACTTGTTCCTAGACCTACTGATAAGAATGTTATTGGTACTAAATGGGTCTTTCGGAATAAGCTGAATGAAGATGGTCAAGTCATTAGAAACAAAGCAAGGTTGGTTTGTAAAGGCTATGCTCAAGTTGAAGGCATAGATTTTGAAGAGACCTTTGCACCGGTGGCTCGTCTGGAAGCTATTCGTATGTTTCTTGCATTGGCAGCATACAAAACCTTCAAGGTATTTCAGATGGACGTAAAGTCAGCTTTCTTGAATGGTTTACTTGAAGAAGAGGTCTACATTGAGCAACCTGATGGTTTTCTCATCAGCAAAAATTCAGATCTAGTGTGCAAGTTGAAAAAGGCTCTTTATGGACTGAAACAAGCGCCAAGGGCATGGTATGCAAGGCTGGATCTCTATCTCCGCAAGATCGGTTTTGGAAAAGGAATGGTTGATAGCAATCTGTATGTCAAAACTGAGTTAAGCAAACAGCTGGTTGTCATTGTTTATGTTGATGACATAATCTTTGGTGGCAATGATGAGGAGATATGCAGGAATTTTGCTGAAGAGATGAAGAAAGAATTTGAGATGTCAATGCTTGGAGAACTAAAGTTCTTTCTTGGTTTACAAGTTCAGCAGCTGAAACATGGCATCTTCATATCACAAATGAAGTACATTAAGGAAATGCTGAAACGGTTCAATATGGAAGACAGCAAGCCAGTGAGCACACCAATGTCAACGAACACGAAGCTTAGAAAAGATGATAAGGCCTCGTCCGTTGATCATACCACCTATCGCTCTATGATAGGAAGCTTGCTCTACTTGACTGCTACAAGACCAGATCTTCTACAAGCAGTATGTATGGTTGCACGTTTTCAAGCAGCACCAACTGAAACGCACCTTACAGCAGTGAAAAGAATCTTTCGATATCTGAAAGGTACTATGGAGCTTGGTATCTGGTATCCCAAAGGCAAATCCTTCACTCTTGTTGCATATTCTGATGCCGATTGGGCTGGATGCGTAGATGATCGCAAGAGTACTAGCGGCGGCGCATTTTATCTTGGAGAAAGATTAGTTGCTTGGCATAGTAAGAAGCAAGACTCAGTATCCCTTTCGACAGCGGAAGCGGAATATATTGCAGCGGCAACTTGTTGTACGCAAGTGTTATGGATGCGGCAAATGCTCTCTGATCTAAGAGTTCCTACAACGGATCCTACGCCGATCCTATGTGACAACACGAGTGCAATTCATATATCTAAGAATCCTGTTCAGCACTCTCGAATAAAGCATGTAGCAATTCGTTATCATTTTCATAAAGATAAAGTTGCTGATGGAGAGGTCAAGTTGGAATATGTTCCAACAACTGAGCAAGTGGCTGATATTTTCACGAAACCTCTGCCAAAGGAAGTCTTCGAGTATCTCCGGAAAAAGTTAGGAGTTACTCACTCTCCTAAACCGTAGGAGTTGTGCTTGAAAGGGGGAGCAATGCATTCATTGAATATCCTATTCGCTCCTCGGTTTGGTCCCTTTGGACTTGTTGTCAAAGGGGGAGAGATGTTATGCTATGATAGCAAGGAGAGATGTTATGCTATGAAAGCTAGGGGGAGATTGTTGACAGTGCATTGTTGTTATTTCAGAATTTCAGAATTGGTTCCAAGTGAGTGTTGAAGTTTCAATAGTGTTGCCAACAATTCCAAAGGGGGAGATTGTTGGAATTTGAGATGACTTGAAAGTCTTTTGACGAATTGAAGAATATAGTATCTCAAGTATTGATATGAGTTGGAATTATTGTCAACACATTGTCACAAGCATGATGATAGTAGGCTAGTGTTGATAGAGCTGAAAAGAAGAATCAGAATTGAAACTGTCAGGAATTCAGATTTCCTGAAACAGAGTGGTCGGTCGACCGGGCACCCCATGCGGTCGACCGAGCAAAGAGAAACCTGCAGAAAAAGTTTCAGGCACCTCTCAGTTATTTTCGTGACACAGTGTGTCTTCGGTCGACCGGGACCCCAGGATGTCGACCGAGCGCGATAGTTGTCTGTTTCCAGACAGTGTATGATGTCGACCGAGCAAGCAAGGATGTCGACCGAGCACGGGAACCAGAGTTGCGCAGAAACAGAAGTCTTGCACGAAAATTCAGCATTCTTTTCTATTTCGTTTGGGACTCTTTCTAAACGAATTGTAGCCTGTTTTGAATACAATTAAGGGTTAACATAACCTATAAAAAGGCATGTATGGGTCGTTCATAAACACACCAGAAGAGAAGAGAAAAGAGAGAAGAGAAGAGAGAAGAGAGTGCTGTGTTGCTGTGTGCTGTTGTGCTGCATCTTTCTACAGCAAGTGTGGACGAGAATGTGCTCTTGAAGATGGTGTTTCGTCCATAAGATAAGTGTCTCTCTGTTTATGCTTTAATTTCAATTTATAAGGGATTGAGAGAGAGAGATTGTAGAGGGGAAGGTCTATAGAAAAAGGTTTCTATTCTTGTTCTGTAGAACATCAAGTTGGTGCTTGGTGTCTGGGGTTTGGTGATCCTATCTGTTGGTGCAGATAAATTGTAAAGGGAGTCGGTGCTTCCTAGATAGTTGGTGCTATCTGAAACTAAGGGTTGGTGCTCTTTGTCGTTGGTGCGACTAAATAAGATTCAGATCTGTCCCGGATTGGTGTTCGGACAGTCTTTGAACCGTGGACGTAGCCTTTCGGTGAACCACGTTAAATATGGTGTCATTGTGTGATTTGATTTACTTTTGTTGTTAGTTTGGACCTGTTGAAAAAGGAATCACTGATTCACCCCCCCTCTCAGTGATCGCGATATCTAACAGTACAGACATAGCCATTTGCATGTCGTTTCCATATCTCATGATGTATTCAGGTTTAGACTATAGTCAAGTACAATCTCCTTTCACTAAAGCGTTTGTTTCGATGCACTTGCCACATAAAGTATTTTTTCGGGTAAAATCCCCTTGGAAATATTATAAGCTTATTTTTTGGGATTTTTACCAAAAAAGTGTTTCTAAACCTGTATTATACAGATTCAGTTACAAATACATTAAAACATCAGTATGGGTGTTCGTACAAGTTTTTTGGACAATTATGCCCTCCACATATTGCGGACAATATTGTTTTCTATACCAAGACCACATCGTTTTCTTTTCTTCTTCCTTCTTCCCTGCTCATCTCTTTGGTGTTAAAATTTTTGCAATCAGTTTGTTTGCCATTGAAGATATGATGGCTTTCTCTTTTCTTCCCGAACGATCTTCCCTTGAACGAAAGGGCTTTTCCATCTTCTTCACCGAACGACATCAAAGATGGCAACGTTCCACCGAATGACATAGTTAAGGCTTTTTTTACAGCCCCAAAATTGTTGAATATTATACAAGGTAAGTAAGAATTATTACCTTCAAAATTTCCTTTAATCTCCTACATTGTTTATGTGAATGAGGGGAAAAAGTATAGAAATAGTTATGACCATCTGATGGTTTTGTGGCTCTTGATGGATGGTCCTAGATAGACGATGGACCCTACCACATGATCACATCTGCCAAATGAGATTTCTAATGAGTTTTTTTGTTTTTAATGGGTGTTTGCTTTGATGGTAGTTTTTCTACAACTATTTTGATGGTTTCATGTTAGTCACCAATTGTTTGAAGAAATGCCTCAGTGGGTATTAATGCCTCAGTGGGTATTTTTGTTCATTCTCCCTCATGGGTTGACAATTTGATGTGAAATGAGTTTTAGTTTTTTTTCCCCCTAGAGTGAGAAGAAACTAAAAGCCATTGAAGATATGAAAACCATTATGACTTGTTTCATTCCAATGAAGCAAAAGAAGGGGATTTGTTATGGATTGAAGACCTTCCTTCTTTTTTTTAATCTTGTTATTGTAGAGAGCTATTTACTTTCTACTTATTAGATGGGTTGCATATAAAGGTTGAGTCATTGAAAACAATGCTCTTAGTCTATTATAAATAAAATATAATGAGCTATTTTTCCGAATGGAGGGATCTAGATAAATAGAACTATCCCAACTAGAAGTTGATTAATATGTTCCTAGTGATTAATATGTTCCTTTTGTTATGTGTTTATGTATAGTTCTTTTGCATAGTAAACTTATACTCCCTATATCAAAAAATGAAAATTAACTTTGGATGTGAGCAATGTACTTGACCCTCAAGCTCTAAAAGGAGCTCCTAAATTGCCTACAAACCAACTTTAAAAAGAGATTGAAAGAAAAGACAGCACTTTGTATAACATGTACATGGACAATGGAATTGTCAATGTTCTTCTGTAGTAATGATGGATTCGCTATGATTATAGCAATTGACAGCACTGAATAATTGCTCCTTCCCTCCAGCAAGGTTCACAAAATTCATAAGTTAAGCAATGTAAAGAATTTGTAAGTTGCCACCAACTAGAAAACTAGATCCCTCTGCTACTGTAAAGGCTTTGTAAGGAGCCAGATCATGTATGCGCCAAAACAAACTCTCATAATTTTAATTCAAAGAACAAGATTGGAATCCCTCCTTACAGCTGACTGACTGATCTTAAAATTTCCTATTCAACTTCTTATTTGAACAATAGACCATTTTAATTTGACTCAAACTTTTAACATGATAAACCCTCTATTCCTAATTACACAATATAAGAAAACTTAAAAATAAATATCAAGAACTAGAATTCTTTCCTAATTACACATGGACTCTCCCGCATGGGTTGAGGATTTGATGTGAAATGAGTTTCAATTTATTTTTTTCTATATTGAGAGGAATCCAAAATCCATTGAAGGTATGAAGATTATTGTGACTTGAGATCATATTATTAGAGATAACATCCATTGAATATAATTTTTGTAATTAATATCACTCTTATCTAAAAACACCATATGCTTCGATTCCTTTTATCCGTTCCAAATAGAATGTCAATCACCCAATATGTGCCCTCAATAAGTCTTACAAGAGAATGTCACAACAGAATGGTTCACATCTTCAAACTCCCTATGATGTTTGATTCCTGATGAGGTAGTATTCTAGATAAAACCCACTACCCATGAATTGGCATGTGCTTGAAGATCCCTTTAGTCCAATCCAATTGCTCTTGGATTGAACCAACCCATGATGAAAATTGTCATCATCAAATCAAAGTGGTTTTTTGGCCATTTAAACTAACTATGTTGATTGTTTTTAACTCATTTACCCCCATATATTGTTTAGTATGTGAGGGTTTAGGGTTTGAGATCTCTGGATTGGTCCACTCAATAAATCAATCCACTAGTGTGCAAAAAACAATAATCTACGCAGCGGAAATAAAATCACAAGCACACACCACAAGGACACCAAATTTAAGGTGGAAAACCCAAACCGAGTAAAAAAACTACCTATCTGTACTGGATCTAATCAAACACTATGAATCTCACAATTATAAGAAACTCAGATTTCTTCCCTAGATATCCCCTATCTAAAGACTGAAGTTACCTTGTGTCGCATCACGCTTCAACGACATCACACCGTTGATTGCAACAGATCCAGCGCTTGACTCCTCAAATCTTCTACGCAAGAAGATGATCTTCTACAAGGGATGCAGAAGAAACTTGCTCTCTAGAGTACTTGGCACCACAACTCTTCAAAAATCTCTAGAGAAAATTTCTCTCAATTAAATCACTAATTCAGAACTTGAGAGATGATTTCTTCTCTTTCTCTTGCCTTTGGGTTGTGAGAAACACCCAATATACAGCCCCTAATTCATGCTTAAGACTCCTTGTAATTATCCACTTAGAAAAGAAGTCCATCTCAAACTTTATCATAGAGTCCGGAATCAACTGGGCTCCAGCGCGTACCCTCGCTATAGCGAGGTGTACTCTCGCTATAGCGAGAGTGCATTCTGCCTCTAGCACGATTTTGGCCTGACAGCATTTTTTTTACTTGAGTCCTGACATGACTACATGACGTCTTTGCCTCTTCTTTGAGTCCTGACACACCTATTATTCTAACAGTCTCCCCCTTTTGGCAATTCGTGGACAAATCTCCTAGAACAATACAATAAGATCTACCCAAAAGAAAAACCCAAAATACATTGAATTTTTTTAAAACAAAAAAATCAGCACTGTAGATCTTGAATTACCTTAGGTTGTGGAACTCCTCTGGGCTTCATTCTTCTCCCTCTGAATTTGTCCATAATTGACAAACAAAAATAATCATGCAGCTTCTGTCAATTTGGATGCAGTAGCTCCCCCTAGATCTTGACTCCCCCTCACTATGATCTTCGTATCAGCAATGGGGATGGGGACTTGACCTCCTTGATCAGGGCTTTTTATGATTAACCACCCACACTTTTATAGTTTGAACTTTCAGCACAGTGTGAGCAAACTCCGTAGTCAAATCAGATTTTCTAACCCATATTTGAGATGTCTTGGGTGGAGAAAAATTCTTCCGCAATTGCTTGGTCTTGGGTAGACTTTACAGCTTCTTGCAATGGGGACGAATATGTCCTTTCTTTCCACAATGGTGACAAGTGGATGTGCGTGCAGTGCGTGACACATTCTTTTTCTTGATACTACTTGACACATTATTTGAAAGTGCAGTATCTGGAGTAGCATGTGTAACACTAGAAACAAAAATTATTTTACCTTTAGCATTTGAAGTGGATGCACCATGATCAAAACCGAGACCGCTTCTGTCAAACTGAGACTTCTGACTACACAATATATTTGTAAGAGTCTTCGAACCAGTGTTCATCTTGTTTAGTGAAGCTTGTTTCAGTTCTAGCTCAGACAGAGTGATCTTTAGTCTTCCTTGCAAATCTTCTTTTTCAGATTTAATAGTCTGCAACTCCGTCTTCATATTCTCAATCTCTTGTTCAGCCTTTTCAAGTTTTTGACTATCAGTGGTCAAATTTTCATCCGTGTAAATCTTCTGACTTTCCAAGAGATGAACCTTTTCAAGTGCTTGCTCTAATTCAATTTGCAATGCAGAATTTTCTTCTTGAGCAGCTTTAAACTTGATAGAGATCTTGTAGGCATACTTGAACATCTTAACACAATCAGCATATGTTTTATGATACAACGCTTCATAATCTTTCTCTTGATCTGACATCTCATCAGCATGATCTTCATCAGTATCATTGTCAGATAGAGAATTAGCCATGAAAGCCACAAACTTGCCATTCACAGTTTTAGAAGTTTCAATTGAAGGATCTTGTTCTTCTTCTGATGACTGTTCCTCCCAGGTTGTGTTGAGAGCCTTTTTCATTGCACCCTTTTTCTTGATGACACACTCACTAGCATAGTGACCATAACCATGGCACTCAAAACACTTAGTTCCTTTTACAGAATCCTTTTTCACAAATTTAGAACTCTTCCACTTGACTTGTTTTGACTTCATGTACTCCTTGAGGCAATTGAACATTTCAGCCAAATCATCTTCAGCCTCAGATTCAGAATCAGATGCAATTTTCTTTTCAGCCTTCTTTCTTGATTCTGAGATGGATTTCAAAGCAATACCTTTCTCTTTTGATTTTCCTTTATCCAAACAGTTTGCTTCAAAAGTTTGAAGATTTCCAACCAACTAGTTTACCTTGAGGGTATCAAGATTCTTGTTTTCTTCAATAGCATCAACTTTTGAATCGAACCTCGAAGGTAGAGATCGCAAGATTTTCTTGACAATCTTGTTTTCTTGAATTTCCTCACCCAAATTGAAAACAGAATTGACAATATCATTCAGCTTTGCATAAAATTGATCAAAGGTCTCATCTTCTTCCATCACGATGGTTTTAAATTCTTTAGTCAGCATTTGCAATTTAGATTGCTTCACCGTGTCTGTACCCTCACACACTGTCTGTAAGACTTCCCACGCTTCTTTTGCAGTTTTGCAAGTGGAAATCCTACGGAACTCTTCAACAGAAACTCCATTGTATATACTATTCACTGCCTTGTTATTACAATTGTAGACATGTTTCTCATCCTTAGTCCATTCAGCTTTAGGTTTAGGAACAGTTTGTCCACTAACCACAATTGTTGGTCTGGAGTAGCCCTCCTCAACAATATCACAAACACCATCATCAATGGACTTAAGGAATCCAATCATCATTTGCTTCCAATATGCATAATTAGAACCATCTAGCAAAGGGGGCTTAGAAGTTGATGTCCATTCTCGATTGAACACCATTCTAGAAATCTCTTCTGATCAAACACAGCAACTTAGTGTAACCCGCTCTGATACCAATTGAGGGTTTAGGGTTTGAAATCTCTAGATTGGTCCACTCAATAAATCAATCCACTAGTGTGCAAAAAACAATAATCTACGCAGCAGAAATAAAATCATAAGCACACACCACAAGAACACCAAATTTAAGGTGGAAAACCCAAACCGAGTAAAAAAACCACCTATCCGTACTGGATCTAATCAAACACTATGAATCTCACAATTACAAGAAACTCAGATTTCTTCCCTAGATATCCCCTATCTAAAGACTGAAGTTACCTTGTGTCGCATCACGCTTCAACGACATCACACCGTTGATTGCAACAGATCCAGCGCTTGACTCCTCAAATCTTCTACGCAAGAAGATGATCTTCTACAAGGGATGCAGAAGAAACTTGCTCTCTAGAGTACTTGGCACCACAACTCTTCAAAAATCTCTAGAGAAAATTTCTCTCAATTAAATCACTAATTCAGAACTTGAGAGATGATTTCTTCTCTTTCTCTTGCCTTTGGGTTGTGAGAAACACCCAATATATAGCCCCTAATTCATGCTTAAGACTCCTTGTAATTATCCACTTAGAAAAGAAGTCCATCTCAAACTTTATCATAGAGTCCGGAATCAACTGGGCTCCAGCGCGTACCCTCGCTATAGCGAGGTGTACTCTCGCTATAGTGAGAGTGCATTCTGCCTCTTGCACGATTTTGGCCTCACAACATTTTTTTTTTACTTGAGTCCTGACATGACTACATGACGTCTTTGCCTCTTCTTTGAGTCCTGACACACCTATTATTCTAACAGTATGAATGTGTAATGAGTGTGATCCATATGTCGTAAAGTAGTGAATAACATGAAGCTACTTGTAAAGGGTGTATGACCTTTGCATGCTAGAACAATTTGAGATATGACATTTTCTCCATGCATTCAATCAACACAGTTGATTAGAGCTTCATATACGTGGTACTTAGTAGGAAAATGCACCCCATTATAAAGTCATTGTCATTTTGTTGTTGGAGACAAAAAATGGGCAAAGAACCAATAAATAATTGTAACGATATCGTTATCAGAAAATTTTGAAAACTAGATTTTGAGTGAAATCGTGAGTCTTTCTTATTGTTTATGCATCTCAATATAAAGTCACCATTATTTTCTTGTTGGACACAAAAATTGGATGAAGAAACTATAAATGATGGTAACGATATCGTTATAAAAAAAATATCGGGCACAAAATCCAGGTTCGTATGAGTAGGAATTCAAGTTCTTAAAGATTTCTCCCCCCCCCCCCCCTAAAAAGCATCTATAGATATCCCATCTGCAATTGTAAAATTTTTTTTCTTATGTTTGTTGCTATTCTTAACCTTACTTATGGGATCTATGAATTGATTGAGTTCATCGTTAATGCTGCACTACTAAATTTTTTTTATGTTTGTTGCACCCATCATGTCTTTGTAATTTTGTACTGTAATGCTCCATCTTTTTTTACTAATCTAAAAGCCTAAAATTATGTGTGGGGTACTTGATTGATTGTTACTAACAAAAGAAGATGACAAGTACTAAAATGTTTTTTCTTATGTTTGTTGCTATTCTTTACCTTACTTATGGGATCTATGAATTGATTGGGTTCATCGTTAATGCTGCACTACTAAAATGTTTTTATGTTTGTTACACCCATCATGTCTTTGTAATGCTCCATTGTTTTTTACTAATCTGAAAGCCTAAAATTATGTGTGGGGTACTTGATTGATTGTTACTAACAAAAGAAGATGACAAGTACCATTGACCCTTTGCCTTTCTTTTTTGCATTAAACACAATTTGCTATTATTAGATTTTCAATTCCTATATATCATATTTGACCTCTTCTTTTCTTTTTCTTTTTTGTGATTGGAGGCCAGAGTCTGAGAGCTTCAGGGATGAAGGCATGGGTCTAGTTCCTTCAAAGTGGAAAGGAATCTATCCAATCAATGGCCAGGAATCAAAAGGCAGCACCATCATATGAATAAATGGAGGGCCCAGACAATCCATTGCCGATGATCCTTCAAGCTGGTGAACAGAGGACAGGATGAGGAAACATGTTACATGCTCCCATTGCAAGAAGCGTGGTCATATTATACAGACATGTAGAGATCCACCTCCAAGGGGATGAATCTATTTTCCGGGCTTGGTGTAAATACTTATTTTTGGTGTACAACATATTGTTCTCATTATTTTGGATGTATCTCTAGATAATTGTGGGAGAACATCATGTGTATATATTGATGCATAGACCCAAACCAATAGTGAAGTTTGGATATGATAATTTGAAAAAATTTTGTATACCGGCACCTTCCATATGGGGTATTTGTGTTATCTATCAGTTCTTTGTGTACCATTGTCTCTGCAAGTTTTGTTGTTTCAATCCGCTCCATACAACTTGATCTTTTCATTTATGAAATAACTTAGGGTTATTATCTGCTTGCAGGACCTGCAAGAAGGCATCACAAACAAGACCATTACAATGAGTTTATGAAAGTAGAAAATAGCAAAAAAATGAATAAGGATGATCACTTGATGGTGACGATGTCCTTATTCGGGATGCTTAAAGAGATTTCAAGTAAGAAGATTCATAAATTTTTTTTTAAAAAAGAGAGAACTCAGAAGTGTAAATTGTTGAAGAAGATAACAATGACCAACATCCAAAGCAATAACAAAATTTATTCATATGATGGTGCTGCCCTTTGATTCCTGGCCATTGATTGGATAGATTCCTTTCCAATCAATTGAAAATTAAATGCACATACCTTGACCGGCCAATATTGCTTGACTGTTGTGAGTCCAAAATCTGACTTCTCTTTCCCTATTGCTTGGTCTGTCTGGTTGAGGAATTAGTGCTAATTGAATGGAACAAAATCATCCTACTGATGAGATTTTGAGAACAAGAAAAAGATAAAAAAGAAACGAAGAATAAAGAAATATGAGAATAAGATTCTGTTCGGGACATGGAATTGCAAAACAGTGTTGGTCACATCAGTAGACAGGCCCTTTTATCACTATCTAGAACTATTTTAATTCTAAAGATTAGTATAAATCCTTAACCAAATGAATCCAAATACACCAGAGTGATGATCCATTGGGTGTCAACTAGAGTGTAAAGAGAGGGGGATCAGAGGTGTTCCATGCCAGCACTGTATGACATATGCAGCAGGAATATTTTTTCACCTTCATAGGCTTAATAAGAAAACATGATTCATGAACAAGGCCAATAGATATGACTTTAACTACTTCAAAAGCCTATAAAACCCTTCAACTTCTTCAACATCATTAACCTCAGAGTAATTTGATTCATTGGATGAACAATAACATGCATTCATTCTACGGTGAATAACTTTCAATTCATCTAAAACATGACTAGGAAACAAAAGAAAAGGGGATAAATCAGAGCAGTAAGGTAAAATCATAGGCCTAAGATTATATCAACTTGAATTCCTATTCATACGAACTTGAATTTTGTTCCCAACATTATTTTTTGATAACATTATCGTTACCATCATTTATAGTTTCTTTATCCATTTTTTGTGTCCAACAAGAAAATAATGATGACTTTATATTGAGATAGATAAACAATAAAGAAAGACTCATGATTTCACTCAAAATTTAGTTTTCAAAAATCCCTGATAACGATATCGTTACAATTATTTATATATTCTTCGCCCATTTTTTGTCTCCAACAACAAAATGACAATGACTTTATATTGGGGTGCATAAACAATGAGAAAGGCTCACGGATTTGGCCCAGAAATGCATTTTCCTAATAGGTATAGTTACCAAAAATAGAAAAATGCACTTTTCTTGGCCTAAACAATGGAATTTTCCAAAAAAAGGCCGTGTGTCAGCGGCAAAGGCCTCTGAGTTGTGTTCATTGGCGCGTTTCCACCCAAAATACTATGTAATTTCACCAAAAACGGACACTTTGAAAAGTTGGCCCAAAACCGTCAATTTAGCAAAACATCAAAGGAAGTGGTTTTTTTTTTTTGTTGGTTTCTTCATTCTTCGTTTTCTACATTTGGTATGGGGGCGTGGGCCTTGTTCATGTGGGGTGTGGGCCAGTAGCACAATAGCTCTTCAAGTGAAGGTGCGCAGATCAACGGGTTCGAACCTTTTGATGCTTTTTAAAATGGCCCTGGATGGGCAGCAAATGAAGGTTCAGTGAAGAAGACAAAATCGATCAACAAAATTTTTACTTTCCAAAAAGTATATTTTTGCCAAATTCTGAAATTTTTGAAATTCAATTACAGATTTAGTGTGAAAAGTCAATTTTGCCCTTTTTATCGAAAAACGTATTTTCTGATCATCAAATCAAAATGGTCAAAACATGAAAGTTGTTAAACTTAATAAAATGAGTCAAAAGGAGTAAAAATTGTAATTTTCCAAAATAAGAATAATTTCTCACAAAATATAAATCATATGGACCGGGTCAACTGGTCAACGGTCTTCAAAATCTCCAAGGCTATGAAAAATCTAGTCAAATTCAAAGACAAGGTCAAACCAACTCTAATCTCACTTAAAAAGCTAAACCATGATTAAAACGATACTAAACAAAAGAACTGGGGGTCGGGGTCGTACATCCTCCCCCCCTTAGAACCCATTTGGTCCTCCAAATGGTCTAAACCAAATAAAAATCAAAAACCCAAAAAGACTAAAGAAAACACTGACACCCTTGTTGAACCTTGGCAACTGTGATGTCCCCTGATCAAACATGACGTTGAGATGCGCCTACAAACAACATTCTGATTCGGTTGAAGGCACCACACTATTCCACATATCTGCTCAAAACATACTCCTCTGACCAAACTAGTGTTCAACAATTCCTCTACTCATCTTTGGTGTCATCTGTCATTCCTGTACTGGGTCATTTCCTTTTACTTACCTTGTCAGTCACTGTCGGTCTAAGAAACTGCAAGTTCTATCTCTTTCTATCACCTTGGGATTCTGTGCCTTAAGTCCTACAAAACTATACACGGTGCTCCTGACGCTTGTACAAAGATGTGATCGTAGACATGCTTTCTCTGAAATAATGTCTACTTTGAAAGTTTCTGGAATTCCATTTACCTACCTTTACTATACCATTCAGATTCTGGCTTGAAACTCTTCTATCTGGTCTTATCTTCGAGGAATTAGTGTAATTGAAATCCTACCAAATGCTAGTCTCTTCATCCATTGTCATTCGGAGTCCTGAAACAATATGTCATCTCCATCAAAGCTATCAATGCAAGCGTCCCATGTCAGCACGTTAACTTCGAAGTGAGTGACTTAGAAATCTGTTGGCTCCTCGAATGCATCCTCAGCTGCTGGTGTCAGACCCCGACCCAGGTTTGAAATATTTAATTATGTTAAACCATGATTAATTGATAAGTGGGGGTAGCAGACGATTAGCTTATCTTCTTAGGCTAGATTAGAATGTTTGATTTGCTTTGGGAGCCTTTGTGAGTCATTGACTTGAGTTTGACGCGGGCAGGGGCGCCCGTGGATTGTGTGTGATGTTTGTGGATTTTAGCTTTGATGTTTGTAAAAACCCAATTTTTGTGTATTTTGATTCATTTCACCTAGATCATCAGCTTTCATGTTTTGGCCAACTTGATTTAGTGATCAAAAATTGCGTTTTTCGAGGAAAAGGGCAAAACTGACCTTTCACACCAAATCTGTACCCAAATTTCAAAAATTTCAGAAATTGACAAAAATATACTTTTTGGAAGGTTGAAATTTCGCTGATCGTTTTTGTCTTCTTCGTTGTTTTCGTTCGGGGTCCGCAAATACCATTTCTAGCTTAGTGAAGACCGGGGCCCACAAGACTTCTCTTATAAGAAGGGGAACCCTTCTTCTTCTTCTTCATTTCATTTCCAGTAAATTCTGGCTAGGTCTTTTTCCCTCTCTTCCCACACTCTCTCTCTCATCTGAAACTCTCATTTGGTGGAGTTTTCTTGGTGGATTGATCTCCTCAAGTCCTTCCTCCCTCTCCAAGCTCTCCAAAGATACCATTTTTGAGGATTTTGAGCTAAGAAAAAGCCCTCATTCAAGCTTCTCTTCTCCATTGGGATTTCTCAAGGTTAGCAATGGCTTTCCAAACTTGAGATTCTTGATTTCCTCTCCATTTAAAGCGTTTTAATCCCATATACTAGGGTTTTCCTTGGAGATTTACAAATGTTGATTTTTAGGGTTTCCTTGGAAAATTTTTGGGGTTTTTGTAGATTTGAAGCTTGAGGCACTAAAGCTTTGTTTGAAGAGTGATTTTGCTCCTATCTTGACTAGAGGCAAGTAGATTCCACAATTAATATGATGATCTCTCTTATTTGGTTCTATTTCATGATTTTTCCTCTTATGTGCTAATCTTCTTTTGATTTATGGATCTTCCTTGGATGAGTGAAGTAATATGATGTTTATTTCCACTTACGCTATTGCTTTACATTGTATGGGAAGTTGACTTCACTTTGTTCACTTTGAAAAAGAATAGTTTTCCTTGTGTTAAATAGTGTGTTCAAAGAAAGGGAGAAAAACTTTGATCTTTAAAAGTATTGTGTTGGGCTAATTAGAATGGTTTGTGGATGATGATTTGATGAGTTTGGGAGGCCAAGGAAGGGTCCCAATGTTTTCGAAATGTGTATGAAAGAAAGGAGATTGAAAAGGATAAAAAAAGGGACTCAAAAGAGGAAGAAAGAAATGGGAAAATCACTGTCGAGCTGGACTGGACAGAGCCCAGTCCGCTCGAGCGGCCCAGTGCCTGGCCCTCGCTCGAGCGACCCAGACTCTGTCTGGGCTCCGCTCGAGCGGACCTAGGCTCGCTCGAGCGAGCCTAGCTCAGCCTGGGGGCTTGAGTTGGGTCTGCTTTAGGGTCCATTTTGAGCCTGTTTTGGGGCCCAATTGAAGATTGTGTTGGGCCTATTCCCTAGGCATCTTTTGGGCCTGTTTCAAGGTCAATCATTGGGCTGTTTTGAGACCCGTTCTTTGATCCATTTAAGGGCTGTTTTGGGGCTAAATGGGCGGACGGTTTTGGATTGGGTCAAGGCCAGTTGTGGGCCTGATTTTTAAGAAGAACTAAACCAATCTTAATGGGGATTCCTTGGGTATACTTTCAGGTCCACTTCAAGCCCGCATCCAAGTTCAATTCGGCCCAACCCTTGTCCATATGTGAAGGCCATTTACAATCTTTGGAAGGTTAAGTAAAGTAGTGGAACCATGATCAAAATCCTTTGAGAACTTTCCAAGTTTAAATGTACATTTCATCCTTTGTGATTGTCAAGGATCTTCGGTGGCACCAAATTATGTTCTCGTAATGACAATAAAGGGATCAAATGTATATCGAGACTGTGTTGGAATTTGAGATGAATTTGAGATGTCTTGAAAGTCTTTTGACGAATTGAAGAATATAATATCTCAAAGTATTGATATGAGTTGGAATTATTGTCAACACATTGTCACAATCATGATGATAGTAGGCTAGTGTTGATAGAGCTGAAAAGAAGAATCTAGTGTTGATAGAGCTTAAAAAGAAAATTCAGGGTTGACACAGTTGAGGAATTCAGCATTCCTGAAGCAGAGTGTTCGGTCGACCGGGCACACCATGCGGTCGACCGAGCAAGAAGAAACCTGCAGAAAAAGTTTCAGGCACCTCTCAGTTATTTTCGTGACACAGTGTGTCTTCGGTCGACCGGGACCCCAGGATGTCGACCGAGCGCGATAATTGACTAACTCCAGACTGTGTATGATGTCGACCGAGCAGGCAAGGAGGTCGACCGAGCACGGGAACCAGAGTTGCGCAGAATTAGAAGTTGTGCACGAAAATTCAGCATTCTTTATTATTTCGTTTGGGACTCTTTCTAAGCAAATTGTAGCCGAATTTGGAGACTTGCTAGGGTTATTAAAACCTATAAAAAGGCATGCATGGGTCGTTCATAAAGACTACACCAGAAGAGAGAAAGAAGAGAAGAGAAAAGAGAGAGAGTTTGGAGAGAAGAAGAGTGTTGTTGCTGTGTGCTGTTGTGCTGCATCTTTCTACAGCAAGTGTGGACGAGGATATGCTCTTGAAGATGTTGTTTCGTCCATGAGATAAGTGTCTCTCTGTTTATGCTTTAATTTCAATTTGTAAGGGATTGAGAGAGAGAGAATTGTAGAGGGGAAGGGCTGTAGACAGAGTTAATCTTCTATTCTGTTTTTACATCAAGTTGGTGCTTGGTGTTTGGGGTTTGGTGATCCTATCTGTGGGTGCAGATAAATTGTAAGGGGAGTCGGTGCTTCCTAGATAGTTGGTGCTATCTGAAACTAAGGGTTGGTGCTCTTTGTCGTTGGTGCGACTAAATATATTCAGACCTGTACCGGATCGGTGTTCGGACGGTTTTGATCCGTGGACGTAGCCTTTTGGTGAACCACGTTAAATCTGGTGTCATTGCGTGGTTTGACTTGTTTTGTTGTTGAATTGGACCTGTTTTTAGAAATCACTGATTCACCCCCCCCCCTCTCAGTGATCGCGATATCCAACAATTGGTATCAGAGCGTAAGGTTCCCTTGAAAAGCTTAATACGCTAAGGGTGATCTCTTGTCAAATCACATGGCAGTCAATACAGGGAATATGAAAGCACCTCTGTTTGATGGTTCTAATTACTCTTTTTGGAAGATTAGGATGCAAGCCTTCATCAAATCTCTTGGCTATGATGTTTGGGAGGCTGTCAGAGCCGGTTACAATGCTGCCACCGTACCCAATGATACAGCATCGATGAAGTTGGCAGACAACGACTCCAAGGCGCAGAATGCACTCTTTAGTGGCCTTGTGGACAGCGAGCTTGTCAAAGTAATTGCATGCAAAACAGCCAAGGAGATTTGGGACAAGTTGCAAAGCATACATGAAGGTGATGAGAAGATTAAAGAAGCCAAATTGCAAACTCATCGCTCTCAATTCGAGTCTCTTCGCATGGAGGAAAGCGAGAATGTTGACTCGTATATGCAACGAGTGAATGAAGTCACGAATGACATTCGTGGACTAGGGGAGGAGATTAAAGAGCCGGTCATCGTCAAAAAGGTACTAAGATCTCTTCTTCCCCGGTTTGATTCAAAAGTCTCAGCCATCGAAGAAGCCAAAGATCTGAATGCATTTTCCATGGATGAATTACATGGTTCTCTAACTGCCTATGAGATGCGCATAGGAAAGACGTCTTCATCTGATAAAGAAGCGGCCTTCAAAGTTCAGAAAAAGGCAAAAGAGACTGCTGGTTATGATGTTGATTCTGATGATGATGAGCTTGAGGCTCAATTTGTTAGAAAGTTGAAGAAAGGAAGCAATGGCAAGTACAAAGGGAAGCTACCCTTTAAATGCTTCAATTGTGGAGGTGTTGGTCACTTTGCTGCGAAGTGTCCGCTAAAAGAAGACAATGATAATGACTCTTATGCTGAAAAGAGTAAAGGAAAGAGAAATTTCAGAAAAAGAGGCAAAGCTAAAAACTTTCTATGTCAACAAGATGACAGCACGTCTGAAACTTCAGACGATGATGAATCAACCGAAGCTCTCTTCATGGTCACTGTTGAAGAAGAAGAAGAGCTAGATCCGGAAGAGGAAGAGGAGGCTGAAGTCAATCTTGAAGAGGAACTCATAGCCGCACTTGAGGAGCTTAGCATGGAACGCAAATCAAGTAAGAAAAATCTGAAACTTCTCCATGAATCTGAAAGTTCTATTATTGCTTTGAAAACTCAAGTAGAAGAATATAAAAGAATGGTAGAAGTCCTTGAAAACCAAATAAGTATCAAAAAGGAAGAGGCTATGAAACTTGAAACTGAGATCGCTAGAGCAAAGGCTGAAAATTTGGAAAATAGCAAAAAACTCAAAGCGCTCCAAGCGATTGAAGGGACTATGAAACTCGATGAACTACTGAAAGTTCAAAGACCTGCCCACTTCAGATTTGGTCTAGGATTTGAGAAAGGTGAATCCTCTAAGATTGCACCTCCTGAAAAGAAAGAGTTTGTGAAGCAAGTCACTGCACCTTCTAACTCTATGAAGCCCACTCAACCTAGAAAGGAGTCCATTCCTGTTAGAAAGGTAATGAAGACTAACCAGCCGCAAAGAAGATACAAATTCTATGGTTATTGCTTTCATTGTAATATGTTTGGACATAAAAGAGCTGATTGTAGATTCTATGTAAGAAACAGCCCACTTGTGACTAGGAACCCTTTTTCAATCCTAAAAAGCCACAAAATTGAGTGCTATATATGTCATAATTATGGACACTTGGCTAGGGATTGTAGGTTGCATATTGCTAACAAATTTCAGATTGAAAAGAAACCCAAGTTAGTCAAGGCTTGGAGAGCAAAGCAAAGTGCAGAAAGTCCCAAAGAATCTCTCATTGTGCAAACGGCATTCAATGCACAAAAGAAGACAGCACCATGGGTCCTTGATAGTGGTTGTTCAAGCCATATGACTGGTGATAAAGAGAAATTCATCAAATTACAGCACTATGAAGGCGGTTCAGTGAAGTTTGGCAACAATGATGGTGCCAAAATCTGCGGAAAAGGTGTTATTCAGCTTATGGCAAACAAGATCAGATCGGAAGAAGTCTTATATGTGTCTGGATTGAGACACAACCTGCTTAGTGTGAGCCAGATCTGTGACAAGGGTCACGAAGTTATCTTCACAAAGTATGGGTTTGCCATCAAGAAGAGCAGCAACGGCAAAACAGTGGCAACTGGATCAAGAACTGCTGGAAATCTCTATACATTGTCAGATGGAGCTGAAAAGACCTGCTTGATGAGTCGGACAGAGGAAAGTTGGTTGTGGCACAAACGCCTTGGGCATCTAAGCTTTGATAACATGTCAAAGATTTGCAATTCAAAGGCTGTAAGAGGCATGTCTACAGTTGAAAAGCCTTCCAATCCCATTTGCGACTCTTGCCAAAAGGGAAAGCAAACGAGGGTTATGTTCAAGTCAAAGGAACATCATTCCAAGAAACCTCTTGAGCTAGTGCACATTGATCTCTGTGGACCGATGCGAACTCAAAGCACCAATGGAGATAAGTATTTCATGTTATGCATTGATGATTATACTCGTATGACATGGGTATTGTTTCTTAAGCATAAGCATCAAGCACTTGATCGTTTTAAAGTGTTTAAAGCACAGGTTGAAAATCAATTGGAAAAACGTATCAAGATTTTAAGGTCTGATCGTGGAGGCGAGTTCAAATCCGAAGAGTTCACTAAATATTGTGAACATCATGGCATTCAAAGACAGTACTCAGCCCCTAGAACTCCACAGCAAAATGGAGTTGTGGAACGGAAGAATCGCACCGTACAAGAGATGGCTCATACGATGCTAAGTGAAAGCAAGATGGCTGACAAGTATTGGAAAGAGGCAATTCATACGGCTGTATACATTCAAAATCGATGCTTGATCAGGCCACATGAAGACAAAACTCCCTATGAGCTATGGTTTGGAAGAAAAGCAACACTCAAGCACTTCAAAGTCTTCGGCAACAAGTGTTACATCAAGCGGCTCGAACAAAATCCAGGCAAATTTGAAGAAAGAGCTGACGAAGGTATATTTCTGGGTTACTCCTCTACTAGCAAGGCATATAGGTGTCTCAACAAAAGAACCAGAAAAATCATAGAAAGTGCTGATGTGAGAATAGATGAGAATTTTGAACCAAAGAATGCAACTCATAATGACAGTCCAGTTTATGAGGACTCGAGTGAGATTGATGATGAGATGGCTGAATCTAATGATTCTGAGAAATCAAAGGATGACTCAGAAGATACTACACCTAAGAAGCACAGCACTTGGGTAGAGCAACACCCTAAGGATCAAATCATTGGAGATCCTAAGGCAGGCGTTCAAACTAGACAAAGTGTAGTTAGCAATTACTCACTTGTGTCCACCATTGAACCCAAGACTGTGGCTGAAGCCAGTCTCGATGACAGTTGGTTGAAAGCTATGCATGAGGAGTTGGAGCAAATTGAGAAGAACTCCACATGGGAACTTGTTCCTAGACCTACTGATAAGAATGTTATTGGTACTAAATGGGTCTTTCGGAATAAGCTGAATGAAGATGGTCAAGTCATTAGAAACAAAGCAAGGTTGGTTTGTAAAGGCTATGCTCAAGTTGAAGGCATAGATTTTGAAGAGACCTTTGCACCGGTGGCTCGTCTGGAAGCTATTCGTATGTTTCTTGCATTGGCAGCATACAAAACCTTCAAGGTATTTCAGATGGACGTAAAGTCAGCTTTCTTGAATGGTTTACTTGAAGAAGAGGTCTACATTGAGCAATCTGATGGTTTTCTCATCAGCAAAAATTCAGATCTAGTGTGCAAGTTGAAAAAGGCTCTTTATGGACTGAAACAAGCGCCAAGGGCATGGTATGCAAGGCTGGATCTCTATCTCCGCAAGATCGGTTTTGGAAAAGGAATGGTTGATAGCAATCTGTATGTCAAAACTGAGTTAAGCAAACAGCTGGTTGTCATTGTTTATGTTGATGACATAATCTTTGGTGGCAATGATGAGGAGATGTGCAGGAATTTCGCTGAAGAGATGAAGAAAGAATTTGAGATGTCAATGCTTGGAGAACTAAAGTTCTTTCTTGGTTTACAAGTTCAGCAGCTGAAACATGGCATCTTCATATCACAAATGAAGTACATTAAGGAAATGCTGAAACGGTTCAATATGGAAGACAGCAAGCCAGTGAGCACACCAATGTCAACGAACACGAAGCTTAGCAAAGATGATAAGGCCTCGTCTGTTGATCATACCACCTATCGCTCTATGATAGGAAGCTTCCTCTACTTGACTGCTACAAGACCAGATCTTCTACAAGCAGTATGTATGGTTGCACGTTTTCAAGCAGCACCAACTGAAACGCACCTTACAGCAGTGAAAAGAATCTTTCGATATCTAAAAGGTACTATGGAGCTTGGTATCTGGTATCCCAAAGGCAAATCCTTCACTCTTGTTGCATATTCTGATGCCGATTGGGCTGGATGCGTAGATGATCGCAAGAGTACTAGCGGCGGCGCATTTTATCTTGGAGAAAGATTAGTTGCTTGGCATAGTAAGAAGCAAGACTCAGTATCCCTTTCGACAGCGGAAGCGGAATATATTGCAGCGGCAACTTGTTGTACGCAAGTGTTATGGATGCGGCAAATGCTCTCTGATCTAGGAGTTCCTACAACGGATCCTACGCCAATCCTATGTGACAACACGAGTGCAATTCATATATCTAAGAATCCTGTTCAGCACTCTCGAACAAAGCATGTAGCAATTCGTTATCATTTTCTTAAAGATAAAGTTGCTGATGGAGAGGTCAAGTTGGAATATGTTCCAACAACTGAGCAAGTGGCTGATATTTTCACGAAACCTCTGCCAAAGGAAGTCTTCGAGTATCTCCGGAAAAAGTTAGGAGTTACTCACTCTCCTAAACCGTAGGAGTTGTGCTTGAAAGGGGGAGCAATGCATTCATTGAATATCCTATTCGCTCCTCGGTTTGGTCCCTTTGGACTTGTTGTCAAAGGGGGAGAGATGTTATGCTATGATAGCAAGGAGAGATGTTATGCTATGAAAGCTAGGGGGAGATTGTTGACAGTGCATGGTTGTTATTTCAGAATTTCAGAATTGGTTCCAAGTGAGTGTTGAAGTTCCAATAGTGTTGCCAACAATTCCAAAGGGGGAGATTGTTGGAATTTGAGATGAATTTGAGATGTCTTGAAAGTCTTTTGACGAATTGAAGAATATAATATCTCAAAGTATTGATATGAGTTGGAATTATTGTCAACACATTGTCACAATCATGATGATAGTAGGCTAGTGTTGATAGAGCTGAAAAGAAGAATCTAGTGTTGATAGAGCTTAAAAAGAAAAATCAGAGTTGACACAGTTCAGGAATTCAGCATTCCTGAAGCAGAGTGTTCGGTCGACCGGGCACACCATGCGGTCGACCGAGCAAGAAGAAACCTGCAGAAAAAGTTTCAGGCACCTCTCAGTTATTTTCGTGACACAGTGTGTCTTCGGTCGACCGGGACCCCAGGATGTCGACCGAGCGCGATAATTGACTAACTCCAGACTGTGTATGATGTCGACCGAGCAGGCAAGGAGGTCGACCGAGCACGGGAACCAGAGTTGCGCAGAATTAGAAGTTGTGCACGAAAATTCAGCATTCTTTATTATTTCGTTTGGGACTCTTTCTAAGCAAATTGTAGCCGAATTTGGAGACTTGCTAGGGTTATTAAAACCTATAAAAAGGCATGCATGGGTCGTTCATAAAGACTACACCAGAAGAGAGAAAGAAGAGAAGAGAAAAGAGAGAGAGTTTGGAGAGAAGAAGAGTGTTGTTGCTGTGTGCTGTTGTGCTGCATCTTTCTACAGCAAGTGTGGATGAGGATATGCTCTTGAAGATGTTGTTTCGTCCATGAGATAAGTGTCTCTCTGTTTATGCTTTAATTTCAATTTGTAAGGGATTGAGAGAGACAGAATTGTAGAGGGGAAGGGCTGTAGACAGAGTTAATCTTCTATTCTGTTTTTACATCAAGTTGGTGCTTGGTGTTTGGGGTTTGGTGATCCTATCTGTGGGTGCAGATAAATTGTAAGGGGAGTCGGTGCTTCCTAGATAGTTGGTGCTATCTGAAACTAAGGGTTGGTGCTCTTTGTCGTTGGTGCGACTAAATATATTCAGACCTGTACCGGATCGGTGTTCGGACGGTTTTGATCCGTGGACGTAGCCTTTTGGTGAACCACGTTAAATCTGGTGTTATTGTGTGGTTTGACTTGTTTTGTTGTTGAATTGGACCTGTTTTTAGAAATCACTGATTCACCCCCCCCCTCTCAGTGATCGCGATATCCAACAGACTGCCCACATTAGACGATCGAATCATCATACATTCATTCCATATAGAAAGACTTTTGTCCGGATTCTTTCTCCAATCCTTTTGAATGTTTTGAAGTGGTTTACCACATATTTAAGTATTGATAAGACTACTCACCTATTTTGCTCAGATTCGCCAATATGCATTGTTTGGAGTAGTTTTCTTATCGATTTTGGAAATGTATCTTATAAACGGATTTGTATTACTTCGAGGTTTCGAATTTTCATTCTAATGGCACCACTAGGCTTAGGTCACCTTGTCGGACTGATCATCCGGCTTGGGATCTTTAATTTGTCTGCCAGCTGCAGTTTGGATTCTGTCTGCACCGACCATGGCAACGGTAATGTCCGGTCCCACGAGTAGTGGCTACGGTTCTGTTTGATAACGACTATGTCGTTCCGGTCCCATGAGTAGTGGCTACGGTTTGTCTGCTCCGGTTACTTCAGTAACAGGAGAATATAGCTTTACGTGGTTTGCCAATGTTTTCATGAATTAATATTCATCTCATGGTATTTGTTTATTTTACTCATCATGACATTGGATTTGTAAACCATCGAGATGTTTATCTTCTATCTTTACTTCGACATTGTTATTAATCGTGATTTAATCGTGGCTCTCATTTATTAATGTTTTGTTTCGCTATCATCCTATTATTGCTGTATTTGCTTGCCAGACCGTCGTGTCTGACTCGCTTTTTGTTTGGTGCCAGATGTCGAGCCCCTCGCGGTTGAGGCGCACTTCGAGGCGGAACCCATAGTTCCTGTGGAGGGCGAGTGGCAGCCCGATGATGTCATTTAGACGTCGGGTTGCTTTTGGAGCTACGATCACTTTTTGGGATTAGATGCTTTACATTTTGGGTTTTTGTCATGGCCATTGTTGGCTTATACTCTTTTGGGAAGAATTTGTAATTAATGACTAACCTTACTTTTGTATTAACTTTAAACTAACTTTGGGGCCTACAAATGAAATGTTTCTCTTTTTTATGCTAGTCTCGTGCGTTCTCATCTTATACCCATTTGTGAGAGACTTTTATGTTTGCTACAATGCTTCCGCATAAGTCATTTGTATGAAAGTGATTCTTATATATCACTGTTGGATCGGATTTCGGGAATCCTTACCGCGGAAACCTGTGGGAAACTAGCGTGTGCGGGCGGAATTTTTCGGCCCGTCGCGCCACGACCCCGGATTAAGCCCTCGTTTAGCGGGACCTCGGTCCGGGGGCGTGACAGGCTTGGTATCAAAGCGAGAAATATTTGTGGCAATTAAAATTGGATTAGAAACATAAGGACGTGGCAATGATTCGTTAGCATTTCTGTTAGTTAGCATCGATTTGGGTTTGGGAACGCCTTATTATTATATCTTGTTGTACTAACAAGTTGTTTTGCAGCACTATGCCTCCGCGTAGACCTCCAGCAAATGCAAATGCATCGGGCAGTAATCATGACAGCGGGATTGAAAACCCGATGACAGGTCAATTCCAACAACTTATGCAGATGTTGGTCGAACAGCAACAACGAGCTAATGAGAATCAAGCTCGATTTCGAAAGATGAAGAATTGACTCAAGTTCAAAGGCAACTACTTGAAGTTTTGGGTAGGAGACCCGAACCAATGCCTAATGTGGAAGCTGTGCAGAACAGGGACCGAGATCCTAATGTTTTATTTAAGAAGTTCAGAAAGAGGGGTCCTAAGGAGTTCACGGGTCAGGAAGATCCTTTGACAGCTGATGATTGGTTAGCCCACACAGAGAACATCTTCGATATCTTTGTATGCACAGGCAGACAGCGAGTTCATTTAGCAGCCTCCATGTTCACTGGATTGGCAGACATATGGTGGAAGACTATTAAGGAAGGCTATCAGAATATTGAGGATGGGATTGCTTGGGCCACATTCAAGCAGCAGTTTAGTGAGAAGTATGTCCCCGCGCACATCAAGAAGCAAAAGGCAGCAGAGTTTCAGTTACTTAAGCAAGAAGATATGACCGTTCTTGAATATCTTACCAAGTTTGAAAAATTGTCTCGCTATGCTCTGGAACTTGTGGACACCGAAGAGAAAAAGATCACTAAGTTCATGGATGGACTCAATCCCATTATCTTAAGAGATGCTTTAGGTGTGGTACCACCAACCACTTTTCAATAGGCTATCAAAAGGGCCTACAGGTTCAAAGACATCAACAATCAGATTATTAAGGATAACCAGAGAAAGAGGCAACAGTACCAAGGTGGGCAGAAATCATATCAAGGCAAGAAGCAAAAGAAATAACAGAATGCTCCAAATCAAGGTGGGTGTGAGCATTGTGGCAAGAATCACCCTTCTCAGCAGTGTTATCGAGTTTCAGGTGCATGTTTCAAGTGTGGTGGCACAGACCACCAAGTGAAGGACTGCCCGAATAATAGGAACCAAGGCAATAGGGCACCTCAGCAGCCACCTAGGCAAGCCCCTCAGCATAACCAACAGGTAGCTCAGAACCAACCGAGGCAACAGCAGAATCAGCAGCCCCATCAACAACCACAGAATCAAAATGTCCGTCCACCGCAATAAAATAGGAATGTGCAGCTAGGAAGGCCAAATCAGAACCAAAATAGACCGCGTCAGCAGGGCCGTCTCAATCACATCAATCAAGTGGATGCAGAAGCAGCGGGAGATGTTGTGGAAGGTAAACTCCTAATTTGTGATGTAGAAGCTAAAGTGTTGTTTGACCCGGGATCTACCCACTCTTTATTATCCCATGTGTTTGCTAAAATGATTAGTGCACCTGCTAGAGAGTTAGAGTTTGTTTTGACTGTTACTACCCCGGTAGGGAAACAAGTGGTGTGTAGTACTTTTTACCCTAGTTGTCCAGTGAAGATAGGAGAAGTCATTTTCCCTGCAGATCTTATTACCTTAGTTATGCATGACTTCGATGTCATTTTAGGCATGGATTGGTTAGCAGGTCATCGCGCCTCCATGGATTGCTATAGTAAGACCATTGTTTTTAGATTGGATGGGTTGTCCTCCGGGGTGAAGTTTCAGGGAGAGAAAAGGGTTTCTTCGGCTAGGTTCATTTCAGCTCTTTCGGCAGCTAAGTTGTTAAGATCAGGTTGTGAGGGATTTATTGCTTTTGTCACCAAGGACGAACAGTCCCTAGGGGTGGAGAACATTCCGGTAGTGTGTGAGTTTCCCGATGTTTTTCCAGAAGAGATTCCAGGGTTACCACCCGTCAGAGAGGTTGAGTTTACAATAGAGTTGATGCCAGGAACTGCTTCGATCTCCATTGCTCCTTATAGGATGGCTCCAGCAGAGTTAGGAGAATTGAAATTTCAGTTGCAAGAGTTGCTAGACAAAGGCGTTGTTAGGCTAAGTGTTTCCCCATGGGGAGCCCCAGTGCTATTTGTCAAGAAGAAAGATGGAAGTTTGAGGATGTGTATAGACTACAGGAAATTGAACCAAGTGACCATCAAGAACAAGTACCCTTTGCCTAGGATAGATGAGTTGTTTGATCAGTTGCAAGGTGCAAAGTTTTTCTTGAAGATAGATTTGAGGTCCGGATACCATCAGTTAAGGGTTAGAGAATCAAACATTCCGAAGACAGCTTTTCGAACTAGATACGGGCATTATGAATTTTTGGTGATGCCCTTTGGACTGACGAATGCACCAGCGGTGTTCATGGCTCTCATGAATAAGATTTTCGCACCCTATATAGATCAGTTCACCGTCATCTTCATTGATGACATTCTAGTATATTCCAAGTCGAGAGAAGACCATGAGCAGCATTTGAGGACTTCCTTACAGTTGTTGAGAGATAATCAGTTGTATGCGAAGCTTGGGAAGTGCGAGTTTTGGCTAGAGCAAGTCACTTTTCTTGGTCACATTATTTCTAAAGAGGGACTAGCAGTTGATCCATCAAAGATAGAAGCAGTCATCAATTGGGAGAGACCAAAGAGTGTGACGGAGATTAGAAGTTTTCTAGGTTTAGCAGGTTACTACAGGAGATTTGTTCAAGGATTTTCATCCATTGCAGCACCGTTGACTAAGTTGACCCGAAAGAATGTGCCATTCGTATGGTCAGAGAAATGTGAAGCCAGTTTTGAAGAGTTGAAGAAGAGGTTAACTTCAGCGCCTGTCCTCACCTTACCTTCGCGGAGTGGTGGTTTCGTTATCTATACGGATGCTTCAGGAGTAGGACTCGGATGTGTTTTGATGCAAAATGGGAATGTGATTGCGTATGGCTCGAGGCAATTGAAGGAACATGAGAAGAAATATGCAACGCACGATTTGGAGTTGGCAGCTATAGTGTTCGCGTTGAAGATGTGGAGACACTACTTGTACGGAGAAAAAATTGAAGTTCATTCGGATCACCGTAGTCTCCAATACTTGTTCTCTCAAAAGGAATTAAACATGAGGCAAAGAAGGTGGATGGAGTACATCAAAGACTATGACTTCCCGATTATCTATCATCCGGGGAAAGTTAATGTAGTGGCAGATGCGTTGAGTAGAAAATCAGTTTGTTTGGCCAGTTTGCATGGGTTTTACAATTTTCAGCAATTTGAAGATTTGAGAGTGGAGTTCCAACCTTTGAGGGAAGGAGTTATGTTGGCGAATATGACAGTGTCTGAGCCAGTCTTCATTCAGAAAATTAAGGACAGTCAGATGCAAGATCCAGACTTGGCAAAAATTGTGGAGCATATCTCGGAACGGCCAGATTTTCAGATGTTGGATGGAGTTTTGTACTTCCGTGGCAGACTTTGTGTCCCAAAGTTAGATAATTTGAAAGATGACATTATGGTAGAAGCCCACAATACGAGGTATTCAGTACACCCAGGAAGTACGAAGATGTACCAAAATTTGAAGAGTCATTTTTGGTGGAACAATATGAAGAGAGAGATAGCAGCCTTTGTGTCTAGGTGTATGACTTGTCAATTAGTGAAGGCGGAACATCAGAAACCACCTGGTCTTTTGCAGCCGTTAGAAATCCCAGAGTGGAAATGGGAACACCTAACAATGGATTTCGTATCAGGTTTACCGACTACAAGCAGAGGGAACAATGCTATTTGGATCATAGTGGATCGGTTAACGAAGTCGGCGCACTTTATTCCTTTGAAGACCTGTAAGAAGATGCACATGTTGGCTTTAGCACAAGCTTTTGTGAAAGAGATTGTTAGTCGTCATGGTCAGCCGGTTTCCATCACTTCAGATCGGGATAGCAGATTTGTTTCGAGATTTTGGAAGACCTTACATGAATCGATGGGAACGAAGCTCCAATTCAGTACAGCGTATCACCCGCAGATGGATGGTCAGTCGGAGAGGACTATTTAGACCCTTGAAGACATGCTTAGGGCTTGTGTCCTTGATTTCAAGAATCAGTGGGACGAGAATCTACCGCTCTGTGAATTTGCCTACAACAATAGTTACCATTCAAGCATAGGAATGGCCCCTTTCGAAGCGTTGTATGGCAGGAAGAGTAGAACCCCAGTGTGTTGGGAAGAAGTCGGAGAACGCAGTTTTCATGGTCCATCTTTGGTTGAAGAAACAAGTGATAAAGTCAGAATTATCCATGAGAGATTGAGGTTTCGAGAAGCCGACAGAAGAGCTATGTTAATGTTCGAAGGAAGGATCTACAATTCCAAGTTGGAGACAAGGTATTCTTAAAGGTATCTCCGGTCAGAGGAACACTGAGATTTGGGCAGAAGGGCAAATTGTCTAAGAGATTCATTGGGCCATATGAGATCTTGAGTCGAATCGGGGAAGTGGCATACAGATTAGCTTTGCCTCCAGAACTGTCGGGTGTGCACAACGTGTTTCACGTGTCAATGCTAAGGAAGTATGTTTCGGACCCTTCGCACGTGTTACATCATGAACCGCTGGATGTCAGAGAGGATGCCACATACATCGAGAAACCGGCAGAGATTATTGACACCAAAGAGCAAGAACTGAGGAACAGAACAATTCAGTGGGTAAAGATTCGTTGGGAGAATCATGGACCAGAAGAGGCCACCTGGGAACTTCGTGATCAAGTCCAAAAGAAGTACCCTCAGCTTTTCCCAGAGGTTAGTGATCATTTGGAGGACCAAATGTGATTTTTAGGGGTGGAGGATGTCAGACCCCGACCCAGGTTTGAAATATTTAATTATGTTAAACCGTGATTAGTTGATAAGTGGGGGTAGCAGACGATTAGCTTATCTTCTTAGGCTAGATTAGAATGTTTGATTTGCTTTGGGAGCCTTTGTGAGTCATTGACTTGAGTTTGACGCGGGCCGGGGCGCCCGTGGATTGTGTGTGATGCTTGTGGATTTTAGCTTTGATGTTTGTAAAATCCCAATTTTTGTGTATTTTGATTCATTTCACCTAGATCATCAACTTTCATGTTTTGGCCAACTTGATTTAGTGATAAGATATAGCATTTTTCGAGGAAAAGGGCAAAACTGACCTTTCACACCAAATCTGTACCAAAATTTCGAAAATTTCAGAAATTGACAAAAATATACTTTTTGGAAGGTTGAAATTTCGCTGATCGTTTTTGTCTTCTTCATCGTTTTCGTTCGGGGTCCGCAAATACCATTTCTAGCTTAGTGAAGACCGGGGCCCACAAGACTTCTCTTATAAGAAGGGGAACCCTTCTTCTTCTTCTTCATTTCATTTCCAGTAAATTCTGGTAGGCCTTTTTCCCTCTCTTCCCACACTCTCTCTCTCATCTGAAACTCTCATTTGGTGGAGTTTTCTTGGAGGATTGATCTCCTTAAGTCCTTCCTCCCTCTCCAAGCTCTCCAAAGATACCCTTTTTGAGGATTTTGAGCTAAGAAAAAGCCCTCATTCAAGCTTCTCTTCTCCATTGGGATTTCTCAAGGTTAACAATGGCTTTCCAAACTTGAGATTCTTGATTTCCTCTCCATTTAAAGCGTTTTAATCCCATATACTAGGGTTTTCCTTGGAGATTTACAAATGTTGATTTTTAGGGTTTCCTTGGAAAATTTTTGGGGTTTTTGTAGATTTGAAGCTTGAGGCACTAAAGCTTTGTTTGAAGAGTGATTTTGCTCCTATCTTGACTAGAGGCAAGTAGATTCCACAATTAATATGATGATCTCTCTTATTTGGTTCTATTTCATGATTTTTCCTCTTATGTGCTAATCTTCTTTTGATTTATGGATCTTCCTTGGATGAGTGAAGTAATATGATGTTTATTTCCACTTATGCTATTGCTTTACATTGTATGGGAAGTTGACTTCACTTTGTTCACTTTGAAAAAAAATAGTTTTCCTTGTGTTAAATAGTGTGTTCAAAGAAAGGGAGAAAAACTTTGATCTTTAAAAGTATTGTGTTGGGCTAATTAGAATGGTTTGTGGATGATGATTTGATGAGTTTGGGAGGCCAAGGAAGGGTCCCAATGTTTTCGAAATGAGTATGAAAGAAAGGAGATTGAAAAGGATAAAAAAGGGACTCAAAAGAGGAAGAAAGAAATGGGAAAATCACTGTCGAGCTGGACTGGACAGAGCCCAGTCCGCTCAAGACCCACTGGGCCGCTCGAGCGACCCAGACTCTGTCTGGGCTCCGCTCGAGCGGACCTGGGCTCGCTCGAGCGAGCCCAGCTCAGCCTGGGGGCTTGAGTTGGGTCTGGTTTAGGGTCCATTTTGAGCCTGTTTTGGGGCCCAATTGAAGATTGTGTTGGGCCTGTTCCCTAGGCATCTTTTGGGCCTGTTTCAAGGTCAATCATTGGGCTGTTTTGAGACCCGTTCTTTGATCCATTTAAGGGCTGTTTTGGGGCCAAATGGGCGGACGGTTTTGGATTGGGTCAAGGCCAGTTGTGGGCCTGATTTTTAAGAAGAACTAAACCAATCTTAATGGGGATTCCTTGGGTATACTTTCAGTTCCACTTCAAGCCCGCATCCAAGTTCAATTCGGCCCAACCCTTGTCCATATGTGAAGGCCATTTACAATCTTTGGAAGGTTAAGTAAAGTAGTGGAACCATGATCAAAATCCTTTGAGAACTTTCCAAGTTTAAATGTACATTTCATCCTTTGTGATTGTCAAGGATCTTCGGTGGCACCAAATTATGTTCTCGTAATGACAATAAAGGGATCAAATGTATATCGAGACTGCCCACATTAGACGATCGAATCATCATACATTCATTCCATATAGAAAGACTTTTGTCCGGATTCTTTCTCCAATCCTTTTGAATGTTTTGAAGTGGTTTACCACATATTTAAGTATTGATAAGACTACTCACCTATTTTGCTCGGATTCACCAATATGCATTGTTTGGAGTAGTTTTCTTATCGATTTTGGAAATGTATCTTATAAACGGATTTGTATTACTTCGAGGTTTCGAATTTTCATTCTAATGGCACCACTAGGCTTAGGTCACCTTGTCGGACTGATCATCCGGCTTGGGATCTTTAATTTGTCTGCCAGCTGCAGTTTGGATTCTGTCTGTACCGACCATGGCAACGGTAATATCCGGTCGCACGAGTAGTGGCTACGGTTCTGTTTGATAACGACTATGTAGTTCCGGTCCCACGAGTAGTGGCTACAGTTTGTCTGCTCCGATTACTTCGGTAACAGGAGAATATAGCTTTACGTGGTTTGCCAATGTTTTCATGCATTAATATTCATCTCATGGTATTTGTTTATTTTAATCATCATGACATTGGGTTTGTAAACCATCGAGATGTTTATCTTCTGTCTTTACTTCGACATTGTTATTAATCATGATTTAATCGTGGCTCTCATTTATTAATGTTTTGTTTCGCTATCATCCTATTATTGCTGTATTTGCTTGCCAGACCGTCGTGTCTGACTCTCTTTTTGTTTGGTGCCAGATGTCGAGCCCCTCGCGGTTGAGGCGCACTTCGAGGCGGAACCCATAGTTCCTGTGGAGGGCGAGTGGCAGCCCGATGATGTCATTTAGACGTCGGGTTGCTTTTGGAGCTACGATCACTTTTTGGGATTAGATGCTTTACATTTTGGGTTTTTGTCATGGCCATTGTTGGCTTATACTCTTTTGGGAAGAATTTGTAATTAATGACTAACCTTACTTTTGTATTAACTTTAAACTAACTTTGGGGCCTACAAATGAAATGTTTCTCTTTTTTATGCTAGTCTCGTTCGTTCTCATCTTATACCCATTTGTGAGAGACTTTTATGTTTGTTACAATGCTTCCGCGTAAGTCATTTGTATGAAAGTGATTCTTATATATCACTGTTGGATCGGATTTCGGGAATCCTTACAGCGGAAACCTGTGGAGCGGGTGGAATTTTCCGGCCCGTCGCGCCACAAGCCCGGATTAAGCCCTCGTTTAGCGGGACCTCGGTCCGGGGGCGTGACAGCTGGCCTCCAAGAATACCGCCAATCCTTCTTCGTTCTGAAATCACAAAATCCAAATTCTATAGGTCTCCTGTCACTGACTTGGTCTGCTACAACCCAGATGTGACACTGTTATAAACCAGATGTTAAACTTCCATAACCTGCTGAGCTGTTCTGTGTCAAAACTTCGCATGGCTTGCCTCTTCAGATTTCACTCTTCAAGTCTTCTACCCTTGACATGTAAAGCCGACCTTGGAAATTCAATTTGTGTTCACAACTCCATATTCCAATCTTTCTGTGCTGTACTCAGAATTCCTGCCCACATCTGATTCTATCTGCTTGCTGCTCTTGATCTCTTACCTGATATTGTGTTATCAACAAAATAAACCTGCCAAGCTGGCATCATTCCCTGATAAGTTGAAACTTTCAATCCAAGTCTCGAAGCAATTCCACCACTTTTAGTTTGTCCTCTAAGGTTCACCAATTAACTAAATCCTTGCAAAAGTGCGGGTAGAGTCATTTTCTTGAATGGTGCTTGACTGATATTTTTCACAATCTGAAGTCTGCTCAATCTTCTGTTTCTGCCTTATACCCTACCTTTCCTGTAAGAATAATTGTCTCATCAACTTCCGATTGTCACGTCTCGAATGATGTTTACTCTCTCATAAATCCAACTTTGTCTCCAACTGAACCAGTACACCTCCTGACATCTGTCAACCCTTCAATTCTGTACATTTTCAAACTCCAACCATAAACCAATACAACTTATTCCATTCAATGCAAAATAAATCTTAAAATTTTAAACATAATGACTAAACAGTCACTTAGTTGAATTTCATCATTTTAAAACATAGTAGAAACTGAACCTCCAAATTATCAAATAAAGCTTAATAAATAAAGTTTATCAAAGTTTGAGTATGAAATAACATTATTCATTTTGAAATTCATGTTTTCATAACCAAACAAATCATCGAAACATTCAACAATTTCAAATCAGGATTTCAAAAATAAATCAGATTCATATAGTATGACTATACATTAAACTTTGTTGAAATATGAGTGTTAATTAAACACTAAACCTTGTTGAAACCTGAACTCATTTGTTCATAAAAGTCCTGCAGAAATCTAAACTCATTTATTTATAAAAATCCCGCAAAAATCCAAACACAGCTGGATGTTAAAACAAATGTAGGAATCTGCATATAATCTGAACACAAAAACCCTTGGGAAATTCATCTTGCATAGCCAAAGGAAATGAATCAGTGAAATAGAAATTTCACATCGTACTTTGAAAAAGAAACACAATTTTAGTTACATGCTTTTAAAGATCAGTTTATTCACTAGCCTCTACAATCCATCATTAAAACATCCATCCATTTCCAAACAAACATATACAAAATTTTGAAATCATTAAGGTTTTGGAATGTAGATGTCAACATTTAAGAAAATTAAAACAAGAGAAAAATTTCGAGAGCATTGTAAAACAACATCTTAAGAAGATTAAACATAATCCATTGTTTAAACGCTGCAAGGATAAATCATAGACATTAAGAAAAACATAACAAAAGGTGAAAATATCATGAAAATCAATATCATCAAGAAATGGACATCACAATAACTGAGGTATTCACTTGCATCCACACGTTGTCCAATCCAATACCCTGTAAGTCGGTAAAATCCACAAGGTTTCCTCTGCTGCCAAAAATTATCTTGACTACAACTAACCATCCACTTGGTATTACCGCTGAATCAACTACACTGGCTAAAGCTGCAAGTTACAGAAATTCTCAACCAAAACTATGGCAGAGGCTCCTTGAATTAGAAAAATTCCTAAATTTCTGGCACCAATTTTCTAACCTTACTAACTGATAAATCACCTCACCATTCATAGAATCAACAGCTAATATGCCTTTTGCAATCCTTCGTCTTGGAAAGATGGTCTAAGTTCACCCAAAATCTACATTTACTTACCTTGGTATGCTGCATGATGATCTTCGATTAATTGAGAGGGGATCTTTAAATACTGCTGAAGTTCTACTTTGGCCTGCAAATGCACATGTCTTCTCTCATTAACCACATTAGTGATGTTGAACGGCTGAAAGTCTGCCGATGTTCTCCGAAAATAACATACTAAATCCACAATGTTTCCAATCTCCGACGTGAACACGAGCAAAAGACACTAAATGTGGGTGTGGAGAATTTAAATTCTCCCCCACGAAAGAGGAAATTTGGTCGTCCAAATTCCCTAACAACAAGAACAACAGAAAAGACAAGAAAAGTCTCCCGAACTAAAAGAAAAGCGGACTCAAATTCAAAGAAACAAAGATAAGAGAAAACAAATCGACACAATCTAACGAATCCTCACCACACGTCTTAATGTCTCAAGAGTGTTTTATTTCCTAGAAACTAACCAGCTCTGATACCAAACCTGTCACACCCCGAAACTGGGCCCTGCAGTGATCCGACCTTGGGGTGCGAAATTTTGGGATTAATTTGAAACTTTTGCTTTTCCCAAGATCTGCGTGAATGAGGATAATAAAATTCCATCATGTCCTGAATATTTTGCGGAAGCTAATCATGGCGTTGCGACCCGGAGTCCGTGGCCATCAGATTCCGTGTCGCACTCAACCAATATCATAAAGCCATCAAATGAGCAAATCGGTACAAATCATAAATCATAGAATACTGAGCTGGTAGTAACAGGGCTATTTATTTCTCACATATTCAAGTTACAATTAACAAATGTCTTAATTACAAATCCCATGAAAAAGGCTAACAAAGCCATACAAATATAAACAACTAAATAAAATGCTACCCCAAATGATATTACGAACTCCGGTGCCCAACTTGACATCTATATGACATCAAAGGCAGCCTCTCGCATCAGACCGGCGTCTCAACTGCCTCCTCCGATCAAACACCTAAAAAGCAATAGGAGAGAAATCTGGCACCAAACAATCAGGGTCAGACACGACGGTCTGGCAAGCAAAATTCAGGTAATATGATAATGGCATTTATAAAACATTATGGAATAATTGTAAATCCATTTAAAAAGTCTAAACAATAATAGTAATAAATCATGATAAAATGATTAAAAGACTGAACATAAATATCAAAGTAAATAAATGAACCGTATCTGAAACGTAAATATTTTTAAAACATAACAGACTATGTAAAACTTTAAATAATTGGAAATACGTTTAAAATCCTGAATAATAGAGACAATACGATAAAAGATCGATTCCTTAAACATTAACAAATTCAAAGACTATAATGAGCATAAACAAACAAGAATCATAAAACAAAATATCTAATGGATAAAACATTGGCAAACCACATATAGCTATTTTCACCTATTACCGAAGTAACAAGAGCAGACAGAACTGTAGCCACTACTCGTGGGACCGGAACGAACAAAGTCATTATCAAACAGAACCGTAGCCACTACACGTGGGACCAGAAATAGAACCGTTGCCATGGTCGGTACAAACAGAATCCAAGCTGCAGTTGGCAGACAAATTAAAGATCCCAAGCCGGGTGATCAGCCCGACAAGGTGACCTAAGCCTAGTGGTGCCTTTAGTTTTCAAAACCCAAACCGATACAAATCAAATCATAAAAGTGATTCATTTCTGAAATCGATAAAAGGACTACTCCTGAACAAATACATACTGAAAATACTGACAAATCCAACAAATCTGATGAGTATCCTTATCAATGTCCATAATTGTGGTAAACCACCCCAAAGCATTCAAATAGATTTATAAATGGATCCGGACAAATCCTTTTAACATGGAATGAATTTAGCATATGATGATTCAACAGTCTAATGCGGGTCGTCTTGATGTACATTTGACCCCCTAGTGTCATTGATTAATAGTAATTTGGTGCCACAGAAGATCCTTGACAATAAAAAGGGATGAAGTGTACATTGAGACTTGAAAGATTCCCCAAATGATTTTATTCGTAGTTCAAACCAAGTCACATAATGGCTCTAGGATTTAAAAGGGCTGAATGGGCTTCAATTATAAAAAAGGAATTGGGCTGAATTGGACTTAAATATGGGCTTGAAGTGGACCTGAAAACAATCCAATAAGTCCCCTTAAAAACTATTTTAAACCTCTTTGAATCATGCCCAAATCTGGCCTTAAACCAAGCCCAAAACAGACCTCAAACCTCACCCAAAGAACTCCTTGAAACAGGCCCTGATGCTGGACTGGGCTCGCTCGAGCGACCCAAGGTCCGCTCGAGCGAAGCCCATCCAGAAGCTGGGTCGCTCGAGCGGCCCACTGGGTTGCTCGAGCGAACCAGTCTCTGGTTCGCTCGGACCAGGCAGAACCTAGTCCGCTCGAGCGGCCCACTGGGTCGCTCGAGCGGACTGGGCTCTGTCCAGTCTGGCTCAGCTGGGTTCTTCCCCTTTTTGTAATCTTTTTCATTCCTTTTTCTTGATTTTTCTTTCCCCTTCTCCCATACACATCTCCATGATTATTTCGGCCCTTTCTTGACCTCCTCAACTCATCAAATCATCAATCATTTAATCATTCCAATCAACCATACAAAACACTTTTAATCAAAGATTTTCTTTATTCTTTAAACACAAAGACTTGACATAAAGAAGGCTGAATTTCAAGATGACCAAATTGAAAACAAATTTCCAATTCATTGCAAAACAATAACATAAGGAATCAAACATAAACATTGCTCCATTTATCCAAGGTAAATCTATGAATCATAAAAATATTAGAACATAGAAAGAAAGTGCCATGAAGTGAAACTTATAAAGTAGAACCATCATATTAACTGTAGAATCAACTTGCCTCTAGTCAAGATGAAGAACAAGTAACTCAAAGATGGCCTCAATTAAGACTCTAGCTCCAAATCCACAAAACCCCCAAAATACTCCAAGAGAAAGCCCTAGAAACCAAACATTTGCAAAACCTCCATGAATCTCTTTGCATGGATGACAAAAACATTCTAAATGGTTTGGAAAACCAAGATTTCATGAAAGGAAAACCATCGCTAACCTCTTGTAGCTTGAACAAAGAAGAAGGGCTTGAAGGAGAGGGTTGCCTAGTTCAAATCCTTTGAAAAATAGTATCCTAGAGAAGCTTGAGAGGTGAGGGAGAAGGTTGAGAGATCAAATCTCCACTTGGTCTTCAAGAAGATGGCAAACCAGAGGAGAGAGAAGGTGGGGAAGAAGAAACCCTAGGCTCTCTCTCAAAAGTTGCAGGAAAATGAAGATAGGAAGAAGAAGAACCCATGTTGTTTTATAAAGAGTAAGTGGGCTGGGTCCCATGGGCCCCAACATTACAAAGGCTGAAACTAACATTTGTGGGTCCCGAATGAGACTGACGAAGAAGACAAAATCGATCAACGAAATATTTACTTTTCAAAACGTATATTTTCCCCAAATTCTGATCGAAATTCAATTACAGATTTAGTGTGAAAATTCAATTTTGCCCTTTTTCTCGAAAAACGTATTTTCTGATCATCAAATCAAAATGGTCAAAACATGAAAGTTGTTAAACTTAATAAAAGGAGTCAAAAGGAGTAAAAATTGTAATTTTACAAAATAAGAATAATTTCTCACAAAATATAAATCATATGGACCGGGTCAAACCAAAGTCAACGGTCTTCAAAATCTCCAAGGCTATGAAAAATCTAGTCAAATTCAAAGACAAGGTCAAACCAACTCTAATCTCGCTTAAAAAGCTAAACCATGATTAAAACAATACTAAACAAAAGAACTGGGGGTCGGGGTCTTACACTTAGCCTTTGGATTGTCCATGTTCTTAGAATGCCAAACTCGTGGTTTTGTCAGGTTTTGCCAAATGTTTTTTCATTCGTAAATTCTTTTGTTACACTTACATTGTTGATTGCACTACTGAAAAAAAAAAACATTTGCAAAAAATAATGGATTTTTTTTCTTTTTGTGAAATTAGCTCTCGTTTCCTTCCCATTTTCCGTGATAAAAACAGTTACATGCTTTTAAGGATATTTCCCTAGTGTAACTTAAAGTTGCCACAGTAAATCATGAATAAATAGCCACCAAATCTGTTCTTCCTCAGATTTCGGACTCCGACCTCCTCCCATGGAAAATGCATTTCCATGGAAGATAAAGCACAAGTTTCCTCTTACTCGGATGTACACAAACACAAACAATTCCTCTATAGACCAGTAACTTTTCTTTCCTAATATTCATTCTGCCTTCCACTTATGACTTGATTCTTGGAGGTTTCTACTGTAAGAAGTTAGAATCCTCCTTTCTTTTTCACTACCTTCCATAAAGTTCCCTCATCTACGAATTCCTAGACTTCGAATAGGAGATTCCCCAAAGCCCCTTTAATTGTTCATATATTTTTCAACAATTGTTTGTTGTATTCAACTCCATGCATGCATCTCAACCATTAAACAGTTATCTGGTCCATTTTTGCAATGCAAGGCACACAACCCTTTTAATCACATCTCATCACAGCTCCTACGATCTTACACAATAAAGAATGGATAATTCCAATACTCAAACTTTGGGAAATAGTTTTTCTGAGCGTCGTGAATAGAGCAGGATGTCAAATCTTTTGAATAATTAGCCAAAACCTTCATTCTTCATTTGTTTTACAAGCAAACAAGTTGATACACAAGATACTGACATTATTTCTCACATAAACCAAAAAAAGTCTTACATTATTTTTCACACAAACCAAAAAGGGTGTTACATTATTTTTCACTTAAACCAAAAGGATTCTTCTTACTAGGCTACTACAATCGACTAAAATAACAAAGCAAACAGAATCTTGATACATAGCCAACAACATCGCTTCTTCAAACAGAATCACCGATCCATAGAAGACAATAACGCTGCTTTACTTTTAACTCCACCATTGTTACCCTACATGGAAAAAATGGTAATGTAAAAAAAAAACCAATGAAATAAAAGAGAGAAATTTAGAAAACAATAAAACAAAATTTATGTTTGAGTCTTATATATGGAGTTCATATTTTGCAAAGAGAAGTGACTATATTCTCTTTGTGGTGCATTAGGACATATACTACCATGCTATTTTGGTAGACTGTCCAAGATGGAGTCCATGCTCGATCAAACTCATAGAAGCACACCAATGACTATATTTGATTTGATGCTTCACCTTACTTTACTTCAATTCACCGTTCATCCAAACAGGCCCAAGGGATTTTCTTCTATAACCAACTAATTTTGTAAACCTTTCCATAAATAAGTCTCGACATCATCTATGAAACGCCAATACCGAGATTTGACGTATAATCAAAAGCCCGAAAAAACTAGCAAGCTCCATTTCATGAAGAATTCTAACATATTTTCAACCAGTTTTTCTTTAACGCCTAACCCCAGAGACATCAAACATTAAAGAAAAAAAAAGTTCATATCTTATTGAATGGAAGGAAAAAAGAAAGAAAAAAATCTTGTCCTTTAACACACAGATCTTCTTCATGGTTCTAGTAACAACAAATATTTTTTTAACATAAAAGAACTTATAGATAACATGGATACCATATAAGTTGGACAATTAATACCACCCCCCCCCCCCCCCCCCCCCCACCCACCACAACATACAACCAAAAATAGTTTTAAAAAAGTGGCATCTGTCATGCGAACCCAAAATGGGCCATAAGGGTCATCTCAATCCACATTCTATTTGAAGCTATAATCGTCTATCATTTACAAAGAAAACCAAACCAAAAACTTACACATCTAAGGGGCTTACTTTCTAGATTCGACCCAAGTTCAAGATCCTTGAATTCCTATACAAGTTTGGCCTAAGATGAGGGAAACTAGAAGTTAGAAGGCATAAATTAGAAGTTCCCTTCTTAAAACACATAATAAGCTTCCTCCTTACATTATCCACCATTAGAAGTTCCCTGCAAGTATGTACACTTGCATGTAGTTTCTACATGTGTTAGGCTATTATGACCATACAAATGCCATGCATGCATACTACTACATACTACCCACAAATTGGATTATATTTATAATACATTTGACAGCTATAAAATACTTCTTTAAAAAAAAAACATAAATAAGAACATACCTGTTTGCACTACATGAAAGATCATCAACTTGATTTCTGGCCAGGCAATGCGCGAGGATGCAACACATGTTTAGGAGTTGATGGGAGTCCTCTATTAACTTGTAGTCCTTTATTCTTCTTGAATTTAGCAAGCTTTCTTGCTACTGCAACATATAACCGATCTCCCATGTCATCAAAGAAGTTGTAGTAGGCAACCCTCCAAGATCTCTTGAATAACAAAATGCCACAGACAACCCAAAAGCCTACAGCAACTCCAGGCCCTATGCTAATATAAAATAATTATATTTCCAACTCATCTTTAGCTTCTTTGTCTCCATCAGAAAGCGGCTGTGAATCAGGAAATATTTCATCTTGTGGGCATTGGTTCAAAAGTGGTGGCGTACATAATAAAGGGTTTCCCAATGTAGATGGATGAATCATTGATAGTATCAAGTTGGTTGCTAGATGGAATTCTTCCTGAAAAGTTGTTGTGTGACAAATTCAAGTGACTTAAAAAAATTCAGTATGAGAAGCTATGTGGAATCAGTCCTGAAAGCTGGTTCTATGAGAGATCTAGAGATTCTATCCGTTGCAAGTCATTAATATCTTCTGGGATTATTCCTGTCAACCAGTTTCTTGACAAATTCAAACTTTGCAATCCAAAAAGATGAGTAATTCCTTTAGGAATTTCTCCATGTAGATCATTGCCTGATAGATTTATGTTTATCACGAGTGAAAGTGTACGACTATATTCATATTGAGCTCCTTTCCAAAGTACTCAAATTCTCTCTACACCACTGAATTGACCAATGTAAATAATTACATTTGTCATGTTAGCTACCGTCATAGCAATGAAGTTACCAAAAGACTCGGGTATTGTTCCTGACAGATTATTTTGAGAAAGGTCCAATACTTGAAGTTCATAAAGTAGTGACAGATGTGGAGGAAGGCTACCACGAAACTTATTAGATTGTAGGATGAGGAATTTAAGAAATGACAATCTTTCACCAATCCATTTTGGTATCTTTCCTGAGAAACCATTTTCTCCGATATCAAGTGTGATCAATCCTGTGCAATTCTTCATGGACGAAGGGAGCTCTCCTGAAAGCTTATTTTTTCTCAAGTGCAATGAAGTAAGCTAGGACAAATGACTTACTGAGCTTGGAATACCTTTAGACAGACCATTATTATCCAAAATTAATGCATTCAAAGATTTCAGATCCCCTAAACACCATGGAATTTCATGTGTCAATTGATTATTTGAGAAATCTAAAAAAGTTAAATTCTTCATCTGGCATATTGGAAGGGGAATGCTACCCTTCAAGTGGTTGGAAGAAAGTGATGGATACAATAGATTTGTTATTTTCCCTATATTACTATTGATGGTGGAACCAGAAATTGAGTTGCTGGTGAGATCTAGATAAGTAATGTTTAATGATAAAATATGAAAAATGCTAGAGATGACATATGTAATACTTGCATTTGACAGAGACAAATAAGACAATTGCTTTTGAGTTTGAAGCCATGGTGGAAATTGGGGCCCTAATTTGCAATCAATCATTATGAAATATCTCAGTTGGAATGGACGAACCCAATTGGAGCTCACATTGAAAACTAATGAAGTTGAAGAGATGTATAAGTATTTCAATTTTATGAGATTGGAAAAGTGAGCTTCTGTTAGAATACATTTAAAAGAATTATTAAATAAGAATAAATACTCTAGATTTGAAAGTTGTCCAAGGCTTTCAGGAATGGACCCATTCACTTTATTACTCTCAAGATGTAGTGTATTCAAAGATGACAATTTTCCAAGAGATAGAGGAATGGAACCAGAAAGAGAGTTTCGAGAAAGATACAATTTTCTCAAGGAAGAGAATCTTCCAAGAGATGGAGGAATTGCACCGGAAAGAGAGGTTCCATCAAGATACAATTCTCTCAAGGAAGACAATCTTCCAAGAGATGGAGGAATTCGACCGAAAAGAGAGTTTCCATCAAGATACAAATCTCTCAAGGAAGACAATCTTCCTAGAGATGGAGGAATTGGACCGGAAAGAGAGTTTCCATCAAGATACAATTCTCTCAAGGAAGACAATCTTCCAAGAGATGGAGGAATTGGACCAGAAAGAGAGTTATGAGAAAGAGATAATTCTCTCAAGGAAGACAATCTTCCAAGAGATGGAGGAATTGGACCGGAAAGATAGTTATAAAAGAGAGAGAGAGAGAGACTTCAGATTAATGAATTGCCCGTATCAATTAGGAAGATGCCCACTAAGCTCATTGCTTTCCAAATACAAGTCCTCCAAATTACTCTTAATTCATCCTTTAAAAGACTCTTTGAATCTGTTTATTTCTCCATTTAAATGATTCTCCAGCAAATTCAAGGTCTGTAGGTTGCAAAGAATCCTCGGGGCAGTTGGAATGGGATATGAGAAATCATTGTAATGCAGCTCAAGCGACACCAATCTGCTGTTATTAAACACCCAAGTAGGGATCTGAGGACCAAGCCCGTTCTCAGAAAGATCAAGGGTAGAAAGAAATGTCAAATTCACATGAAGAAAAGATGCAAAAATGTTCGGAAGCTGGCAAAAAGACAAATGTAAGTTCAAAATAGAAGGAAGCATATTTATTGATAGTAGCCAATCAGCTGCCCTACTGAGGTGCACCGATCCCATGTCAAGGTACTGCAAAGAAGAGAGGCCAGAGAGCCAATCAAGTCTATCCACATGCAAATCATATGTCGGAACAAAGAGACTGTGACTAGAAATACCATCACTCAAATTTATCCATATTACACGGTCATCTTTATTAAGATTAAGATAAGCCAAGGTAGAGAGATTCCCTAGCTCGTGAGGAACTCTTCCACCAAAGCTCGAGGCAAAGAGGTTAAGGTATCTCAATTTTTGAATGAACTGATGAATTTTGGGATGACTATTCCTCCAAAGCAGTTGATGCTTAGGTCCAGGTGTTTCAAGTATTCCAACTCAAGCAAATCTCACCAGATATGCATGATCTATTGAGTTTTGCTTCAAAATAGCTGTATGTTGCAATTGGTGAGGAAGATTGTATTTCAGATGGACCTCAGAGGACGAACTTGACGACACTCCTTATTTTGTTGCTGCAGTGAATGCCTGCCCACCTACAACAATCGTCTCCCGCCCAAGAAGAGAGTCGGTTACTAGGGTCCTTGAGACCTTGTTTGAAGTGGATAAGTGCTTGTCTCTCTCTCTCTCTCCAAACAACCATTAATACTGGTTGTTGTGTCTCCAACACAGGAATTGAATTTCAAGGATCCAATGCATAGGATTATAAACCCAACCCAAAAATGAAGAAATGAAGTTGACTTCGAAAGAAACATGATTGATCAGTACTCGGAAGAAGAAGAAAAGCAACGACGTGTGAGATGCTAAGAGGGTGTGGGCAAAGTGCATATATATAGATGAAATAGATTTCTGGATGAGCCATTTATCTGAAGATAAGATCCATTAATTAATTGAGTGCCATGAAATACTCAAGTAGCAGATTCCAGGAAAGTGGCAGCGATTAGATGGTCCATCATAAACCAACAACGATGGGCAATTGTACGGTGTTCACTGTTAGTGCCACATTCCTATGAGCACTTATTTTTGTATTGTCCATTCCGTGTCGAAGAATTCAAGACCTTGCCTCTCAGAATTTCTCAAAGAAGATTCAATTCAAAAGGTCTGTCAAAGCTTTTTGGAAAGGCCAGGTTTCGTCAAAAGATCAACATCAAGATGTGCCTGTTGGAATTTGAGATGACTTGAGTAGTCTTTGATGAATTGAAGAAGTTAGCATCTCAAGTATTGATTTGAGTTGGAATTCTTGTCAACACATTGTCACAAACGTGATGTTAAAAGGCTAATGTTGATAGAGCTGAAAAGAAGAAACAGAATTGAAACAGTCAGGAGTTCAGAATTCCTGAAGCAGAGCACGCGGTCGACCGGGCTCTTCATGCGGTCGACCGAGCAAGAAGAAACCTGCAGAAAACAGATTTTGGTAGCTCCCAGTTATTTTCGTGACACAGTGTGTCTTCGGTCGACCGAGCCCTCAGGATGTCGACCGAGCTCGATAAGTGACTATTTCCAGATAGTGTATGATGTCGACCGAGCAAAGCATGATGTCGACCGAGCACGGGAACCAGAGTTGCGCAGAATTAGAAGTTGAGCACGAAAATTCAGCATACTTATCTAATTTGTTTGGGACTCTTTCTAAACGAATTGTAGCCCGTTTTAAACACAATTAGGGGTTACTAAAACCTATATAAAGGCATGTATGGGTAGTTCTAAAGATACACCAGAGAGAGAAGAAGAGAAGAGAAAAGAGAGAGAGTTCTTGAGAGAAAGCTGGTGCTGTTGCTGTGTGCTGTTGTGCTACATCTTTCTACAGCAATTATGGACGGGATTATGCTCTAGAAGATGGTGATTCGTCCATGAGTTAAGTGTCTCTCTGTTTATGCTTTAATTTCAATTTGTAAGGGATTGAGAGAGAGAGAATTGTAGAGGGGAAGGGCTGTAGACAGAATTAATCTTCTACTCTGTTCGTACATCAAGTTGGTGCTTGGTGTTTGGGGTTTGGTGATCCTATCTGTTGGTGCAGATAAATTGTAAAGGGAGTCGGTGCTTCCTAGATAGTTGGTGCTATCTGAAACTAAAGGGAGTAGGTGCTTCCTAGATAGTTGGTGCTATCTGAAACTAAGGGTTGGTGCTCTTTGTCGTTGGTGCGACTAAATAAGATTCAGATCTGTCCCGGATTGGTGTTCGGACAGTCTTTGAACCGTGGACGTAGCCTTTCGGTGAACCACGTTAAATCTGGTGTCATTGTGTGATTTGACTTGTTTTGTTGTTGAATTGGACCTGTTTTTAGAAATCACTGATTCACCCCCCCCCCCTCTCGGTGATAGCGGTATCCAACAATTGGTATCAGAGCGAGGCTCCCTTGATCAGTTTAATACGCTAAGGGTGATCTCTTGTCAAATCACATGGCAGTCAATACAGGGAATATGAAAGCACCTCTGTTTGATGGTTCTAATTACTCCTTTTGGAAGATTAGGATGCAAGCCTTCATCAAATCTCTTGGCTATGATGTTTGGGAGGCTGTAAGAGTCGGTTACAATGCTGCCAACATACCCAATGATACTGCATCGAAGAAGTTGGCAGACAACGACTCCAAGGCGCAGAATGCACTCTTTAGTGGCCTTGTGGACAGCGAACTTGTCAAAGTAATTGCATGCAAAACAGCCAAAGAAATTTGGGACAAGTTGCAAAGCATACATGAAGGTGATGAGAAGATTAAAGAAGCCAAATTGCAAACTCATCGCTCTCAATTTGAATCTCTTCGCATGGAGGAAAGCGAGAATGTTGACTCATATTTGCAACGAGTGAATGAAGTCACGAATGACATTCGTGGACTAGGGGAGGAGATTAAAGAGCCGGTCATCGTCAAAAAGGTTCTAAGATCTCTTCTTCCTCGGTTTGATTCAAAAGTCTCAGCCATTGAAGAAGCCAAAGATCTGAATGCATTTTCCATGGATGAATTACATGGTTCTCTAACTGCCTATGAGATGCGCATAGGAAAAACGTCTTCATCTGATAAAGAAGCGGCCTTCAAAGTTCAGAAAAAGGCAAAAGAGACTGCTGGTCATGATGTTGATTCTGATGATGATGAGCTTGAGGCTCAATTTGTTAGAAAGTTGAAGAAAGGAAGCATTGGCAAGTACAAAGGAAAGCTACCCTTTAAATGCTTCAATTGTGGAGGTGTTGGTCACTTTGCTGCGAAGTGTCCGCTAAAAGAAGACAATGATAATGACTCTTATGCTGAAAAGAGTAAAGGAAATAGAAATTTCAGAAAAAGGGGCAAAGCTAAAAACTTTCTATGTCAACAAGATGACAGCACGTCTGAATCTTCAGACGATGATGAATCAACCGAAGCTCTCTTCATGGTCACTGTTGAAGAAGAAGAAGAGCTAGATCCGGAAGAGGATGAGGAGGCTGAAGTCAATCTTGAAGAGGAACTCATAGCCGCACTTGAGGAACTTAGCAAGGAACGCAAAACAAGTAAGAAAAATCTGAAACTTCTCCATGAATCTGAAAGTTCTATTATTTCTTTGAAAACTCAAGTAGAAGAATATAAAAGAATGGTAGAAGTCCTTGAAAACCAAATAAGTATCAAAAAGGAAGAGGCTATGAAACTTGAAACTGAGATCGCTAGAGCAAAGGCTGAAAATTTGGAAAATAGCAAAAAACTCAAAGCGCTCCAAGCGATTGAAGGGACTATGAAACTCAATGAACTACTGAAAGTTCAAAGACCAGCCCACTTCAGATTTGGTCTAGGATTTGAGAAAGGAGAATCCTCTAAGATTGCACCTCCTAAAAGGAAAGAGTTTGTGAAGCAAGTCACTGCACCCTCTAACTCCATGAAGCCCACTCAACCTAGAAAGGAGTCCATTCCTGTTAGAAAGGTAATGAAGACTAACCAGCCACAAAGAAGATATAAATTCTATGGTTATTGCTTTCATTGCAATAGATATGGACATAAAAGAGCTGATTGCAAATTCTATGTAAGAAACAGCCCATTTGTGACTAGGAATCCTTTTTCAATCCTAAGTAGCCACAAAATTGAGTGCTATATGTGTCATAATTATGGACACTTGGCTAGGGATTGTAGGTTGCCTATTGCTAACCAATTTCAGGTTGAAAAGAAACCCAAGTTAGTTAAGGCATGGAGGGCAAAGAAAAGTGCAGAAAGTCTCAAAGAATCTCTCATTGTGCAAACGGCATTCAATGCACAAAAGAAGACAGCACCATGGGTCCTTGATAGTGGTTGTTCAAGCCATATGACTGGTGATAAAGAGAAATTCATCAAATTACAGCACTATGAAGGTGGTTCAGTGAAGTTTGGCAACAATGATGGTGCCAAAATCTGCGGAAAAGGTGTTATTCAGCTTATGGCAAACAAGATCAGATCTGAAGAAGTCTTATATGTGTCTGGATTGAGACACAACCTGCTTAGTGTGAGCCAGATCTGTGACAAGGGTCATGAAGTTATCTTCACAAAGAATGGGTTTGCCATCAAGAAGAGTAGCAACGGCAAAACAGTGGCAACTGGATCAAGAACTGCTGGAAATCTCTATACATTGTCAGATGGAGCTGAAAAGACCTGCTTGATGAGTCGGACAGAGGAAAGTTGGTTGTGGCACAAACGCCTTGGGCATCTAAGCTTTGACAACATGTCAAAGATTTGCAATTCAAAGGCTGTAAGAGGCATGTCTAAAGTTGAAAAGCCTTCCAATCCCATTTGCGACTCTTGCCAAAAGGGAAAGCAAACGAGGGTCATGTTCAAGTCAAAGGAGCATCATTCAAAGAAACCTCTTGAGCTAGTGCACACTGATCTCTGTGGACCGATGCGAACTCAAAGCACCAATGGAGATAAGTATTTCATGTTATGCATTGATGATTATACTCGTATGACATGGGTATTGTTTCTTAAGCATAAGCATCAAGCACTTGATCGTTTTAAAGTGTTTAAAGCACAGGTTGAAAATCAATTGGAAAAACGTATCAAGATCTTAAGGTCTGATCGTGGAGGCGAGTTCACATCTGAAGAGTTCACTAAATATTGTGAACATCATGGCATTCAAAGACAGTACTCAGCCCCTAGAACTCCACAGCAAAATGGAGTTGTGGAACAGAAGAATCGCACCGTACAAGAGATGGCTCGTACGATGCTAAGTGAAAGCAAGATGGCTGACAAGTATTGGAAAGAGGCAATTCATACGGCTGTATACATTCAAAACCGATGCTTGATCAGGCCACATGAAGACAAAACTCCCTATGAGCTATGGTTTGGGCGAAAAGCAACAGTCAAGCACTTCAAAGTCTTCGGCAGCAAGTGTTACATCAAGCGGCTCGAACAAAATCCGGGCAAATTTGAAGAAAGAGCTGACGAAGGTATATTTCTGGGTTACTCCTCTACTAGCAAGGCATATAGGTGTCTTAACAAAAGAACCAGAAAAATCATAGAAAGTGCTGATGTGAGAATAGATGAGAATATTGAACCAAAGAATGCAACTCATAATGACAGTCCAGTTTATGAGGACTCGAGTGAGATTGATGATGAGATGGCTGAATCTAATGATTCTGAGAAATCAAAGGATGACTCAGAAGATACTTCACCTAAGAAGCACAGCACTTGGGTAGAGCAACACCCTAAGGATCAAATCATTGGAGATCCTAAGGCAGGCGTTCAAACTAGACAAAGTGTAGTTAGCAATTACTCACTTGTGTCCACCATTGAACCCAAGACTGTGGCTGAAGCCAGTCTCGATGATAGCTGGTTGAAATCTATGCATGAGGAGTTGGAGCAAATTGAGAAGAACTCCACATGGGAACTTGTTCCTAGACCTACTGATAAGAATGTTATTGGTACTAAATGGGTCTTTCGGAATAAGCTGAATGAAGATGGTCAAGTCATTAGAAACAAAGGAAGGTTGGTTTGTAAAGGCTATGCTCAAGTTGAAGGCATAGATTTTGAAGAGACCTTTGCACCGGTGGCTCATCTGGAAGCTATTCGAATGTTTCTTGCATTGGCAGCATACAAAACCTTCAAGGTATTTCAGATGGACGTAAAGTCAGCTTTCTTGAATGGTTTACTTGAAGAGGAGGTCTACATTGAGCAACCTGATGGTTTTCTCATCAGCAAAAATTCAGATCTAGTGTGCAAGTTGAAAAAGGCTCTTTATGGACTGAAACAAGCGCCAAGGGCATGGTATGCTAGGCTGGACCTATATCTCCGCAAGATCGGTTTTGGAAAAGGACTTGTTGATAGCAATCTATATGTCAAAACTGAGTTAAGCAAACAGCTGGTTGTCATTGTTTATGTTGATGACATAATCTTTGGTGGCAATGATGAGGAGATGTGCAGGAATTTTGCAGAAGAGATGAAGAAAGAATTTGAGATGTCGATGCTTGGAGAACTAAAGTTCTTTCTTGGTTTACAAGTTCAGCAGCTGAAACATGGCATCTTCATATCACAAATGAAGTACATTAAGGAAATACTGAAACGGTTCAATATGGAAGACAGCAAGCCAGTGAGCACACCAATGACAACGAACACGAAGCTTAGCAAAGATGATAAGGCCTCGTCCGTTGATCATACCACCTATCGCTCTATGATAGGAAGCTTGCTCTACTTGACTGCAACAAGACCAGATCTTCTACAAGCAGTATGTATGGTTGCACGTTTTCAAGCAGCACCAACTGAAACGCACCTTACAGCAGTGAAAAGAATCTTTCGATATCTGAAAGGTACTATGGAGCTTGGTATCTGGTATCCCAAAGGCAAATCCTTCACTCTAGTTGCATATTCTGATGCCGACTGGGCTGGATGCGTAGATGATCGCAAGAGTACTAGCGGCGGCGCATTTTATCTTGGAGAAAGATTAGTTGCTTGGCATAGTAAGAAGCAAGACTCAGTATCCCTTTCGACAGCGGAAGCGGAATATATTGCAGCGGCGACTTGTTGTACGCAAGTGTTATGGATGCGGCAAATGCTCTCTGATCTAGGAGTTCCTACAACGGATCCTACGCCGATCCTATGTGACAACACGAGTGCAATTCATATATCTAAGAATCCTGTTCAACATTCTAGGACGAAGCATGTAGCAATTCGTTATCATTTTATCAAAGATAAAGTTGCTGATGGAGAGGTCAAGTTGGAGTATGTTCCAACAACTGAGCAAGTGGCTGATATTTTCACGAAACCTCCGCCAAAGGAAGTCTTCGAGTATCTCCAGAAAAAGTTAGGAGTTACTCACTCTCCTAAACCGTAGGAGTTGTGCTTGAAAGGGGGAGCAATGCATTCATTGTATATCCTATTCGCTCCTCGGTTTGGTCCCTTTGGACTTGTTGTCAAAGGGGGAGAGATGTTATGCTATGATAGCAAGGAGAGATGTTATGCTATGAAAGCTAGGGGGAGATTGTTGAAAGTGTTGAAGTTCCAATAGTGTTGCCAACAATTCCAAAGGGGGAGATTGTTGGAATTTGAGATGACTTGAGTAGTCTTTGGTGAATTGAAGAAGTTAGCATCTCAAGTATTGATTTGAGTTGGAATTCTTGTCAACACATTGTCACAAACGTGATGTTAAAAGGCTAATGTTGATAGAGCTGAAAAGAAGAAACAGAATTGAAACAGTCAGGAGTTCAGAATTCCTGAAGCAGAGCACGCGGTCGACCGGGCTCTTCATGCGGTCGACCGAGCAAGAAGAAACCTGCAGAAAACAGATTTTGGTAGCTCCCAGTTATTTTCGTGACACAGTGTGTCTTCGGTCGACCGAGCCCTCAGGATGTCGACCGAGCTCGATAAGTGACTATTTCCAGATAGTGTATGATGTCGACCGAGCAAAGCATGATGTCGACCGAGCACGGGAACCAGAGTTGCGCAGAATTAGAAGTTGAGCACGAAAATTCAGCATACTTATCTAATTTGTTTGGGACTCTTTCTAAACGAATTGTAGCCCGTTTTAAACACAATTAGGGGTTACTAAAACCTATATAAAGGCATGTATGGGTAGTTCTAAAGATACACCAGAGAGAGAAGAAGAGAAGAGAAAGAGAGAGAGTTCTTGAGAGAAAGCTGGTGCTGTTGCTGTGTGCTGTTGTGCTACATCTTTCTACAGCAATTATGGACGGGATTATGCTCTAGAAGATGGTGATTCGTCCATGAGTTAAGTGTCTCTCTGTTTATGCTTTAATTTCAATTTGTAAGGGATTGAGAGAGAGAGAATTGTAGAGGGGAAGGGCTGTAGACAGAATTAATCTTCTACTCTGTTCGTACATCAAGTTGGTGCTTGGTGTTTGGGGTTTGGTGATCCTATCTGTTGGTGCAGATAAATTGTAAAGGGAGTCGGTGCTTCCTAGATAGTTGGTGCTATCTGAAACTAAAGGGAGTAGGTGCTTCCTAGATAGTTGGTGCTATCTGAAACTAAGGGTTGGTGCTCTTTGTCGTTGGTGCGACTAAATAAGATTCAGATCTGTCCCGGATTGGTGTTCGGACAGTCTTTGAACCGTGGACGTAGCCTTTCGGTGAACCACGTTAAATCTGGTGTCATTGTGTGATTTGACTTGTTTTGTTGTTGAATTGGACCTGTTTTTAGAAATCACTGATTCACCCCCCCCCCCTCTCAGTGATAGCGGTATCCAACAGTGCCAACCAAGATCAGGTAATTGGGACCGAAACCATATGCCTTAGTGACTCTAAAAACCCTAGGCTAAATTGTTATTTTGATTGGTTTTAGAAGATTTTTTTTGAGCTTATTTAAAACTAAAAAATGACCCCAGATTTCGGCCAGCCAACCTCATGCGGTTAGAAGTTCACCTCCTAAGTCCACCTGTCATAAGGCATCCAACATGATCATAACACCAGGTCACATTGAGTCTTAGTAAGCATGAGTATGTATACAAAACTTAACATTAAATAATATTTTATAAATTAATAAAGAAATATGAAGATTTCAAAACCGGTGTGATTTTGATTACTTTAATATTTTTCTTACAAAAGTTCCCTCTTATTCATACTCATGTAAGGCCTCACCAAACTTAAGAATAAACAATGTTTTATAAATTATTAAAGAATTCTAAAATTGTCAAAGATCGGTGGGCTTTGGATTTCTTTAATATTTGTTTTTACAAATGTTTCCTCTTATTCATACTCATGTAAGGCCTCACCAAAACAATGGTTTAGTAATGATTTTTTTAACGTTGGAATAGTGCTCCTATTAGGTACACCCTACCTAACCATGTTATGACCGTTGGACTATCCGTTGGATTTTTTCTATAAATAGATGAAGCCCATTTTCAACATTAACAAGTCCAATTTTTGAAGAGCCTTTGTTCTAAATTCTTGTAAACCTTTCCCAAGCTCTAGCTTCTTCCAAACACACTTAGATTCTATCTTGAAAAATCCAAGGGCTTACTTAGCTCTAAGGAGTGTGCCTTGAGAAGCCAAATCTAGGGTATCCTAATCCATAAGGTTATCTCTCATTTCTACCCTAGAAATCAAACCTCTACAACTTGGTTGTGCATCTCAATGGAGTTTCATCATCAACACCAAGCTAGCTGCAAGATGTAAAAAGCTTCGATCACGGTCAAAAGCTTCCTCGAACACTTTCGATCTTCATCAAAGGCAAGTGTTCACCCTCCATTTAAATTTATATCTTTGTGACAGTGGATTGAATCTGTGTGTGTCAACCACTCTAAAAATTGTGTGTGGGGATTAGATCTGTGTGATCGAACCTCAGTAACAAAATTGAGTTAGAATCAGTACTTGTGTAGTTTGATTCTTTATAGTGGAACCAAGGGACTGTGTGACCCTTGAGAGTGGATGTAGGTCTGTGTGACTGAACCACTATAAATCTCTTGTGCCATTTTATCTCTTGTGCTTACTATCTTGTTTCAAATTAGAGTGTCTCTAATTATTTAAGCACACACACATTGAACTTATAATTCAAACAAGTTATTTTGTTATGTGTGATTATTATTCCAAGTTGAGATTAAAATTGGGCTAATAAGTTTAAAATTGGCATTAGAATTCCTTTTGTCCTATTCACCCCCCCTCTAGGACTTATTCATTGAACCTAGTTGCACTTTCATTTGGTATCAGAGCAGATTACTCCCTAAAGGTTTAACAACCCGGAGTAGATCTACTTCTTTTTATTAGTGCCAATGTCTAATCCAGAAGGTAGTGCTATAAACAGACCTCCATTGTTTGATGGTACAAACTATGCCTTTTGGAAAGCCCGAATGACCGTCTTCATCAAATCTCTTAACGGAGATGTGTGGGATTCTGTAGAGGATGGATGGACTCCTCCTACAGTCACAGATAAAGATGGCACTGTCCAACCTCTTGCAAAGGCAAAATGGACAGCTGATCATAAGGCACTGAGAGACAACAATGCAAAGGCATTGAATGCCATAACTTGTGCCATGAATGCTGAAGAGTACAAAAAGATTATGACATGTACTACAGCTAAACAAGCTTGGGATCTTCTGGAAACAAATTAATTACGAAGGAACAACCATTGTCAAAAGAGCCAAGCTCCAAATGTTGACTTCTCAATTCGAATCTTTAAGAATGAGGGAAGATGAAATGTTCGATGAATTTCGAACTAAGCTAATGGTAATTGTGAATGAGATGTGGTCACTTGGTGAACAAATTCCTGAAGGCAAAATTTGTAGCAAAATCCTTAGATCCCTTCCTGATAGATTTCACCCCAAAGTAACCTCTATAGAAGAATACAATGACCCAGAAACTATGAAAGTTGAAGAATTATCTGGTAATATTAGAACTTTTGAATTAAAGTTAAATAATGCTTCTAATAAATCCAAAGATAAGAAATCAATTGCTTTAAAAACCTCTCAATCAACTCAATCTAAAGGAGAATCAGATAATGATGAAGAAAGTGATAATGAAGATATTGCACTTCTCACTAAGAAATTTATAAGACATTTTAAGAAAAAGAATTCAAATTTTAAATTCTTTAATAAAAATAAAAATAAAAGCATTTCTTCATCTAAGAGTCAAGAAAGAAAAGTCAAATGCTATAACTGTCAAAAACTTGGACATATATCTTCTGAGTGTCCAATGGAAAGGAAGAAAAAGACACTTATGGCAACATGGGATGACTCATCTGAATCAGAGTCAGAATCAGATGAATCACATCGAGATGAAATAGAAAATTACACTATTTTAATGGCTCGAAGTTTATGTGATCCATCAGTTGAGACATCTGAAAAATCTCATTTTGAGAAATCTGAGGATGAATATAAAAATTCAGATATTGAAGAATTTGAAGAAGAACCAGAATCTGAATATGATGGCTCAGATAATGAAGACAATGATGAAAATCTTCAAGAATCATATAATAGACTCTATGATGAGAGCTACAAGTTAATTAGTATCATAAGAAAACAAGAAGCAAAGAATAAAGTTTTAAAAGACAATGTTAAAACCTTAACAGGTGAAATTAATATCTTAACCAATGATCTTAACGAAACCAACTCTAAATTTCAAATTGCCAGTGAACACATAAGAAATCATAAGAAAGAAGCTGATAATCTAAAAGAGGTAATCACTAATTTAAAAAAGGAAGTCACCCATCTAATATGGTATAAAGAAAAATATGAGTATTCTTTTACTCATGGGGAAGAAAAATTTGAAAAACTCTTTAGAATGGGTAAATATCAAAGAGACAAAACTGGGCTGGGGTACAACAAAAAATCAAAACAAAACCCCAATGTCTCTACTAAATTTATAAAAGGAAAGGTTTCCTCTATTAATCAAAACATTCCTAAAGTTATATATAATTCTTATGAAAGAAAAAGATATATCAAATATGACTGGAAAAAGGAACCAATTAAAAAGAAAAACTCAGGCAATTTATTTTCTCAAAAACTAAATGGATTGATGAAACAAATTTATCAGCTAAAAACTCAATTCTATAATCATTCTAAAAATATTTTATCTACAAAAAGGAACCCAAAGAGATCTTTTCTTCAATATGAGTCTCTAGGTCATAGAGGAACTTCTCACACACAAAGGTATATGTGGGTACCTAAAAGTCTACTTGTTCACACAGCTCTTAAAGCTAGAGACCAATCTGTATGGTTCCTAGAGAGTGGGTGCTCTAGACACATGACTGGGGATAAAACACTCTTCTCCAGATTAAATAATTTTGATGGTGGAACTGTCACTTTTGGTGATGGTAATATTGCTAAAGTTATAGGAAAGGGTACTCTGAATGTTCCCAACTTGCCTAAAATAGAAGATGTTTTATGTGTTGATGGTTTGAAACATAACTTGCTTAGCATTTCACAAATTTGTGATAAAAACCATGCTGTCTTCTTTACCAGTCATGGTTGTGAGATTTTGAAAAATGGTAAAGTGATTCTAAGAGGTCTTAGAAATCAAGAAAACTGTTATGTTGTTGGTAATCACAAAGAAGCATCCAGTTCAGCCTGTTACATAGCTCATCTTGATGAAGCCCAACTATGGCATCAAAGGCTTGGACATGTGAACCATAGAGACTTGTCCAATTTAGTTATGAAACTTACCGACGCTAACGGCGTCGGTAAATTTTGCTATTTAATTTACCGACGCGTATGGTGTCGGGAAGTTTTGAATTTACCGACGCGTATGGCGTCGGGAAGTTTTGAATTTACCGATGCGTATGGCGTCGGGAAGTTTTGACATTTAATTTACCGACGCGTATAGCGTCGGTAAGTTTTGACATTTAATTTACCAACGCGAATGGCGTCGGGAAGTTCTAGGCAAAAAATCTTTCCCACTGCGATTTCGGTTCCCGCGTTTGACCAAAGAAGTTCCCGACGTCTTGATCGTCAGGAAGTTTGCGAAGAAAATTACCGACGCCTTACAGCGTCGGTAAGTTTATCTATATCCCCTCCCCCATCCTCATCTCCCCCATTCTCCCATCCGCATCTCCCCTACAACTCTGCTCCCCGTGTTCATCTTCCCCCTTCTTGCATCTCTCTGCAACTCCGGCGCTGCATCTTTTATCTCTTCCTCCCATCTCTCTAACCACCTTCTTCCACTCTTTATAAGGTATGAAATATTTATATTATCTTTTTTATCTTTTTTATTTTTCTTCGAATAATTTTTTTACTTTTTTGTTTAAATGTTTGTCACTGCCATTCCTCACCCATACCAGCCCTTATTATATCTTATAATCAGTATGTAGTTTTTATTTTTTTTATTATTGTTATGATAAATAGTTTAATAATATATTTTTATAGGTTTTGTTTTATAAATTTTAGAATTGATAATTTATATGGATAATTTATAAAAATTTTGTTATGTGTTTTAAATATGATTTTATGTCTAGGCTTTTTTTATATGGATGTGATATGAGATTGTTAAACTATGTTGTTTATTTTTTGAAAATATGAATTAATGAATATATGTCCAATTGAAGGCCTTCACTTGGGATTCAAATGTTGGTTTAAATGTAGTTTTTTATGGCATTCACATGTTAGTTTAAAAATATAACATTTTAAGTTGAGACATTAAAAAGGAACTAATGTAGGGACAAGTAAACAATTTTATAGATGATGGAGAAACGGGGAATGGCAAAGTGGGAATGTATAGAGCAAGAAAATAACACAGTAACCAAGATTGTGAAATTAGATGTCTGAACATGAGTAATATATGATGCTCTAACAAATGGATAGGCTACAATGCAGTTCCTACATATATACTACCAACCACCCAATTGCTTCAATTGAAATTGGCGTTATTCAATTGACCCAATTGAAATGCCATTATTTGCTGCCCTGCTTTCCAGACCCACTTTTCTATTCACATGCTAAATTGATATAGTACATTGAGGAGAAATGATATGGGTCCAAACGGTTGGACTGCAATTTTTGATCATCTTATGTGACTATTTCAGTCAACTATATATGATGAACGGCTGGATAGTTAAATATGGTAACAATTTCTTTATTGATGAACCTCACTAGTTTGGATTTTATTTATGATTAGAAAGTTATGTAAATTGATTTACATAGATTTTTTTTAAGTGTTAGTAATATGATATGATTTTGGTATATGTAGATGACAAATAGTATACTAAAAATTATTAATTATTAATTTAATAAATATTTTGTTATTTCAGTTGGTTAGAGATGGCTATAAATAAGAGTTGGACATCGTTGTCTAATCGATTATGTCCCGAGTACATAGCTGGGGTTTGAGAATTTATCCAGAGAGCTCGGAATTCTGTTAATTCTATAGGGGATATTAGACGTCCATGTCGTGATTGTGGTAATGTATACACACGACCATTGAGAATAGTTTATGCTCATTTAATAGATAGAGGAATGCAAGAAATATATAAAAGAGAGGCTTGGGTTTTCCATGGTGAAACTTTTGTTGATCCTCCAATTATTGAAGATGTTGTGCCCAATGATGAGGTGAATGATGACTGTTACGATATGTTGCACGATATTGCTGGGTCTAGCTATGTTCAATTAGAAAATGACGATGATGAAGACTTAATGGAAGCATCGGCCGAAGTTCCAAGAGAATCAAATGAAGCTGAAAAGTTTGATCAAATGTTTGATGATATGAAGAATCCTTTATATCTTGCTTATGAAAAGTTTTCGGCGCTGACATTCTTGGTGAAATTGATGCATGTCAATGTCATGAATAAGTGGAGTAACAAATTGTTTGACATGTTACTCAAGTTGTTGATTGAGGCATTTCCAGAGGGGACAAAGTTACCGGGTTCAAATTACGAGGCAAAATCATATTTGCGTGTTTTGGGATTGGGCTATGAGTCTATTCATGCTTGCAAATATGACTGCGTCTTATTTTGGAAGGAGAATGCAAAGTTGGAGCAGTGTCCGATATGCAAGACGAGTCGTTGGATCGATAAAGAAACCAAGGGGAAAAAGGTACCTCATAAGGTATTGCGTTACTTCCCATTGGAGCCTCGTCTAAAACGGTTGTATAAATCGAGACATACTGCAAAAGATATGACGTGGCATGATGTTGGTCGGACCAAAACGGACGGGGTTTTAAGACACCCGGCAGATACAGTAGCGTGGAAGAGTTTTGATAAGATGTATCATGATTTTGCAAAGGAGCCAAGAAACATGAGATTAGGGTTATCATCTGATGGTTTTAATCCTTTTGGGAACATGAGCAACTCATATAGTATGTGGCCTGTGATTTTGGTCCCATATAACATGCCGTTGTGGAGATGTATGAAGGAGTCGTCATTCATAATGACATTACTAATTCCAGGACCAACAGCTCCTGGAAAAGATATAGATGTCTATTTACGCCCATTAGTAGATGAGCTTAAGGAGTTGTGGGAGAAAGGACTTTGAACATATGATAGTGAGGAAGATGCACATTTTCAGATGCATGTTGCATTATTATGGACGATAAATGACTTCCCTGCTTATGGAAATTTGTCCGGCTAGAGTACAAAAGGATATATGGCTTGTCCTGTATGTAATGAAGATACTTGTTCATGTCGTCTTACAAGTAAAGTTGGCTACATGGGCATAGATGCTTTCTAGACACTGCACATCCGTTTCATCGAAACAATCAATTTAATGGATTTGTAGAAACAAGGATGGCTCCGAGGGTGAGAAATGGTGCGGACATCTTGAAGCAGCTAGAACATATTAATGTTATTCCCGGAAAGCATCCCGATTTTGGTGGAAAGAAACATAAGCGTGATGTGAAAGAGCTCAATTGGACGAAAAAGAGTATATTTTTTTTAGCTTCCTTACTGGTCAAAACTTGACTTGAGACACAATCTTGATGTTATGCATATTGAGAAGAACATATGTGATAGTGTGGTAGGCACTTTACTTAGCATTGAATGGAAGTCAAAAGATACTGACAAATCAAGAATAGATCTTTTAAACATGAATATAAGGAGAGAGTTGCATTTGCAAAAGTCGGGAGACAGGTGGATTAAGCCTCATGCTGCTTACACATTGACTAAAGATGAGCGCAAACGGTTTTGTGCATTTCTTAAGTCTGTCAAATTTCCAGATGGTTTCGCAGCAAATATTGGAAGGACCGTTAATGTAGCTGATGGCAAAATCTCTAGTTTGAAGTCTCATGATTGTCATGTGCTTTTACAATGGTTGTTGGAAGTTGGAATTAGGCCATTTATGACACCACAGATCCAAGACACACTTTCTGAGTTAACAAACTTTTTCAAACAGTTATGCTCGAGGACTTTACATGTCAAAGACTTAGAAGATATGGAAAAAGGGATTGCTGTTGTTCTTTCCAAACTCGAGAGGATATATCCCCCAGCATTCTTTGATATTATGGTTCACTTAGCCATACATTTACCTTGAGAAGCCATTCTTGGTGGTCCAGTTCATGCTAGGTGGATGTATCCTTTTGAACGATATATGAGAACACTTAAACAGTATGTCAAAAATAAAGCTCGTCCAGAAGGCTCAATTGCAGAGGCATATATAGTGAACGAAGCTTTGACGTTCTGTTTGATGTGTTTTCATGGGATAGAGACAAGATTCAATCGGCGTGAACGGAATTATCACCGGCCAAACAACACTTCTCAAGCACAGTTGTCAATTTTTTGACATCTAGGTCGTCCTTTGGGGAAAGCAGACTTAATTTGACTTGACATAAATCTTTGGAAGGATGCCCATTGGTTCATTTTGAACAACTGTCCAGAGATAAGGAAATATCTTGAGTAAGTTAATCTATCTACCATATTTGCTTTCTACCATTGAGAAATATCTTGATGTACACTGTTTATTTGCCATAATTCTTTGTAGTGAACACATGAAGGAGTTAGAGAAAAAATATTCTCGAGATTTGGAAAAAAAACAGAAACAAGAATTTCTTGCATGGTTTAAGCAACAGGTTTGTAGTAATGGTTAAGATTAAATTTATCAGTTACATGTGATGAGTTTAAATAAAATTGTCTTTTTTTTATGTAGGTGCTTAACTCTTCGGAGGCAACAGATGAGTTGTATTACTTATCTTGTGGTCCAGATCTCATCGTTAGATCTTACAACGGATGCAACATTAACGGTGTTAAGTTTTTAGTCAAAGAACGTGACTCTAGAAGAACAACACAAAATAGTGGAGTATCCGTGGCTGGTTCTAATGATGATACACAAGCGGCTTAGTTTGGTGTTCTAGAGCAAGTACTTGAGTTTACATATGTCAAACAAGATTATTGTGTCTTATTGTTCAAGTGTAAGTGGTTTGACACATCGCCGCATAGAAAACACGTCATCTATGAGTCAAAACTCACAACTTTACGTGCCAATAAAGAATGGTTTAAAGAGGATCCTTTTATCTTCACATCCCAAGCTCGACAAGTATTTTACGTGATTGATCCTCTCAAAGGTGCACCATGGTAAATCGTACAAACATTTAGCCATAGACATCTTTGGGATATTCCTGTCGAAGAGAGTGTTGAAAATAATGACATTGTGAAAGAAGTTGATTCATCAGATGGAAACTTCACTTTTATGGAGCCTGAGATGGAAGCACTATCAATCCACCGTATAGATGTAGAACCAGAAATTTGCACTAGTGATATAGATGATGTGGTTAGACATGCTAATGTTGCCGTTGATAACTCTAACGATGAGGAAATAGATGACACTCTAGAAGAATACGGAGATAAAGAAGTCAGGGAAGACAATCAAAGTGACTATGACAGTGATGAGCCAGTACAATTACTAAATGATGATAGTGAATAAATTGTAAACACTTTTTCGAATGTCTAATTTATGTACTTTTTTTTATATTGCTTGATTGGAACATGTTGACAAATTATACTATTTTTTGTTGAAACAAGTTGTACATAATGTCATCTTCAGAAGGAGGAAGCAATAACAATAATGATAAAAAAGGAAAAGGAAAATATACTGGAAAAACCACAGAAAAAAAATGCAAAAAAGGCACTGATGGCAAGTTACGTATAGCATTTGATGAGGGGACTAGCAGAGCAATAGGTGACAATCATGGTACTTGGGGACATGATTTGGGATACCTTGCTCGAACCCATTTACCGGTTAGATGGGATAAACCTTTCAACAAACTTGATGAAAAAGTAAAAGCCCCAATTTATAAAGGAATGCTTGTAAGTACATTAAAAAAAAATTTTGCTTGAAAATTTTGAACTTAATTAGTTATGCAATTCTAACAGTTTAACTTGTTTCTTGTGTAGGAAAGGTATCACTTCACCATGACGTTGATGGACCGCGCTCCTGCTTGGTTCTACCGAGGTCGGCGGACGTGGGAGTCCGTCAGGTCCGACCCTTTCGTAACCGGGGGGGCAAGGGCGTGCATCAACATTTCTTTTTTTTTTTGTGGGTGTGCCAGATTTTCTATTTTACTTGGAATTGCAAGTGGTGATCCGGGGATCAACCTTCGCAAGTAAAAAGGAAATAAACTTCTTTCAAGTTTTCCATTGCACATATATTTAAGAAAAGAGACATTTTTTCTTAGTTTGCCGTGAAAGGCGATTTTTTTGGCATTTATAGCCGATTTTGGCGTTTATAGCCGATTTTTGGCGTTTATAGCCGATTTTGGCGTTTATAGCCGATTTACAATCCTTATCAATAATGAAAGACAAGAATTGTGATTTTTGTCTCTTTTGAAAAAATACAAACTACAATGAAAAGCGAGAAAAGGAGGATCTAACTTCTCAGGAGATTGTGGTGGACTCGTTTAGATTGACGGTCGCAAGCCATATGTGGGCTTCGCCATCATCCATGCAGATGAGAACAGAGGATGCTATTGATTCGCTTGGCTTGGCTATAACCTCGGGTTTTTAGAAGACAAAGACCAAATGAAGGTCCTATGTCCAATAAAAAACCGAGTAGACGGGCTGAAAAGCCATATCTAAGCCATTGGAGGCAGGAGGAGAAGGCAAGGACCTTGGGGGGGGGGTACCCCCCAAGGGACTTTTGTCACCTTGTTGCGGTGGCCGGTGTAGAATTTCCGCAGAGTTTTCTCTCTTTTTCCTTTCTCTGGATTTCTGTCTGTGTGCTTGTGCTTTTTTCTCTGATTTTTCTGATGCTCTCTGATGTCCTTTCTTCTTGGAGAGCCCTCCTATTTATAGGCTTTTAGGTAGCCTTTTAGGTGGGTTTATGGGCTTTTATTGTCATTAAGCCACATAATGGGAGGAGTTACAAAATTGAATTGTTTATTTTGCAACTCCTTTTTCTTGGCTTCTGATTGGCCGGAGGAGATTGAGGGCATTTAATCGCCTTTAATCGCCATGATGGGAGGAGTTTCATGGGTTAAATGCCATGAATCTCTTGACTTGTAACTCCCGAATGCTTGCTTCTGATTGGGCCGTCCAAAGAAATGGATTAATGACTGTAATAAAGCTAGTCAATTAATCGCATTAAGTGGTCGCCGAGCAGCTGAAGAGTCGCGGGCCGTGCCACGTCTTTTGGAATTCTTCTGTCGATGATCATTGATGGATCTTCATGTAGATCGACATCAGATGACCATGTAATTTCAGGTGTTTGTTGCCAACAGCGGGTCGGTGCCATCTGTCCTGTCGATTTCTCGATCGGTCGGGTGGAAAGCACACTTTTTTTTGGTTGACCGGGTGGCGATCAATACTGTCTTCGATACTCTTGATGATTTACCCGTGTTTTGGACGGATGTCAGGGGACTTGGTGTCTCAAAAGCATGAATTTTGGAAAGTACCAGAGGCTGGGCACCTCGAATCGCGAAAAAACGGTGAAAACCGGGGTTTCCGGGGCTTTCCCGGCGACCCCGGGGTCCAAGGTCGCCGGCGACCCTGGCCCAGGGTCGCAGGGGTCTGCGACCCTGGGGGGGTTTTCCCCCTTTCGTGTCCCGTTTTGCGTCCGTTTTTGCTTTTTTCTGATTCTTTTTTCTTCTGTACTTTTCCTTGACATTTTGACCATTTATTGGCCTGATTTCTTTGTAGGAAACCTGATGAGAATCCTTGCATTTTATTTTGCAAAGTTTCCAATTTCCTGAGAAAGCCGAAGACTTTGTCGTGCAGAGTTGCCGATTTCCCGTCAGAAGCTGAAACTGGGTCAAACGATGTCGGAATGACCTGAAATTTGGTGTGAAGCCTCCTGAGCAATAAATAAGACCAACCATAGGCTTTTTTTTGAGTTTTGAAGCCGTTTGGGGTCCTATCACCTGTAGACTTGCTTTTTGTCGCGATGAAGATGTCGCGGTTTGATGTGTGGTCAACCGATGTCCGATTGACTTGAAATTTGACAGGGAACCTATTGGAGTCATTTTAAGATGATCCATAGGTTTTGTCTTGGAAACCATGGTCCCGGAGAGCTTTGCCGCCGAGAGGCCTGATTTGGCTGTCGGAGAAGCGAAGTTAGGCCAAATGATTTAGAAATGGCCTGAAACTTCTTGTGTACTCCTCTTTTGGCTGTCTGGAAGAATCTTGCAGTTTTTGTTTGATTCTGACAAGATTTGATTTTTGGAAGCAGCATTGCCTATTTATGGCAGGTTGCGACTTCATGTAGCTCTTTGGATCTTGAAAAGGCAAAGTGACATTTTTGGTGTCAACAAATGCCCTCTCGAGGTACAGCGGCGAGTTGCTTAACTTTTGTAGTCGATGTGCCTCGAAGAGATTTTTGAAAGAGAGCCTGTGACTTGACCAAGAGTCTTTGAGCAATCTTTCTTTTTGGTATTTGTAGCCTTTTGAGCTTCCAGGGGAATTTTATGGTAGTGAAAGGGATCACGTACCATCTCGAGGCAAAGTTTTGAAGATGACATCAGGGATGTGTATTTGGGTTTTGACCTTGTGACCTAACAGGCTATATATGGCAGGTTAGGGGGTCGGGTTTGGTTTTGATCGTGCGACCCAACAAGCTGTATGTGGAATGTTGGGGGATCAATTTTGGTTTTGATCTTGTGACCTAACAGGCTGTATGTGGCAAATTAGGGGATCAGGTTTTGGTTTTTGGTTTTGGTCTTGTGACCTAACAGGCTGTATGTGGCAAGTTAGGGGACCAGGATTTGGTTTGATGGAATGTCAATTTCAAGAATTTGGCTCAATTTGGTAGATGAGGCTGGATGGTTTGATTTTTTGGAAGCTCATGGGGCTTGGAATTTTCTTTTGTATGGTCCAATCAACTCAAAAGAGGCATGGAACCATTTTTGTATGCTCTTGGTAAGAGGGATTTCTCTTTGACTAAAAGCCCAAATTTTTTTTTTTTTTTTTTTTTTTGTGCCTAGGTGGTCAAACCTGGCTCATATGGGCTAACCCATGGGACCTTAAGCTTTTGAAATGGCTTAGATCTCATATGGTGTCATTTTTGTAAAGAATATCCAAAAATATCTCATTTGGATAGAGAATATCTAAGAATATCTTTACTTGGAGAGAATCTCTCATGATCCCTTTATTTTGGGATAGAATATCTCAAGATATCTTTCTTTTGGGAAAGAATCCATCATAGATTGATTTTTGGGAGAAAATCTGCCAAGATCCCTTTATTTTGGGATAGGATATCTCAAGATATCTTTCTTTTGGGAAAGAATCCGTCATAGATTGATTTTTGGGAGAAAATCCTTCAAGATATCTTTCTTTTGGAAAGAATCTTTCTAATCTCTTTCTTTTGGTAAGGTTACTAATTAGTAACACTTACCTTTTTCTTCTTTCCTTCTTTGGTTTGCTCTCCTCTATAAAAGCAAAGAGAAGGTTGGATCTCTTGCTCTTATTACTTTCTTTTGCAATAATCTCAAGAGGGCTTCAAGACCAAGAGCTTTTCTTCTTCAAGATCTTCAAGAGTTTTCTTCTTCTTCTCCATCAATGGCTTCAAGTAAGTTCTTCTTTTTCAAGAAAACTCCATTGTAGGAAAAAAAGTTCTTCTTTCTTTTTTTTTTTTTTGTTTCTTTCTTTTCTTTTCTTCTTCTCTTTTTTTTTTTTGTTCACGTGTTTGCCTCCTTTTTTTTTCACACGTTTTTTTTTTTTTTGCTTTCTTTTCTTTTTTTTTTTTCATGTTTTGTTTTTTTTTTTTTTTGTGTGGGCCGTACGGACAGATCCGTACGGATCTGGCCGTACGGCCACGTGGCCTGTGGGCCAGCCCTCTCTTTTTTCTCCTTTTTTTTTTCTTTTTTTTTTCCCTCCCTTTTTTTTTTTGAGAGAGTTTCTTTTCTTTCCTTTTTTGTTTTCTTTCCCCTCTTTTTTTTGAGAAAGTTTCTTTTCTTCTTCTTTTTTTTTTGCTCATCATGATAATGCATTTTTTTTTTTTTGCAAACCAAGATGTTCATGCATGCCTTTAATTTGTAAATTAAATTTGTAGCATGATGTGATTGCATACCTGAAAGTTTTTTGCAAATTTGGGAACTTGGAGCTCGCAGTGATGTTGAGCCCTTCCTGATTTTGCGGAGACTTTTAGGTTTCGAAAGTTTGGAGTTTCGGAGCTCGCAGCGATGTTGAGCCCATCTTCAAGCTTTCTATTTCTTTCGGGATAGTTCCTTTTCTTCGGAATTGCCCCGTCATCATGTCAAAATTTCGCCAGATTTTTTTTAGCGAGATTCTGTCATTTTGATGTTTGATCTTTTTCTTTTCCATCCTTTTCAGGTGGTTCCTCCAGAGCGAACAAGGGTAAAGAGCCTGCTACAAGCGTACCTCGTCGATCTTCTAGATCTTCTAATCCGGCCGTTCAGCAGGCTTTCGAGAAGGTCCAGTATGTTGAGAGAAATCTGGAAGAGTGCGACTCCCTCAACAGAGATGAGATGAGGCAGCGACTGATCACTCTCAAGGGAGAGGAATTCTATAAGATCATGGTAAGCAGTCGTCCATGGGTGATGGAAGATCAGAGCGTTTTGCCCAAGCCTACCTTCTTCTTTGGTGATGCAGTCCCTGATGGCATTACATACCAGAGGAGATCTTTTCAGTTTTCCTTCACAGCAGATGGTGAGAAGAAGACTGTTACTACCCGGTCGATGTTTGATCGCACCGTCTCGATTCTGAGCCTTGCCCCCACGTGCCCCAAGAGGGAAGATCCTCCAAGCTGGGTGAGAAGGACAAATGTAATCAAGACCGGGGTTTTTGTTGGCGGTTCTCCTGGATATACGGAGAGGTCGCCTGTTGATATGGACCTGTTGATGCCATCCAGCGGCTACCAGGGCTCTGATTATCCGTCGGTCGATTTGAGACCGGTGGGCCTTGGTATTTTCAGCGGTGACGGCAGTAATTGGATCAAGCCTTTTCGACTTCGAGGTCGTTTCAATGCTGACTCTGAGTGGAAGTCGTGGACTGATCGCGTCCTGCTGATTGGTGGCGCCGTTTTGAAGGAAGCCGGGATTTTTGATGCGGTCCGCGCCTTTAGGGAGACCGTGATCTTTTCCGACGAGGCCTTCATGGCTATGCTGGAGTCGTTCCTCCCTCAAACCAATACCTTCGTTGTGACGAATGGTGAGATTGGTTTTTCTTTGAAGGAGTTGAGCGCCATTACCGGATTGCCCATCCTCGGCAAACTCTATGAGGAGTTTATGCCGATTGACAGCGTCCTCGAGGGGCAGTCTGAGGAGTTCAGGCTTCTATACTTTCAGCTCGTCGCCTTCTATGATTTTTTGAAGGAGAAGGGGGGTTCGAAAGTTAGATCCAGCAGTTGGAAGAGTTTTTGCTCTTTATTCCCCAACTTTTTTGATAGTAGGGAGCCTTCTGATAGCATGACCCAGGAAGCTGGAGCTCAGGATCCAAAGAAGATCTTGGTCATGCAAGAAGAGTTGAGAGATTTCTGTTCAAGTACAAACGCCATATGTCCTGACATTGCACTGCGGAGAGATCTCGCTGTTTACCTCACTTATTGGCTTGGTGAGGCTGTATTTGCTGGAGGAGATGGAACGCACATCAGGCCGCATTGTATTTTCCCGGCTTGTCAGATGGCGTTTGGAGAGCAGCTTGCTTTGGTGCCAGCTCTTTACTCCTACCTGTGTACCGAACTGCAGGCTGCTGCTTTTCTGGTTCGGCTTGGGCTTCCCATGAATAGGGTATTTTCAGCCCATATCTTTTATTCGTGGTATGTATACCACTGTCCTGGCTTCCATCGGCTGGGTGCTGCACAGGATGATGATCCTCTGATGATTCGACTGGCTAAGGGCAGAGCCGTGTCCGAATCACTTTTGTTTGCCCGCATGAGGATCCGACGGTTCAGGGACGTCGAGATGGGGCAATCTTCAGTGAAGCTTTCTCCGGAGTTGCGGAAGAAGGCTTTTGATTTTGGTGCCTCCCGAGACTCTACCAGGGCGGGGTCGGGAAGGCATTATTCCTTGACAAATGCAGAGAGAGAGTGGCTTTTCAGCATACGTGTCGGCACGATGGTGTACCGTAGACATCTTTTCGTCGACATCCAGCCGTATGTACCCTCTCGCTTTGCTTTGCAGCTTGGCTTTTCTCAAGGCGTTGTTGGAGCGCCTTCGAGTATGGTGAAGCGCTTTGGAGGCTTACAGGACAGGAGAAATGCATGGGCTTTCTATAGTGCTGAAGACACTACAGCCATGATTTCTTATCCTGTGTTGCTGACTTCCCGGACTGCCGGCTTTGCGAAGTGGTTCGCGGAGAGCTTCTCAGCATATCGGGGGCTTTCCAGGAAGGAGCTTGATGTGAAGCTGGCATCTGGAAAGGGCCTTGGAAAGTCGGATGGCATCCGGCGAGAGGAAGTTTGGGCCTTCCTTTCTGGAGAGAAGCACAAGATAGGCTTTCTCGGTGACCAGGGCGTCATCGGTTCTGAAGCTGTTCGAGAAATACCTGACGAGGCTTTGGAGCAGCTAGAACAGGAGGAAGCCGAACTTGGTGCTTGGATGCAAGCGGCACAGAGGCAAGCTTCCGTGGAGTCTACTGGCAAGAGCAGACCATCCAGTGAGGAGTCAAGTGGGAAACCTGACTCTGACGGCGGGGCAGGTTCCTCTAAGAAGCGAGCCCGCAGAAGTAAGAGGAGGAGGAGTCATCATAGTAGCAAGGGGCAGCATGAGGACTCTCCTAACTTGGAAGTTCCTCTTACTATCAATGAGGATGTGCCAGTGGATGTTGACGAGCCTCCGGAGAAGAGAAGCCGAGAAGAAGAGACCGTCGGTGAAGGTATGATTCTTCCTTTTTCTCTTTCCATTTCTTTTCATGGGATTTTTCCATGTTATGATTTGCTTCTTGTTTCTGCTTTTCTTCTTTTTTTTTTTTTTTTTGGCAGAGGAAGACTTGGTGATGCCGGAGGTCCCAACCGATGAGGTGGTGATGGATCCTGTTGAGGCACCTGAAGAAGAACCGAGGGGCTCTGGAGTAAATCCAGAATCTCCAATTGGTACGACTTCTTTTGCTCTCTGTTTTTTTTTTTGTTTTGTGACTTGGCTTGCTAACACATTTTTTTTTGTTGCCAGCTGACTTGCCACAGGGTTCTGATGACTTTGAACCATCGATGGACGCAAATGTTGATGATGCTTTCGATGAATTCATGGAGGAAGAAAGTGTTCCGCCAGTTGTCGAAGAAGGTATTTTGTAGTTATAACTCTGATAATGATTTTCAAACAGGGTCATATTCATACCTTTTTGTGTTTCCTTTGCAGGTTTTGAAGTGGCAGAGGAGGATCCGTCGCTTCCAGAGCAAGAGATGCCAGAGGTTGATCCAGAGGTAGAGATTCCTGGGACCAGCTCTGACAATATTTGTTGACACAAAAAATGTCACTTTGCCTTTTCAAGATCCAAAGAGCTACATGAAGTCGCAACCTGCCATAAATAGGCAATGCTGCTTCCAAAAGTAAAATCTTGTCAGAATCAAACAAAAACTGCAAGATTCTTCCAGACAGCCAAAAGAGGAGTACACAAGAAGTTTCAAGCCATTTCAAGATCATTTGGCCTAACTTCGCTTCTCCGACAGCCAAATCAAGCCTCTCGGCGGTAAAGCTCTCCGGGACCATGATTTCCAAGACAGAACCTATGGATCATCTTAAAATGACTCCAATAGGTTCCCTGTCAAATTTCAAGTCAATCGGACATCGGTTGACCGCACATCAAACCGCGACATCTTCATCGCGACAAAAAGCAAGTCTGGAGGTGATAGGACCCCAAACGGCTTCGAAACTCAAACAAAAGCCTATGGTTGGTCTTATTTATTGCTCAGGAGGCTTCACACCAAATTTCAGGTCATTCCGACATCGTTTGGCCCAGTTTCAGCTTTTGACAGAAAATCGGCAGCTCTGCGCGACAAAGTCTTCAGCTTTCTCAGGAAATTGGAAACTTTGCAAAATAAAATGCAAGGATTCTCATCAGGTTTCCTACAAAGAAATCAGGCCAATAAATGATCACAATGTCAAAGAAAAGTACAGAAGAAAAAAGAATCAAAAAAGAGCAAAAACGGACGCAAAACGGGACCAAAAAGGGGGAAAACCCCCCCAGGGTCGCAGACCCCTGCGACCCTGGGCCAGGGTCGCCGGCGACCATGGACCCCGGGGTCGCCGGGAAAGCCCCGGAAACCCCGGTTTTCGCCGTTTTTTCGCGATTCGAGGGGCCCAGCCTCTGGTACTTTCCAAAATTCATGCTTTTGAGACACCAAGTCCTCTGATATCCGTCCAAAACACGGGTAAATCATCAAGAGTATCAAAGACAGTATTGATCGCCACCCGGTCAACCAAAAAAAAGTGTGCTTTCCACCCGACCGATCGAGAAATCGACAGGACAGATGGCACCGACCCGCTGTTGGCAACAAGCACCTGAAATTACATGGTCATCTGATGTCGATCTACATGAAGATCCATCGATGATCATCAACAGAAGAATTCCAAAAGACGTGGCACGGCCCGCGACTCTTCAGCTGCTCGGCGACCACTTAATGCGATTAATTGACTAGCTTTATTACAGTCATTAATCCATTTCTTTGGACGGCCCAATCAGAAGCAAGCATTTGGGAGTTACAAGTCAAGAGATTCATGGCATTTAACCCATGAAACTCCTCCCATCATGGCGATTAAAGGCGATTAAATGCCCTCAATCTCCTCCGGCCAATCAGAAGCCAAGAAAAAGGAGTTACAAAATAAACAATTCAATTTTGTAACTCCTCCCATTATGCGGCTTAAATGACAATAAAAGCCCATAAACCCACCTAAAAGGCTACCTAAAAGCCTATAAATAGGAGGGCTCTCCAAGAAGAAAGGACATCAGAAAAATCGGAAAAAACACACAACAAACATCAGACAGCAGTCAGAAATCCAGAGAAAAGAAAAAGAGAGAAAACTCTGCGGAAGTTCTACACCGGCCACCGCAACAAGGTGACAAAAGTCCCTTGGGGGGTACCCCCCCCCCAAGGTCCTTGCCTTCTCCTCCTGCCTCCAATGGCTTAGATGTGGCTTTTCAGCCCGTCTACTCGGCTTTTTATTGGACATAGGACCTTCCTTTGGTCTTTGTCTTCTAAAAACCCGAGGTTATAGCCAAGCCAAGTGAATCAAATAGCATCCTCTGTTCTCATCTGCATGGATGATGGCGAAGCCCACATATGGCTTGCGACCGTCAATCTAAACGAGTCCCCCACAATCTCCTGAGAAGTTAGATCCTCCTTTTCTTGCTTTTCATTGTAGTTTGTATTTTTTTTAAAAGAGACAAAAATCACAATTCTTGTCTTTCATTGTTGATAAGGATTGTAAATCGGCTATAAACGCCAAAAATCGGCTATAAACGCCAAAATCGGCTATAAATGCCAAAAAAAATCGCCTTTCACGGCAAACCAAGAAAAATGTCTCTTTTCTTAAATATATGTGCAATGGAAAACTTGAAAGAAGTTGATTTCCTTTTTACTTGTGAAGGTTGATCTCCGGATCACCACTTGCAATTCCAAGTAAAATAGAAAATCTGGCACACCCACACAAAAAAAGAAAGAAATGTTGATGCACGCCCCTGCCCCCCGGTTACGAAAGGGTCGGACCCGACGGACTCCCACGTCCGCCGACCTCGGTAGGAACTCGAGCAGGAGCGCGGTCCATCAAGCTGGCATCACCCGGTGGGACTCGTTTATTTGAGAACACGATGCTAGAAATGAAATATTTGCATATCATATATTTTGCTCTATGCTTATATTTCTTTTCTCGATTCATTGGCTACTTTATAATTGGTGGCCTATGTTGAATTCCGCAAAAAAAAAATGAGATGAGATTTTTTGTTTGGAAATTTCTAATTCTTTGAATTTATTTCCACTCTTTCTCTTTTCAAAAAAAAAAATATAAAAAAAAAAATTAAAAAAATCAGATTTGTCATTTTTGGATTCAAAATTGAGAAACCTTGATCCGTTCCTATCGTTCATCGCGCTTGCAGAAATGTTGAGCCTGTTCGACTAAGGTTTTGGGCCATTGTTTCTCTTCGATGAGTTCATTAAAAATCTAAAAAAAAAATTATAAAAAAAAATCAGATTTCTCAATTTGGATTCAAAATTGAGAAACCTTGATCCGTTCCTATCGTTCATCGCGCTTGCAGAAATGTTGAGCCTGTTCGACTAAGGTTTTGGGCCATGGTTTCTCTTCGATGAGTTCATCAAAAATAAAAAAAAAATATATATATATATAAAAAAAAAAATTTTTTTGGATTTCTCAATTTGGATTCAAAATTGAGAAACCTTGATCTGTTCCTATCGTTCATCGCGCTTGCAGAAATGTTGAGCCTGTTCGACTAAGGTTTTGGGCCATGGTTTCTCTTCGATGAGTTCATAAAAAAAAAAATATATATATATATATAAAAAAAAAAAAAAAAAATTTTAGATTTCTCAATTTGGATTCAAAATTGAGAAACCTTGATCTGTTCCTATCGTTCATCGCGCTTGCAGAAATGTTGAGCCTGTTCGACTAAGGTTTTGGGCCATGGTTTCTCTTCGATGAATTCATAAAAATAAAAATAAAATAAAAAATATATATATAAAAAAAAAAAGACATAGACCACTAAGGTTAAACCAACTGTGTTCTTTGATCATGGTTGATTCAAAGAAAAGCCTTGTCCAGAGTGTGGAGACAGCTTGACTGTTCTAGGCAAGGGTCCTCCAAACGGGTTCATTAAGTAATCCTACCCTTACCTGGGGGCAATTCTATCAATCAAGATTTCATAAGACCGGGTTAGGAGGCCTATGTGTACTCTCTCGTCTTTTAAATAAAAAAAATAAAAATAAAAAAATAAAAAAATTTTAAAATAAAAAATAAAAAATAAAAAAAAATTTTCAAAAAAAAAAATCTTAAAAAAAAATTAATAAAAAAAAAATAATAAAAAAAAAGATTTTTTTTTTTTAAAAAAAAAAAAAAAAAAAAAAATCTTCAAAAAAAAAAAAAAAAAAAAAAACTTCCGTCATTTTGGGTTTAGATTGGAGAAATCTTGGTCTTCTTCTTTCTGAGCACTGGCGCTCGCGGAAATCGCTGAGCCCGTGTTCAGATTGGAGTGCCTTTTGCTCTCTTTGATGAACCCGATATTGGCCTTTCAAAAGAAAACTCGTCATTTTTAGATTCAGATCCGAGAAATCATGGTTCATTTCTTTCTGAGCACTGGCGCTCGCGGAAATCGCTGAGCCCGTGTTCAGATTGGAATACCATCTGCTCTCTTTGATGAATCCAATCTTGACCTTTCAAAACAGAGAATCTCATCTCATAGATGCGGTCTCAAAACATTTGTGTCTAGCGGTACTAGTACGCCCTTTCAGGGTCTACTGTATTGCGACCGGCACATTTGTAACTCCAACTTTATATTCTTCTTACCTCGAGCAAGCTCTGCTTCTCGATAAGTCGAATTTAAGTTCACAATTGCTTCTAGCAGTAACTGGGATGCCCATTCCGGGCTTACCACACCTGCGATCAGAACAATTGTACCTTCTATGGCATTTTGTCTTCCTCATATTGCTTGGGTCATCTACCTCGAGCAATTTGAAAAGACGAAACCATAGAACTTCCCATTTATGATCATTATATTCTTGTGATTACTAATGGATGTGGTCTTGTTTCAGAAATTTTCGAAAAAAACTAACAATGGCAGCTTCACTAACCATTACTTTCGACGAAAGCAAGCACCAACTCATGCTCCAACAGAAGCAAACCACGCGCACCTACAAGCGCCCCATCAGCTGCCGAAGCGTCAACTCCCTCGGCAACTCTGTAAACTCCGGGTCGACCTCGACTCCCCGGACTATCGTCTTCGGGACGCTGGGACCATTCCCACTTCCTGAGGAACAAGCTGCTCCCTCCAAGAAGCAGAAACTCGCCTCTCAACGTGTCACTACCGTGACACCAAAGGCGAGTACAAGAAGGCCTGAAGCCCGTGGCATCCCCACGAAGCCTCAACCTGCAAACAACCAGGTCTACCCCAAGACTTGGTCCCCAAGACCTTCACCAAAACAAAGAAGGTCCCAGGCATCCACTAAGCCAGCATTCCTGGCCCCACTCAAGGAGAACCAGTTCTATCCTCTTGCTTACATGAAAGAGGAGAGACCCATCTCCAACCTGACTTCCAAGTCATCCCAGCATGAGCCGGCTTGTTCCTACAAGCCCAAAATCAAGTCATGCATCACAAGGCCTCCACAAGCATCTGCTAAGGCCTACAAATCTGCAGTTCGACCCTTCATATCTACAGGGGCCGAACTTCACAAATTCAAAGCTTCGCTGCAACAGGCGAAGGATAGGGTTCGCATCCTGTCCTTGCCCAGCTACAAAGAAGACAGACTCGGCTGCTGCGCCCGAGGGAGCACATCCTTCATCGTCAAAGCCCAGTCAGAGCTGACCGAAGCTCAAATTGCTCGTCGTATACGCCGCCGCGCGTCGTATAGACAAAAGAGACTACAGAAGCAAAGGACCCAGCCTCCCACACTTCAAGTCTCTCCCAAATGGGTCGAAAAAGAAAGACCCAACCAAGTTGCTGCCGTCCATATGGTTGGAAAAACCAGAAGGCGCCAAAAATCAGCAACAAAAATCCATGTCCGACGTCCAATGACCCGCAGCGTCTCAAGGACAAGAAGACATTCAGAAGAATCCCCTGCTCCTTCAAGCAAAGGACAGCAGAGTGATCCTTCCTCAAGCTCCTCAACAATCACCGGAAGAAAACAAACCATCCGGTAAATCTGAAGAGAGCATGCAAACTCCCTTCATCATCTCCCTCAAATCTTCAAAGCCTTTGGTCATCACAACTAAAGTGAAGAAGGCAAAACAAAAGCCTGGGGGCAAATTTGTTGTCTCTTTCGTGTCTATCATGCAAGACACGGACTCGGATTCAGAGCCAGAAGACGACACATCGTCAAGCCAAGCTGACACTCAGCAAGTTCAGCCTGCTCTTACTCCAATGGAGACAATTTCTGACATAGAAGATCCTACGTCAGCTTCCTTCGTTGTTCCAGCAACTTCAGCAAAGGAAAAACCGATCTTCTTTCATAGATCGGATGCTTCTTCATCAAACTCCATGCTTGAACCTTTCCAAAATAAAGGTACGCCTCAACTATCCTTATACAGTTCTGTGGCACAAGCTATTATGAAGAAAATGGGCTATGACGCTCAAAACCCAGTCGGTTTGGGAGAAGGACGCGGTATTCTCACACCATTGGGGCCCGTCTTGACCAAAAGCCAGCTGGAAGATTGGAGACTCTACGGCTATATAGAAAAGTCTTCACACGGGTTAGGGTATGATCCTGACACTCCCTTGAGACAGTTGACACAAAGGCTTAAAAGTCAATATGCTGACCAAGTCTCAACATCTCAAGTCCATGAAGACATCGATCTCCCTGGATATCTCTTTGATGAGTCACCTGACAAAGATCCAGGAAGCTCATCCAATTGGTACGATTTCTCCGAAAATGAAGAGGAGTTGTCCGATGGAACAGACGTGTGGACTTCTGACTCAGAAGAACCCTCATCTCCAAAAGAAGTAGCCTACTTCGACTCGGTTTCAACAGGCGATTGGGATCATCTCATAGCAAGCCTTGGGAAAACTACCGATCAAGAAGACCCGTGGAAAGGAACAAAACCTTGGTCTGGAAATGCCCTTGAAACCCCAGAAGGTTTCGTTGAGCTGGAAGCCTCCGAAAATATTGTGGAGGAACCACCTTCGAACCTTCCAACGGAAGATCCTGTTCAAAAGATAGACTTGGGAACACCAGATAACCCACGTCCTGTATTCATAAGCAAGAATATAAAGGATGATGAGTTACCCGAGTATATCGCTTTTCTTCGTGAGTTCGTCGATTGCTTTGCATGGTCTTATGCTGAAATGCCAGGCTTAGACCCCAAAATAGCAGTTCACAAACTCAATCTTCAAGAAGACATCAAGCCTGTCAAGCAAGGCCAAAGAAGATTCCGTCCAGATGTGATGGATAAAATTGAACAAGAAGTTCAAAAACTCAAAAGCGTCGGCTTCATCCGTGAGGAACAACATCCTGAATGGTTGGCCAACATTGTCCCCGTGACAAAGAAAAATGGGCAGATCAGGGTCTGTATTGACTATAGAGACCTGAATGGCGCATGCCCAAAAGATGAATTTCCGCTCCCCATACCAGAGGTAATGATTGATAATACCTGTGGATTCGAGCGAATGACATTCATGGATGGTTTCTCTGGCTACAATCAGATAAAGATGCATCCTGAGGATGAAAAACATACATCCTTTCGAACCCCATTTGGCGTGTATTGCTACACTGTCATGCCATTCGGTTTGAAGAATGCTGGTGCCACATATCAGAGGGCTATGATGAAAATATTCCAAGATATGCAGCACAAGACGGTTGAATGTTACGTTGATGATCTCGCCGTCAAAAGCAAAAGAAAAGAAGATCATCTCGAAAACCTCCGAGAAGTCTTCCTCCGGCTTCGCAAACACAAACTGCGAATGAATCCATTGAAATGCTTCTTCGGCGTCTCGTCGGGTAAGTTCCTCGGGTTCTTAGTTCGGAAAGCTGGAATAGAGCTTGACCCCATAAAAGTCAAAGCCATTCTAGAAATGCCCTCTCCAAGAACCTTGAGAGAACTCAAAGGGCTTCAAGGGAGATTGGCCTACATCAGACGGTTCATCTCCAATCTTTCGGGGAAATGCCGTCCATTCTCCCGGTTGATGAAAAAAGGTGTAAACTTTGTCTGGGATGCTGACTGTGAAGCTGCTTTCCAAGACATCAAGTCATACCTGACAAAACCTCCAGTGTTAGCTGCTCCTACCACTGGAAAACCATTCATCTTGTACACAAGAGCCCTTGATCACTCTTTGGGAGCTCTGCTTGCACAAGAAAATGATCAAAGAAAAGAAGCTGCTCTATATTACCTCAGCCGCATGCTAGTAGGTGCAGAGCATCGCTACTCTCCAGTTGAAAAAGAATGTCTTGCAGTGATGTTCGCCGTACAAAAGCTGCGTCACTACTTGCTTTCCAACACAGTCTACCTGGTCTCGAGGGTCAACCTCTTGAAGGTCCTTGTCACAAAGGCAGGTTCTCTCAATGCTCGACTGGCAAAATGGTCCATCCTTCTGTCACAATTTGATATTAGGTATGTACCACAAAAAGCAATCAAAGGGCAAGCTCTAGCGGACTTCCTCGCAGAGCATCCATTGCCTAAAGATTCTCCACTCAGAGATGATCTCCCAGACGAACCAGTCTACAATGTGGAGACTTTCTCACAAAGTGCCTCCTGGGACATGTACTTTGACGGTGCAACCAGGACAAATGAAAAAAGACAGCTGATATCGGGAGTTGGCATCCTCTTTGTTAGCCCCGACAAATACATGATTCCACACGCTTTCTCGCTACTGGAACCATGCACAAACAATGCAGCTGAATATCAAGCTCTGATCTTAGGATTGGAACTCGCCATCGAATCCGGTATCACCATGCTGGAAGTCTTTGGAGACTCTCAACTGATCGTCAACCAGATGAATCAGAAATTTGAAGTCAGGAAGCCAGATTTGCTGCCCTACTACAACAAGGCACAATCACTTCTGCAAAAGTTTGACATCTGTCACATCACCCACATTCGTAGAGGTGAAAACATACGTGCAGATGCCCTAGCCGGACTTGCCGCATCCATGGCAATCCAGGAAGGGGAAAACATGCAAGTCACAGTGTGCGAAAGAAGAATCCTTCCTCCTCTCAACACACACCAAGCAGTTGCTGAATGCCACCAAGTGGTCGGAAGTCGGATTTCAATCCTTCAAACTTCAATCGGCGACTGGAGGGATCCGTTCATTGATTACATTATGTTCGGAATCCTACCTGAAGATCCAAAAGAACGGGTAAGCATCCAAAGGCGAACCCCAAGCTTCCATTTGGATATTCCTTCAAAAATCCTTTACAGGAAATCCTTCAACGGAGTACTTCTACGCTGCTTGTCACAACAAGAGGCTGAAGAAACACTCAAAGAAGTTCATGCTGGTCTTTGTGGAGCTCATCAGGCTGGACCTAAGCTCTATGATCAGATAAAAAGGTTAGGATATTACTGGCCTACCATGGTAGCTGACGCAATGCAATTTGCTAAGCGCTGCCAACAATGCCAAGTTCATGGAGATTACATTCACATGCCTCCAGAATGGCTGCATCCTACAGCGATCTCATGGCCTTTCGAAGCCTGGGGTATGGACATCATAGGTCCTATTTCTCCCCCTTCAAGCAAAGGTCATCGCTTCATCTTCGCCGCTACGGATTATTTCTCCAAGTGGTCAGAAGCATTTGCGTTTAACGAAATGAAGACCTCATCAGTCCTTCAGTTCCTGCGCACCAACATCATTTGTCGTTTCGGCATACCCAAAAGATTCGTCCATGATAACGGACCACAGTTCCGGGATCATCGATTCTACAGGTTCTGCGACAAATACAAAATCCAAAGCTGTCCTTCGACTCCATACAATCCGGCAGCAAACGGTTTAGCAGAAGCTTTCAACAAGACACTCTGCAAAATCCTCAAAAAAATGGTCTCTAATCACAAAAGAGACTGGAGCGACAAAATGTCTGAAGCTTTATGGGCCTATCGAACCACCGTTCGAGGACCAACACATAGCACACCATTCTCCTTGGTCTATGGATGCGAAGCTGTCGTGCCCTTGGAAGTACAAATTCCTTCCTTGAGGGTATCCTTGCAAAATGACATGACTCAAGAAAGCAATGTCAAATTGCGGCTCCATGAGCTGGACAATCTCGATGAGAGACGGCTCGAAGCTCAACAAAGCATTGAACTTTACCAAGCACGTATGGCAGGATCTTTCGATAAAAAGGTCAGACAACGCGCCTACAAAAAGAATGACTTGGTTCTTGCGGTAAAAAGACCAATGGTCTTCGCTCACAAGTCCAAAGGCAAATTTGAGCCAAAATGGGAGGGACCCTACGTCATCGACAAAGTTTTCTCCAATGGCGCATACGCACTCCTAAACATGGAAGGTGACAGATGTATGCTGCCCATCAATGGCAAGTTCTTAAAGCGGTACTACCCTTGAAGACTTACCCAACTGGGTAAGAGCAATGCCTGTACGGCCAAAACCGGTTTCCAGGTACACGCTCGCTAAACCCACCCTTTTTTAGAATTTTCATATCAAATGTTGAAATTTCTAGAAATCTAAAACAATGCTTACTTTCATCGTTTCATTGTTCAACAAAAATCCAAGTTTAGGAACCTTTCCCTAACTTGACCAAAATTTTCAACCCTTGAACCCAAAATTCATAGTTTGAAACAAAATCCGGATTCAGGGATTTCCACCCTAGTCCACCCTGCCTTTTACCGCCAAAATGGTTTTAGGTCAAAACTTATGACCCTCGTGTCTTTAAACAAAAAAAAATGGTTTTTCAAAAACCCGCGAGGAAGCGACACTTAGTCGATACTCACACAAATCGGAAGCAAGCGAACCACGTTCGACACTTCCAAAATCGCAGGGAATCGACATTTCGTCGATACTTGCAAAATCCAAAACTGTGGAGATGCAACATTTCAGTTGATATCCACAACCCAAATTTCAAAGGTTCGAAAAAACCTAAAAAACTGTGGAGACGCAACATTTCAGTTGATATCCATGACCCAAAGGTTCGAGAAAACCACAAATTTCAAAAATCGTGGGGAAACGACATCAAGTCAGTACCCGCAAAACCAAAATTTTTTGAAAAGCAAGGATGCGACATTCCATCGATACTTGCACCCAAATCCGCGAGGATGCGACATTCCATCGATACTCGCAATCGAATGAGCAAGGATGCGACATTCCATCGATACTTGCAAGAACATTCAGCAGGGAGGCGACTTTTAGTCGATACTTGCATTTTTTTGAAAACCAAACCGGCTATAAATGCCATCAAAACAGGCTATAAATGCCACAAACCGGCTATCAATGCCACCAAAACAAAACCGGCTATCAATGCCACAAACAAAAAAAAACTTGGATTTCAAAAACGGCTATCAATGCCACCAAAACAAAACAGGCTATCAATGCCACCAAAAACCGGCTATAGATGCCACAAAACAAATTCGGCTATCAATGCCACCAAAATTGGCTATAAATGCCACAAACAAAAAACCTGGCTTTCATGCCAAAACAATCATTTGACAAAAGATTTTCACAAAATGACAACCTTTTGATCAAATCCCATTTAGCAATTACTTTTATCACAAAAAGATTCAAGTAAGCGTAGGGATAACAAAAAAAAGCATCCCATTTAGCAATTACTTTTATCACAAAAAGATTCAAGTAAGCGTAGGGATAACAAAAAAAAAGCATCCCATTTAGCAATTACTTTTATCACAAAAAGATTAAAGTGAGCGTAGGGATAACAAAAAAGAAAGTGTTCACAAGCACTACAAAAAAAAAAGAGTACCAAAAAAATACAAGTGGTACCAAAAAAAAAGTGTTCACAAGCACTGCAAAAGAATAAGTACCAAAAAAAAAAATATACAAGTGGTACCAAAAAAAAAAAAAAAAGAGAAAGAAGGATGGTTTCTGTATACAGGAGCTCAATCAAAAATGGTCTCCAGCCAAGAGTTCAGCTCCCCAAGCAGACTTTTAGCCTCAGCTGTCAAGGATTCCAAGGCACGCTTCTTCAGGAACTTGCCATGAGATGCTGGAGTGGGCTGTACCCCTTCTCTCACACCAGGAAGCTTACCTCGAGCAGCTTGCCATTGTTTATCCTCATCAAACTTCCTTTTGAGAACCTGTTCGGCATCTGCAACATGGTGAATCAGGACAGTCTCCCTTTCACGAGCCTCTGTAATTTCAGCCCATTTGGCAGCGACTTGTGCCTGCAGAAGCTCAAGACGTTTCCTGGCCTCATCGACCTCCCTATCAAGGATGTTAAGGTCATGTGTCAGCCCGATGATGGTTAGCTCTTCTCTATTCCTCTTTCGGACTGCCACCTTCTTGCTTTCTGTAGCCTCATCTAGGTCAGACTTAGCCTTATCAGCAGGGTCCAGGAACATCTCCTTGAAGAACTGGTCATCAGCCAAACTCACGGTCTCAAACCACTTGTCACCCAGTGCAATGATCCTATCAACGATCGCCCTGGCACCTGTGACATCCAGACCAGCCTCTTCAGCATCACTGAGAATCTCCTGCACATGCTGGATCATGCCAAATCCGACTTCCAAGTGCCCAGAAAGGAGAGTCTCAATCCAAGAGCGCACAACTCGCATCACCACCTTCTTCGCAAAAAGAAGAGATGGCCCAGCTGAGGATTCGCCCAACTCCGTTGGTCGGCTACTCATGTCATCATCTGTTGAAAGAGTAACAAAAGAACTCTTTCCAGCTGAAGCTGCTCCTGCTCGGGAAGGAATCTCAGCGCGAGGAATCTCCTCAATATTGTCAGAGCTGGTCCCAGGAATCTCTACCTCTGGATCAACCTCTGGCATCTCTTGCTCTGGAAGCAACGGATCCTCCTCTGCCACTTCAAAACCTGCAAAGGAAACACAAAAAGGTATGAATATGACCCTGTTTGAAAATCATTATCAGAGTTATAACTACAAAATACCTTCTTCGACGACTGGCGGAACACTTTCTTCCTCCATGAACTCATCGAAAGCATCATCAACATTTGCGTCCATCGATGGTTCAAAGTCATCAGAACCCTGTGGCAAGTCAGCTGGCAACAAAAAAATGTGATTAGCAAGCCAAGTCACAAACAAAAAAAAAAAAGAGCAAAAGAAGTCGTACCAATTGGAGATTCTGGATTTACTCCAGAGTCCCTCGGTTCTTCTTCAGGTGCCTCAATAGGATCCATCACCACCTCATCGGTTGGGACCTCAGGCATCACCAAGTCTTCCTCTGCTAAAAAAAAAAGAGAGAAGAAAAGCAGAAACAAGAAGCAAATCATAACATGGAAAAATCCCATGAAAAGAAATGGAAAGAGAAAAAGGAAGAATCATACCTTCACCGACGGTCTCTTCTTCTCGACTTCTTTTCTCTGGAGGCTCGTCAGCATCCACTGGCACATCCTCATTGATAGTAAGAGGAACTTCCAAGTTAGGAGAATTCTCATGCTGCCCCTGGCTGCGATGATGACTCCTCCTCCTCTTACTTCTGCGGGCTCGCTTCTTAGAAGAACCTACCCCGCTGTCAGAGTCAGGTTTCCCACTTGACTCATCACTGGATGATCTGCTCTTGCCAGTAGACTCCACGGAAGCTTGCCTCTGCGCCGCTTGCATCCAAGCGCCAAGTTCGGCTTCCTCCTGTTCTAGCTGCTCCAAAGCCTCGTCAGGTATTTCTCGAACAGCTTCAGAACCGATGACGCCCTGGTCACCGAGAAAGCCTATCTTGTGCTTCTCTCCAGAAAGGAAGGCCCAAACTTCCTCTCGCCGGATGCCATCCGACTTTCCAAGGCCCTTTCCAGATGCCAGCTTCACATCAAGCTCCTTCCTGGAAAGTCCCCGATATGCCGAGAAGCTCTCCGCGAACCACTTCGCAAAGCCGGCAGTCCGGGAAGTCAGCAACACAGGATAAGAAATCATGGCTGTAGTGTCTTCAGCACTATAGAAAGCCCATGCATTTCTCCCGTCCTGTAAACCTCCAAAGCGCTTCACCATGCTTGAAGGCGCTCCAACAACGCCTTGAGAAAAGCCAAGCTGCAAAGCAAAGCGAGAAGGTACATACGGCTGGATGTCGACGAAAAGATGTCTGCGGTACACCATCGTGCCGACACGTATGCTGAAAAGCCACTCTCTCTCTGCATTTGTCAAGGAATAATGCCTTCCCGACCCCGCCCTGGTAGAGTCTCGGGAGGCACCAAAATCAAAAGCCTTCTTCCGCAACTCCGGAGAAAGCTTTACTGAAGATTGCCCCATCTCGACGTCCCTGAACCGTCGGATCCTCATGCGGGCAAACAAAAGTGATTCGGACACGGCTTTGCCCTTAGCCAGTCGAATCATCAGAGGATCATCATCCTGTGCAGCACCCAGCCGATGGAAGCCAGGACAGTGGTATACATACCACGAATAAAAGATATGGGCTGAAAATACCCTATTCATGGGAAGCCCAAGCCGAACTAGAAAAGCAGCAGCCTGCAGTTCGGTACACAGGTAGGAGTAAAGAGCTGGCACCAAAGCAAGCTGCTCTCCAAACGCCATCTGACAAGCCGGAAAAATACAATGCGGCCTGATGTGCGTTCCATCTCCTCCAGCAAAAATAGCCTCACCAAGCCAATAAGTGAGGTAAACAGCAAGATCTCTCCGCAGTGCAATGTCAGGACATATGGCGTTTGTACTTGCACAGAAATCTCTTAACTCTTCTTGCATGGCCAAGATCTTCTTTGAACTTGGATCCTGAGCTCCAGCTTCCTGGGTCATGCTATCAGAAGGCTCCCTACTATCAAAGAAGTTGGGGAATGAAGAGCAAAAACTCTTCCAACTGCTGGATCTAACTTTCGAACCCCCCTTCTCCTTCAAAAAATCATAGAAGGCGACGAGCTGAAAGTATAGAAGCCTGAACTCCTCAGACTGCCCCTCGAGGACGCTGTCAATCGGCATAAACTCCTCATAGAGTTTGCCGAGGATGGGCAATCCGGTAATAGCGCTCAACTCCTTCAAAGAAAAACCAATCTCACCATTCGTCACAACGAAGGTATTGGTTTGAGGGAGGAACGACTCCAGCATAGCCATGAAGGCCTCGTCGGAAAAGATCACGGTCTCCCCAAAAGCGCGGACCGCATCAAAAATCCCGGCTTCCTTCAAAACGGCGCCACCAATCAGCAGGACGCGATCAGTCCACGACTTCCACTCGGAGTCAGCATTGAAAGCGACCTCGAAGTCGAAAAGGCTTGATCCAATTGCTGCCGTCACCGCTGAAAATACCAAGGCCCACCGGTCTCAAATCGACCGACGGATAATCAGAGCCCTGGTAGCCGCTGGATGGCATCAACAGGTCCATGTCAACAGGCGACCTCTCCGTATATCCAGGAGAACCGCCAACAAAAACCCCGGTCTTGATTACATTTGTCCTTCTCACCCAGCTTGGAGGATCTTCCCTCTTGGGGCACGTGGGGGCAAGGCTCAGAATCGAGACGGTGCGATCAAACATCGACCGGGTAGTAACAGTCTTCTTCTCACCATCTGCTGTGAAGGAAAACTGAAAAGATCTCCTCTGGTATGTAATGTCGTCAGGGACCGCATCACCAAAGAAGAAGGTAGGCTTAGGCAAAATGCTCTGATCTTCCATCAGCCATGGACGACTGCTTACCATGATCTTATAAAATTCCTCTCCCTTGAGAGTGATCAGTCGCTGCCTCATCTCATCTCTGTTGAGGGAGTCGCACTCTTCCAGGTTTCTTTCAACATACTGGACCTTCTCGAAAGCCTGCTGAACGGCCGGATTAGAGGATCTAGAAGACCGACGAGGTACGCTTGTAGCAGGCTCTTTACCCTTGTTCGCTCTGGAGGAACCACCTGAAAAGGATGGAAAAGAAAAAGATCAAACATCAAAATGACAGAATCTCGCTAAAAAAAAATCTGGCGAAATTTTGACATGATGACGGGGCAATTCCGAAGAAAAGGAACTATCCCGAAAGAAATAGAAAGCTTGAAGATGGGCTCAACATCGCTGCGAGCTCCGAAACTCCAAACTTTCGAAACCTAAAAGTCTCCGCAAAATCAGGAAGGGCTCAACATCACTGCGAGCTCCAAGTTCCCAAATTTGCAAACACTTTCAGGTATGCAATCACATCATGCTACAAATTTAATTTACAAATTAAAGGCATGCATGAACATTTAGATTTGCGAAAAAAAATGCATTATCATGATGAGAAAAAAAAAAAAAGAAACTTTCTCTAAAAAAAAAAGGGAGGAGAAAGAAACAAAAAAAGAAGAAACGAAACTCTCTCAAAAAAAAAAGGGGAGGGAAAGAAAAAAAAGAAAAAAAGAAAAAAAAAAAAGAGGACTGGCCCACAGGCCGTGGCCCACATGCCACGTGGCCGTACGGCCAGATCCGTACGGATCTGTCCGTACGGCCCACACATAAAAAAAAAAACAAACATGAAAAAAAAAAGAAAGAAAAGAAAGCAAAAAAAAAAAAAACGTGTGAAAAAAAAAAGAGAGGCAAACACGTGAAAAGAAAAAAAAAAGGAAGAAAAAGAAAGAAACAAAAAAAAAGAGAAAGAACTTTTTTTTCCTACAATGGAATTTTCTTGAAAAAGAGAACTTACTTGAAGCCATTGATGGAGAAGAAGAAGAAAACTCTTGAAGATCTTGAAGAAGAAAAGCTCTTGGTCTTGAAGCCCTCTTGAGATTATTGCAAAAAGAAAGTAGTAAGAGCAAGAGATCCAACCTTCTCCTTGCTTTTATAGAGGAGAGCAAACCAAAGAAGGAAAGAAGAAAGAGGTAAGTGTTACTAATTAGTAACCTTACCAAAAGAAAGAGATTAGCAAGATTCTTTCCCAAAAGAAAGATATCTTGAGAGATTTTCTCCAAAAATCAATCTATGACGGATTCTTTCCCAAAAGAAAGATATCTTGAGATATCCTATCCCAAAATAAAGGGATATTGAGAGATTTTCTCCTAAAATCAATCTATGACGGATTCTTTCCCAAAAGAAAGATATCTTGAGATATTCTATCCCAAAAATAAAGGGATCATGAGAGATTCTCTCCAAGTAAAGATATTCTTAGATATTCTCTATCCAAATGAGATATTTTTGGATATTCTTTACAAAAATGACACCATATGAGATCTAAGCCATTTCAAAAGCTTAAGGTCCCATGGGTTAGCCCATATGAGCCAGGTTTGACCACCTAGGCACAAAAAAAAAAAAGAAAATTTTTTTGGGCTTTTAGTCAAAAAGAAATCCCTCTTACCAAGAGCATACAAAAATGGTTCCATGCCTCTTTTGAGTTGATTGGACCATACAAAAGAAAATTCCAAGCCCCATGAGCTTCCAAAAATCAAACCATCCAGCCTCATATACCAAATTGAGCCAAAATCTTGAAATTGACATTCCACAAAAATCAAACCAAATCCTGGTCCCCTAACTTGCCACATACAGCCTGTTAGGTCACAAGACCAAAACCAAAAACCAAAACCTGATCCCCTAACTTGCCACATACAGCCTGTTAGGTCACAAGATCAAAACCAAAATTGATCCCCCAACATTCCACATACAGCTTGTTGGGTCACACGATCAAAACCAAACCTGACCCCCTAACCTGCCATATATAGCCTGTTAGGTCACAAGGTCAAAACCCAAATCCACATCCCTGATGTCATCTTCAAAACTTTGCCTCGAGATGGTACGTGATCCCTTTCACCACCATAAAATTCCCCTGGAAGCTCAAAAGGCTACAAATACCAAAAAGAAAGATTGCTCAAAGACTCTTGGTCAAGTCACAGGCTCTCCTTCAAAAAAAAATCTCTTCGAGGCACATCGACTACAAAAGTTAAGCAACTCGCCGCTGTACCTCGAGGGGGCATTTGTTGACACCAAAAATGTCACTTTGCCTTTCCAAGATCCAAAGAGCTACATGAAGTCGCAACCTGCCATAAATAGGCAATGCTGCTTCCAAAAATAAAATCTTGTCAGAATCAAACAAAAACTGCAAGATTCTTCCAGACAGCCAAAAGAGGAGTACACAAGAAGTTTCAAGCCATTTCAAGATCATTTGGCCTAACTTCGCTTCTCCGACAGCCAAATCAAGCCTCTCGGCGGTAAAGCTCTCCGGGACCATGATTTCCAAGACAGAACCTATGGATCATCTTAAAATGACTCCAATAGGTTCCCTGTCAAATTTCAAGTCAATCGGACATCGGTTGACCGCACATCAAACCGCGACATCTTCATCGCGACAAAAAGCAAGTCTGCAGGTGATAGGACCCCAAACGGCTTCGAAACTCAAACAAAAGCCTATGGTTGGTCTTATTTATTGCTCAGGAGGCTTCACACCAAATTTCAGGTCATTCCGACATCGTTTGGCCCAGTTTCAGCTTTTGACAGAAAATCGGCAGCTCTGCGCGACAAAGTCTTCAGCTTTCTCAGGAAATTGGAAACTTTGCAAAATAAAATGCAAGGATTCTCATCAGGTTTCCTACAAAGAAATCAGGCCAATAAATGATCAAAATGTCAAAGAAAAGTACAGAAGAAAAAAGAATCAAAAAAGAGCAAAAACGGACGCAAAACGGGACCAAAAAGGGGGAAAACCCCCCAGGGTCGCAGACCCCTGCGACCCTGGGCCAGGGTCGCAGGCCCCTGCGACCCTGGCCCAAGGTCGCAGGCCCCTGCGACCCTGGGCCAGGGTCGCCGGCGACCATGGACCCCGGGGTCGCCGGGAAAGCCCCGGAAACCCCGGTTTTCGCCGTTTTTTTCGCGATTCGAGGAGCCCAGCCTCTGGTACTTTCCAAAATTCATGCTTTTGAGACACCAAGTCCTCTGATATCCGTCCAAAACACGGGTAAATCATCAAGAGTATCAAAGACAGTATTGATCGCCACCCGGTCAACCAAAAAAAGTGTGCTTTCCACCCGACCGATCGAGAAATCGACAGGACAGATGGCACCGACCCGCTGTTGGCAACAAGCACCTGAAATTACATGGTCATCTGATGTCGATCTACATGAAGATCCATCGATGATCATCAACAGAAGAATTCCAAAAGACGTGGCACGGCCCGCGACTCTTCAGCTGCTCGGCGACCACTTAATGCGATTAATTGACTAGCTTTATTACAGTCATTAATCCATTTCTTTGGACGGCCCAATCAGAAGCAAGCATTTGGGAGTTACAAGTCAAGAGATTCATGGCATTTAACCCATGAAACTCCTCCCATCATGGCGATTAAAGGCGATTAAATGCCCTCAATCTCCTCCGGCCAATCAGAAGCCAAGAAAAAGGAGTTACAAAATAAACAATTCAATTTTGTAACTCCTCCCATTATGCGGCTTAATGACAATAAAAGCCCATAAACCCACCTAAAAGGCTACCTAAAAGCCTATAAATAGGAGGGCTCTCCAAGAAGAAAGGACATCAGAAAATCGGAAAAACACACAACAAACATCAGACAGCAGTCAGAAATCCAGAGAAAAGAAAAAGAGAGAAAACTCTGCGGAAGTTCTACACCGGCCACCGCAACAAGGTGACAAAAGTCCCTTGGGGGGTACCCCCCCCCAAGGTCCTTGCCTTCTCCTCCTGCCTCCAATGGCTTAGATGTGGCTTTTCAGCCCGTCTACTCGGCTTTTTATTGGACATAGGACCTTCCTTTGGTCTTTGTCTTCTAAAAACCCGAGGTTATAGCCAAGCCAAGTGAATCAAATAGCATCCTCTGTTCTCATCTGCATGGATGATGGCGAAGCCCACATATGGCTTGCGACCGTCAATCTAAACGAGTCCCCCACAATCTCCTGAGAAGTTAGATCCTCCTTTTCTTGCTTTTCATTGTAGTTTGTATTTTTTTTAAAAGAGACAAAAATCACAATTCTTGTCTTTCATTGTTGATAAGGATTGTAAATCGGCTATAAACGCCAAAAATCGGCTATAAAGCCAAAATCGGCTATAAATGCCAAAAAAACGCCTTTCACGGCAAACCAAGAAAAATGTCTCTTTTCTTAAATATATGTGCAATGGAAAACTTGAAAGAAGTTGATTTCCTTTTTACTTGTGAAGGTTGATCTCCGGATCACCACTTGCAATTCCAAGTAAAATAGAAAATCTGGCACAACCCACACAAAAAAGAAAGAAATGTTGATGCACGCCCCTGCCCCCCGGTTACGAAAGGGTCGGACCCGACGGACTCCACGTCCGCCGACCTCGGTAGGAACTCGAGCAGGAGCGCGGTCCATCAATTGAGGAGATTCCTCGCGCTGAGATTCCTTCCCGAGCAGGAGCAGCTTCAGCTGGAAAGAGTTCTTTTGTTACTCTTTCAACAGATGATGACATGAGTAGCCGACCAACGGAGTTGGGCGAATCCTCAGCTGGGCCATCTCTTCTTTTTGCGAAGAAGGTGGTGGTGCGAGTTGTGAGCTCTTGGATTGAGACTCTCTTTTCTGGGCACTTGGAAGTCGGATTTGGCATGATCCAGCATGTGCAGGAGATTCTCAGTGATGCTGAAGAGGCTGGTCTGGATGTCACAGGTGCCAGGGCGATCGTTGATAGGATCATTGCACTGGGTGACAAGTGGTTTGAGACCGTGAGTTTGGCTGATGACCAGTTCTTCAAGGAGATGTTCCTGGACCCTGCTGATAAGGCTAAGTCTGACCTGGATGAGGCTACAGAAAGCAGGAAGCTGGCAGTCCGAAAGAGGAACTTAGAAGAGATAGCCATCATCAGGCCGACACATGACCTCAACATCCTTGACAGGGAGGTCGATGAGGCCAGGAAACGTCTTGAGCATTTGCAGGCACAAGTCGCTGCCAAGTGGACTGCCATAATAGAGGCTCGTGACAGGGAGAGTGCCTTGATTCACCAGGTTGCAGATGCCGAACGGGTTCTCAAAAGGAAGTCTGATGAGGATGAACAATGGCAAACTGCTCGAGGTAAGCTTCCTGGTGTGAGAGAAGGGGTACAGCCCACTCCAGCATCTCATGGCAAGTTCCTGAAGAAGCGTGCCTTGGAATCCTTGACGGCTGAGGCTAAAAGTCTGCTTGGGGAGCTGAACTCTTGGCTGGAGACCATTTTTGATTGAGCTCCTGTATACAGAAACCATCCTTCTTTCTTTTTTTTTTTTGGTACCACTTGTATTTTTTGGTACTTATTTTTTATAGTGCTTGTGAACACTTTTTTTTTGGTACCACATGTATTTTTTTTGGTACTCTTTTTTTTTTGTGTAGTGCTTGTGAACACTTTCTTTTTTTTGTTATCCCTACGCTCACTTTAATCTTTTTGTGATAAAGTAATTGCTAAATGGGATGCTTTTTTCTTTTTTTGTTATCCCTACGCTCACTTGAATCTTTTTTGATAAAAGTAATTGCTAAATGGGATGCTCTTTTTTTTGTTATCCCTACGCTCACTTGAATCTTTTTGTGATAAAGTAATTGCTAAATGGGATTTGATCAAAAGGTTGTCATTTTGTGAAAATCTTTTGTCAAGTGATTGTTTTGGCATGAAAACCAGGCTTTTTGTTTGTGGCATGGAAGCCAATTTTGGCATGAGAGCCAGCTTTTTTTGTGGCATTGATAGCCGAGTTTTTTTTTTTTGTTTGTGGCATCTATAGCCAATTTTGGTGGCATTGATAGCCGGTTTGTTTTGTGGCATCTATAGCCGGTTTTTGGTGGCATTGATAGCCTGTTTTGTTTTGGTGGCATTGATAGCCAATTTTTTTTTTTGAAATCCAAGTTTTTTGTTTGTGTGGCATTGATAGCCGGTTTTGTTTTGTTTTAGGTGGCATTGATAGCCGGTTTGTGGCATTTATAGCCTGTTTTGATGGCATTTATAGCCGGTTTGGTTTTCAAAAAAATGCAAGTATCGACTAAAAGTCGCCTCCCTGCTGAATGTTCTTGCAAGTATCGATGGAATGTCGCATCCTTGCTCATTCGGTTGCGAGTATCGATGGAATGTCGCATCCTCGCGGATTTGGGTGCAAGTATCGATGGAATGTCGCATCCTTGCTTTTCAAAATTTTGGTTTTGCGGGTACTGACTTGATGTCGTTTCCCCACGATTTTTGAAATTTGTGGTTTTCCTCGAACCTTTGGGTTATGGATATCAACTGAAATGTTGCGTCTCCACAGTTTTTTTAGGTTTTTTTCGAACCTTTGAAATTTGGGTTGTGGATATCAACTGAAATGTTGCATCTCCACAGTTTTGGATTTTGCAAGTATCGACGAAATGTCGCTTCCCTGCGATTTTGGAAGTGTCGAACGTGGTTCGCTTGCTTCCGATTTGTGCGAGTATCGACTAAGCGTCGCTTCCTCGCGGGTTTTTGAAAAACCATTTTTTTTTGTTTAAAGACACGAGGGTCATGAGTTTTGACCTAAAACCATTTTGACGGTAAAAGGCAGGGTGGACTAGGGTGGAAATCCCTGAATCCGGATTTTGTTTCAAACCATGAATTTTGGGTTCAAGGTTGAAAATTTTGGTCAAGTTAGGGAAAGGTTCCTAAACTTGGATATATTTTTTTTTGAACAATGAAACGATGAAAGTAAGCATTGTTTTAGATTTCTAGAAATTTCAACATTTGATATGAAAATTCTAAAAAAGGGTGGGTTTAGCGAGCGTGTACCTGGAAACCGGTTTTGGCCATACAGGCATTGCTCTTACCCAGTTGGGTAAGTCTTCAAGGGTAGTACCGCTTTAAGAACTTGCCGTTGATGGGCAGCATACATCTGTCACCTTCCATGTTTAGGAGTGCGTATGCGCCATTGGAGAAAACTTTGTCGATGACGTAGGGTCCCTCCCATTTCGGCTCAAATTTGCCTTTGGACTTGTGAGCGAAGACCATTGGTCTTTTTACCGCAAGAACCAAGTCATTCTTTTTGTAGGCGCGTTGCCTGACCTTTTTATCGAAAGATCCTGCCATGCGTGCTTGGTAAAGTTCAATGCTTTGTTGAGCTTCGAGCCGTCTCTCATCGAGATTGTCCAGCTCATGGAGCCGCAATTTGACATTGCTTTCTTGAGTCATGTCATTTTGCAAGGATACCCTCAAGGAAGGAATTTGTACTTCCAAGGGCACGACAGCTTCGCATCCATAGACCAAGGAGAATGGTGTGCTATGGGTTGGTCCTCGAACGGTGGTTCGATAGGCCCACAAAGCTTCAGACATTTTGTCGCTCCAGTCTCTTTTGTGATTAGAGACCATTTTTTTGAGGATTTTGCAGAGTGTCTTGTTGAAAGCTTCTGCTAACCCGTTTGCTGCCGGATTGTATGGAGTCGAAGGACAGCTTTGAATTTTGTATTTGTCGCAGAACCTGTAGAATCGATGATCCCGGAACTGTGGTCCGTTATCATGGACGAATCTTTTGGGTATACCGAAACGACAAATGATGTTGGTGCGTAGGAACTGAAGGACTGATGAGGTCTTCATTTCGTTAAACGCAAATGCTTCTGACCACTTGGAGAAATAATCCGTAGCGGCGAAGATGAAGCGATGACCTTTGCTTGAAGGGGGAGAAATAGGACCTATGATGTCCATACCCCAGGCTTCGAAAGGCCATGAGATTGCTGTAGGATGTAGCCATTCTAGAGGCATGTGAATGTAATCTCCATGAACTTGGCATTGTTGGCAGCGCTTAGCAAATTGCATTGCGTCAGCTACCATGGTAGGCCAGTAATATCCTAACCTTTTTATCTGATCATAGAGCTTAGGTCCAGCCTGATGAGCTCCGCAAAGACCAGCATGAACTTCTTTGAGTGTTTCTTTAGCCTCTTGTTGTGACAAGCAGCGTAGAAGTACTCCGTTGAAGGATTTCCTGTAAAGGATTTTTGAAGGAATATCCAAATGGAAGCTTGGGGTTCGCCTTTGGATGCTTACCCGTTCTTTTGGATCTTCAGGTAGGATTCCAAACATAATGTAATCAATGAACGGATCCCTCCAGTCGCCAATTGAAGTTTGAAGGATTGAAATCCGACTTCCGACCACTTGGTGGCATTCAGCAACTGCTTGGTGTGTGTTAAGAGGAGGAAGGATTCTCCTTTCGCACACTGTGACTTGCATGTTTTCCCCTTCCTGGATTGCCATGGATGCGGCAAGTCCGGCTAGGGCATCTGCACGTATGTTTTCACCTCTACGAATGTGGGTGATGTGACAGATGTCAAACTTTTGCAGAAGTGATTGTGCCTTGTTGTAGTAGGGCAGCAAATCTGGCTTCCTGACTTCAAATTTCTGATTCATCTGGTTGACGATCAGTTGAGAGTCTCCAAAGACTTCCAGCATGGTGATACCGGATTCGATGGCGAGTTCCAATCCTAAGATCAGAGCTTGATATTCAGCTGCATTGTTTGTGCATGGTTCCAGTAGCGAGAAAGCGTGTGGAATCATGTATTTGTCGGGGCTAACAAAGAGGATGCCAACTCCCGAGATCAGCTGTCTTTTTTCATTTGTCCTGGTTGCACCGTCAAAGTACATGTCCCAGGAGGCACTTTGTGAGAAAGTCTCCACATTGTAGACTGGTTCGTCTGGGAGATCATCTCTGAGTGGAGAATCTTTAGGCAATGGATGCTCTGCGAGGAAGTCTGCTAGAGCTTGCCCTTTGATTGCTTTTTGTGGTACATACCTAATATCAAATTGTGACAGAAGGATGGACCATTTTGCCAGTCGAGCATTGAGAGAACCTGCCTTTGTGACAAGGACCTTCAAGAGGTTGACCCTCGAGACCAGGTAGACTGTGTTGGAAAGCAAGTAGTGACGCAGCTTTTGTACGGCGAACATCACTGCAAGACATTCTTTTTCGACTGGAGAGTAGCGATGCTCTGCACCTACTAGCATGCGGCTGAGGTAATATAGAGCAGCTTCTTTTCTTTGATCATTTTCTTGCGCAAGCAGAGCTCCCAGAGAGTGATCAAGGGCTCTTGTGTACAAGATGAATGGTTTTCCAGTGGTAGGAGCAGCTAACACTGGAGGTTTTGTCAGGTATGACTTGATGTCTTGGAAAGCAGCTTCACAGTCAGCATCCCAGACAAAGTTTACACCTTTTTTCATCAACCGGGAGAATGGACGGCATTTCCCTGAAAGATTGGAGATGAACCGTCTGATGTAGGCCAATCTCCCTTGAAGCCCTTTGAGTTCTCTCAAGGTTCTTGGAGAGGGCATTTCTAGAATGGCTTTGACTTTTATGGGGTCAAGCTCTATTCCATCTTTCCGAACTAAGAATCCGAGGAACTTACCCGACGAGACGCCGAAGAAGCATTTCAATGGATTCATTCGCAGTTTGTGTTTGCGAAGCCGGAGGAAGACTTCTCGAAGGTTTTCGAGATGATCTTCTTTTCTTTTGCTTTTGACGGCGAGGTCATCAACGTAACATTCAACCGTCTTGTGCTGCATATCTTGGAATATTTTCATCATAGCCCTCTGATATGTGGCACCAGCATTCTTCAGACCAAATGGCATGACAGTGTAACAATACACGCCAAATGGGGTTCGAAAGGATGTATGTTTTTCATCCTCAGGATGCATCTTTATCTGATTGTAGCCAGAGAAACCATCCATGAATGTCATTCGCTCGAATCCACAGGTATTATCAATCATTACCTCTGGTATGGGGAGTGGAAATTCATCTTTTGGGCATGCGCCATTCAGGTCTCTATAGTCAATACAGACCCTGATCTGCCCATTTTTCTTTGTCACGGGGACAATGTTGGCCAACCATTCAGGATGTTGTTCCTCACGGATGAAGCCGACGCTTTTGAGTTTTTGAACTTCTTGTTCAATTTTATCCATCACATCCGGACGGAATCTTCTTTGGCCTTGCTTGACAGGCTTGATGTCTTCTTGAAGATTGAGTTTGTGAACTGCTATTTTGGGGTCTAAACCTGGCATTTCAGCATAAGACCATGCAAAGCAATCAACGAACTCACGAAGAAAAGCGATATACTCGGGTAACTCATCATCCTTTATATTCTTGCTTATGAATACAGGACGTGGGTTATCTGGTGTTCCCAAGTCTATCTTTTGAACATGATCTTCAGTTGGAAGGTTCGAAGGTGGTTCCTCCACAATATTTTCGGAGGCTTCCAGCTCAACGAAACCTTCTGGGGTTTCAAGGGCATTTCCAGACCAAGGTTTTGTTCCTTTCCACGGGTCTTCTTGATCGGTAATTTTCCCAAGGCTTGCTATGAGATGATCCCAATCGCCTGTTGAAACTGAGTCGAAGTAGGCTACTTCTTTTGGAGATGAGGGTTCTTCTGGGTCAGAAGTCCACACGTCTGTGCCATCGAACAACTCCTCTTCATTTTCGGAGAAATCGTGGCAATTGGATGAGCTTCCTGGATCTTTGTCAGGTGACTCATCAAAGAGATATCCAGGGAGATCGATGTCTTCATGGATTTGAGATGTTGAGGCTTGGTCAGTATATTGACTTTTAAGCCTTTGTGTCAACTGTCTCAAGGGAGTGTCAGGATCATACCCTAACCCGTGTGAAGACTTTTCTACATAGCCGTAGAGTCTCCAATCTTCCAGCTGGCTTTTGGTCAAGACGGGCCCCAATGGCGTGAGAATACCGCGTCCTTCTCCCAAACCGACTGGGTTTTGAGCGTCATAGCCCATTTTCTTCATAATAGCTTGTGCCACAGAACTGTATAAGGATAGTTGAGGCGTACCTTTATTTTGGAAAGGTTCAAGCATGGAGTTTGATGAAGAAGTATCCGATCTATGGAAGAAGATCGGCTTTTCCTTTGTTGAAGTTGCTGGAACAACGAAGGAAGCTGACGTAGGATCTTCTATGTCAGAAGTTGTCTCCATTGGAGTAAGAGCAGGCTGAACTTGCTGAGTGTCAGCTTGGCTTGACGATGTGTCGTCTTCTGGCTCTGAATCCGAGTCCGTGTCTTGCATGATAGACACGAAAGAGACAACAAATTTGCCCCCAGGCTTTTGTTTTGCCTTCTTCACTTTAGTTGTGATGACCAAAGGCTTTGAAGTTTTGAGGGAGATGATGAAGGGAGTTTGCATGCTCTCTTCAGATTTACCGGATGGTTTGTTTTCTTCCGGTGATTGTTGAGGAGCTTTGCCTTTATCTTTCTGGAGATTTTCGGCAAAGGATGCTGTATGCTTCTCCTCTTCTTTTTCACCTTCATACATTTGTGAGTCTGCAAAGTGGATTTCTTTACCTTTGAAGGGTTTTCTGTCCGCAAAGACTCAATGTATCATGCCGTTGTCGCCAACAAACTTATGCATTGATGTAGAGTTGAAGGGACAACACCATTCTCATGGATCCAAGGGCGTCCGAGAAGGATGTTGTAGCATGAAGGGGTCTTTATTGCATACACTGTGACCTCAGAGATAAGATCACCGATCTGCAATTTGAACCTGATTTTGCCGATAGGCCTTTGAGTACTCCCATCGTATCCAAAGATAGATACAGATGTATGGCTCAGTTTGCTGGGTGGGATGCCCAACTCTTCAAGAGCCGATGTGGAGATGAGGTTGAGTGCAGAACCTGGGTCGATCTGAACTCTATGCATAGGCATTTCCTTGATATACCCTGGTGGTCTTCAGGGACTTCAGGCTCTGGATTGCGAGGAGGCTCGTTGACGCGTTCTTGCTCTTGTTCTAGAGCGAGTCGCTGCAAGATCCTTGCATATTCTTCAAGATCAGGCATGGGAGCCGGATCTTCTTCTTCATCATCTCTTTGTGGCTCAATATTGTTGATTTCCACTGGAGTAATGAGAGGTGCTGGGTCAGCAGCATTTTCTTGTACAGCCTCTTGGTCTTCTTCATCATCAGACCAGGATCCTTGTGGCTGTAGGGGGTTATACCAGATTACTGGCATAAGATGAGACTCAGGAACCCATTCTTCATCGGAGAGATATTCTCCTGTTTCAAGGGATTCCTCCCACTCATCTGTGTAGTTGGGTTCGAATCCATCATCGGTGTCGCTGGATTCGTATCCATCAATGGAGAATCCAACTACCGAATTGCAAGAGTATGATGCCTCCTGCATGGCTTCTTTGAATTGAGGTGGCATGAAATCACTGAGAGTGAATTTCCTTACCCCCTTTGAAGTCTCTGGAAGGGATGTTTTTGTTACCTCCAGTGAAGCGGTAGAGGAAGCCTCTGCCTTTTCTTTGACCTCTAGTTTTGGCTGGGTCTTCTCTTGCCGTTTGAGCTTGAGGAGATGTTTCCTAGCCTGCCTTCGCTGTTGAGCTGTAGGCTTTATTTTCACGACCTCCCAATTTTCATCTTCCAGGAGATCGGGATGTACCCATATCGGTTGTCCGTCTGGTGTCGGGTAAGGAACCAGTTCCTCGGACGCTTCGATTGAGTTTATCACCTTGAAGGAAGTAGTGATCTTCTTCTTCGGTGATCTTGATGTTTGTCCACATGTCACCATGTTGACGGAGGCAGACCCATAGTTTTTGTCAAAGGTGATGACTCCGTTTTTCCACATCTCATTTATTTTCTCTCTCACAACGAAGCATTGATTGAGAGGATGCGAGATCATCTGGTGGTATGGACAGTACCGAGGATCGTTGGTTTTGCCAACATCACCCGGTCTTTTTGGTTCAGGCAAGGTGAGCTTGCCGTTTGCCACAAGAGCCCCGAAGATTTCATCAACATCTTCATCAAACGGGTATTTCTTCTCTACTCGTTCTTTGAAGGCGTCAGAGAGTTCAGGTCTCTTACCAGCAGCTTTGTTTTCAGCTTTCTTTAGTGGCTGAGGAGCTGGCTTGATCTGCACATTGAGGACCTCTTTCTTCTTTGGTTTAGAGGTTGCAATGGCGGTTGGCTCTTTTCTTGATGATTTCTGACTGTTGAGGTCTTTAATCACCGTTTCAGCTTCCATGGAAGCTTCTAGGAGTTCTCCCAGGTTTTTTGATTTATTGCCGATGATCATGGAGCGGATTCTGGCTCTCATGTTGTTTCGGCAGATGTCGACTAGCGACGCTTGTGGCAATACATCAGAGCATTTGTATGCCATTGCTTTCCACTTGTGAATGAAGTCATATGTTGACTCATTCTCCCCCTGTTTTAGGCTGCACAGCTGAGCCATAGTAGCGGGATGATCTTCACCTTTGAAGTGAGTGAGGAAGCGTGTCTCTAGCATGGCCCAGTTTTGGATTGAGTCCTCCGGCAGAGTGGAGTACCAATCGAAGGCCGTACCTTTTAGGGTACTTGCAAAGAGGCGGATCTTGAGTGCATCTTGATCCGCGATAGCTCCCGTCAGGATCTTGAAGTGGATGACGTGCTGTCTGGCTGATCCTTTCCCCATATATGTTTGGAGAGTAGGATGCTTGAATTTGGTGGGGAACGGGACCGAGTCCATCCATAAAGGATATGGTGGCTTGATCCCATGCTCTTTGAGTATATCCTCTTCTTTTGCTTTGGCGAGGATACCGTCTACGTCCTTTTTGGTAAGGGCACGTGACTCATTTTCTTCTCTATTTACCTCGTCGTCTTGATGATTCGGAGGAGGTTCATTGTTCGCCTGATTTTGGAAGGCGAGGAGAAGGTTTTCCATCAAAGTTTCAATCCTCTGTTGGCCCTGTTCCAACTGTTGGATGCGGGTGATCGCATCTTCTGGAGGTGGATTGCGGGGTGGTGGCTCAGAATTTGTAGCCAAGACATTCATCCTTCGTGATTCGAACGAAGAAACTGTCCTGGTGACTGAGCTGGGGCTCATTCTTTTCGAAGAAGAGCTTGAGGAAGGATCACTCTGCTGTCCTTTGCTTGAAGGAGCAGGGGATTCTTCTGAATGTCTTCTTGTCCTTGAGACGCTGCGGGTCATTGGACGTCGGACATGGATTTTTGTTGCTGATTTTTGGCGCCTTCTGGCTTTTCCAACCATATGGACGGCAGCAACTTGGTTGGGTCTTTCTTTTTCGACCCATTTGGGAGAGACTTGAAGTGTGGGAGGCTGGGTCCTTTGCTTCTGTAGTCTCTTTTGTCGGTACGACGCGCGGCGGCGTATACGACGAGCAATTTGAGCTTCGGTCAGCTCTGACTGGGCTTTGACAATGAAGGATGTGCTCCCTCGGGCGCAGCAGCCGAGCCTGTCTTCTTTGTAGCTGGGCAAGGATAGGATGCGAACCCTATCCTTCGCCTGTTGCAGCGAAGCTTTGAATTTGTGAAGTTCGGCCCCTGTAGAGATGAAGGGTCGAACTGCAGATTTGTAGGCCTTAGCAGGTGCTTGTGGAGGCCTTGTGATGCATGACTTGATTTTGGGCTTGTAGGAACAAGCCGGCTCATGCTGGGTTGACTTTGAAGTCGGGTTGGAGATGGGTCTCTCCTCTTTCATGTAAGGAAGAGGATAGAACTGGTTCTCCTTGAGTGGGGCCAGGAATGCTGGCTTAGTGGATGTATGGGACCTTCTCTGCTTTGGTGAAGGTCTTGGGGACCAAGTCTTGGGGTAGACCTGGTTGTTTGCAGGTTGAGGCTTCGTGGGGCTGCCACGGGCTTCAGGCCTTCTAGTGCTCGCCTTTGGTGTCACGGTAGTGACACGTTGAGAGGCGAGTTTCTGCTTCTTGGAGGGAGCAGCTTGTTCCTCAGGAAGTGGGAATGGTCCCAGCGTCCCAAAGACGATAGTCCGGGGAGTCGAGGTCGACCCGGAGTTCACAGAGTTGCCGAGGGAGTTAACACTTCGGCAGCTGATGGGGCGCTTGTAGGTGCGCGTGGTTTGCTTCTGTTGAAGCATGAGTTGGTGCTTGCTTTCATCGAAAGTAATGGTTAGTGAAGCTGCCATTGTTAGTTTTTCGAAAATTTCTGAAACAAGACCACATCCATTAGTAATCACAAGAATATAATGATCATAAATGGGAAGTTCTATGGTTTCGTCTTTTCAAATTGCTCGAGGTAGATGACCCAAGCAATATGAGGAAGGTAAAATGCCATAGAGGGTACAATTGTTCTGATCGCAGGTATGGTAAGCCCAGAATGGGCATCCCAGTGACTGCTAGAAGCAATTGTGAACTTAAATTCGACTTATCGAGAAGCAGAGCTTGCTCGAAGTAAGAAGAATATAAAGTTGGAGTTACAAATGTGCCGGTCGCAATACAGTAGACCCTGAAAGGGCGTACTAGTACCGCTAGACACAAATGTTTTGAGACCGCATCTATGAGATGAGATTCTCTGTTTTGAAAGGTCAAGATTAGATTCATCAAAGAGAGCAGATGGTATTCCAATCTGAACACGGGCTCAGCGATTTCCGCGAGCGCCAGTGCTCAGAAAGAAATGAACCATGATTTCTCGGATCTGAATCTAAAAATGACGAGTTTTTTTTTTGAAAGGCCAATATCGGGTTCATCAAAGAGAGCAAAAGGCACTCCAATCTGAACACGGGCTCAGCGATTTCCGCGAGCGCCAGTGCTCAGAAAGGAGAAGACCAAGATTTCTCTAATCTAAACCCAAAATGACGGAAGTTTTTTTTTTTTTTTTTGAAGATTTTTTTTTTAAAAAAAAAGTTTTTTTTTTTTAAAAAATCTTTTTTTTTATTTTATTTTTTTATTATTTTTTATTATTTTTTTTTTAAGATTTTTTTTTTGAAAATTTTTTTTATTTTTTATTTTTTATTTTAAATTTTTTATTTTTAAAAATTTTATTTTTGAAAAAAATTTATTTAAAAGACGAGACAGTACACATAGGCCTCCTAACCCGGTCTTATGAAATCTTGATTGATAGAATTGCCCCCAGGTAAGGGTAGGATTACTTAATGAACCCGTTTGGAGGACCCTTGCCTAGAACAGTCAAGCTGTCTCCACACTCTGGACAAGGCTTTTCTTTGAATCAACCAAGATCAAAGAACACAGTTGGTTTAACCTTAGTGGTCTATGTCTTTTTTTTTTTTTTTTTTTTTTTATGAATTCATCGAAGAGAAACCATGGCCCAAAACCTTAGTCGAACAGGCTCAACATTTCTGCAAGCGCGATGAACGATAGGAACGGATCAAGGTTTCTCAATTTTGAATCGAAATTGAGAAATCTAAAATTTTATATATATATATAATTTTTTTTTTTAGATTTTTAATGAACTCATCGAAGAGAAACAATGGTCCAAAACCTTAGTCGAACAGGCTCAACATTTCTGCAAGCGCGATGAACGATAGGAACGGATCAAGGTTTCTCAATTTTGAATCCAAATTGAGAAATCTGATTTTTTTGTTACTTTTTTTTATATATATATATATTTTTTTTATTTTTAATGAACTCATCGAAGAGAAACAATGGTCCAAAACCTTAGTCGAACAGGCTCAACATTTCTGCAAGCGCGATGAACGATAGGAACGGATCAAGGTTTCTCAATTTTGAATCCAAAAATGACAAATCTGATTTTTTTGTTTTTTAAAAAAAATTTTTTTTTTGAAAAGAGAAAGAGTGGAAATAAATTCAAAGAATTAGAAATTTCCAAACAAAAAATCTCATCTCATTTTTTTTTGAAGAATTCAACATAGGCCACCAATTATAAAGTAGCCAAGGAATCGAGAAAAGAAATATAAGCATAGAGCAAAATATATGATATGCAAATATTTCATTTCTAGCATCGTGTTCTCAAATAAACGAGTCCCACCGGGTGATGCCAGCTTGATGGACCGCGCTCCTGCTTGGTTCTACCGAGGTCGGCGGACGTGGGAGTCCGTCGGGTCCGACCCTTTCGTAACCGGGGGGGCAAGGGCGTGCATCAACATTTCTTTTTTTTTTGTGGGTGTGCCAGATTTTCTATTTTACTTGGAATTGCAAGTGGTGATCCGGGGATCAACCTTCGCAAGTAAAAAGGAAATCAACTTCTTTCAAGTTTTCCATTGCACATATATTTAAGAAAAGAGACATTTTTTCTTAGTTTGCCGTGAAAGGCGATTTTTTTGGCATTTATAGCCGATTTTGGCGTTTATAGCCGATTTTTGGCGTTTATAGCCGATTTTGGCGTTTATAGCCGATTTACAATCCTTATCAATAATGAAAGACAAGAATTGTGATTTTTGTCTCTTTTGAAAAAATACAAACTACAATGAAAAGCGAGAAAAGGAGGATCTAACTTCTCAGGAGATTGTGGTGGACTCGTTTAGATTGACGGTCGCAAGCCATATGTGGGCTTCGCCATCATCCATGCAGATGAGAACAGAGGATGCTATTGATTCGCTTGGCTTGGCTATAACCTCGGGTTTTTAGAAGACAAAGACCAAAGGAAGGTCCTATGTCCAATAAAAAACCGAGTAGACGGGCAGAAAAGCCATATCTAAGCCATTGGAGGCAGGAGGAGAAGGCAAGGACCTTGGGGGGGGGGTACCCCCCAAGGGACTTTTGTCACCTTGTTGCGGTGGCCGGTGTAGAATTTTCGCAGAGTTTTCTCTCTTTTTTCTTTCTCTGGATTTCTGTCTGTGTGCTTGTGCTTTTTTCTCTGATTTTTCTGATGCTCTCTGATGTCCTTTCTTCTTGGAGAGCCCTCCTATTTATAGGCTTTTAGGTAGCCTTTTAGGTGGGTTTATGGGCTTTTATTGTCATTAAGCCACATAATGGGAGGAGTTACAAAATTGAATTGTTTATTTTGTAACTCCTTTTTCTTGGCTTCTGATTGGCCGGAGGAGATTGAGGGCATTTAATCGCCTTTAATCGCCATGATGGGAGGAGTTTCATGGGTTAAATGCCATGAATCTCTTGACTTGTAACTCCCAAATGCTTGCTTCTGATTGGGCTGTCCAAAGAAATGGATTAATGACTGTAATAAAGCTAGTCAATTAATCGCATTAAGTGGTCGCCGAGCAGCTGAAGAGTCGCGGGCCGTGCCACGTCTTTTGGAATTCTTCTGTCGATGATCATTGATGGATCTTCATGTAGATCGACATCAGATGACCATGTAATTTCAGGTGTTTGTTGCCAACAGCGGGTCGGTGCCATCTGTCCTGTCGATTTCTCGATCGGTCGGGTGGAAAGCACACTTTTTTTTGGTTGACCGGGTGGCGATCAATACTGTCTTCGATACTCTTGATGATTTACCCGTGTTTTGGACGGATGTCAGGGGACTTGGTGTCTCAAAAGCATGAATTTTGGAAAGTACCAGAGGCTGGGCTCCTCGAATCGCGAAAAAACAGCGAAAACCGGGGTTTCCGGGGCTTTCCCGGCGACCCCGGGGTCCAAGGTCGCCGGCGACCCTGGCCCAGGGTCGCAGGGGTCTGCGACCCTGGGGGGGTTTTCCCCCTTTCGTGTCCCGTTTTGCGTCCGTTTTTGCTTTTTTCTGATTCTTTTTTCTTTTGTACTTTTCCTTGACATTTTGACCATTTATTGGCCTGATTTCTTTGTAGGAAACCTGATGAGAATCCTTGCATTTTATTTTGCAAAGTTTCCAATTTCCTGAGAAAGCCGAAGACTTTGTCGTGCAGAGTTGCCGATTTCCCGTCAGAAGCTGAAACTGGGTCAAACGATGTCGGAATGACCTGAAATTTGGTGTGAAGCCTCCTGAGCAATAAATAAGACCAACCATAGGCTTTTGTTTGAGTTTTGAAGCCGTTTGGGGTCCTATCACCTGTAGACTTGCTTTTTGTCGCGATGAAGATGTCGCGGTTTGATGTGTGGTCAACCGATGTCCGATTGACTTGAAATTTGACAGGGAACCTATTGGAGTCATTTTAAGATGATCCATAGGTTCTGTCTTGGAAACCATGGTCCCGGAGAGCTTTGCCGCCGAGAGGCCTGATTTGGCTGTCGGAGAAGCGAAGTTAGGCCAAATGATTTTGAAATGGCCTGAAACTTCTTGTGTACTCCTCTTTTGGCTGTCTGGAAGAATCTTGCAGTTTTTGTTTGATTCTGACAAGATTTGATTTTTGGAAGCAACATTGCCTATTTATGGCAGGTTGCGACTTCATGTAGCTCTTTGGATCTTGAAAAGGCAAAGTGACATTTTTGGTGTCAACAGACGTCAGAGGTTAAAAAGGCAATGGATAGTCAAATGGCGAGCCTACACAGAGATTGGCGATGTTAATTGCATCAACACTTTAAGAACGTTGGCGGATATGTAAATCTGCAAGTTGCAAAGAGTCATCCTCATCCAGACGTTATTAAGAATGAAGATTGGCAGTGGCTCTGTGATTATTGGAGTGCTAAGGAACAAAAGGTAAGTTTCAAACATTTCATCATATGCTTTAGAAAAAATAATAATGTAGAACAAAAGGTAAGTTTGGTGGTAGGTTGGTTAGAGGAATCATGGGTACCTTGGAACAAGGAAATTTAATGCAACTATTTAAGTGCACAGGGTGGTGCATATTTTTTTAATGGCTGGTGGTGCATTGTGCCTAATTGTTAACATGTTGTTAACAAAGTTAATTCTGCCTAATTGTTTATAGTAATTTGGATATGTGTTCCCTGTCTAGGAGGAAAACAAAGTCTATTGAGCATTTATTTATTTACTTTCATCTCAGATGTGTCTCTTTGGGGATTCTTCCTCAAAGAAAGTGGTGTGACTTGGTATTTTCCAAGATCACTGAGCTTATGGAGTCATGGAAGGGGTGCTTTTCGTTAGGTGTGGCTTGATTTTATGGAAGATCATTTCCTTGTCTATTTGGAAAGAGAGGAATCGAAAAACATTTGGAAGAAAGAAATCATCTTGGGAGGGCATTCTTATAGTTGTGCTATTGAGAATTGCTAAATGGGCTTCAGTTAGGAATGAATGTGCAAATCTGAAAATTGACAATGTTCAACATGATTGAGAAGCTTGTTTGAAGATGAGAGAATATAAGAAGAAAAAAAAGTAGTTCGGTGTGTGCTCCATCTCTTGTTGTTTTGATTCTTGCAGATGTTCTCTGTTTGGTTGTTGGAACAACAAAATGCTTTGTCCATCTATTTCTGAATGCATGCGGGATATGATGAAATGTTTGAAACTTACCTTTTGTTCTACATAAATATTAATTTGATTCTACATTATTATTTTTTCTTATTAATTTTGTATTATCATTTAAGGAACTGGGTGAGAGAAATGCATTAAATCGCGCAGCAAGAAACAATTACAATAGTTCCCATGGTTCAAAATCTTTTGCAGCACATCGGCAAGGACTGGTATATAATTTTTCATTACTTATGTGAATTCTTTTTTATTTATGTTTATCATTTTAACTAAAAATATTATTATAGGTCAATCCCGATACTAGTCAATTCCTTGGTGACATTGAGTTTCACAGACTCATGTACACTAACCACCAGACAGGACGTTGGTGTGACCCTCAAGCGGAGCAGGACTACGTGAGTATAGTAATTAATTTCAGTTCTTATATAAATGTTTTTTTTAACAATTCCCCTAAATTTTATATACAATTTTTTATAACTCTATATATATATATATTTTTGCAGAATGATATGTTGGTGCTTAAGGGTTCACAATCTCAGAACTCTGATGTGGAGTCTATTGGTCAAAGTCAGCAAGTTCTCACTGAAGAAGAGATAGTTCAAAAGGTTCGCAAGCCTCGTCCGGGATACATCAAAGGGAGAGGAAGAATTGTGAAAGGATCGTCTAGTTCTAGTGGGGGACAAGTAGAGATTGCCAAGGTCCAGGAGCTTAAGAACAAGGTTGCAACGTATGAGGCCCAAGTTAACACATATAAGAATGAAGTTAACACCTATCAGAACCAACTTGCATCATGTACGGCCTACATCCAGCAACTAACCGCTCAACTTAACATGCAATTCCCTGGACAATTTAATCAACTTCATCCAAGTACTCTATTTCCTCCACCTCCGCCGCCACAATACCCTCCGGGCTCTTCGCGAAGTGATGATAATGATGATGGTGTTTATTATCCAAAGATGCCAAGACACCCTCATTAGACTACTATATTTCAGACTTTTAAGTTGATGTTTATGGATATATCTTTTAGACTTCTATTTTTATACTTTAGTGTTTGATATGATATATTTGGTTTGTAATATGTTTGATAATATTTTATAAATTTCTTAAGACTTTTAGTATTTTATTTATGATTTATTATTAATTCTATATGTGGTTTTTTAAAAGAAATGAATATGAAGTTTCCGACGCCAGTTATTGGAACCGTGGTTTTTTAATAAAAATAAATATGAAGTTACCGACGCCACTGGCATCGGTAACTTCAAAGAATTTGAAGGTTACCGACGCCACTAGCGTCGGTAACTTTAAAGAATTTGAAGGTTACCGACGCCACTGGCGTCGGTAAATTTAAAAATGGCGTCAGTAACTTAAAGAATTGTCAGGCACGGTGCATTTAATAATGGAAGGTTACCGACGCCACTGGCGTCGGTAAGTTTAAATTGTACTTGCCGACGCGGTCAACGCATCGGTAAATTTAATTACCTACATTTTTTTCCCTACGCCATAGGTAGCGTTGGTAAATTTATTTACCGACGCATTTTTAAGTTTACCGACGCGTTGACTGCGTCGGTAAACTTTAATTTTTTAGTAGTGGAGTGAGAAAATGGGGGTCGATTTTATGTGGAAATGGACTTGCCATACCCCGTCATTGGAAGTCTATTTCCAGGCCTAAGAAGGAAAATTTTGATGTGGCGAAAAAACAGTTCGGCGGAAAACTACCGCACCAAACACATGAAAAAAGAGTTTTTCGCAGAAAATCACCTCATTTTCTATAGAAATGAACTACACAAACATGCCCGGAATCTTCTTTGCTTGATAATTCCATGACACGGGGCTTTGATATTTCTTCTTTAATGCCCCCCATTAAGTTAATATTCTCATCCAGATCCAGTACCCAGGCCTAAAAGTCAAGCCTAGGGTCAGATCATTTGCAAGATCTATATACTCCTTTATGCTAAATATGTTGGACCAAGCCAAGCCTTTAGCCTACATTCGGGACTAGCATTAGGCCTATCAATCTGACCCTGAGACAAGAGGACCCGGCCCTTAAAATGAGGGCTTTTATTTCTAAGGAAAAGCCCTAGGGCCAGGCTTGGATAATCTTTTGCAAGTCCTAAAATTTGAGGGCCAGGTTTGGACAGTATTGGTCTCCCCCGTCCCTGGCCCTGGCCCTCCAACTTTTAAATATTTTATATAATATATGTATTTATATATAAAAATATATATTGAAATGCCTTTATCACAGTCACATAAAAGTAATAAATGAAGATATGAAGGCAATTTCATACCCACCTACCCATTACAAAATGTCCTAAAAATACATGTACACATATTTAGTTCATTTCATCTATATTTAATTATTTAAGTTATGTGTTGTACTTAATGTATAAGCAATAAATGTTGCATGATTGCTTATAATCCCTTTCGATCTTCTAGTTTTATCACTTCTTATTTAGGCTTTTTATTTTATTGTTATATATTATTGTTAGTGCAAAAGGGGGAGTACTCCTTGTTAATAAGGATACACTTTTTCCTATGTAGAGTTACTTGAGATGTGCCATCCAATTCATAGAGGCAGTTTGTAAGTGCATCGAACTTTAAGAATATGTGGTGATCCAAATATCTTTTTAATTAGATAATAATAACTCGGTTTCTAAAAGTATAAACTAATAGTTGTGACCGAAATCCAACAACTCTTAATAGTCAAATCAGTATTAAATTGAAAATAATGTCAATTGATAAAAGGTATGTAATTTTAAATAGTTTAAAATCTTCAAAGATAAGACACTGCTACAACAGTTTCATACATGGAAACTTCTGTGAAAGGTATAAAATAGATTAGGCTCTTTATCCATTTTCCTTCTTTAATAAAATAAATAAAACAATATATCTAGAACCCAAGTTATCAAAGCACGTATGACTTTGTCCGATAAAAAAATTTATAGACAACTTATATTTTACAAATATTTTCTTAATGGTTCCTTCGCAATTGTGTCTAGACAAAATAACATTCGGTCAACACTCGATTCTTTGCAACAATGTGAAAAAAATAATGGTTTTCTTGTTTTTTGGCCCTGAGCCCTTGAGGGTGGCGGAACGACCTAGGTAGTGCAGGCCCTTCAAGGGCTTTTGCCCGCTCAGGCCCAGCCTTGCATATATTGAGGGTAGGGTATGGACAACCCTGGACCCAGCCCACCCCTTTGACAACTCTGCCTAGCATGTTTAAAATTGGGACAGAAAATCGGCCCTGTTCCAACTCACAGGCCAAAAGCAACGTCCCATTTTCAGCCCAAGTGCGAGCCTGGCTTGGTCAGAGTTGGGATGGTAGCCTTTATATGAAGCCATTTTGGGCTTTTTCATGGATTGTTGTGCGCCAGTGATCATGATATTAGAGCTCTCTTGACATGTCAAATGCCACCCTAAAAAACGCCCATCAATCCCTTCATACAACACATGTCAATTGTCAAGTATTTACCAAAAAAAAAGACATGTCAAGTGCCTTTCTCATGACTAGTGGCGAAACTTCACTGTTGTCAAAGTCACGACTATGAATTCTTCTGGATGATGAGTTAGTCAAGAGGCTTGACTAATGGGACAAGGGAACGCACAGTAGGTCGTGGCTTACCACGAATGTGCCCGTCTGGAACCTCCGTGACTCGGTCCCTCGAGACATTCATGAGGCTAGTTGTAGTTGGTGGGTGTCCTTATTAAAATCCATTCCAGAAAAATGCCTTTCTCTCTCTCTCTCATATGAATTTGATTAAAGTTTATTTCTTTAAAGAGTTTTTTTTTTTAGTTTGATCCATGAGTCATCATGTAGCAAATACATATGTAAGATTTGTTCACATGAGACTTTCCATGAGGACCTTTGGCCAACTATGGGGCCCACCTGTGGATGGGACTAGGGGGATGGAAAGATCTATGTGGGACCATGCAAGTATTAAGTTTGACTAACCCCATTTTCCTAACTCCTTTATATGTGGCCCACAAGTTCAGCAACTTCATATTAAAAATTTTGACTGAAGGGGTTAGAGGCATTTGATTGATCCCAAACTTGACATCAGGTCTCATCATTTATCCATGATCAATCTGATGGACTTCTAATTTTTCTTTTGTAGAAAAGTTATTCCATTCCCTTTCTTCTCTCAATGGAAATGGTCTTTCGATGACTCATGCCTCATGGGCTAGAGCTACATACTTCAATGTCTTGGGATAAGTGTGATTGCATATATCGTTTGCACATGTGGACCTCTTGGCAAAAGAAGCCCGTATTTAGATCATCCCATGGACCCCGCTACAAATGTGTCTTAGCTATGATGGTAAGTGTGCCAGGCTAGACTTCAGACCTGAGAATTAATGGTCTTGGTCTAAGTTTAAAACTTCCTTTGGGTAGTCTTGATCCAGAACTTGAGACTCAATGGACCAGAACCAACCCGTTTATATCCCTTAGTCCAAGACAACCCAAAGGAAGGTGCAAATTTAGACCTAGACCCAGTAATTTTCAGGTATAGATATAGTTCAGTCTACCCTCATGTCTGAACTGGCCTATTGAGTTCATAGGCACTTGAAATCTAAATTAAAATCATTATTTACAACGTTTGATTTACGCTAAAAGGGATTATAACACTTTAGATATAACCTTAAAGAGAGTAGAAAATTTACAAACCCTTGGTAAATACACTTAGACCTCTAAATAGGGCCCCATGGGTAGTGTAGTTGCTGTTTCAAACCCTGATTTCTCTAGCATGATACCTTAAAAGGAATCCCTGTTGTCCCAACCAACAAGTTTATTGAGAACAGCAATCTAAGGCCGGGCCAGAGCTTGTCCAAGACCATCCAATTTAGCTATTGGTCCTAAGATTCAGTCCTGTCCAGTCTATGGGCCCAAAGGACCTGACCAGAAAACTCCCTGCATGGGCCCTTTTTCATAGACCCGAGTATCCGTATAGCATAGCACGTAGTATTTTTAATGTGAAACAATAAATTACATAGAAAGTATATGATTATATAGCATTTGCAATAGATAGATTACTAATAATATATTTGAACTTCTATAATGTAAAATATACTTCTGCTCTGAGTTGTGGGTCAAGTGCAATCAGGTCCACCAAAGTTGGGTCTTACACAAAATAAACTAAAATAATTGCATCAGCACCAAGTGCTCCAAATTATATATATATATTTCCCTATTTATATAGATGCACATGAATATTTCCCTATTTATATAGATGCACATGAATATTTCCCTATATATATATATGGATCCAAAATTTAAGACTTAAAATAAAAGTTAATATCTCGTACATTGAATTGGGTGCTATTTAATTCATTCTCTTCGCTCTATTTTGGCTTCTAAATTTAAGACTTAAAATAAAAGTTACTATCTCGTACATTGAATTGGGTGCTATTTAATTCATTCTCTTCGCTCTATTTTGGCTTCTACACTGAGAATATTAGAAAATGAGGTTTGTGGTTCAAGAGTTCACAAGAAAATCATCTCCATTTGTTCTTATGAGTTATAAAACCTTTATTATCACAAGTAGGGATGCAAATAGGTTGGGTTCAGCTCGGGTCTATAGTGGACCAAACTAACTCAAATTTCATATAAATAAAAAAAGATCCCATTCAGGGGCCAAATGTTGAATATGTAATGAAGAGGTTACAAATGAAGGCTTCTACTATCCGTTGTGCACAAGGTTTTTGTGCATGTTATGTAAAGTTTATATTAATTGTACTTGGAATATATGAGTCATTTTGGGAATCGAAAATCTAGAATGGACCTGACTGAGCGTAAACCCAATTATCACTTGGGCTCAAAAAAAGGTTTTATTGAAATCTTTCAGGTATAGTTCTTTGGTGTAACCAAATGACAAAGCCCATTGATATCCCTGGTCATCATAAATGTGCAGAACTGAGCAGCCATTTAAAGTTGTTTTCAATCTACCATTTCCTTTAGTTCTTTTTTTTAAACACCCAAGTTACCCTTCATTTAAAACCATGGTATGCTTTCGATAGCCGTACATGCCACAAATTGCCTTGGGGACGTTGGTTGCGACGATCACTGTGAAAAAGCCAATGAAGGTATGGATGAAAAAATGACCGAAATGAAAGAGATTTTTATCTCAATGATGAGCAACTTGGGTGTTTTTTTCTAAAAAAAGAAACTGAAGGAAAAGTCTCTGAAAAATAACATTAAGTGGTCAATTGTCCTTAATTGAAAACTTACTACAAAACTTAGTCTATATTTTGAAAGGTTTTGAAAATTGCATCCTTTTTTGAAATAAGGAAAAAACTTAAGGTCTTATTTGAGATTTTCCCAAAAAATAAAGGAGAGCATATTTATCCGCACTCGGGGCAATTAGTTCAGTCATTTGTCTGATCTCCTAGGCTTTTGAAATAACCTAGTGCTCACCTCCAGGCATCGAAAATAAATACACTCCTAAATTTCACTTCAATACGATTATAGGAGTTGTTTTGCATTTTGAATATTTGGGCCCAATGTGAGTATCTAAGGTTGGCTCAAAATAGATCGGAAATGAAAAAACATAATTCGTGTAGCCAACCCCAACCTAATTGAGACAAGACATGATGATGATGAACTTGAGTATCTAAAGCCCAAGCCTCAGCTCATTCCAAATCTTAGTTGGATTTTTGAAACCTGAGCTCACATTGCATTTTCAAGTAGGCGACACATGGGAGCTCCAAGTTATTTTTAAGATGGGTAGTTCTCAATCATGGTAGTTTGTTTGGTTTATTTGGATATTTAAAAATAGTTTAAAAATAAATTCTTCATTCAGTTTATAGGTAAAAATGGCACATTACTTATTATTTATAGAAAAAGTTGGCTTATGTTTGAGGCGGGTTAAGCACTCAATCTTTTGGGTTCAAGATGAATATGTGTTTTATAAAAGCATTAGATTTTTGGAGGGTTTTGACTAGGGTTGCAAACGAGATGGTTTCAGATCAGAACCATAGTGGACCCGGACCCGTTTTTAAATTACGGTTCTGGTTTTGTTGGTTCCGGACCCGATTTTGATAAGAAAACTCGAATCTAGTAGCAAAATGGATTCTATTTTCTCTTTATTCTTCATTTTTTCTTAAAATAAGCATATCATTCAACTTATAACAGTACATCAAGTTTATAACATCCAATATTATACATAAGAATGCCTAAAAAGAGTTAGTTTTAAAGTACAAATTGCAATATTAAAGACTCATATGCCGAGTCCCGGGTCCACAGGTTGGAACCTATATCGATCCGAAATCGGACTCGTTTATTAATAGGGACCGAAATTAGGTTCTGGACTCGGATCCGTTTATGAATCGGAACATAAAATAGGTTCCAAACCCGATCTTTTGCGGGTCGGGACTTTCGGGTAATCGAAGAATCGGATACCCGTTTGCAACCCTAGTTTTGACATACTACTATAAAAGTCCTTCTTAAATTTGATTTTATCAGTTTCATAATCAAAATTAAGATAATGTCATCAATTTTTTTTTAAAAACTTCTTTCCCCTAGATCTCTAATATCACAGAAAACCTAATAAAATCTTAAGGATTTTACTGAAAAATTCCCAGTATTTGGCCTTTGCATGTGTTAGTGCCTCGGAATACTTTCACCACGGTAGAATTCCTCCCGCCACTTTTCCTTCTTTTTTTTTAATATTTTTTTAGAGTGACAATAGCATCGTTTGAAATGAAATTAAGTGACGCCATCGTCACTCGTCGTTATATGAACCCACCTTCAAAATCCCTTTTTTCTCATCTCTAATTGTCTGCATCTTCTTTATACTTGTAGGTTTTCGCAGAACAGACCTACCATACATAGAATCCTACAAATCTTATTGCTCATCTTAGAGGTTGTTGGCTTCAATTTAAAAGGTTGGTGTATATTTTTTACATTTGTATACACTTTACAATCAAGTATTAATAATAGATTCATGCTATTTGTCATTAATTTCCTCTAGCCTGGTATAAGACCCATCTCAGCTAATATGGACGCCAATCTCACGTGCGCCATTCGGACAAAAATATCAAAACCCTTCGGAATTTTCGTGTTAAAATCGAGATCCGTCGTCGCCTCCCGCAAAACCAAACCCCTGCCCAAGATAGGGGTAGATGTCATTTTGGAGAGGCAGAGGCAGAGGCAGGCTTTTGCAAGCTTCCCATCATCGTTTGCAGAATAAGAAGACCGGGGGCTTTCTTCTTCTCCAACCTAAAGAAATGGCTTTAGTGACAGCTTCGATTTCTTCCATTTCTCGCTCGAGGACGGCCATCGCTGGTGCAGTGAAAAAAGGAGCTACTGGTATTACCACTTCTCTAACCACTTTGTTTTCCTACCCATTTCCAATTTCTAGGAATTCTTATTCTAGTACTGCAAAGGTATTGAATCCTGACGACGCATCCAGCCGAACCCAGTTCTTAAATTTTATGAAAAATCAGTGTAAACCAGAGAAGTTGAAGCTTCATGATGCATTGGGTTGGTTCGATCGTATGGTTCTCATGAAACCCTTGCCCCCAGCTGTTGTTTTCAAACGTCTGTTAGGGGATCTTACCAAAATCAAACATCATTCCACTGTTGTTGATTTTTATATGAGGATGAAATCGGCTGGGATTGCACCTGACTTGATTACTCTTAGCATTCTGCTCAACTGTTACTGGCGATTGAAGAGGGTCGATCTGGGGTTCTCCATTTTAGGAGATATGCTTAAACGGGGCATCAAACCTGATGTGGTTACTTACGGTACTATCATAGATGGACCCTGCAAGAGTGGGGAGGTGGATGCTGCTCTTGAGATGCTCAAGGCTATGGAAAAGGCAAGATGTAAACCAAGCAACGTTGCATATACGGCCATCATAGATGGGCTTTGCAAAGAAGGGTTGATGAACGAGGCCATAGACCTCTTGTCGGAAATGGTGGAGAAGGGGTGTGGACCTGACATAGTTACATACAATACCATCATCAATGGGCTTTGCAAAGAGGGGTTGATGAAAGAGGCCATAGACCTCTTGTCGGAAATGGTGGAAAAGGGGTGTGGACCTAACATAGTTACATACACTACCATCATCAATGGGCTTTGCAAAGAGGGGTTAATGAAAGAGGCCATAGACCTCTTGTCGGAAATGGTGGAGAAGGGGTGTGGACCTAACATAGTTACATACACTACCATCATCAATGGGCTTTGCAAAGAGGGGTTGGTGAAAGAGGCCATAGACCTCTTTTCGAAAATGGTGGAGATGTTGGGACTGGTGTATGCCCTAAAGCCCACTAGCTGCACTCTCATCTTTTGTTACTGGATATTTATTGGTTATTTAATTAAAAGACTCTTTTATGCTTAAACATGTATATATGTATGGTTGTGTAAGGCCCATTGTTTCTAGTAAATGAATTAGGTATGTAGTGTCTACACACAGATAGGTCTAATTCATGGACACTGGAAACATCATATTTGTTCATAACTGAAAGATGGAGCTGGGCACTTCATCTTGGTATAAGTTATAATGAGATACTCTCCTATATAGGGTGGCATACCTAAGTCACGGGAGGGCTTTCCCGGATCTATCTCATTAGTGCATGTGTCATGCATTGAACAGGACCATTGTAGGTGTGATCTCTAAAATAGTACTATCACAGAAAAGAGATCAAGTCACCTCATGCTACTGAGTAACCGGTGCTCTTAATCTTGAGCATTTGTGGATGAACTGACGAAGTCAAGTTCTTGTGCTTTAATTCACTATGGGTGAGATTCTTTTCATGGGTCAACAGCTCTGTGTTTTGGGTACTCGGACTTGATCAGTTGGGACGTGCAGATGCTATATAGAATCTATGCTATCTGATGATGGAATAATCGTCCCCTTAGAATTATCCGATTAATCATCAAAATCTAAGATCTTAGTATATGGATGTTCCATATGGATATTGAACTTGTGGGTCGCTCCCTGGATCAAGAGAATGATATTCGAATGATGATTATGTTTAAGGATATGAAGTTCTATGGTTTAGATGTAATCGGGAAGGTTGATAGTATATATGATAACCTGACTCGATTATGGATGTTACATAGAGGGGCATTCAGGTCATTACACTTAGTAGGTCGAAGACAACCGTCATTTTATGACGAGCTTATTATATTATATATTTGTCCTTGGAGTTCAACCATAACTCTCTAGTGGAATGAGTTAAGGTTAAAATGGTCTTTATGTTGCTGTGGGTTTAGCATGGACATTTTGGTCATTTTGGGAGCCAATGGCAAATATGTCTTTTGGTCCCTTCTCTAGTCACTTACCAAGATTGGCATGGTTTCCTAAGATGTTTAGATAACATAAGGATGAATTATTTTAGTGGAAAAATAATTTTGAGTTTAAATTCAAATAGGCCTTTGATGGCATACATAAGTTTAACTCTAGATAAATTGTATGTGGGCCATGGTGTGGATTGATATGTGGGACGTCCATAATAGGATTTCCATGGGTAAGGTTTCCAACTTTGAGTAGGACTCTCTACTTGGAAAGTTGGACTCCTCTTTGGATTAGTATTCCTATGAGTTAGTTTCCTTTTTGGATTAGGAACTTAAAATTAGTAAGTGTTCTACAACTAGGATTACTAATTGTATGGAAAGTTCCTTTTAGTTTCCTTTTCTAATTGGAGTGTTTCTTAAAGGAAATAAGTCTTTCCTTTTTGGACATCAATTAGAATAAGGAGAGATAACTTTATGGGAAAGGTTTCCACAAAAGTTTCTATAAAAGAAACCACTTCCCCTTTGGACGTCCAACACTAAAAAAAAGGAGAGTGCAAGAGTGCCACACGTCCAGCCTTGGAGAGGTTCTCTTCTTGATAGATGAGAGCTTAAGGTCTGAGTTTTTCCCTTGTAGAAATAGTTCTTGTTTCCTAGATTAAGATCCCACCATCTTAGCCAATCAGATTTGGAAGTGAGATAGAGGAGAAGATCAAAGGCAATACTAGTGCAGGAAAATTCCAGCAACTTGTTTGCAAATTGCAAGTCTGAGTTCGGGCCTTTGGATCTATTTTTTCAGAGATTTGAAGTCTACAAATCTTCGAGGTAATAGTCTTCGATCATCTCTATTAATTGGACACATGTTGATCATGATTTAATGGAGTTTCTATGCGATTCTTTATGGCTGATTTCCGCTGCATAGTGCAGAAATCAGATTTTTTAAAATTTGTCATGCTTTGCATCAGCCATAGTAGTCTCTTTATGAGAAGTTTCAGATCTGAATCGCGGTTTCTTTCAGTGGTATCAGAGCCACTCCATGTGAAATCATGATCCCATGTTGTGTATAATTAATCCTAGATTGATTATGGGTATGGTGGCACCCTATTAAAATTATGTTGTGATGCATGTTGTGTGCAAGTTTCATTAACATTGTTGGAATTTATTTTCCAGATTTGTTTAATGATGCACATAGTGAGTTTGCATGCACTAAACTCTTTGTTTGCAGCCATGTATTGCATCCTTGATGGTTCGCATGATTGTTATGTGGATTTGGATGTTTTTTAATTAGTTGGAAAGTGTACGATTGCGCGGTTAGCAATCATAGGAAGTTGTAAAGTTTCCTTAATTTTATTCCAACTAGTCTTGATGTAAGCTTTCTTGAAAAGCATAGGAATCTCCAATGTAATTTTGGTTTTGTTTCAAGACAAGAAGGTTGCAAGAAATTGGAGTCCTTGGAGATGAAGGATTCAAGACTTCTAGATGCATGAGGAGTCCTAATTTTAGGATTTGAAATCCTAAGAACAGGGAGCCATCAAGGAATGCATACTTTTATTTGCTTTTATATATGGAATGCATGGTTGAATGCTTTATATAATTGCTATAATTGTCACCTAGAAACATGGCCACCATTAGGTTCTAAAATTGGCATCTTTATTGTATTAGATTGTTTTTAGTTTGGCAAATTGTTTTAAACGGAACTTAGACCAGCACCTTCTATTTGTCTATGGTTTAAAATTGGATAGGGTTTAGTTTATCTTGGTACCCTTGGTTTCCAAAGAAGGCTAAACTAAAATCTAATTAGATGCTACCTATGGGTTTTCATAACCCAAGATAGGTTTTTGACTCTTTGAAGGGATTTGCTCAAATGTTTTAAAGCAAAGGTTATTTGATTTTAAGATGACTTAAGTCATAAATTTAATTAACCAAGTTTGCTAGATTTAAAAAGGGCTTTTGAGTAAAGCAATGTAAAGGTCAAAAAGTATAAACCCTAGCGATAAATAATCAAGTGGGAGAGGGGTTTTAGGAAAGACCCCACGGCCTTCCATTTTCGATTCATGTTATCTCATTAAGGTGTTAGTAGGAGCGGCCACCCCTTCGGTGGAGTTCTTTACTAGAGACCGCTTTGATGGGTTAATGGGTGAACTAATGTGAATATTCGTAATGAGGTGTTAGTAGGAGCGGCCATCCCTTCGGTGGAGTTCTTTACTAAAGATCACTTCTATAGAATGTCAATGAAGTGTTGGTGGGAGCGGCCATCCCTTCGGTGGAGCTCTTTACTAAAGGTCACTTCTAGGATGGATAAAAGTCTCTTCCCTTCGGAAGACTTAATCATAGACATTCTGGGAAATTTCATAAGAGATGGTTATACACTTGACATAAGATGGTAATAACCTCTCCTTAGGAGTTAAGGGTTATTTGTCATATGAGGCCAAACCAATCAGTGATTGGACTACCACTGGATGTGTATCCAGATAGTGATAATCCAAATAAGTCTGCCTTAATTCAACGTGACTATAGGCTCGGCCATCCCTTCGATGGAGGGTCTATGAGGAGGTTGAAACACTGATACATTATGATTGGGGTTGAATAATGTAAAAAGTTTTGTGCTTTGTTTTTCCTTTTATAACAAGCACCATATGCATATTACATATATACTGCATGTCTAATTATAAACTGTTTTATATTCAGAAAGAGATGGGTAGAGATTCTTTTAGTCCGTTGATGTGCATTCTTCGTGAGAACAAACTGACTGGCCCTAACTACGTAGACTGGAAAAGAAATCTTGACATAGTACTCACAGCCGAGGAGTACAAGTATGTCTTGCTGGAAAACTGTCCCGATATTGATGCTAATTCTACCGATGACCAGCGAGAGGCTGAAAAGAAATGGAAGAAAGCGAACAGCATGGCTAAATGCTACATGCTCGCTTCCATGTCCAACGTGTTGCAAACACAGCACGAGCAAATGGACACAGCCTGTGAAATCATGATGTCCTTGTCTGAGATGTTTGCAGACAAGAGCAGGCCAGCTAGGCAAGCTGCTATGAGGACTATCATGAATGCTAGGATGGCTGAGGGAACACCTGTCAGAGAGCATATGCTCAAGCTAATAGATTGTTTCAATGAAGCTGAGATTCTAGGGGCTGAGATTGATGCAGGGAGTCAGACTGACATGATTCTCGAAACTCTGCCGGAATCTTTCAATCAGTTCAAGCTCAATTTCAATATGAGCAAGATGGACATGACTCTACCTGAGTTAATGAAAGAACTCCAGGCGGCAGAGGCTATCATGAAGCCCAAAGCCCAAGCTCATTTTTTTCAGTCTTCCTCTAAACTAAACCCGAAAGGAAAGAAGTCCAAGAAGAAGCAGAATAAAGGAAAAGGGCAGAAAAAGAACAATGCTGGTAATAAGAAGGACAAGGGTACAGATGGAAAGCCCAAAGGGAAATGCTTCAAGTGTGGCCTCAAAGGTCATTAGAAGAAAGATTGTCCCAAGTTCCTGGCCTCAGTTAAGAAAGGTACATCTTTTTCATACTACATTGAAACTTGTCTAGTGGTTGATTCTACTGACTCATGGATAGTAGACTCAGGAGCCACTAATCACATCTGCAATTCATTGCAGGGGTTTCAGATAATGCAGAGAATTGAGAAAGGAGAGTTTGCCTTCAGAGTCGGAACTGGAGCTAAAGTTTGGGCAGTTGCAGTAGGAGTAGTTACCTTACATTTTCCATGTAATAGGATATTAGTTTTAAATAATGTTTTCTATGTTCCGGACATGAGGAAGAATTTAATTTCAGTTTCCAGATTAATTGAATTTAATTATTCAGTTTCTTTCCATTCTGGTGTTGATATCAGTAGAGATGGAAATATTATATGTTCCGGTAGAATACATGACAACTTATTTTATATATATCCTATTGCTCTCACACTGCATAATGTACAACAAGAAAGCTCAACTTCCCTTAAGAGAAAGGTATCTTCAATCAATGACACATATCTTTGGCACTTACGTTTGGGTCACATTAACCTAAAACGGATTCAGAGGTTGGTAGAAGATGGCCCCTTAAGCTCATTAGATTTCGAACCTTTTCCTTAGTGCGAATCTTGTCTCAAGGGAAAGATGACCAAACGGTCATTCTCTGGAAAGGGACTAAGGTCAAACGAGTTGTTAGAATTGATTCACACTGATGTGTGTGGTCCTATGAACAAACCAGCTCGAGGAGGGTATGAGTATTACATCACCTTCACCGATGATTACTCTAGATATGGATATGTATACCTAATGCGTCGCAAGTCTGAGGCGTTTGATAAGTTCAAACAATTCAAGGCTGAGGCGGGGCTACAACTAGGAAAACATATCAAAGCCTTTCGATCTGATCGAGGTGGCGAATACCTCCTGGGTGAGTTCAAGGAGTACCTCACACAACATGGGATTGTGTCTCAGTTGTCTACACCGGGTACACCCCAGCAAAATGGTGTAGCGGAGAGAAGAAACCGTACCCTTCTTGATATGGTAAGGTCCATGATGAGTCATGCAACCCTACCTATATCTTTTTGGGGATATGCCTTAGAAGCAGCAGCATACATTTTAAATCTGGTACCATCTAAGTCAGCACCTAGGACACCACAAGAAATGTGGACAGGTCGAAAACCTAGTTTAAGACATATTCACATTTGGGGTTGTCCAGCCTATGTACTGAATGATAAAGCTACCAAGCTAGAACCCAGATCGGAAATGTGCTACTTCATTGGGTATCCTAAGGGAACGAGAGGTGGCATCTTTTATCATCCAAAGGAGCAAAAAGTGCTCATCAGCACTCATGCTAGGTACTTGGAGGATGATTGTGTGATGCACCAAGAGCTTAGTTGTAAAGAAACCCTTTAGGAGATTCTTCCGGGATCTCCTATAACATCTGTACCAGATCCTGAGACAGTAGATGAACAAGATATTCCTTTAAACACTCCGGAGCCTCGTCGTAGTGGGAGAATTTCTAGACAACCAGAAAGATATCTAGGAGTGTCTTTTAAGACAGACTCTGAAGATCTGGTTGAGGATCCTACTAGTTATGATGAAGCAGTAACGGATATAGATGCTGACATGTGGTAGCAAGCGATGAAATCTGAAATGGATTCTTTGTATTCCAATCAAGTCTGGGAACTTGTAGATGCACCTGAAGGGATTAAACCCATAGGGTGCAAATGGATCTACAAGAGAAAGAGAGGAGTGGATGGGAAGGTGGAAACCTTCAAAGCAAGACTGGTGGCGAAAGGATATACTCAGAAAGAGGGTATCGATTATGAGGAAACCTTTTCACCAGTGGCTATGCTTAAGTCCATAAGGATTCTCTTGGCCATCGCATGTCATTATGACTACGAGATATGGCAGATGGATGTCAAGACAACTTTTCTTAATGGAAGTCTTGACGAATGCATCTATATGATGCAACCAGAGGGTTTCATTGCTAGTGGCCAAGATAACATGGTTTGTAAACTTAAGAAGTCCATTTATGGACTTAAGCAAGCATCTAGAGCATGGAACATCAAGTTTAATCAGGCAGTCAAATCTTTTGGCTTTGATCAAAACATTGATGAACCGTGTGTGTATAAGAAAGGAAATGGGAAAGCAGTTGCATTTTTGGTTCTATATGTAGATGACATATTACTCATAGGAAATGATGTAGGTTTATTGTCATCCACAAAGGTTTGGTTATCCTCTCAATTTCAGATGAAGGGTTTGGGTGAGGCCAGCTATATCTTAGGGATCAAGCTTTTGCGTGATCGCAAGAATAAGATGTTAGCCCTATCCCAATCTTCTTACATTGAGAAGATATTGGTCAAGTTTAACATGCATGACTCCAAGAAGGGCCTCCTACCTTCTAGACATGGAGTACCACTATCTTGAGATCAATGTCCAAAGACATCTGAAGAGATAGAGAGCATGAGGAGAGTTCCATATGCATCCGCTGTTGGAAGCCTCATGTATGCTATGTTATGTACTAGACCAGATATTTGCTTTGCCGTTGGCATGGTTAGCAGATATCAGTCAAACCCTGGACCTATGCATTGGACAGCTGTTAAGCATATATTCAAGTATCTTCGGAGAACGAAAGATTATATGCTAACCTTTCGAGCAGATGATCTAACGCCATTGGCGTATACAGACTCTGATTTCCAATCTGATAGTGATGCCAGAAAGTCTACCTCAGGGTACGTCTTTACTTTGTCAGGAGCGGCTATATCATGGAGAAGTGTCAAGCAATCCTGTATAGCTGATTCTACCATGGAAGCAGAGTATGTGGCGGCATCGGAAGCTGCAAAGGAAGCGGTATGGCTCAGAAAATTCCTGATGGAATTGGGAGTTGTTCCTGCAGTACAAAAACCGATTGTCATGTACTGCGATAACACTGGTGCTGTAGCACAGTGCAAAGAGCCCAGGAATCACAAGAAAGGAAAGCACATTCAGAGAAAGTACCACTTGATCCGGGAATTCATTCAGGATGGAGAGATAGTGGTGGAGCATATTGCTTCAGCAAATAACTTAGCTGACCCCTTCACTAAGACTCTTACTGAGAAAGTCTTCACTTCTCATGTTGAGTCTATGGGTGTTAGGTTAGGAAGGAGTGATCTTTAGTGCAAGTGGGAGTTTGTTGGGATTGGTGTATGCCATAAAGCCCACTAGTTGCACTCTCATCTTTTGTTACTGGATATTTACTGGTTATTTAATTGAAAGACTCTTTTATGCTTAAACATGGATATATGTATGGCTGTGTAAGGCCCATTGTTTCTAGTAAATGAATTAGGTATGTAGTGTCTACACACAGATAGGTCTAATTCATGGACACTGGAAACATCATATTTGTTCATAACTGAAAGATGGAGCTGGGCACTTCATCTTGGTATAAGTTATAATGAGATACTCTCCTACATAGGGTGGCATACCTAAGTCACGGGAGGGCTTTCCCGGATCTATCTCATTAGTGCATGTGTCATGCATTGAACAGGACCATTGTAGGTGTGATCTCTAAAATAGTACTATCACAGAAAAGAGATCAAGTCACCTCATGCTACTGAGTAACCGGTGCTCTTAATCTTGAGCATTTGTGGATGAACTGACGAAGTCAAGTTCTTATGCTTTAATTCACTATGGGTGAGATTCTTTTCATGGGTCAACAGCTCTGTGTTTTGGGTACTCGGACTTGATCAGTTGGGACGTGCAGATGCAATATAGAATCTATGCCATCTGATGATGGAATAATCGTCCCCTTAGAATTATCCGATTAATCATCAAAATCTAAGATCTTAGTATATGGATGTTCCATATGGATATTGAACTTGTGGGTCGCTCCCTGGATCAAGAGAATGATATTCGAATGATGATTATGTTTAAGAATATGAAGTTCTAAGGTTTAGATGTAATCGGGAAGGTTGATAGTACATATGATAACCTGACTCGATTATGGATGTTACATAGAGGGGCATTCAGGTCATTACACTTAGTAGGTCGAAGACAACTGTCATTTTATGACGAGCTTATTATATTATATATTTGTCCTTGGAGTTCAACCATAACTCTCTAGTGGAATGAGTTAAGGTTAAAATGGTCTTTATGTTGCTGTGGGTTTAGCATGGACATTTTGGTCATTTTGGGAGCCAATGGCAAATATGTCTTTCGGTCCCTTCTCTAGTCACTTACCAAGATTGGCATGGTTTCCTAAGATGTTTAGATAACATAAGGATGAATTATTTTAGTGGAAAAATAATTTTGAGTTTAAATTCAAATAGGCCTTTGATGGCATACATGAATTTAACTCTAGATAAATTGTATGTGGGCCATGGTGTGGATTGATATGTGGGACGTCCATAATAGGATTTCCATGGGTAAGGTTTCCAACTTTGAGTAGGACTCTCTACTTGGAAAGTTGGACTCCTCTTTGGATTAGTATTCCTATGAGTTAGTTTCCTTTTTGGATTAGGAACTTAAAATTAGTAAGTGTTCTACAACTAGGATTACTAATTGTATGGAAAGTTCCTTTTAGTTTCCTTTTCTAATTGGAGTGTTTCTTAAAGGAAATAAGTCTTTCCTTTTTGGACATCGATTAGAATAAGGAGAGATAACTTTATGGGAAAGGTTTCCACAAAAGTTTCTATAAAAGAAACCACTTCCCCTTTGGACGTCCAACACTAAAAAAAAAGGAGAGTGCAAGAGTGCCACACGTCCAGCCTTGGAGAGGTTCTCTTCTTGATAGATGAGAGCTTAAGGTCTGAGTTTTTCCCTTGGAGAAATAGTTCTTGTTTCCTAGATTAAGATCCCAGTATCTTAGCCAATCAGATTTGGAAGTGAGATAGAGGAGAAGATCAAAGGCAATACTAGTGCAGGAAAATTCCAGCAACTTGTTTGCAAATTGCAAGTCTGAGTTCGGGCCTTTGGATCTATTTTTTCAGAGATTTGAAGTCTACAAATCTTCGAGGTAATAGTCTTCCATCATCTCTATTAATTGGACACATGTTGATCATGATTTAATGGAGTTTCTATGCGATTCTTTATGGCTGATTTCCGCTGCATAGTGCAGAAATCAGATTTTTTAAAATCTGTCATGCTTTGCATCAGCCATAGTAGTCTCTTTATGAGAAGTTTCAGATCTGAATCGCGGTTTCTTTCAGGAGAAGGGGTGTGGACCTGACATAGTTACATACACTACCATCATCAATGGGTTTTGCAAAGAGGGGTTGATGAAAGAGGCCATAGACCTCTTATCGGAAATGGTGGAGAAGGGGTGTGGACCTAACATAGTTACATACACTACCATCATCAATGGGCTTTGCAAAGAGGGGTTGATGAAAGAGGCCATAGACCTCTTTTTGGAAATGGTTGAGAAGGGGTGTGGACCTGACATAGTTACATACAGTACCATAATCAATGGGCTTTGCAAAGAGGGGTTAATGAAAGAGGCCATAGACCTCTTGTCGGAAATGGTTGAGAAGGGGTGTGGACCTAACATAGTAACATACAATACCATCATCAATGGGCTTTGCAAGACTGGAAATGTGAGTGCTGCTCTCCATTTGTTTAGGAAGATGGAGAGGGGAAAATGTAGGCCTAACACTTGTACGTACAACACTATCATCGATGGTCAGTGCAAAGAAAACTTTTTGGATGATGCCCAAGCACTCTTTTCAGAAATGGTTGGTAATAGTACTTCACCAAATGTTGTCACTTATACCACTTTAATTCAGGGACTTATTTGTATGGGTCGGTGGAAAGAAAGCTTAAGATTATTCAATGAAATGATAAGTAGGGATATATCTCCGAACGCCTTTACTAACAAAATCATAATGGATGTAAAGAGGAGATTATGGGAAAAGCACGCGAATTATTTGACTTGATGATTCAAAGATGTGAGAAGCTTACTGCTATTCCTTATACTACATTGATGGATGGTTATTGTTTGCACAAATGGATGTTGCAATGAAAGTCTTCAAGTCTATGGTGGCTGATGGCATTGAGCATTGATTCCTCTCAAGACAAAGGTCCGTGGAAGTTCAGTTATATTCTCAATGAGAATAGATCCCTTCATTGCCCTATCTAGATGATGTTTCATCATATATTTTGATCTGCAAATGATGTGACAGATTTATTGGCAACACAATGGGCAGACAGAGCTGACCCTTTTGTTGGTCTTTTGGTTTTTATTGCATTTGGTTTTTTTGGTGTATGCCTTTTATACTGCATCTTTGTACTATTTCTCATTAATGAAGTTTCTTGGATCAATAGAAAAGAAACATATATGTAGACTTGATTTGGCAAGGTAAGTTTTGTGCAGTAGACTTCCTACATGACACCATTTCTCTACCAATATAAGTACAGTGAACCTCCATTGTCGACCTGTCAAAGGGACAACAAACACCGGGCACATGAAACACCAAAGTAATGCTCACATGGTGTTTGCCTAGTGATAACAAATGAGGGGCCATCAAATGAGAGGTTCTCTCTAAGGCAGTCCAAAGCATGGGTTAACGCTGCCAAAGAGACTATGGAATAAGGGACCAGTTGAAGAGGGGCCATTGAATAAGGGATAGTGTTAATCCTTCTATATGGATCACTAATCAGAAGATGAAAGCATTGTGAGATCTTTCCTCTGCCCTTATATTATTCTTAAACCTTGTGAGATGCCCTTTACTAACTTCAAATTGGGGATCCATCATTAGTTATCCTCTAGTGTACGACCTTTTTTTTTTGGTTTCACTGTTACATATTTCCATTGGGAATACGATGTGTTTCTCTTCTCCTATTTTATGCACATGGATATTTGAAAGGGTAGATATAATCACCTCTCAAGATTGGTTTTTCTTTCTCTAATTAGCTAGGTACCTACATGTTTGTCTACCATTGGGTCTCACAAAACCACCCATACCTAGGATTTTTAGAAACTCCACTTCTCACCAATCGAATATCAATAACACAACTTCTTGTTGCGAGTTCTCTTGGAATCTTGAGTTGTGAGAAAGGGAATTGATTATGAGATAGAAAGAGCTAAAATCGGGAATTGATTATGAGAAAGCATGTGCTACAATTGGGAATTGATTGAGATAACAAGTGCTAAAATCGGTTTTGACCGATAAATTCTCCGAATAGGCTACCCTAACAAAAGTATATGGCAACTTCGAGGAGACACATTTTCCTTTAGCTTGTTCATTGGTTGTGGAGTATATGGATAATATTTTTGAGAGACAATCCCCTCTAAGAAGTGGGTTTAAGCTTTGGAGTTATAGCTTCACCTCCATTTATTTTGTCGAAAACTCTACATATGAAACTCAATTAGGTCCTTGATCAGCTTAGAACTTGTAGATAGAGAACCCTTGGTAATTCTAGTTCCACTTGGGTTTTATCTTCTTTCATTAATGTAGACTTTTTTCATGAGCTTAGATTGACCAACTCTATGGCAGATGCTTTAGTCAAATTGGGGGTCTAGAGGATGTCTTGTCGGGTGGGTTTTATTATGTAATTAAGGAGTGGGTGGGGTGAAGGCTTTTTGCTACCAAAAAATAAAAAAAATAAATACAACATCAACTTGTTGGTAGAATACAACCTTACCGGCCATCTTGATTTCCAGAAAGCAAAGGTGTATAAGGTCACACGGCAACCATAAACAATAGAACAGTTTAGATGAACTGGGTCAATTAAGGTCATATGATCTTCAAAACAGTTTAAAGCTGTCATATAATGCCTACAACCAACACACAGTAAAAGGTGTCGATGCAACTCCATGTTCTCCTTGCACCATAAAGAGGTAAAGAGAATTTTGAGGGTGGATAGATCTAGAAGAAGATTTGGTAGATTGGTTCATGGGATTCTGGGGTGAATTGGTCTTTATCTAAATTAAGCATGTGTCTTATATCTGTTTGACTACATCATGGTACGTACTCATTGGATTGAGATTGTGGGATTAGTAATTTTGTAGTTGCAGCTATTTACCTTTGATGTTTTCTCTTAGCGGATGCTTAATGTTCAAGCTCTCTTATTTGGTGGGGTCATTGGAGTTATAGTGGCTATGAAAGAGGAACTCTGAAAAAAATGTCTGAAACAAAGTAAAATTTGTATTCATGGGGCAGCGTAAGTGATAGTATTGAATTGGCTGAAGTATTCACCGTTTATATCATTATATATGGTTAACCTAATGAAGTGTGGAATAATTTAAACAAGGGCTTTATTTTGTCATTGCTACTGACTTTGAATAAGCTGTGGCCAAATGCCTTATTTACCAAATGTGTTCGTCACGACACTAAATTTTTATCATGCAGATGTATAACAAAGTAAAGTTATTAAACGCAGGATAGAGTTCTATTACTGTTATAATTTATTGTGCCATTGTTTATTTGTTGAAAGATTATTACTATTTTGATTACAATTGATTGATCACATATCATATGTTATTTCTTTCTTTTTTTATGTTTCTTTTCTGTTTTGCAATCTGGCGTCTATAAAGTGGATGTAGATTCAAAGCAGGTTAAAGTATACTGTAAAGGTAGATTCTTCAGCCTTGATTAAAAAGCAGCTAAATGGAGGCAAATATGCAGAACTGTAGTCTCAAAAATTCAATCAATCAGAAATCCTAACAACCCAATGCATCCGAGATGACAATAACACCAAAGACTAGAATGAGGGCCTGATCAATGGCCTCAAAGCCTTCAAAAACCAGCACTGAAGATGATGGTTATGAAGCTGAGGAAGATAAAGAGTTCAAACTTATAAGGGAAAAAATGGATATGCATGGATCTGGCTTGGACAAGCAAATAATAGTAAAACAGGCAATGTTAGTGTAAATGAGAATGTTGGAAGGAAAGTGGAGGGAATCTTCCTTGTGGTTTATTTTGTAATGACTATTCTTTCTTTCTTCTTCTTCTTTTTTTTTTTTTTTTTTTTGTAGTGAAGCTTAAGCTAATTTATTTTAAAGACTTGGAATTTTTTTTAAGCAGCACTTCCCGGATGGTTATCTCTTACATGTTTTTTTTTAGTAAAGATTGTCTTTTATGCTTGGGATATAATAAATGAAATTTATGAATGTGAGCTTTGTATATGTAAAACTGTTGTAATATTGAAAGAACTCCTAGAAATTGTATAGGCAAACAAGAAACGCTAGCTCACTCTTTCCACTAAAGAGAGGAAAAAAAAACGACTTCATAATATTAAAAGGAAACACTAGAAATTGGAATAGTCAAACATGAGCAGTGGAGCACTTGGAAGAACTTGAGGGGTAAAAGAATTACCAAAGGAGAATGTGGGAGGGAACATACATCAGAATGATAAAGAGAAGAAACAAAAAGGGAGCATCTGGTTGTATACTTGAGTTCAAAGGAGTGGAGCTCCACAATGGACCCACCTATTGAAATCCCACAATGCTCAAAATAAACGCTCTCTTAATCTAGAGTGTATCCCAAAATCTTAATCCAATAAGATTTGTTTGTGCATTTTAGATATTCAAGCTCAATTTAGATACCTAAGGCCCAAGCATAAACCAAAGCTCAACATTTTAGATTTTAGAGGTGGCTCCACTGATAAATTTATAGGAGTGATACATGGGGCAATTTAGATGTTAAAGGTGAACCAACTTGTAATGCATGAGCCTTGATGATAAATTCTAGCCGTTCGTGATATCTCAATATTGGTTACAAGTGGGCTTGGTTTAGTCCCTTTTCCCCAGTTAAATTATAAAATAGGGCTGGCATTTGACATGGAATAACTTCGAAGACGAGCCAACTTTATATCTACTATTTACCGATGGAGTTTTTCACCTACAAGCAGATCCAATATGTGCATATATGGTTGAGCTCATAGGGCCCACTTAGATGCTTTTCTATTGTTGGGATAGGATAGATGGAAATATAACTTTATAGATAAGGGCCATGTTAAAAATCAGTCTTATCAAATTATTCTGGCCATTGATTTACCTTAGTGCTCATAAATGAGTCCCTCCTAAGAAATAGCCTCCTATTAGATAGGGTACCAAAATGAGAGTTTTTTTTTTTTTTTGGATTTTGACCGTGCAAGATATAGAAGACCATGAATTCCTCGAAATGGTTTTGACCAAGACTATATCCCAAATGTGGGTATTGTACACGGGGTCCAATTTTTTTCCCAATTCTACCCCTTTTGTGCGATATCGGCATATCGCACAAACTAAAGGTGAAAATAAAAGTGGATCGTTTTTCCTTTAATTTTTTTGGTACCCGAACTTAAGTGGCTGAGAGCATGGGATCCAAGAGTCCCCAAAGTGGGAAGAGTGGCATGCCCAAGGTTGAATCCTAGTTGGCCGGGTGACACACAGGGTTGCCAACCAAATGAGCAACCCTAAACTGCCAAAAGAAGTTGTTAATGATGAGAAATGTTCTCTTATGAGTAACGGTGTATGTAGTCCAGCTCTATGGGCCCACTTGGGCTCACTTTTGTTAGTGTAGGCCCTTTCAATCAGTCTTTCACATTTAGGTGTTGTCCTTGAGCTGGGCCTATGTTGCTTCAGGTAAGGGTTCTCAAGTAGTCAGGCCAGCACACCACACTAACTAAAATTTCATTTACAACCATTCATTCCTGCTTTTGACAATGGAGAGGTTGTCCCAACCAATAAGCTTACCCAGTTTATTGAGAACAACAATCTATGGCTGGGCCAGTGCTTGTCCAAGACCACCCCATTTAGCTATTGGTCCTAAGATTCAGTCCTGTCCAATCTATGGGCATAAAGGACCTGACCAGAAAACTCCCTGCATGGGTCCTTTCTCATAGACCCGAGTATCCATATAGCCTAGCACGTAGTATTTTTAATGTGAAACAATAAATTACATAGAAAGTATATGATTATATAGCATTTGCAATAGATAGATTACTAATAATATATTAGAACTTCTATAATGTAAAATATACTTCTGCTCTGAGTTGTAGGTCAAGTGCAGTCAGGTCCACCAAAGTCGGGTCTTACACAAAATAAACTAAAATAATTGCATCAACACCAAGTGCTTAAAATTATATATATATATTCAAAGATAGAAAATAAAAAGTATCAAAACTTGACATAACCCCTATCAATATATATATATCTATATGAAGAATGTACACATCAATAGAATTTGTTAAGAAAAAAAATATTAATACCTAACAGTTCAGGCTCCTGTTTGAAATAAAACATCTTGGAAATTCAAAACCTACCAGTACTAATTTATGCACAAAAATTGTAAAAAATATAAAAATAACCTATTTGGACTGATGGATCCAAAATTTAAGAATTAAAATAAAAGTTAATATCTCGTACATTGAATTGGGTGCTACTTAATTCATTCTCTTCGCTCTATTTTGGCTTCTACACTGAGAATATTAGAAAATGAGGTTCGTGGTTCAAGAGTTCACAAGAAAATCATCTCCATTTGTTCTTATGAGTTATAAAATCTTTATTATCGCGAATACGGATGCAAATAGGTTGGGTTCAGCTCGGGTCTATAGTGGACCAAACTAACTCAAGTTTCATATAAAAAAACACCCATTCAGGGGCCAAATGTTGAATATGTAATGAAGAGGTTACAGATGAAGCCTTCTACTATCCATTGTGCACAAGGTTTTTGTGCATGTTATGTAAACTTTATATTAATGATACTTTCAATATATGAGTCATTTTGGGCATCGAAGATTTGGAATGGACCTGACTGAGCGTAAACCCAATTATCACTTGGGTTCAAAAAAAGGTTTTATTGAAATCTTTCAGGTCTAGTTTCTTTGGTGTAACCAAATGACTGAAAGTCCATTGATATCCGCGATCATCATAAATGTACGTACAGAACTGAGCCAAACTTAAGCGTTGAACGGTTTGGATTACATATAAAAGTTCTGTGTCTCAAATTCTATGAATTTTAAGACATGAAACTAACCCATTTGGGGTTTAATGAGTCAATAAAAAATCTGAAGGAGTGGAATTAAAGTTTTGGGGGCCATAGGACTTAGAAGTTGGATAAAACTAAAAATGAACTGGGATTTTGAAACTCCACCTTTGACCTGTCTACTATAAATTATAGTGGCTCTCTTCTAGCCCGGAATCTATGAATTTTTGTGGGCTTCTCCATTTCATCAGAGAGAATGAGAGTGTCTTCTGTGATAACAAAAGGAAATACTAAAAATTGGAGTCGGCAAACATGAAGAGCGTAGAACTTTAAAGAACTCGCAAGAGGAGGAAAAAAGGAAAATTTCTAAATAAGGCATTAAGTTTTTGCCTTATTTTAAAAAAGAATACAAGTTTCGAAACTTTTTAAATTAGGGCCTAAGTTTTCCGGTAAGTTTTCACTTAAGGACAACGAGCCATTTAAAGTTATTTTCCATCTACCGTTTCCTTTATTTAAAAAAAAAACCCAAGTTACCCTTCATTTAAAACCATGGTATGTTTTCGACAACCGCTACATGCCACAGATTGCCTTGGGGACGTTGGTTGCGACGATCATTGTGAAAAAGCTAATGAAGGAATGGATGAGAAAATGACCAAAATGAAAGAGGATTTTATCTCAATGATGGCAACTTGGGTGTTTCAAAAAAAAAAAAAAACTGAAGGAAAAATGTCGCGACCCCGGACCCAAATCCGGGATCTAATGGGCGACTAATGATGCAGTGCCACATGCATCTCTTTGGTTGGCTAATCCGTACATGGAATTGAGAAAATATTTCATCCGTGCACGTGATTTCCCACAGGGTTCCGTGGTGAGGATTACATATCCAAGTAATTCACATATAAACATTTACATATTCAAGATTGTGGAAGCGTGTAGCAAGCTGTATTAGTACCATTCCATTTCATATACAAGACTGATTTATAAACAAGATAACATGGTATCAAAGTGAGCAATGATCATTAGCATATTTCCCAAAAGAATAAAGTTAATTAGTTGTCCCAAAATAATGGCCAACAAAGGCCAGTACAACCAATAATAAACTGAAAAGATGTTAATCAAAAGTTCCCAAAAAGTGACGCATCTCTAAGCCTGATTGGATGTCTATATGACAATAAATTTAAAACAATAATACCTTGCGAAAACATTAGAAACCTGTATAAACAATGAATTTCATAAAGATAATGTATCATTTATTAAGAAAAGGCATGAGCAATATAAAACATGTAAAGGTACCAAGAATCAGGAACTAGCAAGATGGCAACCACACAAAGCTAAATCCTCTCTCACTAAAGTGAAGAGAGCTATCGGGGCATTGACCTCAGTCACACAAGGTGAGGAGAGTAAACGATCATATATAAATACATATAACTAGACAAGACCACGGTAGCGAACCGGGTAGCAAGACATGACAAGATCCGGGCTGCAGCTGGCAGGACAAGAGGGGGATCTCCAAGACAGTGGATCAAACTAACAAGGTACATCCAAGCTTAGTGGTGCCGACTCATAGGTCAAGTGCAAGAAAACAAAACATTACATATCTATCGGGACAAGATGCTCATAGGCACAAGACATATCGTATCAGGTCAAGCATGAATAGGATAGCAAAATGCTAAAAACAATATTCGGGGCATGATTAGTCACAAGGCATGAAACTTGAAATGTACAAGTGAAATTCAGGAAAATCAAGTATAAATGGATTTCTAACATTCTCCAGGTCAAGTGTTGAAGGTACAAGATTTGAATCATTGTGATTAGGGTCCCATATGTTGAAATTATTACATTATTGGTACTCCATGAGATTTGGAGACATTCCAGGCCCTTAGTTACATTGATAAGTCTAAAAGACCTTAACGAGGTCATGATGATGAGGTTTCTTCTTCAATATAGTTCCACATAGTTCTTCCAAAAAGAATTAATTAAGATTGGAGTTCGGTCAGCACCTCGGTCACCTGTCGGTCAGCTGAACTTGGTATGTCGGCTAGCCGACAGCTGATCGACGGCTGACCTTCTAATTCACATCAGAAGATATACAGCTCTCTGGAAATGGGACCGAACTGACTTCGGTTGGATGTCGGTTAGCCGAAGTGGTACAGTTCGGTTAGCCGACAGCTGACCGACGGATCTCCTGATAAATTGTTGGTCTCTGGAAATGGAACCGACAATGTCCGGTTGGCTGTCGGTTGACCGATATGGGATTTCGGTCAGCCGACATCTGACCGACAGCTGACTGACCCTGCATGGCCAGTTCAGTTTCAAGTCAGATTTCTGTTATCTTCCTTCCTTTCTTCTTATACGTCCTGAGTACCCTCTTTGCACATTTTTTAGGGTCTCAAAACCTCATTCAAACCTTCAATCCACCATCCAAAAACCTCCAAAATAACCATCCAACATCTCCTTTCCACCCATTCCATTACAAAAGAAAGAATCATAGAAATCCATATATAACCATTCAAGTTTAACACAAATCAATGTAACATTTTCTAAGAGATTAATAAGCAAGAAAAATACATTAGTAAGTGTATCACAAGCTCAATAAAAGACATGACATAAAACAAGGTTTAAGCAAATCAAACCATTAATGAAAAATCAAGAATATGCATAAATATGGTTTAGCATCAAAGAAAACATTTCATCCACTTGCCTTGGGTCCAATGCTAAGCAAATCAAGCTCTAAACACTTCTCCAAGCTATAAACACCAAATCTACACAAAACCCCCAAATACAAACCCTAAAATATCAAAACCAAATCAAAAGGAAGAGAAAACTTCTAATAATGAAAATGGAGAGTCTCAAGGGCTAGACAAACACAAATCTAGGAGATTAGGAGGAGAGTTTACTTAGAAGTCCTTCAAAAGGCAAGGTTAGCTCAATGGAGAACTCAAGTTTGATGGATTCCTTTACAAATGGTACCAAGAGAAAGCTCTTGAGAAGATGATGAAGTATGGTGGAGCTCCTTTCTTGATTTGTGCAAGGCTTGGTGGTGATTTGAGATGAAGAAAGCAAGAGGAAGGAGGAGGCAACTAGGGCTGCTGGGATTCTCTTCCTCTTCCACAGTAATTAGGGCAAGAAGAGAGAAATGAGGGAAAGGGTTCCCTTATATAGCCAAAGTGGAGTGGGTCCCACAACTTAAAGTATTTGTCGGGCTAAGAACATGGATTTCGGGGCTTCAAATGGTTTCGACGAAGAAGACAAAGTTGATCGACGAAATTTCTAGTTTTCAAAAAGTATATGTTTTGCGGGTTTTGGTGACATTGAAAATTGTGTCCAGATTTTGGGTAAAAAGACCATTTTGCACTCAAATTGAGAAAAGTCAGGTTTAGGAGTTTCAAACGAGAACGGGGTCAACATGAAAGTTGAAAAGATAAACAAGATAAGTTAAACAGGATAAAAACATAATTTAAGGAAATCACGAATAAACTTCCAAGCTCACGCAAAAATCGTAAGAAGAACCCCTAAAGGGTCCCACAAATCAAGAAGGCTCTCAAAATCCCGAAAGCTATTTTTAATGTTATTCTAACCCAAAACTAAACTAAAATCCACTAAACACACTTAGAGCTAAAACACCACTTAATTAACACTGATCGAGGTCTCTCGGGTCGGGGTCTTACATCCTCCACCCCTAGGGCATTTGGTCCTCCAAATGAAACAAAACTCACCTCCGGTAGTAGATGCGGGTACTTCTTCTGAACTTGATCCCGTAGTTCCCATGTTGCTTCTTCCGGTCCACGATTCTCCCAAAGCACTTTGACCCACTGAATTGTCTGTGTTCTCAACTCCTGTTCCTTGGTATCGATAATCCGCTTAGGCTTTTCCACATATGTAGCATCTTCTCGGATTTCCAACGGCTCATAACGGAGTATATGCAATCTATCGGGGACGTACTTTTTCAACATCGACACATGAAAAACATCGTGTACGCTGGAGAGTTCGGGTGGTAAGGCTAATCTGTAAGCCACATCACCAATCTTACTCACAATATCATACGGTCCAATGTATCTCCGAGATAGCTTGCCCTTCTGTCCAAACCTCAAAGTTCCACGAGTCGGTGATACTTTCAAGAAAACCTTATCTCCTTCCTTGAACTGTAAATCTCTTCGGTGGGAATCTGCATAACTCTTCTGTCTACTCTGGGCTACTTTCAGACGTTCTTGAATCAACTTGACCTTGTCACTCGTTTCACTAACCATAGTCGGTCCATGGAAGCTGCGAACGCCTACTTCTTCCCAACATACAGGTGTCCTACACCTTTTGCCATACAATGCCTCAAAAGGCGCCATTCCAATACTCGAGTGGAAACTGTTGTTGTAAGCGAACTCACACAATGGTAAGGCTTCATCCCACTGAGTCTTGAAATCTAACACGCAAGCTCGGAGCATATCCTCAAGAGTCTGAATTGTCCTCTCTGACTGACCATCGGTCCGTGGGTGATAGGCTGTGCTGAACTGTAACTTCGTATCCATAGACTCATGCAATGTTTTCCAAAATCTTGAGACGAATCTGCTGTCTCTATCAGATGTGATGGAAACTGGCTGTCCATGTCGACTGACAATCTCACTGACAAACAACTGAGCCAAAGGTAACATATGCATCTTCTTCCCTGTCCTCATCGGAAGGAAATGAGACTGACTTGGTGAGACGGTCCACAATGACCCAAATGGCATCATTGCCTCTGCTAGTCTTCGGTAATCCCGAGATGAAGTCTATGGTAATATGTTCCCATTTCCATTCTGGGATCTCTAATGGCTGTAACAACCCTGGAGGTCTCTGATGTTCTACCTTTATCAACTGACATGTCATGCATCTGGAGACAAATGCTGCTATCTCTCTCTTCATGTTGTTCCACCAAAATCTGCCCTTCAAGTTCTGATACGTCTTCGTACTGCCGGGATGCATACAATACTTGGTATTGTGAGCCTTTGTCATGATATCATTCCTCAAGTCCTTTATGTTAGGTACACATAGACGGTCTCGGTAGTACAAAACTCCATCCACAATATGAGAATTTGGACGATCTGCTATATGCTCTAAAACTCTAGTCAACTCTGGGTCTTGCAACTGATTCTCTTTGATCTTCTGAATGAAGGAAGGTTTTGACACTGACATATTTGCTAACATGACACCCTTCCTTAGTAGCTGTAGATCTACTCCCAACTCCTCTAACTGCTGAAAAACATAAGTTCCCCGAAGACTTGCCATGCTTACTGACTTTCTGCTCAAAGCATCGGCGACTACATTCGTTTTCCCCGGGTGATACTTGATTGGAAAATCATAATCCTTGATATATTCCATCCATCTTCTTGTTAGAAATAGGGTGGGCCTCTAGGATATGTTTCAAAAACTTTTGACCCACTTGATGCAAGGATCAACTATCCAGAAGGCTATAAAACCCCGTCCAAGATCCATGTCCTCAATCTCAACCATCATGATCAGTAAATACAATCTATCTAGAAGATAGAAACAGCAACTAACAAGCATCCATAATAATCTACAACATGTAAGGAAATGGATTATACCTTTGGAGCTCGGTTGTGCTCTAATGGAGAAGTTGCGTCTTTCTTTGATGATGAAACGCTTTCACTAATCAAATAGGAATCTCCAAGACCTCTTGATCTTCCACGCTATGACTCGTATCAAATTATCCTTTTTCTCAAAAAGATGGTGGGATCTCCAAGAGAAAACTACTAGGAACTCTAGGGAGGAACTAGAAAGAGAACTAGAAGAGGGAGAGAAGAATGGGCATGTGCAACTCTTGCATAAGGGGGCCTTGGGCGTGAATCCCTAGGGTGGGATTATTCATGGACGTCTAGGCTCCTTTTTCTCCTTTATATTTATAACTTTTAGTAACCTTTTCTTTACTAATTACAATAAAAGTCTTACTTCCATTAATTAATAACTTACCATATCATAATTAGAAGTCTCACTTCAAATATGATTAGTAACTTTCCAATTCCTTTTCTAATTAAAATAAAAGTCTCACTTCTACTAAAATTAGTAAGTCTACTATTACCACTATTAGAAGTCTCACTTCAAATAGAAATAGTAACTTTCCTTTTAGAGTTCAACTAGAATTATATACTTTCTAATAATTAGGCTAGCGTGGGGACCACTAGGGATTCCTTAGAAAGCTAGCTCCAACTGGGACACGCGACCCCATATCTCATGTGTAATCCGGGCCCACAGTTAATTGCAAATAACCCACTATATAAATGCAATTGAACTCCAGTCTTAGGAATATTACATAGAAGACCCTAAACTTCCACATTACCACAAGTAGACCCCTCTATCAATATCCATGGATCAATTGGACCTGTCTTCCAAACTAGATCCATATCTTATTATCCTTGAGCCCCAATTATTTATAATGATCATAGGTACCTTTCCAATTAACTTTTAATCAGAATGGGTGCGCACTTACCAATGATAAATCCATTAATTGGCAAGGGGATATTAGAGATAGATTCCATCTTGATCATTGAATGTTGCCACAGCTCTACTACCACGTACCCAAATCACCGAGGTGTTGACCTACAGTTGGCCTCACTCATTGGTGACTCAAAGCAAATGAATAGATAGAAACTTGAGTTCATTAATGTCTCAGGATTGAGAGCCTATTACTAGGGAATTATGAGAGCAGACCTTAAAGTAAAGACAATGTTTATAAGGTGCTTCTCATGGTCCTTCAATACATCCAATGTACCAGCTGTTAGGAATTTTGTGTATTGCAATTTGATGGATGCATATCATTTTAATCATCATTTGATTTCTCACACTTGCATTGATTTTAGAAATCTTGAAATCTTGATTTATACATGCATTGTTTTAAATCTTGTAAATCCTATGTTTCATGCATGTTTTGGTTTTCATCTTGGATGCATTCAATTTGAAAAAGAGTTTTATAAATCAAGCAAGCCTATGGTTTTAAAACTTTCTAATCATTTTTGGCTTTTTTATGATTCATGATTTTAAAAAATACTTAGATTGATTTAAATCATGTTTCAAGCTTGATTTAATGGCCCCAACAAGTCCCACATCAAAAATCTTTGAAAATTGCAAAAGTATGCAAAATGGGAAAAGTGACCCAGGGCCCAGTGTACTCGGTCGACCGGGTACACATCCCGGTCGACCGCGTACACTGCGGGTCGACTGGGCAGAGAGCCGTTTGGCTCTCCAACGGTCATTTTTCTGACCGTTTGGATGGGGTCGACCGGGCCTGTCATGGGGTCGACCGGGGACACGCAGAAACTCTGTTTTCTGTGTATAAAAAGGGTTCATTCCCATTGAAAAAGAGTTGAACATTTTAGACCTTCCAAGCCATCTTTGAGGAGTTTGGAGTCAAGGAAAAAGGGGATGAACTAAGAAAGACCAAGAGGGTCATTAGTAAAGCTAAAGCTTGGATCATTAAGTTAAATCATCAAGTAAGCTTTACTTTTGTTAATCATATGTTTTATGCTTTGACTAAATTATTGGTAAATGATTATTAGCATATAAACTATGATGTGTTAAATCCATTACCTTCATTCAATCTTTGTTTTAGATTGTGATGGATTTCTCACTTTGATTCAAACCAAGTTTTGTGTTAAAACTTTATAAATCATGTTTTGTTAAAACCTTTGATTTGTTTTATAAACATGTTTCATTAACTTGTTTGAATCATCTTTGTTGTTTTCATTCATTTGAATCTTAAGTAAAACCTTTGTTTTTGAAAACAACATAGCATAGCACATGCATCACTTGATTAGGCTTAAACTTTCAACTTGTGATCTTTTGATTTTCACATCATTAACAAGTTTGTAGTTGTTCAAGTGATTTGCATATAACTTCAATCAAATCTTTGTGTGCCTTAACTTTCAAATGCTTCTAGCATATAGTGATTAAGCCTTCTTTTTAAACTTGATTGAAGTCTTCACACACACACATCATGAGCATACATCTTTGCATTTCATAGAGTGTTGTGTGAGTTAGTTTTTCAATTTCATATCCGCCTATTTAGAGGCAATTTATTAGAGCTTAAATTGTAATCTCATAAGAGTGTTTTGTGAAGACACTTTCTTTGAGAGTAATATTTACTTGTAAGGTTATTGCTTAGCCATTTAAAAGCATTGTGTAAGGGTTGTTGTTTAGCCTAGAAAAACATCATTGTAAGGTTATTGCTAAGCCTTGGAAAGCATACATTGTAGAGGTTATTGCTAAGCCTTGGAAAGCATCTTGTAAGAGGTTATTGCTTAGCCTATTGGAAAAGCATATTAGTGGAAATCCGGTGGGGTGTTGGATACACAAGCCGGTAGTGGATGTAGGCATTGAGGCCGAACCACTATAAATGATGGTGTTATGGTGATTGCAATGTGGTGATTATTTATTTAAGCTTCCGCATATTGTTTGTTTAATCATCACATGTGACTAGTTGTTTTAAAGAAATTAAAATTGGTCATAATTGGTCACTAAGTGTAGCTCACCCTATTCACCCCCCCTCTAGGGTTAGGATCCCAAGGACTTTCAATTGGTATCAGAGCAAGGTTACTCCATTTAGGGCTTAAACACCCGGAGTTGATCCTCTCTATCTAGATCAAAACCCTAGTGTTGTTTTTCTATGAAAATCATTAGAATGGATTCCACTAGTTTAGACTTTGTAGATTCTTGTGTAGATTCCTCTAGACCCCTCCTTCTTCCATCTATTGGAGATTCTAACATTAAAATTAATGAATCTAAATCTAAATCAAAAGAAGAAGAATATGATGAAAATGAAGCTTATGAGGAATTGTACACATGGTCCTTTGAGCTTTCTAAGAGGAATAAAAGATTAAAAGAAGAATCTAAAAGACTAAACCAAGAATTAGTCTCTTCAAAAGATGAACTTAGAGAAAAAGAAGAATTAATAAATTGTGCAGAATCTAAGTTCATGATCTCTTTGCATAACCTATATAATGCTCAAGATGAATTAAAAGATTTAAAGATAGGTTATGACAATCTTAATAAGGAAAATTCTAAACTAAGAGATCAATTACAAAGGCAAGACAAAGACTTTAACAATCTTGAATCTAAGTCAAGTATCTCTAAGGAAAATTTATCTAATGCTCAAATTGAACTAAATAAAACAAAGATAAATTGTGATGAGCTTAAGAAAGAAAATTTAAGTCTAAGAGATACTTTAAAAAGACAAGATGAGAACATTATCCATTTAAGATCCAAGTTGACAATTTCAATGGAAAACTTGTCAAATGCTCAAAATAATTTAAACACCTTAGAACTTGGATCTAATGTTGTTAATGAACTTGAAATGAAGTTAAAACTTGCCAATGAAGAGCTAATCAAATTTAAGGGAATTGAACTTGAACTAACAAAAGTTAAAAGTGAAAATTCAACCCTTAAAACCAAAGTCACTCAACTTGAAACATACAAACAAAAGTATGAGTGCAAATTTACCCAAAGTGAAGAAAGATTGGAAAAGTTATTTAAATTGGGTAAATCAAAAGGAGATAGGACGGGTCTTGGATTTGATAGGAATACCTCATATGACCCTAAATTCACCAACACTTTTGTGAAAGGTGAGTCCTCATTCTCTAGCACTCACACTTCTTTGCCCATGTCTAAATGTAATTATTGTGGCATTGAAGGACATTTTAGGTTTGAGTGCAAACAAAGAAGAAGCAATGTGTCTAAATCCATATTTGAACCAAAGAAAGGTAAATCAAATTCTATGATGGATAAGACACCAAAAACCAAGGAGAACTCCATGAAGCTTAAACAAGTAAAATCAATTAAGAAGGAGTCTCCTAAAATAGATTCTAAAAAGATTAAACAAGTTAAATCAAGTTTAAAAGAATCTATAAATAAAAAGGTTCTCAACCTACCTCCCTTAACTCAACAAATGAAAGAACTTTTGAAGAAAGTTGCAAAGATAAATTTGAAATTCAAAAGTCAATTAAAGGGAGGAGATAAGAAGAAAAGAAAAATGGTTCAAACCCCAAAGAAGCAAACTCACCAAAAGACTAATCACCAATCTAAGCTAAATTTAGTCAAATCTAAATATCAAGGTGATAAGTCTAAGTTAAAAATTTATCAAGTCAAATCTCCTAGTGTTGGTGGAACTTTTAATATAGACCTCAAAGATCAACCCTCCCAAGACCTTAGGTGGATTCCCAAAGTTAGACAAATAGACAAACCTTAGGGCCTTGGACCTCATTGACCAACCTAACCTTAATAGTTAAATCTTTTTGTTGGTCATGATTGCATTTGCATTTTATGTTCTTTCTTAGTTACATTTTTTTTTAAAAATGCATTTGTTTCTTTATGATCATTTGATTTTGTCTTCATGTACTTCCCTAAGTCACATATCATGGTTTTCAAAATCATTTGATTGTATTTCTCACATGTTAGATTTGCTTTTTGCTCTCATATAGTTATATCTTTTGTAATGCATTTCTACATGATCAATTGTTTATGATTCCAAAAGCTTTCATAGCTAGATCTCTCATAATCAATTGATGTTGCAAATTCATTTGTTTGTATGTCATAGTAAGATTATCTTGAAAAACAAATGATTTAAAACAATTTAGTTTTTCCATAGATTTCTAAGTTATATTTTCATATGGAAAATTATTGTTTTGAAAAACCAACTTGTATGTGTTTTAAATAAGTTATATCTTTTAAAATGCAAGTTGAAAAAGTGTTATCTTCAAAATCATCCTCTTTATGCTCATTGTTGGATTTTGTGTATTGAAATGATTTGAAGATTGTATGAATTGAAAATGTTTTTCAAGCTTTGTTAGTTATATTCATTGAAACATTTTCTTTTGAGTATATTTCCTTGTGCTAATAAATATATGTTTTAGAAGGAAATACTTGTTATATGCTATTTGCAACTTTGCTCATTTAGTTTCATTCTTGATGTGCAAATATCATATAGTTTCTTGTATGGTTGCATTATTAGTTACATTTGTAGAAACCATACTAGAACTCTAAAATCCATCCCTTATACTTACTAGTCAATTTTTTTTTAATGGATGGTTATGATGTTGATTCATGTATATTTTTCTTATTGATGTCATTCTTATACATGTTTCAACTTCATAGTAGTGTTTAATCATATGAACCTCTTTGAAATCCATTCCTTGTATTTCATAGATTGTTTGATGGATTTCTTAGTTGTTGAATTCATATGATTTGACACTTTTGGAAATTGCATATTCTTATAAGTCATATATTTTCAAAATGCAATTTCTCATGTTCATCACTATGCTCAATAGTTACTATATCATTAAAGTGATGATTTTCCATTTATGATGCTTGATGGAATTTTGTGTTTGTCACATGCTTGCTCTTAAACATGTTCCATATTCAATTGGTAATCAAATGATATCATTTTCAATTAGTATAACTTCCAATTGATGTTATATATTTGTGATAAACCTTGTGCACATTGGATTAAACTTAATAGTAATATGTCTTTGTTCCATGTCACATTCCATTAGCTTCATAAATGGTCATGTTTGCCACCTCTCTTGCTTATTTGGTTAAATCTCGTGACCACCATGTTTATGTGTTAATAATCTTGGTTGGTTAATGATTGAGGTAGGCATCATGGTTTGAATTTCATTTCACTCATCTTACACTTGATAGTCATATTTTATGATTGAGTGAAATGATTTCAAAATTTACATAGCATATGATTTTCATAGTTATATTATTTGATGCTATGTTTAGTAAACCCCTTATCATCATGGATAGCTCTAACTTGGATTAATCCTTCTAGTTACATTCCTTAAGTCCATTTTAGAGTGATTGAGCTAATATGTCATACTCTTAAATCTCAATTGATATGGTTCTTATTTCAATTGGTATCCATGATAGATTAACCTTTTGACCTTGCTCTTCAACTTTCCTTAAGCTTATAGGTCAATTGGTTTCTCTCCAATTTGGTAATTTGATCATTGAGTCCTATAGTTAATCATTATCAATTGGTATCTAATCCTTCCCTTGAAGTTATCCCTCAATTGGTTAAACCATCTTCTTCTTGCATCTAATAGTTATATTCTTGTCAAAAGTATGACAAAAGAAGATTATGGATTGAGGGGGAGTAAACCTTCTAAGGAAGCATTAGAGATGATCAAATTCACCATTGCTATTCCCTTATAACTTACTCACATGCATAATAGCCTGTTAAGTATTTCATTTTCGATTTCATTTGTTAACAGGTGCTACTAAAGGTATTTTCCTTGTTTCATGTGTGTAGGTACCCCTTTTCAATTGATACCTTTGCAATTTAATGGCAAAGGGGGAGAAAGGATTAAGGGGGAGAAAATGCTCTAGCTACCCAAAAAGGGAGAAAGATCAAAGGGGGAGAGAGCATTCAATGGCAAAGGGAGAGAAAGACCAAGGAGAGAGAGTGCTTGGTCTAAGGGGGAGAGAAGATAAAAGAAAGAAAGCTTGGAGCTAAGGACAAGAAGAATGAAGATCAAAAGAGCTAAAGCCCAAGCTAAATGAAGGAGCATCCGAAGATTTCAAGCCGTGTCAAGCCAAGGAGCTGAAGACTTAGTGTGAGGTTTAGTGTTAAGTTAAGGTTTGCCATCAAATTGCAAAGGGGGAGATTGTTAGGAATTTTGTGTATTGCAATTTGATGGATGCATATCATTTTAATCATCATTTGATTTCTCACACTTGCATTGATTTTAGAAATCTTGAAATCTTGATTTATACATGCATTGTTTTAAATCTTGTAAATCCTATGTTTCATGCATGTTTTGGTTTTCATCTTGGATGCATTCAATTTGAAAAAGAGTTTTATAAATCAAGCAAGCCTATGGTTTTAAAACTTTCTAATCATTTTTGGCTTTTTTATGATTCATGATTTTAAAAAATACTTAGATTGATTTAAATCATGTTTCAAGCTTGATTTAATGGCCCCAACAAGTCCCACATCAAAAATCTTTGAAAATTGCAAAAGTATGCAAAATGGGAAAAGTGACCCAGGGCCCAGTGTACTCGGTCGACCGGGTACACATCCCGGTCGACCGCGTACACTGCGGGTCGACTGGGCAGAGAGCCGTTTGGCTCTCCAACGGTCATTTTTCTGACCGTTTGGATGGGGTCGACCGGGCCTGTCATGGGGTCGACCGGGGACACGCAGAAACTCTGTTTTCTGTGTATAAAAAGGGTTCATTCCCATTGAAAAAGAGTTGAACATTTTAGACCTTCCAAGCCATCTTTGAGGAGTTTGGAGTCAAGGAAAAAGGGGATGAACTAAGAAAGACCAAGAGGGTCATTAGTAAAGCTAAAGCTTGGATCATTAAGTTAAATCATCAAGTAAGCTTTACTTTTGTTAATCATATGTTTTATGCTTTGACTAAATTATTGGTAAATGATTATTAGCATATAAACTATGATGTGTTAAATCCATTACCTTCATTCAATCTTTGTTTTAGATTGTGATGGATTTCTCACTTTGATTCAAACCAAGTTTTGTGTTAAAACTTTATAAATCATGTTTTGTTAAAACCTTTGATTTGTTTTATAAACATGTTTCATTAACTTGTTTGAATCATCTTTGTTGTTTTCATTCATTTGAATCTTAAGTAAAACCTTTGTTTTTGAAAACAACATAGCATAGCACATGCATCACTTGATTAGGCTTAAACTTTCAACTTGTGATCTTTTGATTTTCACATCATTAACAAGTTTGTAGTTGTTCAAGTGATTTGCATATAACTTCAATCAAATCTTTGTGTGCCTTAACTTTCAAATGCTTCTAGCATATAGTGATTAAGCCTTCTTTTTAAACTTGATTGAAGTCTTCACACACACACATCATGAGCATACATCTTTGCATTTCATAGAGTGTTGTGTGAGTTAGTTTTTCAATTTCATATCCGCCTATTTAGAGGCAATTTATTAGAGCTTAAATTGTAATCTCATAAGAGTGTTTTGTGAAGACACTTTCTTTGAGAGTAATATTTACTTGTAAGGTTATTGCTTAGCCATTTAAAAGCATTGTGTAAGGGTTGTTGTTTAGCCTAGAAAAACATCATTGTAAGGTTATTGCTAAGCCTTGGAAAGCATACATTGTAGAGGTTATTGCTAAGCCTTGGAAAGCATCTTGTAAGAGGTTATTGCTTAGCCTATTGGAAAAGCATATTAGTGGAAATCCGGTGGGGTGTTGGATACACAAGCCGGTAGTGGATGTAGGCATTGAGGCCGAACCACTATAAATGATGGTGTTATGGTGATTGCAATGTGGTGATTATTTATTTAAGCTTCCGCATATTGTTTGTTTAATCATCACATGTGACTAGTTGTTTTAAAGAAATTAAAATTGGTCATAATTGGTCACTAAGTGTAGCTCACCCTATTCACCCCCCCTCTAGGGTTAGGATCCCAAGGACTTTCACCAGCACTATGATCCAGAATCTTGCATTCTGATGATCGAGACAAATCACACTATTTCATAGTGATCAAAGTGCTGCAACCTTGTCAGTATGAGATATCCAGTCTCATCACTGGTTGTGAAGATATTTAAGTATAAGATTTGTCACACATGTCTCCCGTATGTGGATTTCATCCATACACGTGTTACATCTAATATACTTATGGACTCCGGTTCATCTTATGAACCATCATGTCATTCGTATTGGTTATGTGCAAGTATATAATAAATCACCATTCATCTCATGAAAGGAAAGCATGAATATACTGATAAATAAAGAAATTAATCAATTTATTATATCATCTACTGGATTGAGTCCATAAAACTAACACTTCTCTGCCTCATGTTTAGCTCCTTCTGAGAAAACAAATACTGTAGACTGCGGTGATCGGAGTGAGCCTCAAATTTCTCTCCATAGAGGTTATGTCTCCACATCTTCAATGCCAAAACAACCATTGCCAACTCCAGATCATGTGTTGCATAGTTCTTCTCATGGTCTTTCAACTGCTGGGATCCATATGCAACTACTTTTCCTTCCTGCATCAAAACATAACCAAGTCCAACGTTCGAAGCATCGGTAAAAATGGTAAAATCGCCGCTTCCGGATGGCAAAGTGAGAACTGGTGCTGTAGTTAATCTCTTCTTAAACTCTTGGAAACTAGCTTCACACTTATCTGTCCATACATATGGTGCATTCTTCCTTGTCAACTTCGTCAAAGGTGACGCAATTGACGAAAATCCCGAAACAAACCTCCAGTAATACCCTGCCAATCCAAGAAAACTTCTGATTTCTGACACATTCTTCGGTCTCTCCCAATTCATAACTGCTTCAATCTTGGACGGGTCCACTGATAATCCTTCCTTGGAGGTAATATGACCCAAAAATGTGACTTGATCTAACAAAATTCACACTTACTGAGCTTTGCATGTAATTGATTATCTCTTAGAAGCTGAAGTGCTATCCTCAAATGTTCTTCATGCTCTTATTTGGTCTTGGAATACACCGAAATGTCATCAATAAACACCACTGTAAACTAATCTAGATACTCTTCAAATATCTTGTTCATCAATGCCATGAACACAGCCGGTGCATTAGTCAAACCGAATGGGATCACTAGGAACTCATAGTGTCCATATCGTGTCCGGAAATCTGTTTTCGGTACATCTGAATCTCTGACTCTCAGCTGATGATAATCGGATCTCAAATCAATCTTCGAAAAGTAAGCAGCTCCTTGTAACTGATCAAACGGTTCATCTATCCTTGGCAATGGATACTTGTTCTTAATAGTTACTTGATTCAATCTCTGGTAGTCAATGCACATCCTCATCGAACCGTCTTTCTTCTTAACAAATAAAACTGGAGCTCCTCACGGTGAAATGCTAGGTCTCACAAAACCTTTGTCCAATAATTCCTGCAACTGAATCTTCAATTCCCCCAATCCTGTCGAAGCCATTCTGTAAGGTGCAATAGATATTGGAGCTGTCCCCGGTAACAACTCAATATTGAAGTCTATCTCTGTCACGCCCCTGGACCGAGGACCCGTTAAACAAGACCTTAATCTGGGGTCGTGGCGCGATGGGCCGGAAAATTCCGCCCGCACACGCTAGTTTCCCACAGGTTTCCGCGGTAAGGATCCTCGAAAATCGATCAAACAGTGATTAATAAGAATCACATTCAAACGAACAAATTACGCGGTGCATTGTAGCAAACATAAAAGTCCATATCATACGGGTATAAGATGTGAACGCACAAGACTAGCATCAAAAGGAGAAACATTTCATTGGTAGGACCCAAAGTTGGTTTCAAGTTAAATACAAAAGTAAAGTTAGCCAATAATTACAATTTTTCCCCAAAAGAATAAGCCAACAATGGCTACAACAAAATCCCCAAAAAGAATAGTATCTAATCCCCAAAATGTGATCGCAGCTCCAAAAACAACCCGACGTCTAAACGACATCATCGGGCTGCCACTCACCCTCCACAAGGACTATAGGTTCTGCCTCGAAGTGCGCCTCGACAGCGAGGGGCTCGACATCTGGCACCAAGCAAACAGGGTCAGACACGACGGTCTGACAAGCAAATATAACAATAATAGGATGATAGAAAAGTAAAATATTAAATAAATGAGAGCCACGATTAAATCCTGAATAATAGAAATGACGAACTAAAAGATAGACATCTTAATAGTTTACAAATCCAATGCTATGATAAGTGAAATAAACAAGAACCATAAGATAAACATTAAATGTATAAAAACATTGGCAGACCACGTATAGCTCAATTCTCCTGTTACCGAAGTAACGGGAGCAGACAAAACCGTAGCCACTACTCGTGGGACAGGAACGAACATAGTCGTTAACAAACAGAACCGTAGCCACTACACGTGGGACCGGAAATAAACCGTTGCCATGGTTTGTACAGACAGAATCCAAACTGCAGCTGGCAATTAATTTAAAGATCCCAAGCCGGATGATCAGTCCGACAAGGTAACCTAAGCTTAGTGGTGCCATTAGAGTAAAAGTTCGAAACCTCGAAGTAATACAAATCCGTTCATAAGATACATTTCCAAAATCGATAAGAAAACTACTCCGAACAAATACATATTGGCGAATTCGAGCAAAATAGGTGAGTAGTCTTATCAATATCTAAAGATGTGGTAAACCACCTCAAAGCATTCAAAAGATTGATGAAAGAATCCGAACAAAAGTCTTTTTACATGGAATGAATGTATGATGATTCAACCGTCTTATGCGGGTCGTCTCGATATACATTTGACCCCTTTAATGTCACTAATAGAAAGTAATTTGGTGCCACAGATGATCTTTGACAATTACAAGGGATGAAGTGTACATTTAGACTTGAAGGTTTCCCAAATGGTTTTGATCATAGTCGAAGCCAATTTTCACAATAGTTCTAGGATTGTAAAAGGGCTGAATGGGCTTCAATTATAGAAAAGAATTTGGGCTGAATTGGGCTTGAACATAGGCTTGAAGTGGACCTGAAATTATATCCAATGAGTCCTCATTAAAAACTGGTTTAAACCCTTTTTAATCAGGCCCACAACTGGCCTTAACCCAAGCTCAAAACAATCCGCTAACTTGGCCCAAAACAGTCCTTAAAGTAGCCCAGAAATCAGGTCTTAAAACAGCCCAATATCAGGTCATGAAACAGGCCCAAAACAGTCCTTAATTGGGCCAAACAGATTTTTAAAACGGACCCAAAATAGGCCCTGGACAGGCCCCCCAGGCTGGGCTGGGCTCGCTCGAGCGACCCAAGGTCCGCTCGAGCGAAGCCCAGACAGAGCCTGGGTTGCTCGAGCGGCCTATGGGTCGCTCGAGCGGACTGGGCTCTGTCCAGTCCGGCTCGTCTGGTTCTTCTCCTCCATTTTTCCATCTTTTTTTATCCTTTTTCATTCTTTTTCTTTCATACAATCCCAAGATCATTTGGACCCTTTTTTTTTTTACCACCCAAACTCATCAAATCACCATTCATAAACAATCCAATTAACCAAACATAATACTTTGAAATCAAAGTTTTCTTCCTTGCCTTTGAACACAAACACTTAATATAAAGAAAGCTAAGTTTCAAAATGACCAAAGTGAAAACAAACTTTCAATACATTGTAAAACAATAACATGAGAGGAAATCAAGCATAACATTACTCCATTTGTCCAAAACAAATCTATGAGTCATGAAGAGATTATAACATAGAAAGAAAGACATGAAATGGAACTTATAACATGGAATCATCATATTAAGTGGAGTATTCACTTGCCTCAAGTCAAGATGAGAGAAATATTACTCCTCAAACAAAGCTCTAGGGTCTCAAGCTCCAAATCTACAAAAGCCCCAAAATTTTCCCAAAGAGAACCCTAAAAATCAATATTTGTAAATCTCCAAGGAAAGCTCTTGCATGTGGGATGAAAACACTCTAAATGAAGAGGAAAACAAAGATCTCAAGTTTGGAAAGCCATTGCTAACCTTGAAAAGCTCAAACGAAGAAGAGAAGCTTGAAAGAGAACCTTGCCCTAGCTCAAAACCTTTGAAAAAGGTGTCTTTGGAAAGCTTGGAAGATGAGGAATAACCCTAGGAGATCAATCCTCCATGAAAACTCCAAGAAATGGGTGTTTCAGATGAGAGAGAAAGTGCTGGGAGGAAGAAAAAGCCCTTGGCTCCAAACCGTGCAGGAAAAAGAAATGAAGGAGGAAGAAGAGAGTTCCTCTCTTATAAGATAGGTTTTGTGGGCCTCGATCTACTAAAAATGACATTTACGGGCCCCGAATGAAAACGACGAAGAAGACAAAAACGATCAGCGAAATTTCTACTTACCAAAAAGTGTATTTTTGTCAATTTCTGAAATTTTCGAAATTTGGGTACAAATTTTGTGTGAAAAGTCAGTTTTGCCCTTTTCCTCGAAAAACGCAATTTCTGATCATTAAATCAAGATGGTCAAAACATGAAAGTTGATAATCTAAATGAAATGAGTTAAAATGCACAAAATTGAGATTTTACAAAAATCAAAGTTAAACCCCAAAGGTTCACACACAACACACGGGCGCCCTGGCCCGCGTCAAACCTAAGTCAAGGATTCTCGAAACTTCCCAAAGCTAATCAAACATTCTAATCTAGCTTAAGAAAATAAGCTAATTGTCCACTAACCCCACTTATCAACTAATCACGGTTAAAATATAATTAAATATTCCAAACCTGGGTCGGGGTCTGACAATCTCTCTGATGGGTGGTAGTCCTGGAATCTCCTCCGGAAAAACATCCAGGAATTCCCAAACAATAGGGATCTCCTCCACCCCTTGGGACCATTTATCCTCCGTGATAAACGCCAAATAGGCCTCACAACCACTTTTCAGAAATCTATTAGCCTTCAACGCTAAAATAAACCCTGCACGAGGATTACTCCTCTCTCCCCGAAACAACACCCCTGCTTGGGTCTCCTCTAATTTAAAAGTGAGGGTCTTATGGAAAGAATCCATAGTGGCATGGTATCCTGCTAACCAATCCATCCCTAGGATGACATCAAAATCATTCATCTCCAATAAAATGAGATTTGCCGGTAATACTACTTCTCTTATCTTGACTGGACAACTAGGGTAAAAAGTCCTACACACAACTTCTTTACCTAATGGGGTAGCCACAGTCAAAATGAAATCCAATTCTCTAGCATGCATATCAATCAATGTAGAAAATCTAGGAGACATCAAAGAATGGGTAGAGCCAGGGTCAAACAAAACCCTAGCCTCAAATCCATAAACGAGAAGTGTATCTTCCACTACATTGCCTGCAACCTCTACGTCAGCTCTATTGACAGCATAAATTTATCCTCTTTGGTGTGGTCTGTTCTGAGCTTGTTGTTGTCTGCCCTACTGTGCATTCCTGTTCTGTTGCTGAGGACATTGATTCTGATCCTGCCCTTGCTGATGGGCCTGTTGTTCCTGTTGGGTTCTGTATTGTTGCTTTGGTGCTTGCTATTGTTGTGGCCTTGCCTGATTCTGAACAACCAGTGCATTCTGAGGTGGTGCTAGATGCTGTGCAACCTGCTGCTGTTGATTCTGCTTGTTTTGCCTCGGGCAATCCCTCATTTGGTGGTTCATCGAACCACATCTGAAACAGGCTTATGAAACAATACGGCACTGGGCCCTGTCATGGTTCTTCCCACAATGGATGCAAACCACTGGATTCTGCACATTCCGTTCTTGCCTTGGCCTCTTGTTCTGATGGTTTCTCTGCTGATTGTTCTGTTGGTGGCCTTGGTTCTTTCCTTGATTTCTGAGAATCTTATTGTGGAAGTTCTCAAACTTGTAAGCTCTCTTGACCGCCTCTTCAAAGGTAACGGGTGGTACAACCCCGGTAGCATCTTTCTCAATATTAGGGTTAAGTCCGTCAAGGAACTTTGCTGTCTTCTTCTCTACCGTGTCCACCAACTCTGGAGCATATCGTGACAATCTCTCGAACTTGGTGAGGTATTTGAGGACTGTCATGTTGCCTTGTACGAGTTGCTGAAACTCGACTGCCTTTTGCCTCTTCACATGAGTGGGTACATACTTGTCACCAGACTGCTTCTTGAAATTCCCCCATGCTTGTGCATCTTCAACTGTCCTATATTCTGCCTTGATAGTCTTCCACCAGATATCTGCAAGTGATACCTGCTCCTTGCTAGTGCATTTGAACACTTCAAATATATTCTCTGTGTACTCAAGCCAGTCATCTGCTGTCAATGGATCTTTTGCCCCAGTGAACTCCTTTGGGCCTCTCTTTCTGAACCGTTCAAATAGGCCATTGGGATCATGTTCCCTATTATTGATCACTATCTGAGTGCCTGGTGGTTGAGCTGGAATTGGTTCTGGTCTCTTCTCAAGTACTTCCAACAGTTGTCTCTGCATCATTGCCATGTCCCTTGCATGGTCTTCATCCTTTTTGGCCATCTGTTCTTGCAGTCTATCCTGATTCTCATTTGCTTGTCTCTGTTGATCCAACATAGCTTGCATCATCTGCTGGAACTGATTCTGCATGGTAGTGTTTTCTGTATTTTCTGCCACTGGCCCTGTATGATCACTGTTACTAGCAGCGTGATCACCGATCACTGTTCGTTTGCGAGGTCGCATAACGCTGCAAAATAAGATGTTAGAACATAAAAATATCAAGCATAGGGTGGGTACACATTGCTCACACGATTCTAACTAACGAGAGTCTAACGAATCCTCACCACGTCCTTAAGATTTCTAGTTTCTTTTAATTACCTGAAACATGTCCCGCTTTGATACCAGTCTGTCGCGACCTCGGACCCAAATTCAGGATCTAATGGGCGACTAATGATGCCGCGCCACGTGTATCTCTTTGGTTGGCTAATCCGTACACGGAATTAAGAAAACATTTCATCCGTGCATGTGATTTCCCACAAGGTTCCGCGGTGTGGATTACATATCCAAGTAATTCACATACAAACATGTACATATTCGAGATTACGGAAGCGTGTAGCAAACCATATTAGTACCATTCCATTTCATATACAAGACTGATTTATAAACAAGATAACATAGTATCAAAGTGAGCAATGATCATTAGCATATTTCGCAAAAGAATAAAGTTAAGGTTTATACAAAAGATCAGTTAATTAGTTGCCCCAAAATAATGGCTAACAAAGGCCAGTACAACCAATAATAAACTGAAAAGATGTTAATTAAAAGTTCCCAAAAAGTGACGCATCTCTGAGCCTGATTGGATGTCTACATGACATCATCAGCTTGCCACTCGATCACATGCCGCGGTTCACCAACCGCCTCCTCAGGCTCCTCCTCAAAGGCAATGGGATCTGGACCTGAGTACCAAAATAATGGATCAATCACGACGGTCTGGCAGGTGGGTGAAAAGATATGACAATAAATCTAAAACAATGATACCTTGCGAAAACATTAGAAACCTGTATAAACAATGAATTTCATAAAGATAATGTATCATTTATTAAGAAAAGGCATGAGCAATATAAAACATGTAAAGGTACCAAGAATCAGGAACTAGCAAGATGGCAACCACACAAAGCTAAATCCTTTCTCACTAAAGTGAATAGAGCTATCGGGGCGTTGACCTCAGTCACACAAGGTGAGGAGAATCAATGATCATATATAAATACATATAACTAGACAAGACCGCGGTAGCGAACCGGGTAGCAAGATAGGACAAGATCCGGGCTGCAGCTGGCAGGACAAGAGGGGGATCTCCAAGTCAGTGGATCAAATTGACAAGGTACATCCAAGCTTAGTGGTGCCGACTCATAGGTCAAGTGCAAGAAAACAAAACAGTACATATATATCGGGACAAGATGCTCATAGGCACAAGACATATTGTATCAGGTCAAGCATGAACAGGATAACAAAATGCTAAAAAAAATATTCGGTGCATGATTAGTCACAAGGCATGAAAGTTGAAATGTACAAGTGAAATTCGGGAAAATCTAGTATAAATGGATTTCTAACATTCTCCAGGTCAAGTGTTGAAGGTCTAAGATTTGAATAAATGTGAATAGGGTCCCGTATGTCGAAGGTATTACATAATTGGTACTCCATGAGATTTGGAGACATTCCGGGTCCTTAGTTACATTGACAAGTCTAAAAGACCTTAACGAGGTCATGATGATGAGGTTTCTTCTTCAATATAGTTCCACATAGTTCTTCCAAAAAGAATTAAATAAGATTGCAGTTCGGTCAGCACCTCGGTCAACTGTTGGTCAGCCGAACTGGGTATGTCGGCTAGCCGACAGCTGACCGATGGCTGACCTTCTGATTCACATCAGAAGATATACAGCTCTCTAGAAATGGGACCGAACTGACTTTGGTTGGATGTCGGTTAGCCGAAGTGGTACAGTTCAGTTAGACGACAGCTGACCGACGGATCTCCTGATAAATTGTTGGTCTCTGGAAATGGAACCGACAATGTCCGGTTGGCTGTCGGCTGACCGAAATGGGATTTCGGTTGGCTGTCGGCTGACCGAAATGCCGACAGCTGACTGTCCCTGCATGGCCAGTTCAGTTTCAAGTCAGATTTCTATTATCTTCCTTCCTTTCTTCTTATACGTCCTGAGTACCCTCTTTGCACATTTTTTAGGGTCTCAAAACCTCATTCAAACCTTCAATCCACCATCCAAAAACCTCCAAAATAACCATCCAACATCTCCTTTCCACCCATTCCATTACAAAAGAAAGAATCATAGAAATCCATATATAACCATTCAAGTTTAACACAAATCAATGTAACATTTTCTAAGAGATTAATAAGCAAGAAAAATACATTAGTAAGTGTATCACAAGGTCAATAAAAGACATGACATAAAACAAGGTTTAAGCAAATCAAACCATTAATGAAAAATCAAGACTATGCATAAATATTGTTTAGCATCAAAGAAAACATTTCATCCACTTGCCTTGGGTCCAATGCTAAGCAAATCAAGCTCTAAACACTTCTCCAAGCTATAAACACCAAATCTACACAAAACCCCCAAATACAAACCCCCAAATATCAAAACCAAATCAAAAGGAAGAGAAAACTTCCAATAATGAAAATGGAGAGTCTCAAGGGCTAGACAAACACAAATCTAGGAGATTCGGAGGAGAGTTTACTTGGAAGTCCTTCAAAAGGCAAGGTTAGCTCAATGGAGAACTCAAGGTTGATGGATTCCTCTACAAATGGTACCAAGAGAAAGCTCTTGAGAAGATGATGAGTATGGTGGAGCTCCTTTCTTGATTTGTGCAAGGCTTGGTTGTGATTTGAGATGAAGAAAGCAAGAGGAAGGAGGAGGCAACTAGGGCTGCTGGGATTCTCTTCCTTTTCCACAATAATTAGGGCAAGAAAGAGAGAAATGAGGGAAAGGGTTCCCTTATATAGCCAAAGTGGAGTGGGTCCCACAACTTAAAGTATTTGTCGGGCTAAGAACATGGATTTCGGGGCTTCAAATGATTTCGACGAAGAAGACAAAGTTGATCGACGAAATTTCTAGTTTCCAAAAAGTATATGTTTTGCGGGTTTTGGTGACATTGAAAATTGTGTCCAGATTTTGGGTAAAAAGACCATTTTGCACTCAAATTGAGAAAAGTCAGGTTTAGGCGTTTCAAACGAGAACGGGGTCAACATGAAAGTTGAAAAGATAAACAAGATAAGTTAAACAGGGATAAAAACACAATTTAAGGAAATCACGAATAAACTTCCAAGCTCACGCAAAAATCGTAACAAGAACCCCCAAAGGGTCCCACAAATCAAGAAGGCTCTCAAAATTCCGAAAGCTATTTTAAATGCTATTCTAACCCAAAACTAAACTAAAATCCACTAAACACACTTAGAGCTAAAACACCACTTAATTAACACTAATCGAGGTCTCTCAGGTCGGGGTCTTACAAAAAGTCTTTGCAAAATAACATTAAGTGGTCAATTGTCCTTAATTGAAAATTTACTAGAAAACTTAATCCATATTTTGAAAGGTTTTGAAACTTGCGTCCTTTTTTGTAATAAGGAAAAAACTTGAGGTCTAATTTGAGATTTTCCCCAAAAAAAATGGAGAGCTTATTTGTCCGCACTCGGGGCAATTAGTTCAGTCATTTGCCCGATCCCCTAGGCTTTTGAAATACCCTAGTGCCCACCTCCCGGCGTAGAAAATAAATACACTCCTAAATTTTACTTCAATAGGATTATATGAGTTGTTTCGCATTTTGAATATTTGGGCCCAATGTGAGTATCTAAGGTTGGCTCAGAAAAGATCGAAAATGAAGCAACAAAGTTCGTGTGGCCAACCCTAACCTAATTGAGACAAGACATGATGATGATGAACATGAGTATCTAAAGCCCAAGAGCTCATTCCAAATCTTAGTTGGATTTTTGAAACCTGAGCTCACATCGCATTTTCAAGTAGGCGACACATGGGAGCTCCAAGTTATTTTTAAGATGGGCAGTTCTCAATCATGGTAGTTTGTTTGGTTTATTTGGATATTTAAAAATAGTATAAAAATAAATTCTTCATTCAGTATATAGGTAAAAATGGCATGTTACTTATTATTTATAGAAAAAAAGTGGCATATGTTTGAGGCTGGTTCGGCACTCAATCTCTTCGGGTTCAAGATGAATATGTGTTTTATAAAAGCATTAGATTTTCGGAGGGTTTTGACATACTACTATAGTAGTCTTTCTTAAATTTGAGGGAATTTTACCAAATAAATGCCCCTAAATTCGTATTATACGGATTTAATCACAAATACATTAAAATACCCATTTTGGTGTTCGTATAGTGCTTTTGGACGCTTTTACGCCTCCCTGTTTCGAATGACATCGTCATCTATATCAAACCCTAAGAGGATAACACGATTTCGTTCTCCTTTCTTCCCCAAACTTTTTCCTCTCCCACAATTTTCTCTCTTTCTCCTCCGCTCTCCCTGCTCTCTCTTTCCCTCTCCATGCGTTGCGGCTGCTGCTCTCTCTTTCCCTCTCCCTGACGTTGTGGCTCCTGCTCTCTCTGTCCCTCTCCCTCTCCGCTCCTTGCTCTCTCTTTCCCTCTCTCCGACGTCCCGGCTCCTGCTCTCCCTCTCCGACGTCCAGGAAGGGCACCCTCTGTTTTGAGGGTTCGAACCTTTCTGCTGTCTGGACAATGGCTCGAACCTTTCACCTGTATGGAAAATGGATCCGGACTGGAAAAAAAAAACCCCGTTCAAACCCTCAAAACCTTTGTTGTGTCTGGAAGATGGCTCCAGAATCCTCCAAACTCGAAGCTTTGATTAAGCCTCAAAGCGAGGGTTCGAACCTTTGTGCCGGCGAAAATGGATCAGTAAGTGAACTGACAGCTAGGTTCAATCTAGCAAGTTCATGGGAGAAGTTTTCTGGGTAAGAGCCTTGAATTGCTTGTCTCAGATGCAAAAAAAACAGATAGCATAATGTGAGGAAGTCAGGTAGAGTTGACCTGGCCGCACTTTCTATGTGGTGCAATCATTGAGGGGTTTACTTGGACCAATCACCACGAGTGCTTTGTGTTGTAGGTCCAGCATGAGATATTGAAATGACATGCTTAAATACTGTGCCCTTTGAAGATTAGTGAATTATAATAATTTAGATAACGATATCGTTACGATCCGTTGTAGCTTTCATTTCTAATTGTTATCCGGCGGAAAGAGTGATCCTGACAATGTATTTAGATACAAACGATGATGAAAAAAGCTACCAGAGGTTCCAAGAATCGTACAGTTTGATGATATCACACCAACGATATCGTTACCTGCCTTTGTGATTTTCATTATGAAATTTGTTATAGAGCAAGTCGATGGCATCAAGTTTAACATGTGATCCTTAGTGAATGGTGCAAGATTTTCAAGGTGGGTATACTAATAGAATGCTTCCAAACGGCAATGGTGGTGTATGGAAGCACCCATGATAAAATGGACTCATCTGGTATAAATGTGGCATTTAAATGGTGCTGTCTAAATTTTCATGCAAGTAAACTAATGTAAAGCAATAATAATTCTAGAGCTTCTTATGTTTCAACATTGGTCGAACACACTACATAGCCCACTTCATCCAGGACGATGCTAGTGCATTCAGCGATACAATGATGCGTTAAAGCAATATCAAAATTTTCAATCAACCGTCGTGTCTATCTTTAAGTGTGATATAAACAAGGATGGAAAAGTGTTATAACAGCGTCGTGTGCGATAGGACAGCCGGTGGCGATAACACTTCCAATCCTTCAAATACGCCCAAATCTGGTACTGCCGCCCCATAGATGAACCACACCTGCTTGTTTTGGCTGCAACCATAATCGAAGATTGGAAAAAGGAAGTCACATTAGGAAAACATGACCAGCCAATCTGAAATGCATAGGAACACACAAAAATAGCAACAGATATAGGTTATTGTATTTACTTTACGCTCCGGAATCGTTCGTAGTTTTGCCGTTGAGGATCTATACAACGATTCCCATAACGAACCACTTATACTGAAAAAACCCTCATCTCTTTCCCTATGAATTGAAAGAAAAACGAATCAACAGACGGGCCTAAAAACATACAACATGAGTGAACTATTGATTCTTGAAGAAAACTCAGCAATGAATAGAAGGCTAAACAAGGGGAGACAAATCAGTCATTGAGATAAAATGCATTGCAATGAACTCTCATGAATTAAAAACCGAACAAACAAAGGAAAAAAACAATAGTCTAGTACTTTCCTTTACAAGATGTCATTGAGATATTGTATAACATTGCTTATCATGTTATGGCCCATCAAAGAGGTGTGCTATTAGGGAGTTGACTTTGAATATAAGAGTAAACATTACCCAACTATTAAAAGCCCACGTAAGAATCATGCTCAAATAAACCCACATATACAACAATTATATGTAGATGGGCCACTTCCAATAAAAATAAAATTAAAATTAAAATTAAAAAAAATAAGAAAACAAAACAAAACAAAAACCATGGCTACTAAACATTACCCAACTATTAAAAGCTCACATAAGAATCATGCTCAAAACAACTCACGTAAACAACAATTATATGTAGATGGGCAACTTGAGAAGTCCAAAAAAAAAAAAAATAGAACAAAACAAAGACCATAGCCATGCATGGCTTATTTACATGGCAATTCCATAAGAATCATATAAAAAATGAATCACTTAAGAACTGACGTCAGAATCACCTGACCATCACGCTCAAAGAAGCTCATATCTATGACTAAACAAATTTTGGTATATTTGAAAGGCACAAAAGCACACATTAGAAATGGAAACAAGACAGAACTACCTCTTTAGGACAAGTTCTTTCAGTTGGCTCGCACGTTTTCGTTGAACCGTAGCCCTCCAAATCTGAGGGTTTGAACCTTAGTTCCCCTGTGATTTTACAGATACCACCAAAGTAATATCTAAAAGAGCCTCTGCATTGCAACTTGTTCTCGAGGCCGCTGAACTGTAAACAAAAAAGACTACTTGATTTCTGCTAATCAATTATAAATACCAAGTTAAAAAATCTGACTCACAAGACTTGTCTTATATATACATATTGGTTCCCAACTAGCAATGCCCAGTTGGCTCAAACCTTCATGTTGTTCCTCCCTAAAAGGAGGACAAACATGTCATAACAAACTGCAATAGGCAGGGGAACTATTGTAAAACTTGTCTCACTAAATAGAGGACAATACTAGTATACTAGTAATGATAACTACATTATAGCACGCAACCAATAAATCCATCCCATGGTTTCATCTGATTAGTGACCTGAGCATGGATCTTTGAAATGACCAGCATGTGTCATATGGATTTATGCAAAGTAAATTATCTTTGCAAAACCCTTTAATTTGATGAAGAGACCCCACTTATTAAACTAAAAGGCCTAAAATAGGCTTTTGCATAGTTTTAGAACTGGCCAAATTTCACTACAGTGAGTAGAGCTTTGGTAGACTGATAACACATGGAACACACTATTATAATCTAACAGCATACTTTGTACTCAATCATGAAAGTCCTTGTGGGAGTCCAAGATCCTAACCCTAGAGGGGGGTGAATAGGGTGAGCTACTAATAGTGACTAACTATGACCAATTTTAATTTTCTATAAACTAACTAGTCACTAGTGATGATAACAAGCACAATGCGGAAGCTAAATACATACAATCATCACAAGAGCATGCACCACAACACAATATTTATAGTGGTTCGGCCAACGTGCCTACATCCACTACCGGCTTGTGCTCTCACACCCCACCGGATTTCCACTAATATGCTTTTCCAATAGGCTAAGCAATAACCTCTACAAGATGCTTTCCAAGGCTTAGCAATAACCTCTACAATGTATGCTTTCCAAGGCTTAGCAATAACCTTACAATGATATTTTTCTAGGCTAAACAACAACCTATCAATATGCTTTTAATGGCTAAGCAATAACCTTACAAAGAAATGATTTCTCAAAGAAAGTGTCTTCCAAAGAACACTCTAAGAGATTACAATTAAAGCACAATTACAATGCCTCTTTAATAGGCTAATTTGAAAGTGAAAACTAAACTCACACAACACACTAATGAGTGCAAAGATGTATGCTAATGAGGTGTGTGTGTGACAACTTCAATCAAGTTTAAAAAGTAAAGTCCAATGAATATATGCTCAAAGCAATTCAAAGATTAAAGCACATAGAAAGAATTGATTGAAGTTTAAATGCAAATCACATGAACAAATACTAACTTGATGATGATTTAAAAAATAAAGGCTCACAAGTTGTATGAAATTAATTTGGCTTAAACATGTGATGCATTTGTAGTGTTGTTTTCAAAAACAAGATTTAACAAAGGTTTTAAAAAGATTGAAAACAACAATGATGATTCAAACAAGTTAAATTAACATGTTATAAAGAAATCAAAGTTTTAAACATAACATGTTTAACAAAGTTTAAAACTAAACTAAGTTTGAATCAAAGAAAAGAATTCATTACAACTTAATATCAAGGATTGAATGGAAGTAATGAATTCATTTCATCATAGTTATCATGCTAAAAACATTTACCAAAGATTTAAAACCAAGCATGAAACATATGATTAAATTAAGCAAAGCTTACTTGGAGATTTAACTTCATGATCCAAGCTTTAGCTTCCTTAATGACCTTCTTAATCCCCTTGGTTCATCCCCTTTATCTTCTCTTCAAGCACCTCCAAGAAGGCTCCAAGTTTCCTCAAAAGTTCCAACCTTTTTCAAAGGGAATGAAGCCTTTTTATACACAGAAAACAGAGTTTCTGCGTGTCCCCGGTCGACCCCATGACAGGCCCGGTCGACCCCATCCAAACGGTCAGAAAAATGACCGTTGGAGAGCCAAACGGCTCTCTGCCCAGTCGACCCGCAGTGTACGCGGTCGACCGGGATGTGTACCCGGTCGACCGAGTACACTGGGCCCTGGGCCACTTTTCCCATTTTGCATACTTTTGCAATTTTCAAAGATTTTTGATGTGGGACTTGTTGGGGCCATTAAATCAAGCTTGAAACATGATTTAAATCAATCTAAGTATTTTTTAAAATCATAAAAAGCCATAAATCATTTGAGACTTTAAAACTTAGGCTAAGCTTGAATTTTGAAATTCCTTTTACAAAATCAATTGCATCCAAAATTAAAACCAATTCATGCATAAAACATGAGTTTTACCATATTTTAAAAACAATGCATGGATAAAATAAGATTTCAATGTTTTCTAAAATAATGCAAGTGTGAGAAATCAAATGATGATTAAAATGATATGCATCCATCAAATTGCAATACACAAAATTCCTAACAATCTCCCCCTTTGCAATTTGATGGCAAACCTTAACTTAACACTAAACCTCACACTAAGTCTTCAGCTCCTTGGCTTGACACGGCTTGAAATCTTCGGATGCTCCTTCACTTAGCTTGGGCTTTAGCTCTTTTGATCTTCATTCTTCTTGTCCTTAGCTCCAAGCTTTCTTTCTTTTATCTTCTCTCCCCCTTAGACCAAGCACTCTCTCTCCTTGGTCTTTCTTTCCCTTTGCCATTGAATGCTCTCTCCTCCTTTGATCTTTCTCCCTTTTTGGGTAGCTAGAGCATTTTCTCCCCCTTAATCCTTTCTCCCCCTTTGCCATTAAATTGCAAAGGTAGCAATTGAAGAAAGGTACCTACACACATGAAACAAGGAAAATACCTTTAGTAGCACCTGTTAACAAATGAAATCGAAAATGAAATACTTAACAGGCTATTATGCATGTGAGTAAGTTATAAGGGAATAGCAATGGTGAATTTGATCATCTCTAATGCTTCCTTAGAAGGTTTACTCCCCCTCAATCCATAATCTTCTTTTGTCATACTTTTGACAAGAATATAACTATTAGATGCAAGAAGAAGATGGTTTAACCAATTGAGGGATAACTTCAAGGGAAGGATTAGATACCAATTGATAATGATTAACTATAAGGCTCAATGATCAAATTACCAAATTGGAGAGAAACCAATTGACCTATAAGCTTAAGGAAAGTTGAAGAGCAAGGTCAAAAGGTTAATCTATCATGGATACCAATTGAAATAAGAACCATATCAATTGAGATTTAAGAGTATGACTTATTAGCTCAATCACTCTAAAATGGACTTAAGGAATGTAACTAGAAGGATTAATCCAAGTTAGAGCTATCCATGATGATAAGGGGTTTACTAAACATAGCATCAAATAATATAACTATGAAAATCATGTGCTATGTAAATTTTGAAATCATTTCACTCAATCATAAAATATGACTATCAAGTGTAAGATGAGTGAAATGAAATTCAAACCATGATGCCTAATTCAATCATTAACCAACCAAGATTATTAACACATAAACATGGTGGTCACGAGATTTAACCAAATAAGCAAGAGAGGTGGCAAACATGACCATTTATGAAGCTAATGGAATGTGACATGGAACAAAGACATATTACTATCAAGTTTAATCCAATGTGCACAAGGTTTATCACAAATATATAACATCAATTGGAAGTTATACTAATTGAAAATGATATCATTTGATTACCAATTGAATATGGAACATGTTTGAGAGCAAGCATGTGACAAACACAAGATTCCATCAAGCAACATAAATGAATATTCATCACTTTAATGATATAACTATTGAGCATAGTGATGAACATGAGAAATTGCATTTTGAAAATATATGACTTATAAGAATATGCAATTTCCAAAGTGTCAACCATATGAATACAACATCTAAGAAATCCATCATTCAAGAGATATAACTATGTAATTCAAGAAATGAATTTCGAAGAGGTTCATATGATCAAACACTACTATGAGGTTGAAACATGTATAAGTATGACAAATACACATGAATCAAACATCATAACCATCCATTTCACAAAAATGACCAGAAAGCATAAAGGATGGATTTGGGTTCTAGTATGGTTACAAAAAAAATAATTAAAGAACACAACCATACATGGAACAAATAAAACATTTGCATAAAGAATGTAACTAAAAGAGCAAACATGCAAATAGTCTATCACAACATTCATTTCCATTAAAGGATGACATAAGCAAAAGCATAAGGAAATGAAAACATGGAACATGCTTTGATGAATACAACAAAAAGTTTTAAAGCATTTCCATTCATGCAATCTTCAAATCATAAACAAAATCTAACAATGGGCATAATGTATATGAAAATAAAGAAAGCACCTTATCAAACATCAAATTGTATTCTAAGCAATATCACTACCAAGAATCATACAATTTGATTTAAAAACCATTCAACTTGCATTTTAAAAGATATAACTTAATTGGAAAACATACAAGTTGATCTTTTCAAAGTAATTTTCCATGTGAAAGTATAACTTAAAAATTCATGGAAAAATTAAATTGATTTAAGTCATTTGTTTTTCAAAATAATCTAACTAAGACATACAAACAAATGATATTGCAACATCAATCGATTATGAAAGATCTAGCTATGAAAGCTTTGAACCCATAATCAATTGAACATGTAGAAATGCAAACAAGATGTGACTATAAAAAGCAAATCTAACATGTGAGAAATACAATCAAATGATTTTGAAAACCATGATATGTGACTTAGGGAAGTACATGAAGACAAAATCAAATGATCATAAAGAAACAAATGCATTTTAAAAAATGTAACTAAGAAAGAACATAAAATGCAAATGCAATCATGACCAACAAAAAGATTTAACTATTAAGGTTAGGTTGGTCAATGAGGTCCAAGGCCCTAAGGTTTGTCTATTTGTCTAACTTTGGGAATCCACCTAAGGTCTTGGGATGGACGAACTTTGAGGTCTAACTTAAACTTCTCACCAACTCTAGGAGATTTAACTTGATAAATTATTAACTTAGACTTATCACCATGAGATATAGATTTAACTAAGTTTAGCTTAGATTGGTGATTAGTCTTTTGGTGAGTTTGCTTCTTTGGGGTTTGAACCATTTTTCTTTTCTTCTTATCTCCTCCCTTTAATTGACTTTTGAATTTCAAATTTATCTTTGCAACTTTCTTCAAAAGTTCTTTCATTTGTTGAGTTAAGGGAGGTAGGTTGAGAACCTTTTTATTTATAGATTCTTTTAAACTTGATTTAACTTGTTTAATCTTTTTAGAATCTATTTTAGGAGACTCCTTCTTAATTGATTTTACTTGTTTAAGCTTCATGGAGTTCTCCTTGGTTTTTGGTGTCTTATCCATCATAGAATTTGATTTACCTTTCTTTGGTTCAAATATGGATTTAGACACATTGCTTCTTCTTTGTTTGCACTCAAACCTAAAATGTCCTTCAATGCCACAATAATTACATTTAGACATGGGCAAAGAAGTGTGAGTGCTAGAGAATGAGGACTCACCTTTCACAAAAGTGTTGGTGAATTTAGGGTCATATGAGGTATTCCTATCAAATCCAAGACCCGTCCTATCTCCTTTTGATTTACCCAATTTAAATAACTTTTCCAATCTTTCTTCACTTTGGGTAAATTTGCACTCATACTTTTGTTTGTATGTTTCAAGTTGAGTGACTTTGGTTTTAAGAGTTGAATTCTCATTTTTAACTTTAGTTAGTTCTTGTTCAATTCCCTTAAATTTGATTAGCTCTTCATTGGCAAGTTTTAACTTCATTTCAAGTTCATTAACAACATTAGATCCAAGTTCTAAGGTGTTTAAATTATTTTGAGCATCTGACAAGTTTTCCATTGAAATTGTCAACTTGGATCTTAAATGGATAATGTTCTCATCTTGTCTTTTTAAAGTATCTCTTAGACTTAAATTTTCTTTCTTAAGCTCATCACAATTTATCTTTATTTTATTTAGTTCAATTTGAGCATTAGATAAATTTTCCTTAGAGATACTTGACTTAGATTCAAGATTGTTAAAGTCTTTGTCTTGCCTTTGTAATTGATCTCTTAGTTTAGAATTTTCCTTATTGAGATTGTCATAACCTATTTTAATTTCATTTAGTTCATCTTGGATATTAGATAGGTTATGCAAAGAGATCATGAACTTAGAGTCTACACAATTTAAAGCTTCCTCTTTTTCTCTAAGTTCATCTTTAGAAGAGACTAATTCTTTGTTTAGTCTTTTAGATTCTTCTCTTAATTTTTTATTACTCTTGGCAAGCTTCAAGGATATAGCATATAATTCTTCATAAGCTTGTTGAATATCATCTTCATTTTCTTTAATTTCTTCTTCTTTCAATTTAAGTTGAGATTCTTTAATTTTGATGTTTGAATCTCCAATAGATGGAAGAAGGGATCTAGAAGAATCTACAAAGTCTAAACTAGTGGAATCCATTTTTATGATTTTCATGTAAGCACAAACACTAGGGTTTTGACTCTAGGTTTTTACACCTAATCAAGAGTTCCAAACACTTGATCCTAATATTAGAACACGAGGCTCTGATACCAAATGAAAGTCCTTGTGGGAGTCCAAGATCCTAACCCTAGAGGGGGGGTGAATAGGGTGAGCTACTAATAGTGACTAACTATGACCAATTTTAATTTTCTATAAACTAACTAGTCACTAGTGATGATAACAAGCACAATGCGGAAGCTAAATACATACAATCATCACAAGAGCATGCACCACAACACAATATTTATAGTGGTTCGGCCAACGTGCCTACATCCACTACCGGCTTGTGCTCTCACACCCCACCGGATTTCCACTAATATGCTTTTCCAATAGGCTAAGCAATAACCTCTACAAGATGCTTTCCAAGGCTTAGCAATAACCTCTACAATGTATGCTTTCCAAGGCTTAGCAATAACCTTACAATGATATTTTTCTAGGCTAAACAACAACCTATCAATATGCTTTTAATGGCTAAGCAATAACCTTACAAAGAAATGATTTCTCAAAGAAAGTGTCTTCCAAAGAACACTCTAAGAGATTACAATTAAAGCACAATTACAATGCCTCTTTAATAGGCTAATTTGAAAGTGAAAACTAAACTCACACAACACACTAATGAGTGCAAAGATGTATGCTAATGAGGTGTGTGTGTGACAACTTCAATCAAGTTTAAAAAGTAAAGTCCAATGAATATATGCTCAAAGCAATTCAAAGATTAAAGCACATAGAAAGAATTGATTGAAGTTTAAATGCAAATCACATGAACAAATACTAACTTGATGATGATTTAAAAAATAAAGGCTCACAAGTTGTATGAAATTAATTTGGCTTAAACATGTGATGCATTTGTAGTGTTGTTTTCAAAAACAAGATTTAACAAAGGTTTTAAAAAGATTGAAAACAACAATGATGATTCAAACAAGTTAAATTAACATGTTATAAAGAAATCAAAGTTTTAAACATAACATGTTTAACAAAGTTTAAAACTAAACTAAGTTTGAATCAAAGAAAAGAATTCATTACAACTTAATATCAAGGATTGAATGGAAGTAATGAATTCATTTCATCATAGTTATCATGCTAAAAACATTTACCAAAGATTTAAAACCAAGCATGAAACATATGATTAAATTAAGCAAAGCTTACTTGGAGATTTAACTTCATGATCCAAGCTTTAGCTTCCTTAATGACCTTCTTAATCCCCTTGGTTCATCCCCTTTATCTTCTCTTCAAGCACCTCCAAGAAGGCTCCAAGTTTCCTCAAAAGTTCCAACCTTTTTCAAAGGGAATGAAGCCTTTTTATACACAGAAAACAGAGTTTCTGCGTGTCCCCGGTCGACCCCATGACAGGCCCGGTCGACCCCATCCAAACGGTCAGAAAAATGACCGTTGGAGAGCCAAACGGCTCTCTGCCCAGTCGACCCGCAGTGTACGCGGTCGACCGGGATGTGTACCCGGTCGACCGAGTACACTGGGCCCTGGGCCACTTTTCCCATTTTGCATACTTTTGCAATTTTCAAAGATTTTTGATGTGGGACTTGTTGGGGCCATTAAATCAAGCTTGAAACATGATTTAAATCAATCTAAGTATTTTTTAAAATCATAAAAAGCCATAAATCATTTGAGACTTTAAAACTTAGGCTAAGCTTGAATTTTGAAATTCCTTTTACAAAATCAATTGCATCCAAAATTAAAACCAATTCATGCATAAAACATGAGTTTTACCATATTTTAAAAACAATGCATGGATAAAATAAGATTTCAATGTTTTCTAAAATAATGCAAGTGTGAGAAATCAAATGATGATTAAAATGATATGCATCCATCAAATTGCAATACACAAAATTCCTAACAAATCAAAGTCAACTTTTGCCCAATTCTACAACAAGGTGAGAGAAATGTTTTGAACAATTTAGAATTTAGCAGTTATGCCCTATAATGAATTAATGGCCGCAGATAGAAGATCCAGATTCATGATGGTTTTGGAGAATCACATCTGATAACAGTCTGCAAAGAACTGCAAACCACCATAACACCCCAACCCAACCAACCACCAACAATTGCTCTTCCAAATTATCATTAAAAAAAATAGAGGAAAAACCACAAGACAGGAAAAGAAGCAAGATATGACTACATTGTTGAATATCCTTTTCTATACCACCGCCACTAACTAATATTGTGTTGCAAATATTCAAATGTCATCAACAAAAATTTCACATCTAACTCTAACACTTCTCTCATCTATACTCAAGAATATTTCATCTACCAGAACCCAAATTCTTCATGGGTCTGTCTTATCCCTAGTAGTTTAAATGAGTGAACTTCACTAACATGGACCTTGGGCAGGATTGAGTAATGCTAATGGATTATGTGTAATGGGTAGTGAAAAGATTTATTGACAATTGCTTGGGTTTTAGCCATTACATCAAGAGACAAGAAAAACCCCAAATTTGTAAACACCCCATAGTTTCCAGATATTATAACCTTCCAATAAATACTTGTGACAATGGAACCAAACCCATAATAATATCATACCAAGATACTGGAATACTGCATTTTTCACTCTTGGACCAAACCCGTAATCAACATAACTATAGAAATCCAACAATGCCCAGTAAAATCTAATGAAAACTAGAGGCATCACTCATCTAAAGAAAAGGGGGAAAAAGGGAAGGTTCTAAACGTCATACAGCTGAAATGAATGACGATTGAGTATTGACCAAATGATGGGGAAAATGAAGAAAAAAAGATTTGGGGTTTTCTTTATTCAAATTACCAATCGGATGGAGGCTTTCTACTTCTCCAATAATCGATCCAAACTTATCAAATGCACTTTGGAAATATCAACCTTTTCATCTGCAAAATAAGAACAAAAGAAAATCTTCAACCTCCAAGTGAAACACAAGAGAGAGAGACAAGGAGATTCCAGACCATTGAACAAATTCTTTACAGCCAGATGCCGATGTTGAAGCAGTCATCGTCGTCGGGAGTTCCACCAGAATATTTGACCAGAATCGCTTAGAGAGCAGGGAGCGGAGAGAAAGAGCAGCAGCCGGGACATCGGGGCAAGGGAAAGCGAGAGCATGGAGTGGAGAGGGAGAGGGAAAGAGATAAATGGAGCCATAGTGCAGGGAGAGGGAAAGAGAGAGCAGGAAGCGGAGAGGGAGAGGGAAAGAGAGAGCAGGGAGCGGAGATGGAGAGGGAATGAGAGAGCTGGAGCCGCAACGCAGGGGGAGGGAAGGCAAGCGCATGTAGCGGAGGAGGAGAGAAAATGGCGGGAGAGAATTTTTGGGGAAGAAAGGAGAATGAAATCATGCTATCCTCTTAGGGTTTGAAATAGATGACGATGTCATTCAAAACAGGGAGGGGTAAAAGCATCCAAAATCACTGTACGAATAACAAAATGGGTATTTTAATGTATTTGTGATTAAATCCGTATAATACGAATTTAGGGGCATTTATTTGGTAAAATTCCCTAAATTTGATTTTAGGGATTTTTACCAAAAAAGTGTCCCACAATTCCTATGATACGGATTTAACTACAAATACGTTCAAATGCCCATTTTGGTGTTCGTACGTTGATTTTGGACGGTTTTACCCTCCCTTTATCAAACGACATCGTCATCTACATCCCTTTATTTCATTCACCCATACCGTTCCTTCTCTTTTCTTCCCCAAAATTTTTCCTCTCTTTGATGGAGATGAGCAACAGGAGACTTGTGCAACCGGAATTGGTTAGCATTTGTCGAGGGTTTTCTAATTTTGAATGGCCATCACTAGAAACTATTGGAATTACTGGATGTCCCAAGTTGAAGAGTTTCTCCTTCCTCTCCAATGGCACCGATATTGTAGCACCAGCACTAAGGGAGATTGAAGGCTCTAGTTCATGGTGGGAAGCATTGGAGTGGGAAGACAATGACATCAGGCAACGACTCCAAACTTTTATGAAATGGTAGATGATGAAAGTTCCGCTGGCTGCCTTGGCTTCGGACCATACAATGCATAGAAGCATTGAAACATTTCCATTTGCTCCATGTATTGAAATTTCAAAGCCATTTCCATTCTCTCTGCCTCTTGGTAATGATCTCTACAATCCATGTTCTTTTCATCCAGACGGAAACAAGTACATGCATGGACTGGTAGATATTTCTTTATATTTCTTCAATTCTTTTACTTCTCTTTTCTTCTTCGTCTGCAATACTTCTTTTGAAATTTTCACTGCATGTTTTTTTTTCTTTTTTCATTAATGGTTTCCTTAGAACACAGAATCACATGCATGGACTCGGTCTGGAGGGTGACTTAAAAAATCAAATAAAAAGATGATGATCTCGCTTTGTTTAATGATATGCAAGTCCAAAAAAGGAATAGAGATTGAACATGACAGAACCCCCCACATCTTGGATAAGTTTGAATTCATCTCATATGCCCACAAAGTGTTTGATGAAATGTCTCAACCGGTTAATCTTTATTGAAATATGCTTGTCCCCATGACTGGGCTTTTTGTTACATCTCCGTTACAAGTTTAGAAACTGTTGTTCTCACTACGGCTAAAGTTCTTGCTTGATCTTCTAAGCTTTTTCTTTCTTTTAAGAAAAAATGTTTCCTATTGTTTGTATGCTTGAAATCACATTCACATGTAATTTTTATGATAATAAATTTCCTCAAGAAGTTAATCATGGTTTATATTGTTTTTTAAATATATCCCATAAGAATGTAAGAAACCTGATCAATTTCTTTCTGTGTGTGCAAGTGTTTGTATAAACGAATGAAGGGGCCTATTTGGTTGGACTTTTGATTTGCATAGGCTATTTGTAAGATCATAAAAAGATCTTGAGTATGAAATTGGACATGGTACTAGGTCTAGCATGTGGGATAAAAGTGTGAAAGTAGCTACACTGATCAAAGGTGGTCCCAGTGGAGTGGCCCCTAACAGAGAGGAGCTGTATAAGCAGTCCGCTCAGCAGGAGCAAATTTTCTTTTCTAGTGGTGACTAGTGATACTTTCATCTTACCCCTTTAACATGGAAATGGTATCCACCACTGATGTAGGTTGCATTAATAGTTTGGCTGAATGCTCGGGATAGTTAAAAAAGAAAGTTGAAGAGGCTGCATTAACAGTTTTTGTTTTGCTTTTTTCTCTTTTTTTTTTCTTTTTTTTAAGTTGATCATCTACATATAATTGTTGTGGCCATAGGTTGTTTCAACATGATTCTTATGTGAGCTTTTACTACTTGGGTAATGTCTAGTAGCCATGTTCTTTGTTTTGTTTTGTTTTGTTTTATTTATTTTTATTTTTTTTGACAAAGTGGCCCATCTACATATAATTGTTGTACATGTGGGTTTATTTGAACATGATTCTTACGTGAGCTTTTAATACTTGGGTAATGTTTAGTCTTACATACAAATTCAACTCCTTACCAGCACACCTCTTTAATGGGCGTGGAATTGTTTAAACAATGTGATACAATATCTCAATGATATGTTATTGGTGAAAGACGTCAGATTTTTCTTATTCCATTTTATTTTATTAGTGGAAACACTGGTGCGATAATGCCCGTTGTATCGACCCAACACAGTATAGAAGCTCGAATTCTTCCATCTATTACTCCTTGGCATGCTTGGTACGAAGATGGATAGGTGCATGTCATTTGGATGGCATTTTGTGTCTTCTTGTCAATTGGCTTGTTCAATCAACAAATGCATGTTTTTTTTTTCTGTATTGTATGGAATAAGTTTTGCTAGTAAACAGACACTTGTAATGTGCTATTACAGGTAGGAGGATGGGCCCAAGGGTATGAAGGCCTCACTCTTGTCACAGTGAGGGGAGCTGGTCATCAGGTTCCTCTTGACAAACCCACGCTGGCTCTTCCCATCATCAAGTCTTTCCTGTAAGGAAGCCCAATGCCAACTTTGACAAAGCTCGAGGATTCTTGAGTTTTTACATCAATCTATCAAAACTGTTTGGCGGCATTGTTATGTTAGGAATCCAATACGAAGGGATTTATCTTTTTGTATTATGAATCAAGTCAACGTGATCATTACTTCGCCTTTCAATGTTAGAAATGATCTTCAAATTCTTAGTTAAGTTTCAAAACGGTTTTCCCTGTCGTGTAACATGTATGATATGCTGAGTCAATTGAAAGAAGTCTTCAAGTCTTAGAGGATTTGAACATGTTCGAGAGGCAGCTCTTACAATGAATAGACTAGATGCAAAATTCCTCATTCACCGATGCACTTCAATGTTGGGCCAATTCAATGGCTGATTTTTATTTTTTCCCATTTGTCTAGAGATGTATTTGTTAAGAATAAAAGAATAAAAGATGCAAGCAAACCTCACGCGGAAGACACAGATTTACCTTTCTTCTTGAAGAATGGCTGCAACTTGGGTTTCCATTTGTTCAATTATTTGACACCACTTACCTGCTTAACTGTTTGATTTTTCACCATTGAACCAGCTCTCTTTGCCTAGATAACATTTAAACCATGATGAAATCAAAATAGTCCCATTGTTCAGTTCCGATAAATAATCATCACACATTATACAATTTAAATAATGTTTCTCAAATCAGATTAAAGGGACATTGTTCTGTCAACATCTAACAATATGTTCACGTTTTTTGTTGTACCAGATAAATTTTGGTATTTCAATGACAACTTTAGAATCACCACCATTAGAACTGATTTAGATATTAGCCAAAGCTGAAAAAAATATTATTGTGGTGGCGCATCCCAAAGGTTCGAACCCTCATTGTGAGGGTTCGAACCTTCATTTCATTGCCTTCCTGGGCCAGATTCCAGATAGCCCGAAGGTTCGAACCCTCCAGATGAGGGTTCGAACCTTCACTTCCTTGCAGTCCTGGGCCAAATTCCAGAGAGAATAAAGGCTCGAACCCTTGTTTTGAGGGTTCGAACCTTCACTTCACTGCCTTCCTGGGCCAAATTCTAGAGAGCCCGAAGGTTCGAACACTTTCTTTGAGGGTTCGAACCTTCAATTGTTGCCCATCCAGACCCATTTTCCAGAGAGCATAAAGGTTCGAACCCTCAAAGAAAGGGTCGAACCTATATTTTTTGCACTTCGTGGACCAAATGCTATTCTTTACAAATTACAAAGTACAACAATGGTTCCAGACTTTGTGCCACCAAACAAAAAGGTGAACAGAAAAAAGAAAAAGAAAGGAGAACAGAGGAGCTCAAGAACATTACAATCCCTTTATATAACATTTCATAACGTCACCATCAACAATACTAAAAATAACAGCTATATTTAGTGGAAAAGCCTTCATTGAGTAATATAAAAACACCCTAAAAGCTAGGGTTCGAACCATCAGGCTCTCTGGAATTTGGCCCAGAAAGGGCAGGCTCCAAAGGTTCGAACCCTCTCTTTGAGGGTTCGAACCTTTGTGCTCTCTGAAAAATGGCTTTGGAAGGGCGACAAGAGAAGGTTCGAACCCTCAAAGCGAGGGTTCGAACCTTTGGGCACTCTGGAAAATGGCTTTGCTTTCCCTGTAAAGTTTTTGATAACGATATCATTATGATCTTTAGAGTTTTTTGTTCCTTTTTTCGCTCCCAGCAACGAGATTGGCCTTGACTATATATTGAGATACATAAACAATGAAAAAGGCTCATGGAGGTTACCAAGAAAACCAAATTGCAAATATTCCAATAACGAAATTGTTACCGTCCTTTACATATTTCAGTCTCAAATTTGTTATCCAGCAAGTTGATGGCCTCGATTTTAAAATGTGATCTTTAAAGAATGGGAAAGACTCATGGATGCTGCTCAGATTGATATGTCAGATCTTTAAACAACGGGCACAGGCTGACTTGAAATGGGGGACCAGCCTCCACCATAGAAGCGTGGATGCGCCATGGACATGTAGAATCATTGTTTATGCATCCGATTATATTCACACTGTAATTTGGTCTTGAACATGAAAAATGGAACACTTCTTGCATGTTGTCTTAGTAATTGTGTAAGTGCTCCCTTTCTCCCAACCTTCCTACACTTCATATGCATAGCTTTTTGTATTCAAGACTTTATGCCAAAAAAAATCATGCTTCTGTCTTTTATGAATAATACAAATAGCAAGTGAACCTTTGATAAATGAACTATACAACAGCTCGACATACGTCATTATATATTGATAGAATAAAATCCATACAAATTACATTCAGACACTCAAAATATGAGTGTAGCCAGCATCACTCAATTTTACACAAAATATTGCACAGCTCATATCTATAGGAATTCTTATATGTACACAACGCCTGCCACAAGAATTATAAACCAAACCCTTACAAATCAAAAGGCATCGACATTGGCTCCAATGCTCTGGTTTCCACCATCTCCCATCACGTGCTGTATTCTTCTTTTAGAGGAGTTGTCTTGATTTTGATATTCTTCATATTTCTTCCACCTTCCTCTTTGTAGACCAATGTCATGATAACGTCTCCAATCATAAGAAAGATCTTGCCATGGCCTCTCAAAGCCTGCAAACTTTGATGCATGCAGCTTATGGATCACCACTAGTCCAGGATAATATAGAAGTAGTTGTGGTAAGAAAAAATAATGGATGTGTGAGAGACTTTAAATAACAAAAAAAAAATGTATCAAAGATAGTCCACATACACTAATTGTAACAGTCAAATCTAAATAAAAGTCACTACTCTACGACAAATGTTAAATCACTATAGATAAAAAGAAAAATAAAGAACTTGACAAAAAAATATGAAAAATAGATGGGATGAAGGTTTGGTAATAACAACTTATTTGCTGACCACATATAGATGGGATAAAGGTTTGGTAATGATGGTGGTGGTGGTTGTAATATATATAACAACTTATCTCTTAGCACCAACTTGTTTTGGAAATGTCCTATTGCTTGTTATGGATTAGAAGTTTTAGATGCAAGTGCCCACCATTTTGTTTCTCTGAAGCATGTGATTTTTTTGTTAGTTCCAAGGAACCCACTTCCAAATATATTGCAAAATCAGCTCACTTGAGAATGCCATCTTTTTTTACAGCATGTAGTTGGTTGGTAAAGCTCACAAAGAGTCACATAGATACAGACCTAATAAGCTAGGCCTAAACTTCTAAATTGGCCTCATTTCTGTAAGATCCCGACCCCAATCCTTTTGTTTAGCATTGTTTTAATCGTGATTTAGCTTTTTAAGCGAGATTTGATTTAGCTTGACTGCGTATTTGAGTTTGACCGGATTTTTCCTTGCCTTGGAGATTTTGTAGACCGTTGACTTTAGTTTGACCCGGTCCTTATGATTTGAATTTTTTTGGAAATTACTTTGGATTTCTAAAAACTCTGGATTTGGTGTATTTCGACTCATTTGATGAAGTTTAACAACTTTCATGTTTTGATCATTTTGATTTGATGCTCAAAAATCGCGTTTTTCGAGGAAAAAGGGCAAAACTGACTTTTCACATGAAATCTGTCCATGAATTTCGAAAATTTCAGAAATTGGGGAAAATACACTTTTTGGAAAGTAGATATTTCGCCGATCATTTTTGTCTTCTTCGTCGTTTTCATCCGGGGCCCGCTTATACCATTTTTAGCTTGATGAAGACCGGGGCCCACAAGACCCACCTTATAAGAAGGGGAACCCCCTCTTCTTCCCCTTCATTTCGTTCCAGCAAGGATGGGAGGGTTTTTCCCTCTCTTCCCTCCACTCTTTCTCTCTCTTCTGAACCACCAATCTCTTGGAGGTTTTGTGAAGGATTGATCTCCTAGGGCTCTTCTCCTCCCTCTTTGCTTCCTAAAGACCCCATTTTCAAGCTCTTTGGGCTAAAGCAAGGCACTCACCTAAGCTCTTCTTCTTTGTTTGGATTTCTCAAGGTTAGCAATGGTTTCCTTTTCTTGAGATTCTTGTTTCCCTCTCCATTTGGAGTGTTTTGAACCCGTTTGTTAGGGTTTTCATGGAGGTTTTCAATGGATTGGATTTTTAGGGTTCTCTTGAGCTATTTGGGGATTTTGAAATTTTGGGAGCTTGAGGCCATGAGAGGACCTTCATGGAGTGTTTTTACATCTTCTCTTGACCAAGGCAAGTAAATTTCAAATTAATATGATGGATTCATGGATTTTGTTTCATACTATGTTGTTTCATGCTAGGCTTTAATCTTTTTAAGCTTTATAGATTTGTTTTGGACAAATGGATTAATGTCTTGCTTGATTTCCTTTTATGTTATTGTTTACAATGTATTGAAAGTTGTTTTCATTATGACCATTTTGAAAGTTAGTTTTTATGTTGAGTGTTTGGATTTAAGGCCAAAGGAGAAAACTTTGATTTCAAAGTTTGGTGTTTGCATTAAATTAGATGGATTAAGGTTGATGATTTAATGATTTGTGGAGTTAGGAGAGGCCCTTAGATTGTGGAATATGTGTGGAAGAGGTTGGATGGAAAGAAAAATCAGAAAAAGGAAGCAAAGAGTGCATTCTGCACTCAGTCGGACCCAGCCAGAACTGGGTCCGCTCGAGCGACCCAGTGGGCCGCTCGAGCGACCCAGGTTCTGGAAGGGGTCCGCTCGAGCGGACCCTGGGTCGCTCGAGCGGACCCAGCCCAGTTCTGGGCCCTTTTCAGGGCCTGGTGTGAGTGACTTTTGGGCCCTTTCAGGGCCTGGTTTGAGGGGCCTTGTAGAATTAGTTTTTGGGCCTGATATTGAGCTGATAAAAACCTGTTTTGTGGGCCTGATTTCAGATTCTTTTACTCATTCCTTTAAGCCGGTTCAAGGTCAGAATTTGGGTTGTTTTTAAGACTGTTCCTTGGGCCTGATTCAAATTAGTTTTTGGGCCATTTCAGATCTGATGTTGGGTCATTTTAGGGCCTGACATTGGGCTGTTTTACAATCTGTTTGTGGGCCTGGTTCAGGTCTGGTTTTGGGACTGATTTAAAAATCTGTTTTGTGGGCAATTCAAATTCGGTTTTGGGCTGTTTTCAAAACCTGTTTTGTAGGTCCTTCAAAGACTAGTTTGGATTAGTTTTTAAGAATTTGTTTGTGAGATATTCAAGGATTAGTTTTGGACCGTTTTAAAACTTGTTTTGTAGGCTTGATTAAGGTTGGTTTTTGGATTATCATCAAGGACTATTGGACTTGGGTTAAGGCCAACTATAGGCCTGTTTTAAAGAGTTTGGATTTTCTTGTAATACTTGGAAAGTTTGTGAAAAGGGAATGGGATCATGGTGAGAATGAATGTATGTGGAATTACCCGGGAACCTTCCGTGTCTCAATGCGCACTTTATCATTTAAACATTATGGATTTTCATTGGCATCAAACACATTCTTTATTTATTAATGTTTAAAGGTTAAATGTGCATTGTGATGGTCCCTTGGTAAGTCATTAGGTCATTCTCTACTGTCCATTCCATTTCAAGTCAGAAAAATGTATTTGTATTTGTATTTTGTATTTGCATTCTTTGGTGAACTAACTTAAATAGCATCGATGATTTGTCATAAAATCATGTGTCTTCCCATGTTCGAAAGGGTTGCTCGTATGATTTTATACAAATCACCTCGATGCGTATTTGAACGGTTCACCATCGAAATTCGTACGTTTTCTCCGATCCGATTTGAAAAGAGATTGAATTATGTTTGTCACATTCGGGATTTCTTCGATGAGATTATTGTTTTGATGAGACTCGTATTTGAAAATAAAACCTCGAGGCAAGACGGGGCCAGAGCTATGTGGTGCGAGCCCATGAGCCAAAGAGGCTATGACTTCCGAAAACAAAACCCCGAGGCAAGACGGGGCCAGAGCTATGTGGTGCGAGCCCCTGAGCCAAAGGGATTAGTACTATGTTAGATTTGTATCCGTTCGAGTTTTGAAAACTAAAGGCACCACTAGGCTTAGGTCACCTTGTCGGGCTGATCACCCGGCTTGGGATCTTTACTCTGTCCGCCAGCTGCAGCTTGGATTCCGTCTGTACCGACCATGGCAACGGTAATGATCTGCCGGTCCCATTTGTATGGCTACGGTTCTGATCCTCTGTTTAGTACCACGTTTAGTGGCTACGCTCTGTTTGCTCTTATTACTTCGGTGATAGGAGGATTTAGCTATTTGTGGTCGCCTAGGTTTTATCCGTATATCACTTTAGTTTATGATTATTGTCGGTTATGCTTTCTATGCTTTGATTTGTTTAATGTTTACGATATCGACCTTTATCGTATTGTTTCTACTATTCAGTTTTTAAATGTGTTTCCAATTGTTAAATGCTTTGTTTAGGTGGTTGTCTTTTCGAGACATTTATGCTTTAGAGACTGTTCGTTTATTGCTTTGATATTCATGTTCGGTCTTTCGATCGTCTTATCGTGATTTATTGTTATTATTGGTTACACTCCTTATTCGGTTTTACGAGGATTTCGCCTGGTTTTATGTATGCTCTTTCATTCATATTATTTGTTTATTTGCTTGCCAGACCGTCGTGTCTGACCCTTTTTGTTTGGTGCCAGCTTCTTCTTTTCTGTTTGTAGGTGTTTGATCAGAGGAGGCGGTGGGACCGCCGGTCTGACATGAGAGGCTGCCCGTTGATATCATCTCGATGTCAAGTGTGGCACCAGAGTTCGTATTGAAATGTTGGGGTAGGATTTCTGTTTAGTTGGATATTGTTGTATGGCTTCAGTAGCCTTTTTTATTGGGTTGTAATTAAGACACTTGTTAATTGTAATTTGAATATGGGAAATAATAGATTTGTTACTACCAGCTCAGTGTGTTGTGATTTTTGATTTATGCCAGTCTGTTTATGATGGCTTTATGACATTGGTTGCGTACGACATGGAACCCGATGGCCACGGATTCCGAGTCGTAACACCATGTTTAGCTTCCGCGAAAAATATACTCTGATTGTGTTGGGATGTGATTATCCTCATTCACGCGGATCTTGGGAACTATAACAAAAAGTTTCAAATTATTCCAAAATTTCGCACCCCGAGATCGGTTCGCTGCAGGTCCCGGTTTCGGGGCGTGACAGGTTTGGTATCAGAGCCAGGTTAGTTTCTAGGAAATAAAATACTCTAGAGACATTAAGACGTGTGGTGAGGACTCGTTAGATTGTGTCGATTTGTTTTCCCGTGTCTTTGTTTCGTTGGATTTGAGTCGGCTTTTCTTTCAGTTCGGGAGATTTTGCTTGTCTTTTCTTTTAGTTCTGTTGTTAGGAGATTTGGATGGCCAAATTTCCTCCTTGGTGGTGGAGAATTTTAAAATCTCCATACTCTTGTTCAGTGTCTTTTATCTTTGCTTGTGTCGGAGACTGAGAACCTCTTGGATTTAGTATGTTGTCTTTGGAGAACATCAGCAGACCTTCAACCTTCAGCATCTTCAATGTGATTATTAAGAGAAGACTTGTGCATTTGCCCGTCAGAGTTGGACTCGAGCAGTAGTTGAAGACCCCCTTTCAGCTAATCGGAGATTGTCATGCAGCGCACCAGAGTAAGTAAATGTGGATTTTTGGGTGAACTCGGACCATCTTTCCAAGATGAAGGACTGCGGAAGGATGGTTTTGGTTGAGAATTTTGGTGACTTGTAGCGTAGCCGGTGTAGTTCCCAGAGGCAATACCAAGTGGATGGTTAGTTGTAGTCAAGAAAAATTTTGGCAGCAAAGGAAGTGTTTTGGGCTTTACCGACTTACAAGATATTGGATTGGACAACGGGTAGATGCAAGTGTTTACCTCCGTTTTGGTGATGTCTCTTCTCTTAATAAGAATGATTTTCTTGATGTTTTCATCTTTGATGTGTTTTCATTAATATCTATGGTTTATCCTTGTAATGTTTAAAAATGGATTTATGTTTCTTCTTTAAAGCTTATTTTGAAATAAATTATGTCATTATACTCTTTTCATGAGTCACATGATTTTGTTTTCAAGGTTGGTCTTTAAAAGCATGTAACTCAAAATTGTGTTTCTTTCTCAAAGAATAGTGTGAAATTTCTATTTCATTGAGTTGTTTTCTTTGGCTATGTAAAAATAAAATTTCTTAAGGGTTTTTGTGTTTAGATTTTATGTAGATTTCCTACAATTGTCTTAACGCTCAACTTTATTTAGATTTCCGTAAGATTTTTATAAACAAATGAGTTAGTTTTCAATAAGATTTAGTGTTTAATTAACACTCAGATTTTGACAAAGTTTAATGTATAGTCATACTATATGAATTTGATTTATTTTTGAAAATCCTAATTCGAAATTGTTGAGTATTTCAATGATTTGTTGGGTTGTGAAAATATGAATTTCAAAATGAATAATGTTGTTTCATGTTCAAAACTTTGGAAAACCTCATCTTTTGAGCTTTATTCGATGATTTGGAAGTTCAATTTTTTACTATGATTTGAAATGATAGAAATTAGCTAAGTAATTATTTTAGTCAATATGTTTCAAATTGTAAGATTTGTTTTTGCATTATTTGGAGTGAGCGATATTAGCCTATGGTTGGAGTTTGGAAGGGTATGGATTGAAGGGTGGATGGATGTCAGGATGTGTACTAGTTCAGTTGAAGACGAAGTTGGGTCTACGAGAGGATCAACATCATTCAAGACATGGATTGAAAGTTTCAGATGTCGATGGTAGAAGACTTGAAGAATGAGATCCGAAGAGGCAAGCATCAGGAGCACCGTGTACAGTTTGTAGGACCTAAGGCATAGATTTCCGAAGTGATAGGAAGAGGCAGAAATTGCAGTTTATTGGACTGACAGTGAATGACGAGATAAGGAAAAGAAATGATTCAGTGCAGGAACGACAGATGACACCGAGGATACTTAGGAGTGTTGGGCACCAGTTTGGTCAGAGAAGTTTGTTTCCGAGCAGATATGTAGAACAGTGTGAAGCCTTCAACCGAATCAGAATGTGGTCGACCGTGCATCTCACCGTCAGGTTTGGTCAGAGGTTGTCTCTCAGTCACCGAGGTCTAGCATAGGGTGTCAGTGTTTTCGTTTGTCTTTTTGGGTTTTCGATTTCGATTTGGTTTAGGCCATTTGGAGGACCAAATGGATTCTAAGGGGGGGAGGATGTAAGATCCCGACCCCAATCCTTTTGTTTAGCATTGTTTTAATCGTGATTTAGCTTTTTAAGCGAGATTTGATTTAGCTTGACTGCGTATTTGAGTTTGACCGGATTTTTCCTTGCCTTGGAGATTTTGTAGACCGTTGACTTTAGTTTGACCCGGTCCTTATGATTTGTATTTTTTTCGGGAAATTACTTCGGATTTCTAAAAACTCTGGATTTGGTGTATTTCGACTCATTTGATGAAGTTTAACAACTTTCATGTTTTGATCATTTTGATTTGATGCTCAAAAATCGCGTTTTTCGAGGAAAAAGGGCAAAACTGACTTTTCACATGAAATCTGTCCATGAATTTCGAAAATTTCAGAAATTGGGGAAAATACACTTTTTGGAAAGTAGATATTTCGCCGATCGTTTTTGTCTTCTTCGTCGTTTTCATCCGGGGCCCGCTTATACCATTTTTAGCTTGATGAAGACCGGGGCCCACAAGACCCATTCTATAAGAGGGGAACCCCTCTCTTCTTCCCCTTCATTTCGTTCCAGCAAGGATGGGGGGGTTTTTCCCTCTCTTCCCTCCACTCTTTCTCTCTCTTCTGAACCACCAATCTCTTGGAGGTTTTGTGAAGGATTGATCTCCTAGGGCTCTTCTCCTCCCTCTTTGCTTCCTAAAGACCCCATTTTCAAGCTCTTTGGGCTAAAGCAAGGCACTCACCTAAGCTCTTCTTCTTTGTTTGGATTTCTCAAGGTTAGCAATGGTTTCCTTTTCTTGAGATTCTTGTTTCCCTCTCCATTTGGAGTGTTTTGAACCCGTTTGTTAGGGTTTTCATGGAGGTTTTCAATGGATTGGATTTTTAGGGTTCTCTTGAGCTATTTGGGGATTTTGAAATTTTGGGAGCTTGAGGCCATGAGAGGACCTTCATGGAGTGTTTTTACATCTTCTCTTGACCAAGGCAAGTAAATTTCAAATTAATATGATGGATTCATGGATTTTGTTTCATACTATGTTGTTTCATGCTAGGCTTTAATCTTTTTAAGCTTTATAGATTTGTTTTGGACAAATGGATTAATGTCTTGCTTGATTTCCTTTTATGTTATTGTTTACAATGTATTGAAAGTTGTTTTCATTATGACCATTTTGAAAGTTAGTTTTTATGTTGAGTGTTTGGATTTAAGGCCAAAGGAGAAAACTTTGATTTCAAAGTTTGGTGTTTGGATTAAATTAGATGGATTAAGGTTGATGATTTAATGATTTGTGGAGTTAGGAGAGGCCCTTAGATTGTGGAATATGTGTGGAAGAGGTTGGATGGAAAGAAAAATCAGAAAAAGGAAGCAAAGAGTGCATTCTGCACTCAGTCGGACCCAGCCAGAACTGGGTCCGCTCGAGCGACCCAGTGGGCCGCTCGAGCGACCCAGGTTCTGGAAGGGGTCCGCTCGAGCGGACCCTGGGTCGCTCGAGCGGACCCAGCCCAGTTCTGGGCCCTTTTCAGGGCCTGGTGTGAGTGACTTTTGGGCCCTTTCAGGGCCTGGTTTGAGGGGCCTTGTAGAATTAGTTTTTGGGCCTGATATTGAGCTGATAAAAACCTGTTTTGTGGGCCTGATTTCAGATTCTTTTACTCATTCCTTTAAGCCGGTTCAAGGTCAGAATTTGGGTTGTTTTTAAGACTGTTCCTTGGGCCTGATTCAAATTAGTTTTTGGGCCATTTCAGATCTGATGTTGGGTCATTTTAGGGCCTGACATTGGGCTGTTTTACAATCTGTTTGTGGGCCTGGTTCAGGTCTGGTTTTGGGACTGATTTAAAAATCTGTTTTGTGGGCAATTCAAATTCGGTTTTGGGCTGTTTTCAAAACCTGTTTTGTAGGTCCTTCAAAGACTAGTTTGGATTAGTTTTTAAGAATTTGTTTGTGAGATATTCAAGGATTAGTTTTGGACCGTTTTAAAACTTGTTTTGTAGGCTTGATTAAGGTTGGTTTTTGGATTATCATCAAGGACTATTGGACTTGGGTTAAGGCCAACTATAGGCCTGTTTTAAAGAGTTTGGATTTTCTTGTAATACTTGGAAAGTTTGTGAAAAGGGAATGGGATCATGGTGAGAATGAATGTATGTGGAATTACCCGGGAACCTTCCGTGTCTCAATGCGCACTTTATCATTTAAACATTATGGATTTTCATTGGCATCAAACACATTCTTTATTTATTAATGTTTAAAGGTTAAATGTGCATTGTGATGGTCCCTTGGTAAGTCATTAGGTCATTCTCTACTGTCCATTCCATTTCAAGTCAGAAAAATGTATTTGTATTTGTATTTTGTATTTGCATTCTTTGGTGAACTAACTTAAATAGCATCGATGATTTGTCATAAAATCATGTGTCTTCCCATGTTCGAAAGGGTTGCTCGTATGATTTTATACAAATCACCTCGATGCGTATTTGAACGGTTCACCATCGAAATTCGTACGTTTTCTCCGATCCGATTTGAAAAGAGATTGAATTATGTTTGTCACATTCGGGATTTCTTCGATGAGATTATTGTTTTGATGAGACTCGTATTTGAAAATAAAACCTCGAGGCAAGACGGGGCCAGAGCTATGTGGTGCGAGCCCATGAGCCAAAGAGGCTATGACTTCCGAAAACAAAACCCCGAGGCAAGACGGGGCCAGAGCTATGTGGTGCGAGCCCCTGAGCCAAAGGGATTAGTACTATGTTAGATTTGTATCCGTTCGAGTTTTGAAAACTAAAGGCACCACTAGGCTTAGGTCACCTTGTCGGGCTGATCACCCGGCTTGGGATCTTTACTCTGTCCGCCAGCTGCAGCTTGGATTCCGTCTGTACCGACCATGGCAACGGTAATGATCTGCCGGTCCCATTTGTATGGCTACGGTTCTGATCCTCTGTTTAGTACCACGTTTAGTGGCTACGCTCTGTTTGCTCTTATTACTTCAGTGATAGGAGGATTTAGCTATTTGTGGTCGCCTAGGTTTTATCCGTATATCACTTTAGTTTATGATTATTGTCGGTTATGCTTTCTATGCTTTGATTTGTTTAATGTTTACGATATCGACCTTTATCGTATTGTTTCTACTATTCAGTTTTTAAATGTATTTCCAATTGTTAAATGCTTTGTTTAGGTGGTTGTCTTTTCGAGACATTTATGCTTTAGAGACTGTTCGTTTATTGCTTTGATATTCATGTTCGGTCTTTCGATCGTCTTATCGTGATTTATTGTTATTATTGGTTACACTCCTTATTCGGTTTTACGAGGATTTCGCCTGGTTTTATGTATGCTCTTTCATTCATATTATTTGTTTATTTGCTTGCCAGACCGTCGTGTCTGACCCTTTTTGTTTGGTGCCAGCTTCTTCTTTTCTGTTTGTAGGTGTTTGATCAGAGGAGGCGGTGGGACCGCTGGTCTGACGTGAGAGGCTGCCCGTTGATATCATCTAGATGTCAAGTGTGGCACCAGAGTTCGTATTGAAATGTTGGGGTAGGATTTATGTTTAGTTGGATATTGTTGTATGGCTTCATTAGCCTTTTTTATTGGGTTGTAATTAAGACACTTGTTAATTGAAATTTGAATATGGGAAATAATAGATTTGTTACTACCAGCTCAGTGTGTTGTGATTTATGATTTATGCCAGTCCGTTTATGATGGCTTTATGACATTGGTTGCGTACGACATGGAACCCGATGGCCACGGATTCCGAGTCGTAACACCATGGTTAGCTTCCGCGAAAAATATACTCTGATTGTGTTGGGATGTGATTATCCTCATTCACGCGGATCTTGGGAACTATAACAAAAAGTTTCAAATTATTCCAAAATTTCGCACCCCGAGATCGGTTCGCTGCAGGTCCCGGTTTCGGGGCGTGACAATTTCTTTAACAGGTTATAATCTGGACTGGGCCTTAGGGCCCATTTGAAGCCTGTAGAGATGTTGGAAGCATTCACAGAGAAGTGGTTTTTAAGTATTCCAACAAAATACTACAATTCTCAGAATACACACTTACCACTCAATGACCTTGGCAATATGTGAGCCATTGCTGATCATTGACACATGATTTACTTTATGTTTCCTTAATTGAAAGCATACCTGTCAAAGATTACAAACACCAAACAAAAACAAAAAAGAAAAACGATAGAGAAATATCCACCTAAAAAATGCTGTCAAAGTTGCAAGAAACCTAAGTAAATTGAAAGATAAATATTATCAATGGCATCGAAAGAAAAGGCTTTTTCATTTTTTTGGTAAAAAGAAAAGGGAATACATAGTGTAGCAAACATAAAAATATTTTAGCAGTGTAGCATTAACAATGAACCCAATCAATTCATAGATCTCATAAGTAAGGTTAAGAATAGCAACAAACATAAGCAAAAACATTTTATAATTGCAGATGGGATGATCTATAGATGGTTTTTAGGGGGAAAATCTTTAAGAACTTGAATTCCTACTCATACAAACTTGAATTTTGTGCCCGACATTGTTTTTTGATAACGATATCGTAACCATCATTTAAGTTTCTTCATCCATTTTTTGTTTCCAACAAGAAAATAATGGTGACTTTATATTGAGATGCATAAACAATAAGAAAGACTCACGATTTCACTCAAAATCTAGTTTTCAGAATTTTCTGATAAAGATATCGTTACAATTATTTATTGGTTCTTTGCCCATTTTTTGTCTCCAAAACAAAATGAGAATGACTTTATAATGGGGTGCATAAACAATGAGAAAGGCTCACAGATTTGGCTCAGAAATGCATTTTCCCAATAGGTATAGTTTGTTGCTCACAGATTCTACACCTGGGTCGCAGATTCTACATCTCTAGACAAATGGGAAAAAATAAAAACCATCCATTAAATTGGCCCAACATTGAAGTCCATTGGTGAATGAGGAATTTTGCATATAGTCTATTCATTGTAAGAGCTGCCTCTCGAACATGTTCAAATCCTCTAAGACTTGAAGACTTCTTTCAATTGACTCAGCATATCATACATGTTACACGACATGGAAAACCGTTTTGAAACTCAACTAAGAATTTGAAGATCATCTCTAACATTGAAAGGCGAAGTAATGAACACGCTGACTTGATTCATAATACAAAAATATAAATCCCTCTGGATTGGATTCCTAACATAAAAATGCCGCCAAACAATTTTGATAGATTGATGTAAAAACTCAAGAATCCTCGAGCTTTGTCAAAGTTGGCATTGTGCTTCCTGACAGGCAAGACTTGATGATGGGAAGAGCCAGCTTGGGTTTGTCAAGAGGAACCTGATGACCAGCTCCCCTCACTGTGACAAGAGTGAGGCCTTCATACCCTTGGACCCATCCTCCTACCTGCAATAGCACATTACAAGTGTCTGTTAAGTAACAAAACTTATTTCATACAATACAGAGAAAAAAAAACATGCATTTGTTGATTGAACAAGCCAATTGACAAGAAGACACAAAATGCCATCCAAATGACACACACCTATCCATCTTTGTACCAATCATGCCAAGGAGTAATAGATGGAAGAATTTGAGCTTCTATACTGTGCTGGGTCAATACAACGGGCATTATCACACCAGTGTTTCCACTAATAAAACAAAATGAAATAAGAAAAAAATCAGACCTCTTTCATCAATAACATATCATTGAGATATTGTATCACATTGTTTAAACAATTCCACGCCCATTAAAGAGGTGTGCTAGTAGGGAGTTGAATTTGTATTTAAGACTAAACATTACCCAAGTATTAAAAGCTCACGTAAGAATCATGTTCAAATAAACCCACATGTACAACAATTATATGTAGATTGGCCACTTTGTCAAAAAAAAAGAAAAAAAAAGCAAGAAAAAAAAACAAAACAAAAAACATGGCTACTAGACATTACCCAAGTAGTAAAAGCTCACATAATAATCATGCTGAAACAACCTATGCCCACAACAATTATATGTAGATGACCAACTTAAAAAAAAAAAAAAGAGAGCAAAGCTAAACAAAAACTGAATGCAACCTCTTCCACTTTCTTTTTTGAATATCCCGGGCATTCAACCAAACTGTTAATACAACCTACATCAGTGGTAGATACCATTTCCATGTTAAAGGGGTAAGATGAAAGTATCACTAGTCACCACTAGAAAAGAAAATTTGCTCCTGCTGAGTGAACTGCTTAGACAGCTCCTCTTTGTTAGGGGCCACTCCACTGGGACCACCTTTGATCAGTGTAGCTACTTTCACACTTTTATCCCACATGCTAGACCTAGTACCATGTCCAATTTCATACTCAAGATCTTTTTATGATCTTGCAAATAGCCTGTCACACCCCGAAATCGGGCCCTGTAGTGATCCGACCCCGGGGTGCGAAATTTTGGGATTAATTAAAATCTTTGCTATATTTCCCAAGATCCGCATGTGTGAGGATAACAAAATTCCATCACTATCAGAATATATTTTTGCGGAAGCTAATAATGGCGTTGCGACCCGGAGTCCGTGGCCATCGGATTCCGTGTCGCACTCAACCAATATCATAAAGCCATCAAATGAGCAGACCGGTACAAATCATAAATCATAGAATACTGAGCTGGTAGTAACAGGACTATTTATTTCTCACATATTCAAGTTACAATTAACAAATGTCTTAATTACAAATCCCTTGAAAAAGGCTAACAAAGCCATACAAAAATAAACAACTAAATAAAATGCTATCCCAAATGATATTACGAACTCCGGTGCCAAACTTGACATCTATATGACATCAAAGGCAGCCTCTCGCGTCAGACCGACGGCTCAACCGCCTCCTCCGATCAAACACCTAAAAAGGGGAAGAGAAAAAGTCCTGGCACCAAACAAAGGGAGTCAGACACGACGGTCTGGCAAGCAAATTTCAGATAATAGGAAAAACATTACGAAAACATTCTAAATACATTTTTGAGTTCTAAACATAAATAATGATGAAATAAAGGAACACTTCCTAAATCATCGACAATATCGAAGAATATAATGCATTAAAGATCTGAACATAAGAACCAAAGAAATAAGTACCCTTTTTTATTCTTTTTCAATTTCAAATAATAGAACAGTACGAATAAAAGCAATGACAAATCCTAATAAAATATAATGAAGTGAATAAATCAATAATGTCCAAATAAAACAGTGACATTCAAACGAATCAAGAACAAATGAATAAATCAAAAGAAATCGAACAGAAAACATTGGCAAACCACATAAATCTACATTATACTATTATCGAGATAATAGGAGCAGACAGTTCCGTAGCCATTACTCGTGGGACCGGAATGAACAAAGTCGTTATCAAACAGAACCGTGGCCACTACGCGTGGGACCGGAACAAAACCGTTGCCATGGTCGATACAGACAGAATCCAAGCTGCAGCTGGCAGATAAATTAAAGATCCCAAGCCGAGTGATCAGCCCGACAAGGGGACCTAAGCCTAGTGGTGCCTTTAGTTTTCAAAACCTGAACCAATACAAATCAAAATAATAATCCCTTTGGCTCATGGGCTCACACTACAAAGCTCTGGCCCCATCTTGCCTCGAGGTTTTATTCTCAAAATAATAGTCCCTTTGGCTCATGGGCTCGCACTACAAAGCTCTGGCCCCATCTTGCCTCGAGGTTTTATTTTCAAAATAAAAGTCTTATCGATATATTTTCGAATGTGGCGAACCACTCAAATCTCCTTCCAAATTGATTCGTAGAAAACATACGAATTTCCATGGCAAACCACTCAAATACAAATCAAAGTAATTTGTATAAAAATCATACAATCGATCCTTTCAAACGTGGAAAGCCACTAGATTCCATTTCAAATCATCGATGCTTTCAAGCATAATGAATCACTTAAATCCTTTCACAATAGTTTACCGAAGAATACACATACATTTTCTAACTTAGAATGGAATGGAATAGTGTATAATGATTTAATGGTTCACCGTGGAATATCTCAATGCACTCTTAGATCCGTAAATGTTGATTTATAATTATATGTTTGGTGCCAATTAAAATCCACAACTATTTAAGTTATAAAGTACGCATTAAGACTAATAAAATTCCCGGGTAAAATTCCTATCAATTCTTTCTCTCATCTTCTCAATAAAGTTTCACTATTCATAGTAGTTCAAAACAAAGTATCCCTTACGGGCTTTCTATGTCAAATGGGCATTGAATTGGGCTCCAAGCTAAGGGGAGAGAAGGGCCAAAGAGGGGCTGCAAATGGGCCTAAAACAGGTTGGAAATTGGCCTTAAAACAAGCTGAAAATAGGGCCTTAAACAGGCTGAAAACAGGCCTCAAAACAGGGCCTTAAACAACCCAGAAAATGGGCTAAAACAACCCATTCCAGAAGCCTGGCTCGCTATAGCGAGCCCAAGCTCGCTATAGCGAGCTGGGCTTCTGTCCAGCCCGTGCAGGGGAGTGTTTCTCCCCTGATTTCTGCACTTCTTCCTCTCCATTTGATTTTTCTTTCCCTCCCACTTCTTCTACATCAAATCTAACATAATTTGGGCTTCTCCTTGCCACACCAAATCCATTAAGTCATCCACACACACTAAATCATTCCATCATTTCCAAAATTTCTAACATGAACAAAGTATTCTCCATTCATCAAAGACAATAATTTCTGAAATATAAAGAACTAATCCAAAGATAATCATTTGAAGAACAAAGATTCCGGATTGTTGCAAAACAACAACTTAAAGGAGAATATGTAGAAAACATTACTCAAGCATTTCAAAGATAAATCCATAAATTGTAAAGAGAAAACAACATAGAGTAGCATCATATTAGCTATAGTATTTACTTGCCTTGGTCAAAAGATCCATAAAATCACTCCAAACACAACTCTCTAGGGTCCAAGGTCTTCCATCTACAAAAGCCCCAAAATAAACCAAGAGCATCCCTAGAAATCAATCATTCTCAAATCTCCATGAAAACTCTTTGTAAAAATGAGGAAAACATTCTAAAGACCTAGGAAAGCAAGATTTTTAAGAATAGAAAACCATTGCTAACCTTTTGGTGTTCCAAACAAGGAGAAAAGCTTGAAGAAGAAGGTTTCCTTGGCTCAAATCCTTTGAAAAATGCATCCTTGGAAAGCTTGGAAGGTGGGGAAGAAAGTTTGGAGCTCATTCCCCCATTTAGCACCCAAGAAGAAAGCATAAATGAGGAGAGAGAGTGGCTACAAAAGGTTCCAGCCACAACTGGAATGTTGCATAGAATGGAAGAAGAAGAAGAGGGTTCAGCCCCTTTTATAAAGTGGGCAAGTGGGTCCCAATGGGCCCCAAGGTTCAAGAGGCTGAAACTAACACTTGTGGGTCCCGGACGAAAACGACGAAGAAGACAAAATCGATTATCGAAATATCTAGTCTCTAAAAAGTATATTTTCCCCAAATTCTGAAAATTTTGAAATTTAAGTACAGATTTAGTGTGAAAGGTCAATTTTGCCCTTTTTCTCGAAAAACGAATTTTTTGATCATCAAATCAAAATGGTCAAAACATGAAAGTTGTTAAACTTAGTAAAAGGAGTAAAAATTGTAATTTTTCCAAAATAAGAATAATCTCTCACAAAAATACAAATCATATGGATTGGATCAAACCAAAGTCAACGGTCCTCAAAATCTCCAAGGCTATGAAAAATATAGTCAAACTCAAAGACGAAGTTAAACAAACTCTAATCTCGCTTAAAAATCTAAACCATGATTAAAACAATACTAAACAAATGAACTGGGGGTCGGGGTCTTACATCCTCCCCCCTTAGAACCCATTTTGTCCTCCAAATGGTCTAAACCAAATAAAAATAAAAAACCCAAAGGACTAAAGACAACACTGACACCCTCGCTGAACCTCGGCAACTGAGATGTCCCCTCGTTAAACCTGATGTTGAGATGTACCGGCAACAACATATTTGTTTCGGTTGAAGGCTTCACACTGTTCCACATATCTGCTCGAAAACATACTTCTCTTACCACACTAGTGTTAACAATTCTTCTAATCATCCCTGGTGTCATCTGTCGTTCCTGCACTGGATCATTTCTTTTACTTACCTCGTCAGTCACTGTCGGTCCAAGAACTGCAAGTTCTGTCTCTTTCTATCACCTTGGAATTCTGTGCCTTAAGTCCTACAAAACTGTGCACGGTGTCCCTGATGCTTGTACGAAGATGTGATTGTAGACATGCTTTCTCTGAAAAATCTTTATCCCGGAAAATTCTGAAATTCCATATGTTTGCTCTAACTATGCTTCTCTCGAATCCTGGTTCGACCCTTCCATTCGGTCTAGTCTTCAAAGAATTGGTGAAACCGAAGTTCTACCACGTACCGGTCTCTTTCGTCTTCAATCAATATTATTCAAATTCTCGAAACAATGCTGCCACCTCTATTAAGGCCCTTACAACAAGAGTCCCATGTCAACACATTATCCTTGAAATGAGTGACTTAGCAACTCGTTGGTTCCTCGCATGCATCATCTATCTTCTCTCGTGAGCAATAAACTGATCGAGTTAACTGGCTGCACGGCTCTCCTGACACATTACAAATCCTTCCCGATTCTGACAACTCCAAAATTCTATAGGTATTCTGCCTCTGACTTGGTCTGTTTCAACCCAGATGCTACACTGCTATAAATCACATGCTGCACTGTCTTGTGTATCGAAACTTCGCGTGGCTTGTCTCCTTCCAATTTCACTCTTCAAGTCTTCTACCCTTGACATGTAAAGCCGACCTTGGAAATCTAATCTATGTTCACAACTCCAAATTCAAATCTTTCTATGCCGTACTCAGAATTCCTGCTCGCATCTAATTCTATCTGCTTGCTGCTCTTGATCTCTTACCTGATACTGTGTTATCAACAAAAACATATCTGCCAACATGATGTCAATCCTTGAAGAACTGAAACTTTATTAATCCTAATCTCGAAATAACTCCACCACTTTTTATTGTTCTCCAAGGTTCATAGAATAATTAAAATTCGCTTCACGAATGGTGCTTGATTGAAAATTTCACAATCTGGAGTCTGCTCAATCTTCTGTTTCTGCCTTATACCCTACCTTTCCTGTAAGAACAATTGTTTCATCAACTTCCGAAGGTCACGTCTCGAATGATGTTTACTCTCTCATAAATCCAACTTTGTCTCCAACTGAACCAGTACACCTCCTGACATCCATCAACCCGTCAATAAATACACTTCCAAATTCCAACCATAAGTTGTTACAACTCATTCCATTCAATGCAAAACAAATCTTAAAATTTTAAACATTATGACTAAAACAATTACTTAGCTAAATTTCATCATTTTAAAACATAGTAGAAACTGAACCTCCAAATTATCAAATAATGCTTAAATAAAGCTTATCAAAGTTTGAGTAGAAAATAACATCATCCATTTTGAGATTCATATTTTCATAACCAAACAAATCATCGAAACACTCAACAATTTCAAATCAGGATTTCAAAAATAAATCAGATTCATATAGTAGGACTATACATTAAACTTTGTTGAAATATGAGTGTTAATTAAACACTAAACCTTATTGAAATCTGAACTCATTTGTTCATAAAAATCCTGCAGAAATCTGAACCTGTTTGATCATTAAAACAGTGCGTAAATTTCAGATTTAAAGTTCAGCTATAAAACAATCCCTGATCAGAGATTCCTTTCCATATAACCATGAACATAAAATCCTGTAGAAGTTAAACAAAAATCCGAAACACAAAACCTTATGAAAAAAAAATTATGTAACTCATGAAAAAGAGTAGAATGACATAGTTATTTCAAAAATAAGCCTTAAAGAAGAAACATAATCCATTAGCATACATCCCAATCAGTTGATTCACTTGCATCTACACGTTGTCCAATCCAATACCCGTAAGTCAGTAAAACCCACAAGGTTTCCTCTGCTGCCGAAAATTATTTTGACTAAACTAACCATCCACTTGGTATCCCTGCTGAACCAACTACACTAGCTAAGCTGCAAGTTACAGAAATTCTCAGCCAAAACTATGACAAGGCTCATTGAATCCGGGAAATCCCTGAGTCTCTGGCACCAACTTCTAACGTTACTAACTAAGAATCACTTCTCCCTTCATAAAAATCGACAGCCAATATGCCTTTTGCAGTCCTTCATCTTGGAAAGATGGTCTAAGTTCACCCAAAATCCACATTTACTTACCTTGGTATGCTGCATGATGATCTTCGATTAGCTGAGAGGGGATCTTCAAATACTGCTCGAGTTCTACTTTGGAAGGCAAATGCACATGTCTTCTCTCATTAACCACATTAGTGATGTTGAAAGGCTGAAAGTCTGCCAATGTTCTCTGAAAACAACATACTAAGTCCACAGGGTTCTCAGTCTCTGACACAAGCACAGACAAAAGACACTGAATGTGGGTATGGAGATTTAAATTCTCCCCCACGAAAGAGGAAATTCGGTTGTCCAAATTCCCAAACAACAAGAATAACAAAAAGGATAAGAAAAGTCTCCCGAACTGAAAAAAAAAAGCAGACTCAAATTCAAAGAAACAAAGACAAGAGAAAACAAATCGACACAATCTAACGAATCCTCACCACACGTCTTAATGTCTCTAGAGTGTTTTATTTCCTAGAAACTAACCAGCTCTGATACCAAACCTGTCACACCCCGAAACCGGGCCCTGCAGTGATCCGACCCCAGGGTGCGAAATTTTGGGATTAATTAAAATTTTTGCTATATTTCCCAAGATCCGCATGTGTGAGGATAACAAAATTCCATCACTATCAGAATATATTTTTGCGGAAGCTAATCATGGCATTGCGACCCGGAGTCCGTGGCCATCGGATTCCATGTCGCACTCAACCAATATCATAAAGCTATCAAATAAGCAGACTGGTACAAATCATACACCATAATGTACTGAGCTGGTAGTAACAGGACTATTTATTTCCTATATATTCAAGTTACAATACACAAGTGTCTTAATTACAAATCCTAGTGAAAAAGGCTAACAAAGCCATACAAAATAAACAACTAAATAAAATGCTACCCCAAATGATATTACGAACTCCGGTGCCAAACTTGACATCTATATGACATCAGAGGCAGCCTCTCGCGTCAGACCGACGGCTCAACCGCCTCCTCCGATCAAACACCTAAAAAGGGGAAGAGAAAGAGTCCTGGCACCAAACAAAGGGAGTCGGACACGACAGTCTGGCAAGCAAATTTTATATAATAGGAAAAACATAAAATATGATGAAATAAAGGAACGATTCCTAAATCATCGACAATAGCGAAGATATAATGCATTTAAGATCTGAACATAGAACCAATGAAATAAGTATCCTTTTTTGTTCTTTTTCGATTTCAATAATAGAACAGTAACGAATAAAAGCAATGACAAATCCCAATAAAATATAATGAAGTGAATAAATCAATAATGTCCAAATAAATCAGTGACATTCAAACGAATCAAAACAAATGAATAAATCAATAGAAATCGAACAGAAAACATTGGCA